>CM076576.1:333317237-333917237 GCA_034641835.2 Pinus albicaulis
ATGGAATAGCAAAGCAAATAAAGGATTGAACAACAATTCTGAAATAGAACAGCAAGTCTAAAATGGAACAGCAATTGAATAACTAAGTCCCGCAGGTTGTAACCAAACTTAATCTATTAACTCAAATGCATTCTTTGCAATCAAATAACATTCTTTCACTCTAAAAGCAATTCACACAAATCACACTAATGGAACAGCAATAACTATTAATGAATTATGGAACAGTACTGATAAATCAGAAACGCGCACAACACGAACGTTTAGTATAACAGCTCTGTAACAAAACAGTAAGAACATGCAATTAACTCTTGAAAGGATTAATAACTTGATGCGGAGTCAACACACGATTCTATCTGTAAAAAACCTCAATGATTCAATCTTTAACAAAGCATGTAATATGAACTTATAAAGCATATCAAATTACCAAATAACAATGATAAACAAACCACACAAAAGTCAAGTCGTAATGGTACAGAAGCAAGTGTCCTTCGGGGCCGGGCCCTTAGCCTCCAAGGATACACCGCTTTAAGTTAATCCAGACGCAGAGATGAAATAATCACCAAGCTTTTATTAATGCATCGGTCAAAAATACATTGAACCAGTTCTCAACGAGACTCAATAATCAAAGTTGATGTTTTACAGAAAATTACATAAAAGCGTATCCTATCTATCAAGCTAACAGTGTTGTCCCTTTATATAAAGGTGATGGCGGAGATGTCCAAGTAACATGATAAATAAAGCAGCGATCCCTCAGGATCGAAGATCCTGAGGGATTCGCCAAACTGTTAATTCTTCATCCTTTCCTTTCTTTGGCGCCGAGCTGGTGTCTTCTCCTTCTTTTCCGAGCCGATTTGCTGTAATCTATTTAGCCTTGTTTGCATTCGGTTCTCGTTCAGAGGGACAGCAGTTATCTCGACTTTGTCCTTTCCTTTGGAACGGAAATTCCTCGTTTTCTCCTTTTCCTGTACAGAAAATAACCATTATCAGTGGCTAAGTCTTGCATATCAATTCTCACATGTTTTGTTATGGTTCCTTATTACTTTCCAAATTCATGATACAAAAAGGTTCACAAATTCTATTAAAAAGCCACTGAAATAGTCATCAAAAGCATACCCGATTCTATCTGCAAAAACTTCAATGATTCAATCTTTAACAGAGCATGTAATATGAACTTGTAAAACATACCAAATTAACAAATAACAATGATAAACAAACCACACAGAAGTAAAGTCGTAATGGTACAAAAGCAAGTGTCCTTCGGGGCCGGGCCCTTAGCCTCCAAGGATACACCGCTTGAAGTTAATCCAGTCGCAGAGATGAAATGATCACCAAACTTTCATTAATGCATCGGTCAAAAATACATTGAACCAATCTTCAATGAAACTTAATAACCAAAGCTGATGTTTTACAGAAATTACATAAAAGCGTATTCTTCATCTCTATATCTATCTATATATATATATCAAGCTAACAGTGCTGTCTCTTTATATAAAAATGATGGCGGAGATGTCCAAGTGACAAGGTAAATAAAGCAGCGATCCCTTAGGATCGAAGATCCTGAGGGATTCACCAAACCGTTAACTCTTCATCCTGTCTTTTCTTTTGCGCTGAGCTGGTGTCCTCTCCTTCTTTTCCGAGCCGATTTGCTTTGATCTGTTTCTCTTTGTTTGCGTTCGGTTCTCGTCC
Source organism: Pinus albicaulis (assembly GCA_034641835.2). Lineage (NCBI taxonomy): Eukaryota > Viridiplantae > Streptophyta > Pinopsida > Pinales > Pinaceae > Pinus > Pinus albicaulis. The sequence goes on from CM076576.1 coordinate 333,318,924, forward strand.
AGAGAGACAGCAGTTATCTCCACTTTGTCCTTTCCTTTGGAGCGGCAACTCTTCGTTTTCTCCTTTTCCTGTATAGAAAATAACCATTATCAGTGGCTTAGTTATGCACATCAATTCTCACATGTTTTGTTATAGTTCCTTATTACTTTCCAAATTCATGATACAAAAGGTTCACAAATTCTATTAAAAAGCTACTGAAATAATCATCAAAAGCATACCTTTTTAGTACTCCACACACCCCCCCGCTTACCTTGTTTCATGTCCTCATGAAAACATTGTAGTTGACATGTAATGCAGTGAGAGAGTATGCTGGAGAAGGAGTCTCATGCAGAGGCCTACAACCATGTTGAGTGATTAGATAGTCAAAGAACTGACCTGTTTGTCCCTCAGGCATATCATACAGGGCCTGGTATCCGGGTGCAGGGTGCCAAATAATTGGAGTGCGAAATCTATACCCTAACCAGGATGATCCTGCTTTCAGAATGGTCTCGCCATGGAGGTTCAAACGGTCGGCAGCTAACTCAAAGTTCTCATACTTAAATGGTTCTCTGAGCTGGATGTGCGGATCAGAGATTCGATATCGAAATTTGGCTGCATTAATGGCCAAGTCTTTGATAGAAAGAAAATACTCTAAACTCTCTTGAATGAGTGCCTCATGCATAGGTCCTAATGTTTCAATGGCACCAGGAGCCGTTATAAGATTTCTATGAACTTTCCACAACTGTACTGGGTTCCTAGGCTCAGCCCTAACCCGTAAATCTAGACCATTTTCCTGACCCTGGAAAGTATCATAGGCTTTGAGCCACTTAATCTGATTAACCCCGAATGAAATGAATGCTTGGAATTGGATGTCTCCAATGAAAGGGCCAGGGTTTAATTCGGTCTCCTGACTTAGCACAAGGTCGTGCAAATAAAGTTCACACAACAACCTCTGGACTTTCACTCCATAATGTTTACAGCAGTCTATAAAGTCATCGACAGTGTTGATTTGTATAGGGGTGCCTGCTTTAACAACTTTTATTTTTAATTGTAAATACCGTTCTAATAAAAACAGAGCATAGTTTTTAGCAGGGGCCCTACATGCTAAAACATCATTGTATAAAGAACACAAGTCATTCATCTGTTTGATAACAGTATTTAGTCTACTGGTTACCTGTGCAACTTCCTCTTGTTCCTTTTTCCAGCCTTCAAAGGCCTGGCTTTTGGATTGACTGACTTCCCTTAGTTGCTGCTGTAACTCTTCATATTTTTCTCGGGGAACCGTTTGCTCTCTAAGCTGTTCGGCTTCTTGCCGGGCTTGCTTCACCATCTTATGCAGGGTTTTTGTTTTCGGATCTTTCTTCCATAGGTCAATGGAGGCCGGGAGTTTTACCTGAACTTTCTTGTTATGCTGTTTGGAGTTCAGAACCCTTATTACCCCTGAGGGTGGTGCTTCTGTCTGAATTTGTTTGTCACTGACCCTTGTATCATCCTTTTCTGTTTTAACGCGAACACCCGTCTGTTCCTCGGCATCAATTGGAACGGCAGCTGGATTCTCAGTAGGGTTTTGAACAACAGATCGCTTGTTGGCCTTCTTTTTCCTCCCTCCATTCTTTCTTACCTTCTGGTTCTTTTTCAGAATCCTAATTTGTTGTCTGAGCTGGGTTATCGTATTCAACAATTTATTCCGTTCCTTCCGCAACTTCTTAATTTCCAGTGTTTCCTTCGAAGGAACAGCAGTCTGTCTGCTGCGGACTGGATCATGACTGGTTTCTAAATCTTCCTCTTGGGGTTCTTCTTCACTGCTCTGCTCTGGCTGTTCTGGGGTAGGAACCTCGACTGGTTCTGTCTCTTCCTGAGCAAATGCTGTTTCTGCTCCTACTCTCTCTAGAATTTCCTCTTGTGACATGGGAACAGATTGTTCCCGTTCAGTATTTTCCTCCTCTTCATCACGAACAGGCATGTTCTCTTCCTGGGGTTTGTCGTGGGGGCCCTCTGAACTAGAAGGTTGACCATACTTACTCATATTGGCTAGGACTGTGGCCAAGTCATCATCTCCCAGTAGGTCTTGTAATGGGCTATCCTCCTGCTGTCCCATTTCTTCCTCCTGTTCAGTTTCTACTTCTATTTCTGTTCCCGAAGGCTCGGCTGCTTCTTCTTCGGGTTGCTCATCTTCAATTATCACTGGTTGGCTGGTGCTTCCCTGAAGCTTTTCCAGCCTTCCTCTTATCCGAGCCAACCGGGCTGATTTTCTGGGCTTATTTATGCTTCCTCTCATCTGAGCTAACCGAGCTGATTTTCTAGGTTCCTCTGGTTGCTCGGGTGAATCAATGGCATGCTTACGTTTTGCCGATTCTTGATGTAATTCTGGTTGTTCTGATGTACTAGCAACATGTTCTCTGCGTTTTTCCGGACACTCCGGTGTGCTTATAGAATGTCTGCGTTTTGGGGATGGCTCTGTCAATCCCCCCTCAGTTTGTGCAATCAGCTCTTCCCAGCTGCTCTGCTGCTGGTTGAGACCATAACTAACAACTAGTCGTATCAACCCATGATGACTAACGATTGATTCTACGTGCTGTGCCTTTTTCATACTTTGTGCAGCATCATGCAGTGAGGAGTTCAGGAGTGCAGGTAAATTCACAGAGCATCTCTGCTTTAAAACAGCTAAAAGTTTAAGGTGTCGTGGTCTTACCACGTCTTTTCTTCCTTCGCAAGTAATATAACTCTGCACCGTTCTTGCTAGCTCCATCCAGGGTTCACCTAGGGTTGCTGGCAGAACTCCCTTCCCTTTAATTGTCAAATTCTGGCCTTCGTCCTGAAACAGTTCCATGACCTTCTGTAATCGTTCCTTTTTTAATGTCCATACCGGTCCGGTGGCTGGGAGCCCTGAAACTTCTGCAATTATGTCATTAGTAACCGCTATCCGCTTCCCTCTTACTATGGAGTGATCATCTTGTAGGTTCTGCAAGAATTCCATCGCCACTGTTTCGTTGGACTCCCGTAGGCGATTGAAATAATTCAACCATCCTGCTCTTTCCAGGATCTCCCGGGCAGCAGCAGATACCGTCAACTGTTGAGGCTCGCTTCGAATTGCTCTTCCTCCCATAGTTTCACTGTAGATTCTAAATGGAACGGCAACTACGTTTTCTGTATGAAACACAGCAAGGTTTCAAAAAAACACAGAGTATGCAACAGTGCAACAGAAAGTAACTTGTGACAAAAATAGAAATGCCATGCCGTTAAACCATGCCAAACCGTCGTATGCTAGCTTTCCCGAATGGTGAGCTTGACACGTAATTCAGGGAATGATGAGGTGAACCTCCCCCCCCCGCAATGTGATAGGCTGTCCCAGCCGGCAAATAAAGGAGCGGCACCCGGTCTGCAATCAAGTCAGAAAGGAACATCATATGGAATTATGCCATGTTGAAAAGGACAACGAATTACCGAAATCGAGGCGGAGAATTGATCGCGTATTATATAAGAGGCTGCTGTGTTATGATATGAGGCTGATGGATAGGGCATGTATCGTACTTGCCAATCTCAAGTGGTCATGGTCACTTCCGTTGCCATGATTGGTAATGATAAATATTCATGCGATATATAAATCGGGAAATGACATATGATTAGTTGCTCGGATATAAGAAACAAAAGAGTATTAGTATCTTACCCATTGGTGTAAGCAAGGTGACTTCAATACCATTAACAGTCCTCTGCTGCCAACAGGTGTCCATAACCTTGGTAGAGTTGTTTTTTTACCCTCGGAACCATAATCCTTTGTGTATACTTAGGAATGTTGTTATATCAAAATGTAGACCATTATGCTGGCTTGGTGACCAGTTAACCATAATGCCATTCACGAGGAAAGAGCGAAACGTGGGCAGGCCGGCTCGTGATGAGACCTCCTGTTCCAAGGTTCGTTTATTTGATATACCTTTTGGACCATATCCCTGGTGTGGTGGCCATAATGGGAATGCCACTTCACTTCCATCCCCATGATCATGGTAGGCTGGCTCTCGATGAGACCCCTATCCTGCATTTGACACTTCACATATCATGTTCACATATTTTTTCTTTTTTATAGAATACTTTTCCTTATTTATACACAAAGGGTGGTTCAACACTCCTTAAGAGTAGGAATGGTGGAAGAAGTCTTATTATCTCAATAGGAAGATATAAACTCTTTGCTCTTATTCCCAAGTACTAATAAAAAAGTTTAAGGGAATCAGCATGATAAAGATAACCAATCAGGCAAAATTAGTAAAACCATGTCAACAAAAGGTAAGAAATAAGTATGTCCTTCCATTTGTCCTCTTACTAATGCAAAGCCTTATAGATATAGCGATTTATGGTTTGCAGATTTCGGTATGTTGTGATTTTATATGTCATTGCACAAATACATAGCTGTATCTTAAAGACTAGAAAGAAGATGGGCAAGAAGCATCCTCAATTTAGATCAGCAAAAGAATAAGTTGTTTCACAAGGAGAGCAGAAGTATGCGAGTGGTGTTCTTTTGAAAAAGAACAACGACGGATGATAAAAAAACAGCAAAAATGCAAATGCTGTTCCTTTGGGAAAAAGGAACAGCAAAAATGAAAATACTATAAAAACACTCAAAATTCCATTCCTTTGAAAAAGGAACAACAACAATAAAAGAATGCTGTTTCTTTGAAGAAAAAGAACAGTAGTAACCAAAAGGAACAACGAAAAATGTAACAATGCCGTTCCTTTGAAAAAGGAACAGCAGAGATCCCGAATGCTGTTCCTTTAGAAAAGGAACAGCAAAACAAGCAAAAACCAACATATAAAAAAACACGCATATGCTATTAGAAGAGCAAAAATCGAACTTTGTAAAAGAAAAAGGAACAGCAAAAAAAATGACAAGAAAATATTTAATTCAAACTTATGTACAAGAACCACTAAAAAAAAACAAGAACTTATGTACAAATTGCAAAAAGAAATGAACCCTTAATGAATTACAGGCGAGGAAGATTTCTCTTCCTCTCCTAAGATTTCCATATTAGTGTCTCGGCGTAGCTGCTGGCAGAAGGATTCCCGAGTGAGTGGTTTACGATAGAGACGGACTCGGTGGCCATTTACTTTGAATGCATATCCAGAACCGTCAATGGTGATTAGAGTAAGGGTTCCATTGTCATGCACCTTCTGGATTTCGTATGGTCCCAACCATTGAGTCTGAAGTTTTCCAGGGAAGTCCTGAAACCAAGAATCATATAACAGAGCCCAGTCTCCCTCGTGGAAGACTTTGTTTTTGATGAGCGCATCATGCCATTTGGCTCGCTGCTGTTGAATCAATGCTGTATTTTGTAGTGCAGAGAGTCGAATTTCGTCTAATTCATTGATCTGCTGTAGTCGATTGAGTTGTGCCTCGCTTAGATCTAGGCCAACTTCCTGTGCTGTCCGTAATGTTTGGATTTCGAATTCTATGGGAAAAATGGGCTGTTTTCCAAACACTAGTTGATAAGGTGAGTAACCGGTGGTGCTCCTCCATGTGGTTCGATAGGCCCAGAGTGCTTCAGGTAGTCGGGTAGCCCAATCACGCCTATGTGACGCAATGGTTTTCGTTAGGATTGATTCTATTATCTTATTGCTACTTTCTACCTGCCCATTCGCCTGTGGGTGATATGGAGTAGTGATCTTATGCTGGACATGATAATTGTTAAGTGTTGCAGCTAATTTATGCCCAACAAATTGTGGTCCTCCATCTGTAATTATTTCCCTAGGAAGGCCATAACGAACAAATAGAAGGAACAGGAACTATATGACAGAGTCCTCTGTGGCTCTTGGCAATGCTTCTGCCTCAACCCATTTGGTGACATATTCTGTTGCCACCAAAATATATGTTTTCTGATTTGATGAAGGGTTGATGGGTCCAACGAAATCAAGAGCCCACTGCTCGAATGGTTCGATGACTAACTGTGGTTTCAGAGGCATCTCATCAGCTTGACCAGGTCGTCCTGCTCGCTGGCAGCTGTCACAGGCTTGGACAAACTTCTTCGCATCTTTGAAGATCGTAGGCCAGTAATATCCTGTCTGCAATACTTTATGTCCAGTTCTACGCTCAGCGAAGTGCCCCCCACATGGTCCATCGTGACAGGATTTTAGGATGTCGAAGATTTCATCCTCTCTAACACATCGCCTGATATGCATGTCTGCTCCTGTGTGAAACAAATAGCCTCCAATCCACGAAAATCGAGAACTTTTCTGAATAATCTGCTTGCGCTCATTAGGAGTTAAATGTTTTGGTAATTTACCCACTGCGAGGTAGTTGGCAACATCAGCATACCAGGGTGTTTGAACGGCAACAACAAACAGGTGCTCATCCGGAAATTGATCTTCAACTGCTGCTGCATCGCTTGATTTTGGTATTCTCGAAAGAAAATCGGCTACAGGGTTTTCTTTGCCAGGGCGGTCCTTGATTGTGATGTCGAATTCCTGTAATAAGATTAACCATCGAGTTACTCTGGCATTTGTGACAGGCTTATTTGCTAAATATTTTATAGCAGAATGGTCTGTATACAAGATAACAGGATAGCCTGTAATATAATGTCTAAATTTATTGACAGCATGTATTACAGCTAGGAATTCTTTTTCAGTAACAGTGTAATTCAATTCAGCAGGGGATAAATTCTTGCTAATGTAATAGATGGTATATGGTTTTTTATCCTCTTCCTGCCCAAGGACTGCGCCAATGGCTGTATCTGAGGCATCAGATGATATCTGGAATGGTAGGTCCCAGTTTGGTCCTCGAAGGACTGGGGCTGTGGGTACCAGCTTCTTTAGATCCTCGAAAGCACGGTCACATTTGTCTGTCCAAAGAAAATCAACGTTACCAGTTAGTGCATATAACGGAGCAGCAATGTGCGAATAATGCTCTATGAATCGTCTATAATAACCTGAAAATCCAAGAAAGCTGCGTACCTCTGTTTGAGTAGTAGGAGTGGGAATAAGCAAAAGTATTTGGATTTTGGCCGGGTCTACTTGAATGCCGGCTGCTGAGACATAGTGTCCTAGGATAAGTCCTTCAGTCATCATCAAGAAACATTTTTCATTGCTTAAGCAAAGCCTGGTAACAATGCAGCGTTGTAGGACTTTTTCTAGGGTGTCTAGAGCTGGATCAAAATCATCTCCATATGGTGTAAAGTCATCCATGTAAACTTCAAGTCCATCATTTATTAAATCTGCAAAAATACTAAGGATGGCCCTTTGAAATGTGGCAGGAGCATTACATAGGCCAAAAGGTAGAACTCGATAGGCAAATGTTCCCCAGGGACAAGTAAAGGTAGTTTTATCCTGGTCTTCAGGGGCAATCTGAATCTGATTGTATCCACTAAAGCCATCCAGGAAAGAAAAGAACTTCTTCCCTGCTAAAGTATCCAATACTTGATCTATGAAAGGAAGAGGAAAATGATCTTTTTGTGTTGCCTTGTTTAGTTCCCTATAATCCACACAAATTCTCCATTTCCCGTTTTTCTTTGGTACTACCACAAGTGGAGAGACCCATTTACTATCATAAATAGGGTAGATAAAATTCACATCTAAAAGCTTCTAAAGTTCAGTTTTTACGACATCTTTTAGATGGGGATTAAGTCTCCTTTGCGGCTGACGCACAGGTCTGGCATCCTTTTCTATATAAATGTGGTGTGTACATAACTGGGGATCAATTCCTTTCATATCAGGGTAGTCCCATGCAAATGCTTCTTGATATTTTGTTAACAGATGGATGAGCTTTGTTTCTTGTTCAGGTGTGAGATTAGCATTGATGTTTAAAGTTTTCCTCGGTGCAATTTCCACAGTTTTACTATTTGCAACAGAAGTAACAGGTATCGTTTGGTCATGAATATCTTTCAGGGGATCTTCTTCCAATTCATTATCAAATGCTGCTTCTATCATGTGACACTGTGTGCGAGGTTCAGTTTGAGTATTGAAATTATTAATGGCATCGTCTTCTGTTTGATCTTTGAAATCGAGTGCCTCTTGTATAGTTAATGGAGATCTGATGTTATCAGTAAGGTATGATACAGGGTGTTTATTAGTTTTAATCATTGTGACACTTGGCTGCGCTGGAGGATATAGAACTAGATTTTTGCTATTCGGTCCTCTGGTTATGGTCATATTTCCTTGCCGACAGCCAATGTAGGCATCGGCAGTGGCAAGCCAAGGCCTACCTAAAATTAGCGGATGTCCATCAAGTCGGGTTTTTGGATTAATTATCAGGAAATCGGTTGGATACTCCCAGGATTCTACAGAGACCATGACATCATGCAGAGTACCCTCTGGTCTAACCACAGATCGGTCAGCCAATTCTAACAGAGTGGAGGTGGGTTCTACAGATGTAATGCCGAGCTTTTGGCAAGTTGTGGTTGTTAAAATATTAATTGCAGCCCCTAGATCAACTAAGGCATTGGACAGGGTCTGACCATAAATTTGAACAGTTATAATTGGGTTCCCGGGGTCTTCATATTTAAGGGGTGTTTCTCTTCCAGACAATAGATCAGATAAAGTACCGACTACTTGGACTCTTGGATTATTTGTTATATTCCTCCTGGGTTTCTTTATGCACAATTCTTTGATAGTTTTTGCGTATATGGGAATGTCTTGAATGGCTTGGAGGAATGGAATTTTTATGTACAAATTTTGTAATTCTCCCAGAATGTCAAAGTCAGGATATTGTATGGATCGAGGTATGGCTAATCGTTCTGGGAACGGGGGAGAGGATGTGGTTGCTTGATTATGAGTTTGTTTCTTATTTACATCCTCTTGTTGTGACTGATGTTCTCTGGGTAACTGATCTTCAATATGAACTGTTTTATCTCCCTCAGTTTCAATTATACGTCCAGATCTTAACTGAAGGTCATTGCACTCCCTCAAATCGGGTCCTGCTTCCGGTGATTCTATGATTTGGATGGATTGGACCTGTCTGTTATTTGGATTGGGATCGGGTTGGGCTGGGAGTTGCGGTCTCAGGTTAGACTGGGGATTTTGTTGTAAAGCTGGCAGAGTAGGTTGAGGGAGCGGAATAGTTCCAGCTGGGTGGTACATCGGTCTTTGCCAGCTTGTCTGCCAGGGTGAACTTTGTGAAGTAGAGGGAGTCCATTGTGAAGGGTATGGGCCATTTTGCCAATATGGTGGAGTATAAGGGAAATTCGGCCAACCAGTTTGGCTTGTTTGATTCAGCCATGGATTTGAAGAAGGAAACGATTGTGGTGACCAATTTGTAAATGGGGGTTGAGATTGATTTTGCCACATACCATATTGTTGAGCATTATATTGTGGGTTTTGAAAGAAAGAGGTTGGGTCCGGAAACATACCAGGTTGTCTCGGCTGCCACGGGCGGCGCTGGTTGATCGAATTCACCGATTTTGGTTCCTCGTTTGCTTCCTTATATACCGCTTTCAATCCAGGAAGTGAAGGGCAGCTCTCCGTAAGGTGATCTTTTGTACAGATGGCGCATGTTTGGACTTTATCCAATGGACACTCCTTGTGGCTATGTTTTTTTCTGCATCGGGGGCAGAAGATTGCCAAATTCTGTTTTGCCTCCAGCTGCTTCTGTTTAGCCTGCACAATATCAATTTGTGTAGTTAGTGTCCCCATAATATCAGTTTTAAAATTTTCTAATAAATTTCCAATTTCTGCACGTGTTACTCCTTCTGCTGATACTTTGTTATCTCTTGCAAATTGATCATATTCTGTTGGCTTTATTCTTGTGCTGCCTCTCAAACTCCTGATACATAAGTCAAGGATGTCAGTAAAATTCTCTTGATAAATATCCCCTTTGCCCATAATGTTTAATGTTTCAATCCATTGTTCCTTCATGCCCCTCATTAATGCATTTTTTAACACATTATCAGGTAAAGGTAGCGATGCATAAGGAGATCTTTGTAGATTATACTGAAAACGTTCCACATACTCCTCTAATGTTTCATTTGGTCTGGCTGTCATTTGAAATATTTCGTCTTTTAATTCTCTAGACCTACAATAATCCTGATATTTCTTAAGAAGGATTCTTTCATTTGATCCCAATTGTTGATAACCCCGCCACCTAGCCCCATAAACCATCTTAAAGCAGCCCCTTTCAATGTAGAGGGAAATAATTTCAATTTTTGGGGATCGGTGGTGTAATCGTACCCCCAAGATAACACATCGAATTCGAATAGGAATGCATCCGGATCTTCTGATGTGAGTCCGTGAAATGTGGGGATATGCTGAAGAGGGATAGCTTTCATGGGTGCATTTGCTGCAGAATCCACTATAGGATATTGTAATGTAGAGGTTTGAGTATTTGGCTGGTTTTGAGCATTTGGTTGGTTTTGAGCCATGGGATCGAATATATGCCAGTAACCTTCTAGGATATCTAGGAGGGTATTCCTAGGTTGAGTGGGAACGGTTTTGACAGGGATCTTTTTGATAGCGCTTCCTTTGTCTGGAATAATGGGAATACCAGGTGTCTGAGGAGATTGAGTTCCTTCAACAATGATTTTCGCAACACTCCCCTTATCTGGGCTATCTAAAGGCTGATTTGTTTCAATAGGGGATTTTGGTTCCTTGGTTTCCCCTGTTTCTCCTTCTCCCTCACAAAAGTTACTAGAGTTCCCTTCCTGCAATAATTCTGGAGTAGAATTTTCAATTTCTTGAAAGTCCTGCTCTTCAGTTTGACTATGCACCTCAGCGTAGGCTACAGATGGTGATCTTGTGGCCTGAAGGGAACTAGTAGGCGGTTTAGAAATGTTTTTCTTGAGGCCTACTGATGGCTGAGATTCTGTTTTCTTATAGATTTCGTCTATGAAGGTCGTTCGGCCAAGGGTCACCGGCCCCTTAGCTTTTTCAGGCTTGGATGGGGGTTTGATATTCTTTTCTGGTCTTTTCTGCTTAGTCATGCACTCAAAAAAAATGAACTACCAACTTCTATTTAAACAAACAAAAACAAATCTGTTAGGAAAGCAGATAGTGAGCAGGTCTTTTACATGCTCTGCACGTAGGTTCTTACCTTCCGTTTTTAGGATCCAACTCCTCCCTAGCAGGCTCGTACACTACTCTGAAAAAGACAAATGGCTACACTCTTTCCCCGGCAACGACGCCAAAATGTAGAGCTATAAAAAGGGTCTCTTTCACCTCTAATTACCTCACATTAATATGTCAATCCGGGAGTGTTTTGTTATTACAAAGAGTGACTCAATCTGAGGCTATCATTTGTCAGAGTAATGCTAGTAGTACAGTGCTTAAGAAATACAAGAGTAAACGGATGCTTGTCTATAACTAAATTACTTCAAAGAATAAATCACACACTCAGAAAACTCAACAGTTTATCAGTCAAGGGTGCGGCAGTGATAACCCATCCCTTCGGAAACTGATGGAAAGGAAACTAGAGCATGGACCATGAGCCTGGGAGCTCGACAGTAACTGCCACTGCTCACTACAGCCTTAGATCATCTCTCACACCAAACCAACAACTGTAAGGAAATGGAACAGCAAAGCGAATAAAGGATTGAACAGCAATTCTGGAATGGAACAACAGTGATAACCCATCCCTTCGGAAACTTATGGAAAGGAAACTAGAGCATAGACCACGAGCCTGGGAGCTAGACAGTGACTGCCACTACTCACTACAGCCTTAGATCATCTCTCACACCAAACCAACAACTGCAAGTAAATGGAACAGCAAAGCGAATAAAGGATTGAACAGCAATTCTGGAATGGAACAGCAAGTCTAAAATGGAACAGCAATTGAATAACTAAGTCCCGAGGGTTTTAACTTAACTCAAATACTCTCTATGCAATCAGATAACATTCTTTCACTCTAAAGGCAATTCACACAAATCATATTAATGGAACAGCAACAACGATTAATGAATTATGGAACAATACTGATTCATTAGAAACGCACAGAACACGAACGTCAATATAACAGCTCTGTAACACAACAGTGAGAACATGTAATGAACTCTTGAAAGGATTAATAACTTATTGTGGAGTCAACACACGATTCTATCTGCAAAAACTCCAATGATTCAATCTTTAACAGAGCATGTAATATGAACTTATAAAACATACCAAATTACCAAATGACAATGATAAAAAAACCACACAGAAATAAAGTCGTAATGGTACAGAAGCAAGTGTCCTTCGGGGCCCGGCCCTTAGCCTCCAAGGCTACACCGCTTGAAGTTAATCCAGTCGCAGAGATGAAATGATCACCAAACTTTCATTAATGCATCAGTCAAAAATACATTGAACCAGTCTTCAACGAAACTTAATAATCAAAGCTGATGTTTTACAGAAATTACGTAAAAGCGTATTCTTCATCTCTATATCTATCCATATTAACCACGCGTTGTCTCTTTACATAAAGACGACGCGAGATGTCCAAGTGGACAGAATAGCAGCGATCTCGTGATCGAAGATCCTCGAGGATTCACAAACTCGTTAACTCTTCATCCGTCTTTTCTTTTACAAAGCTTCGGTGTCTTCTCCTTCTTTCCTAAGTCGATTTGCTTTGACCGTTTCTGCTTGCGTTCGGTTCTCGTCCAGAGAGACAGCAGTTATCTCGACTTTGTCTTTCCCTTTGGAACGGCAATCCCTTGTTTTCTCCTTTTCCTGTATAGAAAATAACCATTATCAGTGGCTAAGTCTTGCATATCAATTCTCACATGTTTTGTTATAGTTCCTTATTAATTCCCAAATTCATGACACAAAAAGGTTCACAAATTCTATTAAAAAGCCACTGAAATAATGATCAAAAACATACCTTTTTAGTACTCCACAGTGTTTTCTCAAATTGAAGATAAAAATCAGAGAGTGAAGGCCAGTATGGAGGCCCAAGCAAAACATCAGGTTACTACCGATCAGACAAGGTTGTTGACTGTAATGGATCTTGAAAAAGATCAATTTAGGATTGCTCTGTCACATCCCACAGGAATGTCAATTGGGTCCACAAACTGTTTTAATACTGTAAATGTGACTATGGATGTTAAAGAGATTTCACTAATGGACAAAATTAATTTACATATGCAAACCGGGCAATTGATTGTTAATGATCTCACAAAGACAAATGCAATGGCAATTAAAGCTGAAAACATGTTAGGGAAATTTATCAAACAATTGAAGAAGGAAAATGCCAATTCAAGAGCCTTAACAGTCCAAAATGAAGTGTTGAAGAAGATTATTATTAATATTGGTGTAGAACCTAGTGACAAGATTGTTGTGCAGAAATTATTGCAAAGTGCTGAAGTAGAGATATCTACATTAAGGAAGAAATTGAGGTTACCTCCTCGTGAACACTCAATGGCTGCAGAGATTGTAGAGGTAGAGAAGGAAAAAGAGAAGTTTTTGCAGCAACTTATGCAGAAGGATGAAGAACTTTCCAAAGTGAAGCAGACTACAATTTCTTTACAAAATCACATTGATAATCATAACCATACTTTTGTTTTTCCTACAGGTGATGCAGATCCTCAAGCAAAAATTATTCAATTAAATGCTGAGTTGCAGATGGCTGAAAGAGATAGAAAGAAGGCTCAAATAGATTTGGATACTGCTACAAAATTGATGAAGGTCATAGAAAGGGAAGTAGATAAGTACAAAATGGATTTCAGAAATGCTGAAGCAGAGATCAAGAATCTCAAAGAAAAAATGAAATGTAACGTGTCATTAATACAAGCTAAGGATATCATTTGGACTGATATCATCTCAGAAATGAAGTCCAATTGGTGCTTCCTAATGATTACTGCACAATAAAAGAGCCTTGTTATGGAGTGTGAAGAACCAATTATGTCTGACAAACAGAAATGGATAAATAGAGCCATTTTGGCTAGAAAATTTATTGATTATATCAATTCCAAATCAGATCAGGAATTAGAGGAGAATGATATGCTGGATAGAATGTTGTATGCAGTGGAAATTAATAAAATGATTATAAGGAATGATCTCAGAAAGGCTGCAGAAAAGAAACTAATTGAAATCAAAGAAGCAATAAGTGAATTTGATAAATCTTTTGATAAAACGACAAGGGTAGGCCTGCCATCATGTTGGGGAGCTGAGGGGAATATTTTGCCATGGAGCTCTTGTGAGAATTTACTGGTGTTGACAAAAAGCAAGATTGACAATAGGCATGAGAAGACTCAGGTAGTAAAAGGAGAGATAATGGTCAACTTCTTGCAAAGACATTTTCAACTCTTGTGGATGGTAACAAATATTTTCTCTGAAAGGCCATCTTATGACTGAATTACTGCATTCAGATTTGAGTATTACAATCTGAGACATTCATCCAAGACGAAGGTAGAAATATGGAAAAAGTACAGAACTTGGACCGTTGACTTGCCAAAGGGATCAACAACAAAGAAAGACAAATCAGTTAATCAAGGAAAAGAAGCCACTTCATCACCAATTCCTATAGATTAGGATATTTACTTTATGTTATTTTCTAAAGTCAATGTAATTGTAAAAAGAAATTTTCAAGGAATGTAATAGACAGCCTCCGATGTCATGAAGTAGTTTTGGTAGTTAGAATTTGTTACAGTAGTTCCAAACGGCTTTTTATTGTATTTAATGTAATTTCCAAGAGGAAGGAAGGTTCCGAGTTTTAGGCTTCCTGGACAAATATTTTTGTACTCAAAGATTTGAGGACTAATGAATGAGTAAGCAAGATTATGGCAATTTGTTAATGTTGAAATGTATTTAATTTTCATTATGTATTTCCTTCTATGAATAAAACAAGGTTATGAGCAAGAGGTCTCTTCTTACTTTTATGTGTGGGAGTTAAAAACCTTAATTGGCGCTCCTTTGTTTTAATTGTTTCTTTCACATGTTTCTTCCGAAGTTTGGAATGGTATTTTCTATATAAAGCAGCATATCAGTTTGGACTTCTCCTTACATTTTTTTCCAGTCATTTCATTTAGCATTTACAGATGGTAGCTTACAAAGCATTCGTAATATTTCATATTTAAGGGTGTGATTATAAATACTTGAGGGTTAATAAAGCAGAGACATAAATAATTTGTGACATAATTATAAAATGTCTTAAGCACTGATTCTTTATCATAGCTAAGGGATTGTCTCTTAAGGTAAAACATTAATTGGCACCGTTTCCGAGGAGCGAAGATTCAAAGTTTTCCCTGGGTTTTGGTCATATTTCCTTTGGTTGTTCAGAGAGGAGGAAATACTAAGTTGTGCTTCTTTAAAATAATTCTGGCTCCTAAGAAGCCTCACACGAGGTCAGATACCTCTCAGTAAAAAGCTCCTATTTTGTCTGGTCCAGAAAGGTTAGTTTCAAAGAAGGGCTAGAAAAAAAAAAAAATTCTACACCTGATGCCACACTGCTTGCACCAGGCAACAATTCACATACATTTTCATGCAAGGATATTTCTCAGAAACTCATTTTCCCAGAAAAATAATCCTCACCTTCACCCATTCATTTTCAAGAACCAACATTAGAAGAACAATCTTTTGAGTTTGTATCATTCTCTCTTACAGAAACTCAACCTCATACAGTTCCTACTTCTTCTGTTATTGTTCATACACCTATTCCTATATCAATTGTTCCACCTCATTCATCCCCGCCTACAACTGGTATCCATTTTACCCCCGCTCAAGGAGCAGTCAATCAGGGCATAAACATGGCAACCCCTGCTTTCTTGATGAATAGATATGCACCATTAAATCTACCCCAACCAATGAATGCAATGCCTCAGGAGTACCTCAAGTTGCTCCCTAGATTTACTGGTGAAGATGAAATAACTGCAAAACAACACTTGCCCTTGTTCTGCACATTTGCTAAAAATTTTAATGTAGAACATCTAGATGTTGTGATGAGACTTTTTGTGCAGCCTGTAAGTGGAGAGACAAGAAAATGGTTCAAAGGATTACCAAATGGTTCAATAAATGATTGGGATGAATTCGAAAGACATTTCATCCAGAGATGGGGAGAAAAAAGGGACCATGGGTATTATTTAACAGAATTCAATGCAATAAATAAGAAATCAAATGAAAATATGAATGATTTTGTCAAAAGGTTAATAAGTTGTATAACAGTTTTCCCTTGGAAAGGAAACCTTCTCCTATTGGAGCAAGGGTTGTTTTTGCTAGAGAATTTGAGCTAGATTTTAGTTTTACATTGAGAGAAAGAAGATCCCCCACCCTTGAACAGATTCAAACTGATGCCTTAGAGATTGAGGCAAATATGTCTGCTGCTAGGAAAGTTTGAGATAAAGAAAAAGCCAAAGAAGAAGCCTCATCTCAAGATCAAAGGATCGATGATATGACTAAGGTCATAAAAAATTTGTCTAAAAAATTGGTAAAGATGGAAATAGACAACAATAAAACTGCAAAACAAAACAGAGGGGTTTTTAATCCCCAGTTCAGAAAACAACCCCTATAGAATTTGAAAAGAGAAAAAAAGGATCAAGATCAAGTGCAAGCTCCTTTGTATATAGAGGCAGCACCATCACATTCTGTTGATGATAATGAAAAGGAAGATGAAGATCAAATTTCTGCTGTGTATATGGAGGATGGTGAATCATAAGGAGAAATTGAAAAAGAACATGAAGAGGAAAGTAAAGAAACTGATATCTCATTTGATCAAGAAGAAATGGATGAGTACTGTAAACAATTTACTAATTTTATGCAATTAGAATTGCATAAAAAATATGATTTGAGGTCAAAGAAGAGATTAAGAAATCAAGATGATGAAGATAAAGAATCCAAATCAGTACCTACTCCAATGGCGACTCCACTACAGAAGAACCAAATTAAAAAATCAAACAAGGGGAAACAACCCATGAATCAAGATAAAGAAAAAGAAAAACAACAAGATGATGTTTCCCAAATAAAACATAATGATCCTAATATGTTGGAGAAGATTGTTACTGTTTCTGATGAAACTGCAAATTCAAATAGAAACCAAGAAGAACCTGAAAAGTTGACAAAACAAAATCAAACTTTGAGTTTGTCAAAAGAGGTAGAAAAAGTGAAGATTCAAGTACCACTTCTTGAGTTGGTCAAAATACCTGGTTATAAGAAAGAAATTTCAGAGTTTATTAATTTATCTCAGTCTGACGAGGTGGGTGATATAGTGAACCTGCAAGAGGAGAAACCAGTGGTTACTTTTAGACCTCATGTTGAAGAGGTAGATTGTTCTATTCCACCTTTTTATATATTAGTTCTGCTACATGATTTCATTTTACATAATTGTATGCTAGATTCTAGTGCATCACATAATCTAATGCCACTGTCTGTGACGAAAGAGTTAAATTTAAAAATTATCAAGCCATATAGAGACCTTTATTCCTTTGATTAAGAAAGGGTAAAGTGTGTGGGTCTTATCAAAGATATGGTTGTTTCCTTAGCCCAAATTCCAGCTAAGGGTATTATGATGGATGTGGTAGTAGCAAATATTCCAGCCAGATTTGGTATGTTGTTGTCTAGATCTTAGGGCGTAAAACTTGGAGGATTTTTTAAATTAGATTTCACATATGCCATCATTCATGTTTTTAATGGGGAGGAAAGGAAGTTATTCAGAGAAACCAGATTTTTGAAAACTACTACCAAGAAAGATGCAGGTAATTCCCCCATTTATGGTCAAGAGAAGGAGGATCTCTCTTGTTTCATGCTGCATGAAGATGCAGAATTTGCTAAAGATTCACAAAAGCAGCTCCCTTCAGCCATTGTACATAAGATGCTGCAGTCAAATAAGCTTTGGAAGTGTTATTTCGATGGTGCATTTTCAAAGGAGGGCATCGGAGCAGGATTCATATTTGTATCTCCTGAAGGTAACCTTGTACCTTTTTCTTTCAAAATGGAATTTGAATCCACTAATAATGTAGCTGAATATGAAGCATTGATTTTATGTCTGCAAACAACTAAACAGATGGGAATTGAGTCTATCTCTATTTTTGGTGATTCTAAATTAATCATAAGGCAAATTAAAAATTGGTGTCAGACTAAGCATCCCAGATTGAGGTCCTATAGAAACGAGGTATGGGATATAATTGAAAATTATTTTTGAGTGCCTTTAACTTGTTAAAAATGCAGCTTAAATTCCAAGAGGAGAACAGAAATACAAATTGTGTTACAATTGTAGCGTATATCATATATATCTAAACCACCAACTGAAAACAAGATTGAGATATATACTTGAGTTGATGGTGCCCTTCTTTCTTAATAATGGTAAGCATTACAGGTCTTTGACCTTGATGATACTAACTGGCCTCTTTATTTTTGACGATGATTGGAGATTTTGAAGATGGCCAAATTGATTTAGAAGTGGAGAAAAATGATCAAGGTGAAATGTCTAAAAACTGGCCAGCATAATTGGAGACCAAGATAATCAATTGAAAGATAATATTTTTCCGCAGGTTTAGCATTTTTAAAAGAATCGTTTCATGCTAACGATGTGGCAGAGAAACCGTAGTGGCTAGCTTCATAGATGGAGAAATGGAGGACTGTAATTTAGGAACTCAACATGAGCCTAAAATGGTCAAACTATTCAAAGGTGTTCCAAAGGAATACAAAGAGAGGTATGTAGATATTTTCAAGCAGTTTATGGATGTATTTGCATGGTCATATGAAGATCTGAAAACTTATGATAAAAGTATTATTCAGCATAAAATCCCATTGAAAGATGGGATTAAGCCTCATAGACAGAAGCTCAGACAAGTTAACCCATTATTGTTGGCTCCAATTGAAAAAGAGGTAAAGAAGATTTTACAAGAAAAGATTATAGTTCCTCTAAGATATTCAGATTGGGTTTCCAATCTTGTACCGGTCAGGAAGAAAAATGGAGAGATAAGACTATGTGTAGATTTCAGAAATTTGAACAAAGCTTCACTGAAGGATAATTATCGTTTGCCAAAGATGGAATTTGTCTTGCAGAAAGTAATTGGAGCATACAGGTTATCCATGGTTGATGGTTTTTCAGGGTATAATCAGGTTTTTGTGGAAAAGGAAGATCAAAAGAAAACTACTTTCACTACACCCTGGGGAACATTCATGTATGCTAGGATGCCATTCGGCCTCATGAATGCAGGAGCTACTTTCCAAAGGGCAATGGATATTTCTTTTGTAGGGGACAAATTTGTAGTTATTTATGTTGATGATGTTACAATTTTTTCAAGTTCTGATGATGAGCACCTACAACATTTGGAGAAAGCCTTTTTAAAATGCAGGAAATATGGTTTATCATTGAATCCTAAAAAATCCTTGTTTGCTCTAGAAGAAGGAAAATTGCTGGGCCATATAGTTTCAAAGAAAGGAGTGAAGATTGATCCAACAAGGTTTGAAGCCATACAGATAATTCCCCTACCTTGAAGTAAGAAGGATATTCAAATATTTCTTGGAAAAATCAATTTTCTGAGAATATTTATTCCAAATCATGCTGATATTGTCAGGAAAATAACAGATATGTTGAAAAAGGATGTTGAAGTAAACTGGGAAAAAGATGCAAGGGAATATTTTGGAAGAATTAAAGAAGCTCTCAAAGTAACTCTTGTTTTAATTAGTCCAGATCACTTGAAGCCATTTCAAATTTTCTCATTTGCATCTTCTTCTACAACTGCTGTTGTGCTACTACAAAGAAATGAAGAAGGAAGTGACCAGTCTGTAGCGTTTTCTAGCAAAGTGCTTCGAGATGCAGAATTGAATTATAATATCTTGGAGAAACAAGTATATGCTCTGGTTAAATCATTGAAGGCTTTCAAAACTTATATACTTCATTCTCAAATTGTAGCATATGTGCCGAATTCTGCTGTAAAGGATGTATTAGTACAGAGTGATGTTGAAGGGAAGAAGGGAAATGGATTGCTAAAATCCAAGAATACGATTTGGATATCAAACCAACAAAGCTAGTCAAAGGATTGGGACTGGATAAATTGTTGATAGAATCTAATTTCCAAGCTTTGGGAATAATTTTACTTGCACCTGTAGAAGAAGTCACTGAAGAATCAAATCACAGTCAGAAAAGAGCATCAATTAAGTATAAATTCCTCTGTTAAAACTAGTACAAAGATATTATTCATTATTTGTGTTTTCTTTCTTGTCCACCTTCAATTAATAGAGCTAGGCACAGAGCCAAACTTAAAGCTCAGCTTTATGTTATAATTGAAGCTAAGTTGTATTGGAAAGATCTTGCTGGTGTGTTGTTAAGTCTAACAAAAGAGGAAACCATAGAAGTGATTAAAGAGTATCATGAGTGCTTATGTGGAGGTCATTATAGTTGGAAAGTAAATATTCATAGAATTCTTAAATCAGGTTTTTGTTGGCCTTCTTTATTTGTGGACGTATACAGGACTGGTAGAAGTTGTCAAATATGCCAATTGTTTGCAGAAGAGAAAAGGTTAGCTCCTTTACCTCTTCTCCCTGTTTTTGTTGAAGAACCTTTCAGACAATGGGGATTGGATTTCATTGGGGAAATCAATCCACCATCAAGTGGGAAATTTAAATGGATTTTGACTGCAACAGATTATTTTACAAAATGGGTAGAGGCAGTCCCTTCCAGAAAAGCAAATGATTTGGTTGTAATGAATTTTTTGGAAGAAAATATTTTTAGCAGATTTGGATGTCCAGTGAAGATTGTGATAGATAATGCTCAAGTTTTCAACTCAGTTAGGTTTATAAAATTTTGTCAAACTTATAATGTGATATTGTACCACTCTACAACATATCACCCTTAGGGAAATGGATTAGCAGAATCCTCTAATAAAACGTTGGTAAAAATCTTGAAGAAGACAATAAATGAGAACCAGAAGAATTGGGATTCAAAGCTGGTCTTTGCTTTATGGGCAGTGAGAATGACTACTAGGAGATCCACCAGAAAGTCACCTTATGAATTAGTATATATTACCCAGGCATTGTTTCCCACTCAGTTAGTAAGGTTAGTAATATCTTTCCTTCAAGATGCTCAAGAGGAACCTAATGCCTTGATTACAAGAATGAATAAAGTGATGGAATTAAGTGAAAGAAGAAATAAGGTTAGGGAAAATTTGGTCACTTATCAGGAGAAAATGAAGTCTATTTTTGACAGGAAAGCAAGAGAAATCATGTTTCAAAATGGAGATCTGGTACTAAGATGGGATACAAGAAGAGAGGATAAAGGGAAGCATGGAAAATTTGATCCTTTATGGTATGGTCCATATAAAATCATTGAAGCCAGAGAAAATAACACTTTCATGTTGGAAAGTATTGACAGAGAAGTAGTAGAACTGCCTGTTAATGGGAAATATTTGAAACACTATTTCTAGCACTAGAAGCAGCTATTTCATCATTGTACATAATCGGTTTTCTATCATTTTATATTTCTCATCTAGCAATTTTTGACTCCATGCCCGAAGTGAAGGCACTGATCTGCAGGTTATTAGTGTTCCGTGGCAAAAAACACTATCCCCAGGTGGAGCCAGATGTTGTGGATCATCTACATATCCTTTTAATTTTATATTGAAAATACAAAAAAATCTGAAATCGAAATAAAAGCAAATATGTTAAATATGTTAAAGTATTATAAGTCTTTTACTTTGGCATAAAAAGGAAATGATTTTTCTGATGTATTAGAGGTTAATTGTTTTAAACTTTATACAAGTGGGTTTTATATCCGAAGATTAAAGGCCGATTAATTTAACTGGTGGAGAGTGCTGATATTAAAGAAATAAACTAGATGACCCAACCCGCAGGCACTAACAGCACGAGAGTTAACGGAAAGGGGTGCCCCCGTAGTTGACTGCATTGAATACGGAGGCGATGAAGATCAATGGTGGATATCGATTGCGGGGGCACAAGACGAATTTTTCAGCCGCACCCTGAGACCCCCCGCAGTGACATCATATGCTAAATGGATAACAGTTGTTTTCCTTGTCAAATCAGTCCAACGGTTAGGTGACACATTGCATAGAAATTTAACACAAAAAATGCGCCACCTATTTAGGGGTGTTTTTCTTTTTGTTTTCAAAATACTTTTCAATTTATCGCATTTTGACCTATTGCTTCCTCTCGTCACCTTGCAAGAGTATTCCTTCAGCACCTTTTTTTTAAATCATGGCTAAAAGGTCTTCCTTGTCTGGTTCATCAAGTCACATTCCTCTCATGGATAATACGAGAGACATTCAAGATACTGTGTCCTCAGTAATTCATCTTCCATTCTATCAACAAGTTATATTGAACAATGATAATTCCCCTGTCTATCCTGCCATGAAAAAATCCGGGGTCCTTTATGCATGCATCCCGAAGACACATTTATTCCCAGAGTTTATTTATTGGTTGGTTTCTGCATTGTATCTCGGAAAATGTTTCCTAATGAATTCCCAAGGGGAAAATGTTCTGCAAGTGTCTACCCATTTAATCGGCCAAGCCTTGTGTTTTCCTGAAGTCGAATCATCAGTTCAATTTTCAGAAGATTCATTGGTTACTTACTATGAAAGCCTTGCAGGAGAAGAATTCAATCAGTTTATGTTCCATTTGAAGCCCAATATGAAACATTTTTAGCCAGAATGTGGAGAATTTTCTATGGGAGTTTTCAACGAAGACACTCGACCCGTATTAAGCAGTATTTCTAAAATGTTGGGCAAAGAAGACGACGTTACAGTGGACAAGTTAGTCCTAGGAATGTTCACCATGATGATGAAGCCAGGAATGGTCCTGGATATTCCATCCTTTTGCAAGAAGCATTCAACTCGCAGTTGATGAGTCTTTCACTAACAAGTTCTTTTAAATTTCCCTCAATGATTGTCTAATTATTTTTATACCAAAATGTTGAAGAATTCATGCAGTTAGGTCTAAATATAATGGATGTAAACAAGCAAAAATAGTCGGTTGTATTCTGGACAGATATAACCAGAAGGGAGAAAAATGAAGAGGGGTTATTTGATTTTGCTAGTCAATATATGCCCATTGCATATAAAATTTTGAATGGAGTTCATCCCCCTTGTTTTTTACCCAAAGCCCAGGAGTTTCTACATTTAGGAACTAGCTGTAAATTTGGGGACTGGTTTGTGTTTGAAGAATATTTAGAAATAAGGTTGTATGGAGAAACTATTGAACCTTACAAGCTCCCAATGTTTGTACCAATGAGGCTTTTCGACTTAGAATTTATCAGATAGATCCTGGATGTTGATAATGTGCACTTTGTCCCTATGAAGAAGAGCCATATGTATAAATTTCCTATGAGTGTGGGACCTTTCGTAGTTGATATGAGGCAGGCGTTTGAGGAAGTAACAAAATTGTTGGAGGAAACACATTTGCTACTAGGAGAAAAATGGGCTTATGATCCCCATTGTATAATTTCACAGAGAAGAATTGAGAACAAATATTCAGCTTTCATTCATGAAAGTAGACCTGAGTAGGAAAAGGTGGCAAAAAAATGTGAAATAAGATTAGTAAATACAAGCATTCAAACTCCTGTTATAACTGAGAAAACAAATAAAAGAGGTTAAGAAGCTGTTATAGACTTGGATGATGAGACACCAAGAGGTGAGAAAATGACAAAATTTGCTGAGGATAATTCCTCTAATTCACCTAGTTTTTCTTTGCATTTGGGTGAAGAGCAGAATGCTCCCTCTTCCCCTGGAGGTCAATAATCCTCTCATGAATAGGTACCCCTAATCAAACAGGTGTTTTCTCAAATTGAAGAGAAAAATAAGATAATGAAGGCTAGTATGGAGGCCCAAGTAGAACATTAGGTTACTTCCGATCAGATAAGGTTGTTGACTATAATGGATCTTGAAAAAGAACAATTTAGGATTGCTCTGTCACATCCCACAGGAATGTCAATTGGGTCCTCAAACAGTTTTAATACTGTAAATGTGACTATGGATGTTAAAAAGATTCCACTAATGGACAAAATGAATTTACATATGCAGACCGGGAAATTGATTTTTAATGATCTCACAAAAAAAAATGCTATGGTAGTTAAAGCTGAAAACATGTTTGGGAAAGTTGTCAAACAATTGAAGCTAGAAAAGGCCAATTCAAGAGCCTTAATAGTCCAAAATGAAGAGTTGAAGAAGATTATTATTAAGATTGGTGTACACCCTAGTGACAAGACTGCTGTGCAGAAATTATTGCAAAGTGCTGAAGTAGAGATATCTACATTAAGGAAGAAATTGAGGTTACCTATAGGTGAACACTCAATGGTTGCAGAGACTACAGAGGTAGAGAAGGAAAAAGAGAAGCTGTTGTAGCAACTTATGCAAAAGGATGAAGAAATTTCCAAAGTGAAGCAAAATGAAATTTCTTTACAAAATCACATTGATAATCATAACTGTACTTTTGTTTATCCTACAGGTGATGCAGATCCTCAAGCACAAATTATTCAATTAAATTCTGAGTTGCAGATGGATGAAAGAGATAGAAAGAAGGCTCAAACATATTTGGAGATTGCTACAAAATTGATGAAGGTCATAGAAAGCGAAGCAGATAAGTACAAAATGGATTTCAGAAATGCTGAAGCTGAGATCAAGAATCTCAAAGAAAGTATGAAATGTAATGTGTCATTAATACAAGCTACGGATATCATTTGGACTGATATCATCTCAGAAATGAAGTCCAATTGGTGCTTCCTGATGATTATTGCACAAGAAAGGAGCCTTATTATGGAGTGTGAAGAACCAATTATGTCTGACAAACAGAAAGGGATAAACATAACCATTTGGGCTAGAAGATTTATTGATTATATCAATTCCAAATCAGATCAGGAATTAGAGGAGAATGATATGCTGGATAGAATGTTGTATGCAATGGAAATTAATAAAATGATTATCAGTAATGATCTCAGAAAGGCTGCAGAAAAGAAACTAATAGAAATCAAAGAAGCAGTAAGTGAATTTGATAAATATTTTGATAAAAAGACAAGGGTAGGCCTGCCATAATGTTGGGGAGCTGAGGGGAATCTTCTGCAATGGATGTCTTTTGAGAATTTACTAGTGATGACAAAATGCAAGATTGACAATAGGCATGAGAAGACTCGGGTAATAAAAGGAGAGACAATGGTCAACTTCTTGCAAAGACATTTTCAACTCTTGTGGATGGTAAAAAATATTTTCTTTGAAATGCCATCTTATGACCGAATTACTACATTCAAATTTGAGTATCACAATCTGACACATTCATCCAAGTCGAAGGTAGAAATATGGAAAAAGTGTAGAGCTTGGACTATTGACTTGCCAAAGGGATCAGCAACAAAGAAAGACAAATTAGTTAATCAAGGAAAAGAAGCCACTTCATCAACAATTCCTATATATTAGGATATTTACTTTATGTTATTTTCTAAAGTCAATGTAATTGTAAAAAGACATTTTCAAGGAATGTAATAGACAACCTTCGAAGTAATGAAGTAGTTTTGGTAGTTAGAATTGGTTACAACAGTACCAAACTGCTTTTTATTGTATTTAATGTAATTTCCAAGAGGAAGGAAGGTTCCGAGTTTTGGACCTCTTGGACAAATTTTTTTGTTCTCAAAGATTTGAAGATTAGTGAATGAGTAAGCAAGATTCTGGCAATTTGTTTATGTTGAAATGTATTCCAGTTCTCATTATGTATTTCCTTCTCTGAATAAAACAAGGTTATGAGCAGGAGGTCTCTTCTTACTTCTGTGTATGAGAGTTAAAAACCTTAATTGGCGCTCCTTTGTTTTAACTATTTCTTTCACATGTTGCTTCCGAAGTTTGGAATGGTATTTTCTGTATAAAGCAACATATCAGTTTGGACTTCTCCTTACATTTTCTTCCAGTCATTTCATTCAACATTTAAAGATGGTAGCATTGCAAAGCATTCATAATATTTGATATTTAAGGGTGTGATGATAAATACTTGAGGGTTAATAGAATAGAGACATAAATAATTTGTGACATAATTATAAAATGTCTTAAGCACTGATTCCTTATCACAACTAAGGGATTGTCTCTTAAGGTACAACATTAATTGGCGCTATTGCCGGGGAGCGAAGATTCAAAGTTTTCCCTGGGTTTTGTTCATATTTCCTCTGGTTGTTCAGAAAGGAGGAAATACTAAGCTATGCTTCTTTAAAATAATTTTGGTTCCTAAGAAGCCTCACACGAGGTCAGATACCTCTCAGCAAAAAGCTCCTATTTTGTCTGATCCAGAAAATTTAGTTTCAAAGAAGGGCCAGAAAACAAAAATATTTTCTACACCTGATGCCACACTGCTTGCACCAGGCAGCAGTTCACATACATTTTCATCCAAGCATATTTCTTGGAAACTCATTTTCCCAGAAAAGGAATCCTCACCTTCACCCATTCATTTTCAAGAACCAACATTAGAAGAACAATCTTTTGAGTTTGTATAATTCCCTCTTACATAAAATCAACCTCATACAGTTTCCATTTCTTCTACTATTGTTCATACACCTATTCCTATATCATTTGTTCCACCTCATTCATCCCCACTTACAACTGGTATCCATTTTACCCCCGCTCAAGGAGCAATCAATCAGGGCATAAACATGGTAGCCCCTGGTTTCTTGATGAATAAATATGCACCATTAAATCTACCCCAACCAATGAATGCAATTCCTCAGGAGTACCTCAAGTTGCTCCCTAGATTTACTGGTGAAGATGAAATAATTGCAGAACAACACTTGCCCTTGTTCTACACATTTGCTGAAAATGTTAATGTAGAACATCTAGATGTTGTGATGAGACTTTTTGTGTAGTCTCTTAGTGGAGAGACAAGAAAATGGTTCAAAGGATTACCAAATGGTTCAATAAATGATTGGGATGAATTAGAAATACATTTCATCTAGAGATGGGGAGAAAAAAGGGACCATGGTTATTCTTTAACAGAATTCAATGCAATAAAGAAGAAATCAAATGAAAATATGAATGATTTTGTCAAAAGGTTTAATAAGTTGTATAATAGTTTGCCCCTGGAAAGGAAACCTCCTCCTATTGGAGCAAGGGTTGTTTTTTCTGGAGCATTTGAGCCAGATTTTAGTTTTACATTCAGAGAAAGAAGATCCCCCACCCTTGAACAGATTCAAACTGATGCCTTAGAGATTGAGGCAAATATGGTTGCTGCTGGGAAACTTCGAGATAAAGAAAAAGCCGAAGAATAAGCCTCATATCAAGATCAACGGATCGATGATATGACTAAGGTCATAAAAAATTTGTCTAACAAATTGGTAAAGATGGAAATAGACAACAATAAACCTGCAAAACAAAACACAGGGGTTTTTAATCCCCAGTTCAGAAAATAGCCCTTGCAGATTTTGCAAAGAGAAAGAAAGGATCAAGATCAAGTGCAAGCTCCTTTTCATATAGAGGAAGCACCATCACGTTCTGTTGATGATAATGAAAAGGAAGATGAAGATCAAATTTCTGCTGTGTATATGGAGGATGGTGATTCAGAAGGAGAAATTGAAAAAGAATATGAAGAGGAAAGTAAAGAAACTGATATCTCATTTGATCAAGAAGAAATGGATGATTAATGTAAATAATTTATTGATTTTATGCAATTAGAATTGCATAAAAAATATGATTTGAGGTCAAAGAAGAGATTGAGAACTCAAGATGATGACGAGAAAGAATCAAAATCAGTACCTACTCCGATGGCGACTACACTACAGAAGAACCAAAGTAAAAATCCAGAAAAGGGGAAACAACCCATGAATCAAGATAAAGAAAAAGAAAAACAACAAGATGATGTTTCCCAAATAAAACATAATGATCCTAATATGTTGGAGAAGATTGTTACTATTTTTTTTCAAACTGCAAATTCAAACAGAAACCAAGAAGAACCTAAAAAGTTGACAAAAAAAAATCAAACTTTCAGTTTGTCAAAAGAGTTAGAAAAAGTTAAGATTCAAGTACCACTTCTTGAGTTGGTCAAAACCCCTGGTTATAAGAAAGAAATTGCAGAGTTTATTAATTTATCTCAGTCTGACGAGGTGGGTGATATAGTGAACCTACAAGAGGAGAAACCAGTGGTTACTTTTGGACCTCATGTTGAAGAGGTAGATTCTTCTGTTCCACCTTTTTATATATCAGTTATACTACATGATTTCATTTTACATAATTGTATGCTAGATTATGGTGCATCACATAATCTACTGCCACTAACTGTGACGAAAGATTTAAATTTTCAAATTACCAAGCCATATAGAGACCTTTATTCCTTTGATTCAAAAAGGGTAAAGTGTGTGGGTCTTATCAAATATATGGTTGTTTCCTTAGCCCAAACTCCAGCTAAGAGTATTATGATGGATGTGGTAGTATCAGATATTCTAGCCAGATTTGGTATGTTGTTGTCTAGATCTTGGGTCGCAAAACTTGGAGGAGTTTTGAAATTAGATTTCACATATGCCATCATTCCTGTTTTTAATGGGGAGGAAAGGAGGTTATATAGAGAAACCAAATTTTTGAAAACTACTACCAAGAGAGATGCAGGTAATTCCCCCATTTATGGTCAAGAGAAGGAGGATCTCTCTTGTTTCATGCTGCATGAAGATGCAGAATTTGCTGAAGATTCACAAAAGCAGCTCCCTTCAGTCATTGTACATAAGGAGCTGCAGTCAAATAAGCTTTGGAAGTGTTATTTCGATGGTGGATTTTCAAAGGAGGGCACCGAAGCTGGATTCATATTTGTATCTCCTGAAGGTAACCTTGTACCTTTTTTTTCAAACTAGAATTTGAATCCACTAATAATGTAGATGAATACGAAGCATTTATTTTAAGTCTGCAAACAACTAAACATATGAGAATTGAGTGTATCTCTGTTTTTGGTGATTCTGAATTAATCATAAGGCAAATTAAAAATTGGTGTCAGAATAAGCATCCCGGATTGAGGTCCTATAGAAACGAGGTATGGGATCTAATTAAAAATTATTTTGAGGCCTTTAATTTACAGTTTATTCCAAGAGAGGAGAATAGAATGGCAGATTCGTTAGCAATTGCAGCCAGTACATTCAAAACACCAATCAATCCAAGGTTGAGATATGAGATTGAGTTGAGACACAGGCCTTCAATCCCTGATAATGTAAAGCATTTGCAAGTCTTTAAGAATGATGAGTAGATTAATCAGTTCTTGACGATGATTGAAGATTTTGAAGACAGTCAAATTGATTTGGAAGTGGATGAAAATGATCAAGGTGAAATGTCTAAAAATCTGAAGTAGACAATTGGAGACCAGAAGATAATTCAATTGAAAGATAATATTTTTCCTAGAGGTTTAGTACCTCTTGAAAGACTGTTTGATGCTAACGATGTGGCAGTAAACCAGAAAAAGGTAGCCCAGGATGGAGAAATGGAGGACTGTAATTTAGGAACTCAACATAAGCCTAAAATGGTCAAACTATTCAAAGGAGTTCCAAAGGAATAAAAAAAGAGGTATGTAGATATTTTCAAGCAGTTTATGGATGTATTTGCATGGTCATATGAAGATCTGAAAACTTATGATAAAAGTATTATTTAGCATAAAATCCCATTGAAAGATGGGATTAAGCCTCATAGACAGAAGCTCAGACAAATTAACCCATTATTGTTTGCTAGGTCCCTATATTACTAGTATAGTCCCTTATTGTTGTTAGTGTAACCCCCTTATTGTTATTATTGTACCACTATAACCCCCATATTGTTATTATTGTGCCCTTAAATTATTATTGTTAGGTCGGCTAGGATTACATTGTGGCCCCACTACGATTACATTATGGCCCCATGGACTCCTATATATAGAAAGGAGGTTTTTTAATTTGTATAATCGAAGAATTGTTCATTCATGTAATGTATTAGAGGTTGCCCCATCAAATTGGCTTATTTCTAAGGCGTTGATATCTCTTTTCTTCTATTTTTGGAGCATGTTTCACAACATTTGGTATCAGAGCTTTGGATTCTAGGGTTTTGCTGCTCCAAACAGGTCATCGTGGAATTTTCACTATAATTTTTTTTCTACGAAGTTTTAGAAGCTAAAATTTTTGGGGTGCGAATCAAAAATCCTGAGGAACATCTTCAGAAAATTTCATAGCTTGATTCACAATATTTTTAGAGATATGATCTGTGGAAGTTAGGACTTTTTGTAGGTTCCTCAATTTTATCTAAACAGGTCATCGTGGAATTTGTGCTATAACTTTGTTTCTACAAAGGTTTAGAATCTGAATTTTTTAGGGCGCGAAGCTGAAATCCGGAGGAAACTCATCAAAAAATTTCAGAGCTTGGTTCGTAATATGTTCGGAGATATGATCTGTGGAAGGTAGTGCTTTTTTAGGCTCCTGAATTTCATCTCAAAGAGGTGATCGTGGGAAAATCTTCATAACTCTCTCTCTGAGTATCAGATTGGAGTGCTGTAAAAATTGGTCATAAGTACACAGACTATGGTTTCTTTTCTATCAATTTCAGAGATAAAATACCAAACAATGACACGTGGAAAGTCATACAAGTTCGCTCTACTGAACCAGTCCATAATTAGGTCATTGTGGGAGATTGGACATAACTTTACCTTGGAGATTCCAAATCAAGTTAGAACTGTGGCCTTCGAAAGATAATTTAGAGGGCTACCTGAATGCCTAATTTCAGATATTGAATAGCTTCAATCACAAAGATAATCCAATTTCAATATCGAGCTCCTCAAAAGAAAGAAAAAGGTGTGTATTTGTTTTATGAATTGCATAAGTCTTGTTTGAAGAATCAATTTGAATTGATTCCAAGGGCATATTGTAGAATATATATCAGTATTGGGTTAAAAAAAAATTCCCTGTAAAAATAATTCAATACCCATTAAGCCTTCAGAAGGTTCTACTATGACTCATGAAGATGAAGAATTGCAACATAATCTATCAAAATACAAGAGCAAGTGCACCAAATTTCGCTCTCGCAAAGAGCAACCAAAAATGAAATGGGTGTTTTGAAGAAAGACATGGAAGCGAAGATGGTTGGTTTGAAGAAAGGTGTGGAATCTAAGATAGATGGCATGGAATCTAAGGTGGATGACATGGAAGCTAAGATCGATGAAAAAATGAAAGACAACATGGAAAACATGAAGAATGATCTAAAAGAAGACATGGAAGGTTTGACAAAGTTGATACAAGAAATGTTTCCTAATGGTGAAAACATAGTAGAGGAAACTCATGATGAGAACAAAATAAATGTTAATCGTGACTTCATAAACTCTAATGTTAGCAGGAAGAACCACCATATTCCAAAAATCGATATGAGGAAGTTTGATGGAAAGGATCCTGTAACATGGATACTACAAATGGAGCAATATTTTGATCTCCATAATGTGAAAAAAACACAAAAGGTTCACATTGCAACTTTACATTTAGAACAAAATTCATTTGTATGGTATCAATGGCTTTTCTCTCGTAAAAAAATTGTCACTTGGTCAATTTTTACGGAGGAAATTATAGCACATTATGAGGATACAAAGAGAAACCCCTTCTTTAGCCAATTGATAAACCTCAAACAAAAGGGTTTAGTGGGGGAGCACATTGAGGACTTCCAAAAATTGAATATAAGGGTAACTGATATTCCAGAGGAACACAGGATTGATCTCTTCATAGGTACTTTAAAGGATAACATCCAACATGAAGTTCGCGTTTTGGAACCTGATTCATTGGAGAAGGCATTCAGGTTGGCAAGAAAATTGAATGTAAAATTATGGCGACAAGGAAGCCTACCACTCACTTCTATAAAGAGGGAAGTGTTGCTACTCCTAGATTTCCACAACCTACAAGGTTGACACCACAAAAATTGGAAGAAAAAGGAGCAAAAGGGCTTTGCTACAGTTGTGATAGCAAATACACTAAAGGTCATAAGTGTGCTGAGAAGAAATTATTTTACATAGATTGTGAAGAGGAAGAAGAAAATGAACAAGAAGAGGATATACACCAGGAACCAACCCTAGAAGAGGAAGAAATGAGTCCGACCATATCGTGTAATGCATTGGCATGAATTACCACTCCTCAAACTCTCAAGATAGAAGGACATATCAAGAAGAAAAAGGTAATAGTGTTGATTGATTCAGGTAGTACCCATAATTTTATTCATTGTAAGGTAGCCAAGGAATTGAATCGTTTCCTATACCCAACACCAGAATGTCAAGTGATGGTTGCAAATGGAGGAACTATAAATTTCTCTGGAAAATGCCATAATATCAAGCTAACCATGGGGGAATATGTATTGAATAGTCCAATGCTTTCCATTCCTATGGGAGGTGTTGATGTTGTACTAGGAGTACAATGGTTACAATCTTTAGGGATGGTAGCTTTTAATTTTCAAGAACTTTTCTTGAAATTTTTTTCAGAAGGAAAGGAAGTCGAATTACGGGGTATTGCAGGGAAGCCAGGAAAGATAATAAGCTCTAATGTCATGACAAAGCTTCTAAAGAAATAAAAATGAGGCATAATTGCACAATTATGCTCACTAGAAGTTCCAACATCAAAATCATCTATTTCTACAGATCTCCAACAAGTCTTGGAAAATCATTCCAAGGTGTTTGAAACTCCCAAAGGACTACCACCTATTCATTTTCATGATCATGCTATTCATTTGATTCCAGTAAGTGTTCCTCCAAACATCTAGCCTTATAGATATCCTTATGTCCAAAAGAGCGAAATTGAATGTATGATTGCAGAAATGTTAGAGGCAGGTATAATTCAACCTAGTCAAAGTTCTTTCTCTGCTCCTGTAGTATTGGTACACAAGAAGGATGGATCATGGCGCATGTGTCCAGATTATAGGGACCTCAATAAGCTCACCATTAAAGATAAATTTCCCATTCCTGTGATTGATAAATTATTGGATTAATTACATGGAGCAATTTATTTTACCAAGTTGGATCTTCGTTCCAGATATCATCAAATTAGAATGAAGACTGAAGATATTCCAAAAACAACATTTCAAACTCATGAGGGTCATTATGAATTTTTGGTCATGCCTTTTGGCCTTACCAATGTATCTTCTACATTTCAAGGGTTGATGAATTCCATTTTCAAACCCTTCCTTAGAAAATTTGTGCTAGTATTTTTTGATGATATACTAATCTACAGTAGGTCTTGGAATGATCATGTTGAACATCCTGACAGGGTGCTCAAACTATTGCAGGAGAAACAATTATATGAAAAAACATCCAAATGTTTCTTTCGAGTACAAGAGGTGGAATATCTGGGTCATATTGTATCTCACGAGGGTGTTAAAGTAGACCCTAACAAAATTAAAGCCATTAAGGAATGGAAAATCCCCACAACCATAAAGCAGTTGCGAGGAATTCTTAGGTTAACAAGGTATTATCGCAAGTTTGTTAAGAATTATGGGAGAATAGCAGCACCTCTAACAACATTATTGAAGAAAGATGCATTTTCATGGACTCCTGAAGCAACTAAGGCCTTTGAACATCTTAAAGAGGCAATGTGCCTAGCACAGGTATTAGCTACACCAGACTTCACAAAAACCTTTATTGTGGAATGTGATGCCTCAGGGAATGGAATTGGTGTTGTTTTAATGTGGGAAGGAAGACCCATTGCTTTTAAAAGTTGTCCAATCAAAGGAAATTATTTACAGAAACCTATTTATGAGAAGGAAATGTTAGCAATACTGCATGCACTAAAGAAATGGCGAACTTACCTAATGGGAAGACACTTCAAGGTAAAAACTGATCATGATTGTCTTAAAATTTTTTTGGAACAAAGACTATCTTTAGAAGAGCAGCAAAAATGGGTCACAAAGATGTTGGGTTATGACTTTGAAATAATCTACAAAAAAGGGAAGCTTAATGTTGTTGCAGATGCACTCTCAAGAAAGAATGAAGAGGTGGAAGCATTTCTTTGTTCCATTTCTATTATCCAACCAGATTGGATAACTAGAGCAAGAGATGAATGGAAGAAGGACAAAGAAGTATGGGCACTCATTCAAAAGTTGCAGCAAGATCGTAGTACATATGATACATTTAGTTGGAAAAATGATTCTTTATGGTACAAAGATCGCTTATATCTTTGTAAGAATTCCCAACTAAAACAAAATATTCTTTTGGAATTGCACACTTCTCCTTTAGGAGGACACTCAGGATTTTTAAAAACTTACCACAGGGTGAAGAAAGATTTTTTTGGGATGGCCTTAAATCTGATATTCAAAAGTTTGTGGCAGAATGTTTGGTTTGCCAGCATAATAAATTTGAGACAAGTAAGACGCGGGGACTTCTACAACCTTTATCCATTCCAAGTCAACGTTGGGAGGAGATTTCAATGGATTTTATCACAGGTTTACCTAAGTCCGAAGGAAAGAGTGTCATCATGGTGGTAGTTGATAGACTTACCAAGTATGCACACTTTTGTACATTATCTCATCCGTTTAAAGCAAGTACAGTTGCTACTACATTTATGGACACAATTCAAAAGCTACATGGAAACCCAAGGGTTATTGTGAGCGACAGAGATCCCATTTTTATTGGAAATTTTTGGATGGAGTTATTTTCTTGTTTGGGTACTCAATTAGCTCATAGCTCATCTTATCATCCTTAATTTGATGGTCAAACTGAGATAGTAAATAAATGTTTGGAAGGATATCTTCGTTGTTTTGTATCTGATAAACAAACACAATGGGTCAAGTGGTTACCTCTCACTGAATGGTGGTATAACACTTCCTTCCATACTGCAGCAAAAATGACCCCATTTATGGCACTTTATGGATATCATCCACCATCCATCACATCATCTTTAGGAGAAAATTCTAAGGTTCAAGCAGTGGAAGATCACATCGAGCATCAACAAGAAGTTCTCTAACTCTTAAAGGATAACCTGAATTTGGCACAAAATCGAATGAAACAACAGGCAGATCAACATCGCAGCGAGAGAAGTTTTGATGTAGGAGATTGGGTATTTTTACGGCTACAACCATACAAATAAATGTCCCTCAAGCAAGCTAAGAAGGATAATAAATTATCACCAAAGTACTATGGTCCTTACAAGGTGTTGCAAAAGATTGGTACTATGGCATACAAATTGGAGCTTCCTGCTTCTTCACGAGTGCATCTTGTTTTCCATGTTTCATGCTTAAAGAAGGTTATAGGTGAAAATCTTCCAGTTCAAACAATATTGCCAGAACTTGATGAGGAAGGAAAAATCATATTGGAACCTGAAGCGGTCACGGAAACAAGAACTCAACAACTACGAAATCGATCAATTTCAGAGTATCTCATCAAGTGGAAGAACTTACCCACTGAAGATTCTACATGGGAGGATGAGAATTTTGTACAGAAGCACCCAGAGCTACTCAAGCGTTGAGGACAACACTTTTTTGAAGGAGAGGGGCATGTTAGGTCCCTATATTACTAGTATAGTCCCTTATTGTTGTTAGTGTAACCCCCTTATTGCTATTATTGTACCACTGTAACCCCCATATTGTTATTATTGTGCCCTTAAATTATTATTGTTATGTCGGCTAGGATTAAATTGTGGCCCCACTAGGATTACATTATGGCCCCATGGAATCCTATATATAGAAAGGAGGTTTTTTAATTTGTATCATCAAAGAATTGTTGATTCATGTAATGTATTGAAGGTTGCCCCCTCGAAGTGGCTTATTTCTAAGGCGTTGATATCTCTTTTCTTCTATTTTTGGAGCTAGTTTCACAACATTGTTGGCTCCAATTGAAAAAGAGGTAAAGAAACTTTTACAAGAAAAGATTATAGTTCCTCTAAGATATTCAGATTGGGTTTCCAATATTGTACCGGTCAAGAATAAAAATGGAGAGATAAGAATATGTGTAGATTTCAGAAACTTGAACAGAGCTTCACTGAAGGATAATTATTCTTTGCCAAAGATGGACTTTGTCTTGCAGAAAGTAATTGGAGCATACATGTTATCCATGGTTGATGGTTTTTCTAGGTATAATCAGGTTGCTATGGAAAAGGAAGATCAAAAGAAAACTTCTTTCACTACACCCTGGGGAACATTCATGTATGCCAGGATGCCATTCGGCCTCATGAATGCCGGAGCTACTTTACAAAGGGGAATGGATATTGCTTTTGTAGGGGACAAATTTGTAGTTATTTATCTTGATGATGTTACAATTTTTTCAATTTCTGATGATGAGCACCTACAAAATTTGCAGAAAGAATTTTTAAAATGCAGGAAATATGGTTTATCATTGAATCCTAAAAAATCCTCGTTTGCTCTAGAAGAAGGAAAATTTGCTGGGCCATATAGTTTCAAAGCAAGGAGTGAAGATTGATCCAGCAAGGGTTGAAGCCATACAGACAATTCCCCTACCTCGAAGTAAGAAGGATATTCAAATATTTCTTGGAAAAATCAATTTTCTGAGAAGATTTATTCCAAATTATGCTGATATTGTTAGGAAAATAATAGATATGTTGAAAAGGGATGCTAAAGTAAAGTTGGACAAAGATCCAAGGGAATATTTTGGAAGAATTAAAGAAGCTCTCCAAGAAGCTCTTGTTTTAATCAGTCTAGATTACTTGAAGCCATTTCAAATTTTCTCATTTGCATCTTCTTCTACAATTGCTGCTCTGCTACTAAAAAAAATGAAGAAGGAAGTGAGCAGCCTATAGCGTTTTTTAGCAAAGTGCTTCGAGATGCAGAATTGAAGTATAATATCTTGGAGAAAAAAGTATATGCTCTGGTTAAATCATTGAAGGCTTTCATAAATTATATACTTCATTCTCAAATTGTAGCATACATGCTGAATTCTGCTGTAAAGGATGTATTAGTATAGAGTGATGTTGAAGGGAAGAGAAGGAAATGGATTGCTAAAATCCAAGAATACGATTTGGATATCAAACCAACAAAGCTAGTCAAAGGATTAGGACTGGCTAAATTGTTGACAAAATCTAATTTCCAAGCTTTGGGAATCAGTTTACTTGCACCTTAGAAGAAGTCACTGAAGGATCAAATCACAGTTAGAAAAGAGCAGCAATTAAGTATAAATTCCTCTGTTCAAACTGGTACAAAGATATTATTCATTATTTGTGTTTTCTTTCTTGTCCGCCTTCAATTAAAAAAGCTAGGTACAGAGCCTTGAAACTTAAAGCTCAGCCTTATGTTATAATTGAAGCTAAGTTGTATTGGAAAGATCCTACTGGTGTGTTGTTGTTATGTCTAACAGAAGAGGAAACCATAGAAGTGATTAAAGAGTATCATGAGTGCTTATGTGGAGGTCATTATAGTTGGAAAGTAACTACTCATAAAATTCTTAAATCATGTTTTTATTCACCCTCTTTATTTGCGGATGTATACAACACTATTAGAAGTTGTCAAAAATTCCAATTGTTTGCAAAAAAGAAAAGGTTAGCTCCTTTACCTCTTCTCCCTGTTTTTGTTGAAGAATTTTTCAGACAATGGGGATTGGATTTCATTGGGAAATCAATCTACCATCAAGTGGGAAATTTAAATGGATTTTGACTGCAGCAAATTATTTTACAAAATGGGTAGAGGCAGTCCCTTCCAGAAAAGCAAATGATTTGGTTGTAATGAAAATTTTGGAAGAAAATATTTTTAGCAGATTTGGATGTCCAGTGAAGATTGTGACAGATAACGCTCAAGTTTTCAACTCATTCAGGTTTATAATTTTTTTTCAAACTTATAATGTGATATTTTCCCACTCTATAGCATATCACCCTCAGGGAAATGGATTAGCAGAATCCTCTAATAAAACGTTGGTGAAAATCTTGAAGAAGACAATAAATGAGAACCAGAAGAATTGGGATTCAAAGCTGGTCTTTGCATTATGGGCAGTGAGGATGACTACTAGGATATCCACTGGTAAGTCACCTTATGAATTAATATATGGTACCCAGGCATTGTTTCCCACTCAGTTAGTAAGGCCAGTAATATCTTTCCTTAAATATGCTCAAGAGGAACCTAATGCCTTGATTAGAAGAATGAATAAAGTGATGGAGTTAAGTGAAAGCAGAAATAAGATTAGGGACGATTTGGTCACTTATCAGGAGAAAATGAAGTCCATTTTTTATAGGAAAGCAAGAGAAATCATGTTTCAAAATGGAGATCTGGTACTAAGATGGGATACAGGAGGAGAGGATAAAGGGAAGCATGGAAAATTTGATCCTTTATGGTATGGTCTGTATAAAATCATTGAAGCCAGAGAAAATAATACTTTCATGTTGGAAAGTCTTGACGGAGAAGCAGTAGAACTACCTGTTAATGGGAATTATATGAAACACTATTTCCAGCACTAGAAGCAACTATTTCATCATTGTACATATCCGGTTTTCTATCATTGTATATTTATCATCAAGAAATTTTTGACTCAATGCCCGAAGTGAAGGCACTGATCTGTAGGTTCTTAGTGTTTCGTGACAAAAAACACTATCCCCAAGTGGAGCCAGATGTTGTGGATCATTTACATATCCTTTTAATTTTATATTAAAAATACAAAAAAATCTGAAATCGAAATAAAAGAAAATATGTTAAATATGTTAAAGTATTATAAGTCTTTTACTTTGGCATAAAAAAGAAATGTTTTTTCTGATGTATTAGAGTTTAATTGTTTTAAACTTTATACTAGTGGGTTTTAAATCCAAATATTAAAGGCCAATTAATTTAACTGGCAGAGAGTGCTGATATTAAAGAAATAAACTAGATGACCCAACCCGTGGGCACTAACAACACGAGAGTTAACGGAAAGGGGTGCCCTCGTAGTTGACTAGGTTGACTACAGAGGTGATGAAGATCACTAGTGGATATCAAATGCGGGGGCACAATACAGAGTTTTCAGCCGTACCCTGAGACCCCCCATAGTGACGTCATATGATAAATGGAGATCAGCTGTTTTCCGTGTCAAATCAGTCCAACGGTTAGGTGACACGTTGCATAGACATTTAACACAAAAACCACGCCACCTATTTAGGGGTGTTTTTCATTTTGTTTTCAAAATATTTTGCAATTTATCGCGTTTTTACCTATTGCTTCTTCCCGTCACCTTTCAGTTTTAGTCACCTTGCAAGAGTATTCCTTCAACACCTTTTTTTTAAATCATGGCTAAAAGGTCTTCCTTGTCTGGTTCATCGAGTCACATTCCTCTCATGGATAATGAGAGAGACATTCAAGATACTACATCCTCAGTAATTCATCTTCCATTCTATCAACAAGGTGTATTGAACAATGATAATTCCCATGTCTATTTCGCCATGAAAAAATCCGAGGTCCTTTCTGCATGCATCCCGAAGGCACATTTATTCCTAGAGTTTATTTATTGGTTGGTTTCCGCATTGTATCCCGGAAAATGTTTCGTAACGAATTCCCGAGGGGAAAATGTTCTGCATGTGTCTACCCAATTAATCCGCCAAGCCTTGTGTTTTCCTGAAGCCGAATCATCAGTTCGATTTTCAGAAGATTCATTGGTTTCTTACTATGAAAGCCTTGTAGGAGAATAATTCAATCAGTTTATGTTCCATTTGAAGCCCAATATGAAGCAGTTTCAACCAGAATGTGGAGAATTTGCTATGGGAGTTTTCAACAAAGACACTCGACCCATATTAAGCAGTATTGATAAAATCTTGTGCAAAGAAGATGATGTTACAGTGGACAAGTTAGTCCTAGGAATGTTCACCATGATGATGAAGCCAGAAACGGTCCTGGATATTCCATCCTTTTGGAAAGAATTAGTCAAGTCGCCGTTGATGAATCTTTCACTGACAGGTTCTTTTAAATTTCCCTCACTGATTGTCTACTTATTTTTATACCAAAATGTTGAAGAATTCATGTAGTTAGGTCTAAATATAATGGATGTAAACAAGCAAAGATAGTCAGTTGTATTCTGGACAACTATAATCAGAAGGGAGCAAAATTAAGAGGGGTTATTTGATTTTTCTAGTCAGTATATGCCCATTGCATATAAAATTTTGAATGGAGTTCATCCCCCTTGTTTTTTACCCAAAGCCCAGGAGTTTATACATTTAGGAACTAGCTGTAAATTTGGGGACCGGTTTGTGTTTGAAGAATATTTATAAATAAGGTTGTATGGAGAAACTATTGAACCTTACAGGCTCCCAACATTATAACCAATGAGGATTTTCGCCTTCGAATTTATCAGACAAAGCCTAAATGTTGATCATGTGCACTTTTTCCCTATGAAGAAGAGCCATATGTATAAATTTCCTACGAGTGTGGGACCTTTATAGTTAATATGAGGTAGGCGTTTGAGGAAGTAAAAAAATTGTTGGAGGGAACACATTTGCGAATAGGAGAAAAATGGGCTTATGATCCCCATGGTATACTTTCACAGAGAAGAATTGAGAACAGATATTCAGCTTTCATTAATGAAAGTAGACCTGAGCAAGAAAAGGTGGCAAAAAAAGGTGAAATAAGATCAGTAAATACAAGCATTCAAACTCCTGTTATAACTGAGAAAACAAATAAAAGAGGTAAATAAGCGGTTATAGACTTGGATGATGAGACACCAAGAGGTGAGAAAAGGACAAAATTTGCTGAGGATCATTCCTCTAATTCACTTGGTTTTTCTTTGCATTTGGGTGAAGAGCAGAATGCACCCTCTTCCCCTGGAGGTCAAGAATCCTCTCATGAACAGGTACCCCTAATAAAACAGGTGTTTTCTCAAATTGAAGAGAAATATTAGAGAATGAAGGCCAATATGGAGGCGCAAGTAGAACATCAGGTTACTACCGATCAGACAACACTGCTGACTATAATGGATCTTGAAAAATATCAATTTAGGATT
The DNA here is from genome assembly GCA_034641835.2 of Pinus albicaulis. Classification (NCBI taxonomy): domain Eukaryota; kingdom Viridiplantae; phylum Streptophyta; class Pinopsida; order Pinales; family Pinaceae; genus Pinus; species Pinus albicaulis. Next base: position 333,359,547 of record CM076576.1, read on the forward strand.
TCTCTGTCACATCCCACAGGAATGTCAATTGGGTCCTCAAACAGTTTTAATACTGTAAATGTGACTATGGATGTTAAAAATATTCCACTAATGGACAAAATGAATTTACATATGCAGACCGGGAAATTGATTGTTAATGATCTCACAAAGACAAATGCAATGGCAGTTAAAGTTGAAAACATGTTAGGGAAAGTTATCAAACAATTGAAGCTGGAAAAGGCCAATTCAAGAGCCTTAATAGTCCAAAATGAAGAGTTGAAGAAGATTATTACTAAGATTGGTGTAGAACCTAGTGACAAGACTGTTGTGCAGAAATTCTTGCAAAGTGCTGAAGTAGAGATATTTACATTAAGGAAGAAATTGAGGTTACCTACTGGTGAACACTCAATGGTTGCAGAGATTGCAGAGGTAGAGAAGGAAAAAGAGAATTTGTTGCAACAACTTATGGAGAAGGATGAAGAACTTTCCAAAGTGAAGCAGACTGCAATTTCTTTACAAAATCACATTGATATTCATAACTGTACTTTTGTTTTTCCTATAGGTGATGCAGATCTTCAAGCACAAATTATTCAATTAAATACTAAGTTGTAGATGGCTGAAAGACATAGAAAGAAGGCTCAAACAGATTTGGAGACTACTACAAAATTGATGAAGGTCATAGAAAGCGAAGCAGATAAGTACAAAATGGATTTCAGAAATTCTGAAGCTGAGATCAAGAATCTCAAAGAAAGAATGAAATGTAATGTGTCATTAATACAAGCTAAGGATATCATTTGGACTGATATCATCTCGGAAATGAAGTCCAATTGGTGCTTCCTGATGATTATTGCACAAGAAAAGAGCCTTATTATGGAGTGTGAAGAACCAATTATATCTGACAAGCAGAAAGGGATGAACAGAGCCATTTGGGCTAGAAGATTTATTGATTATATCAATTCCAAATCAGATCAGGAATTAGAGGAGAATGATATGCTAGATAGAATGTTGTATGTAGTAGAAATTAATAAAATGATTATCAGGAATGATCTCAGAAAGGCTGCAAAAAATAAACTAATAGAAATCAAAGAAGCAATAAGTGAATTTGATAAATCTTTTGATAAAATGACAAGGGTAGGCTTGCCATCATGTTGGGGAGCTGAGGAGAATTTTTTGCCATGGAGCTCTTGTGAGAATTTACTAGTGATGAAAAAAGCAAGATAGACAACATGCATGAGAAGACTCGGGTACTAAAAGGAGATACAATGGTCAATGGTCAACTTCTTGCAAAGACATTTTCAACTCTTGTGGATGGTAAAAAATATTTTCTTTGAAAGGCCATCTTATGACCGAATTATTGCATTCAGATTTAAGTATCAAAATCTGACACATTCATCCATGACGAAGGTAGAAATATGAAAAAAGTGCAGAGCTTGGACTATTGACTTGCCAAAGAGATCATCGACAAAGAAATAAAAATCAGTCATTAGGGGAATTTTGAGGTCTAAAATGGGCCTCATAAGGAAATTATAAAATAATAGTGGAAATAATAAAATAAGATTTGATTACATCATCAAATTTTAGAGGGAAAAAATAAAAAACTGATTTTTAAACTCATATTTACAACTTATCTCCCAAAGTTTTTACTCAAATTTTGAGTGGGAGTACTCGTTGGATGCAAAATTTAATTCCTCATCCAAGGAGTACCCATGTTGCATACTTTTGATCGGTCATGCTACACAAAAAATGAGAAATACATGAAAAACATGATTGTAATCATGTTTTTTTATTATGTATTTCTCATTTTTCGTGTAGAAGGGTCCTTCGAAAGTATGCAACATGGGTACTCCTTGGATGAGAAATTAAATTTTGCATCCAACGAGTACTCCCTCTCGAAATTTGAGTAAATAATTTGGGAGATAAGTTGAAAATACGAATTGAAAAAGTAGTTTTAATATTTTATTATTTTTTAATGTTTTTACCCTTTTACTTAAAAAATGGTGAGTCATCCCCCATGGTTGACATCATAATCTTGAATCCTATTGGTTCTTATAAAGTTTATTTTTTTTGTACATTTTTCTTAGGAGGCCTATTTTAGACCTAAAAATTCCCCTAATGTAATCAGCGAAAAGAAGCCACTTCATCACCAATTCCTATAGATTAGGATATTTACTTTATGTTATTTTCTAAAGTCAATGTAATTATAAAAATACATTTTCAAGGAATGTAATAGACAGCGTTTGAAGTCATGAAGTAGTTTTGGTAGTTAGAATTGGTTACAGCAGTTCCAAAATTCTTTTTATTGTATTTAATGTAATTTCCAGGAGGAAGGAAGGTTCTGAGTTTTGGACCTCCTGGACAAATATTTTTGTACTCAAAGATTCAAAGATTAATGAATGAGTAAGCAATATTTTGGCAATTTTTTTATGTTGAAATGTATTCCAGTTCTCATTATGTATTTCCTTCTATGAATAAAACAAGGTTATGGGCAGGAGGTCTCTTCTTACTTCTTTGTATAAGAGTTAAAAACCTTAATTGGTGCTCCTTTGTTTTAACTATTTATTTCACATGTTTCTTCTGAAGTTTGGAATGGTATTTTTTGTATAAAGCAACATATCAGTTTGAACTTCTCCTTACATTTTCTTCCAGTCATTTCGTTCAGCATTAACATATGGTAGCATTGCAAAGCATTCATAATATTTTATATTTAAGTGTGTGATTATAAATAGTTGAGGGTTAATAAAACAAAGACATAAAGAATTTGTGACATAATTATAAAATGTCTTAAGCATTGATTCCTTATCACAGCTAAGGGATTGTCTCTTAAGGTACAACATTAATTGGTGCCGTTGCTGGGGAGTGAAGATTCGAAGTTTTCCTTGGGTTTTGTTCATATTTTCTCTGGTTGTTCAGAGAGGAGGAAATACTAAGCTGTGCTTCTTTAAAATAATTCTAGCTCCTAAGAAGCTTCACACGAGGTTAGATACCTCTCAACAAAAAGCTCCTATTTTGTCTGATCCAGAAAAGTTAGTTTCAAAGAAGGGCCAGAAAACAAAAATATTTTCTACACCTGTTGCCACCTTGCTTGCACCAGGCAACAGTTCACATACATTTTCATCCAAGGATATTTCTTGGAAACTCATTTTCCTAGAAAAAGAATCCTCACCTTCAACCATTCATTTTCAAGAACCAACATTAGAAGAACAATCTTTTGAGTTTGTATCATTCCCTCTTACAGAAACTCAACCTCATACAGTTTCCAATTCTTCTGCTATTTTTCATACACCTATTCCTATATCAGTTGTTCCACCTCATTCATCCCCACCTACAATTGGTATCCATTTTACCCCCGCTCAAGGAGAAATCAATTAGGGCATAAACATGGCAGCCCCTGCTTTCTTGATGAATAGATATGCACCATTAAATCTAACCCAACCAATGAATGCAATGCCTTAGGAGTACCTCAAGTTGCTCCCTAGATTTACTGGTGAAGATGAAATAACTACAGAACAACACTTGCCCTTGTTCTGCACATTTGCTGAAAATTTTAATGTAGAACATCTAGATGTTGTGATGAGACTTTTTGTGCAGTCTCTAAGTGGAGAGACAAGAAAATGGTTCAAAGGATTACCAAATGGTTCAATAAATGATTGGGATGAAATAGAAAGACATTTCATCCAGAGGTGGGGAGAAAAAAGGGACCACGGTTATTATTTAACATAATTCAATGCAATAAAGAAGAAATCAAACGAAAATATGAATGATTTTGTCAAAAGGTTTAATAAGTTGTATAATAGTTTGCCCCTTGAAAGGAAACCTCCTATTATTGGAGCAAGGGTTGTTTTTGCTGGAGAATTTGAGCCAGATTTTAGTTTTACATTGGGAGAAAGAAGATCCCCTACCCTTGAACAGATTCAAACTGATGCCTTAGAGATTGAGGCAAATATGTCTGTTGCTAGGAAAGTTTGAGATAAAGAAAAAGCCAAAGAAGAAACCTCATCTCAAGATCAAAGGATCGATGATATGACTAAGGTCATAAAAAAATTTTCTAACAAATTGGTAAAGATGGAAATAGAAAACAATAAACCTGCAAAACAAAACAGAGGGGTTTTTAATCCCTAGTTCAGAAAACAGCCCCTGTAGATTTTGCAAAGAGAAAGAAAGGATCAAGATCAAGTGCAAGCTCCTTTGTATATAGAGGAAACACCATCATGTTCTGTTAATGATAATGAAAAGGAATATGAAGATCAAATTTCTACTTTGTATATGGAGGATGGTGAATCAGAAGGAGAAATTGAAAAATAATATGAAGAGGAAAGTAAAGAAATTGATATCTCATTTGATGAAGAAGAAATGGATGATTACTGTAAACAGTTTACTGATTTTATGAAATCAGAATTGCATAAAAAATATGATTTGAGGTCAAGGAAGAGATTGAGAACTCAAGATGATGAAGAGAAAGAATCAAAATCAATACCTACTCCAATGGCGACTCCACTACAGAAGAACCAAATTAAAAAATCAGACAAGGGGAAACAACCCATGAATTAAGATAAAGAAAAATAAAAACAGCAAGCTGATGTTTCCCAAATAAAACATAATGATCCTAATATGTTGGAGAAGATTGTTACTATTTCTGATCAAACTGCAAATTCAAACAGAATCCAAGACGAACTTGAAAAGTTGACAAAACAAAATCGAAATTTCAGTTTGTCAAAAGAGTTAGAAAAAGTGAAGATTCAAGTACCACTTCTTGAGTTGGTCAAAACCCCTGGTTATAAGAAAGAAATTGCAGAGTTTATTAATTTATCTCAGTCTGACAAGGTGGGTGATATAGTGAACCTACAAGAGGAGAAACCAGTGGTTACTTTTGGACCTTGTTGTACATATTCACCCCTGCCATAGCCTAAAACCCCATGACCCTGCTTGACGTTACTATCTCCGCCCGAAAACCTGCATCGCAGTAGTTCAAAACCCAAATTTAAACAATCGGGCCGATCCTTTAAGATTTTGGCTCCCTCCCGTTTCGGCCCGAGTCAGAGAACCACAATTCAAAGTAAGAAGGGGCCTATTGTTCTGGCGATCGGACGCAATACTTGCCATCTGATCTAACTCAAATCGACGGTGCGGCAATCAACTTCTATGGAGGGTCCGCGCACAAATCGATCGGCGGTTTTCATGGCTCCACTACCTTATTTCCCTCCGATGCAAACACAGCGGTTGATCTTGTTTCAAGATCGAACGGTCCTGGGTTGATCGCAGCCCTGCTTTCAATCGTAATCGGAACATAAAAGATGTGCCACTCCCGCTCTACCCACTCCGCTTTCCGATTCCGATTGTCGATTCGGGTCCCACCTCCTGTGGTCGTGTCATCATGTTTCACAAGTGTACGCTGCATTCTTCCTCCACCATTCATGTGTTCTGATGACGTGTCATGGTTTATGAACCCTTAGCCCGTTCATTCATTGTCGCCCCATTGTTTTCTGCCTCGTCACTCTCCATTTCTTCATTGTGTTCATGTGTTTCCTGTCACCCTGCATCCTCTCAATGTCTCGCCTAATATGTATTACCAACTTCATGGCCGCTGTTGTAACCACTCTCCATATCGCCGAGTCATTTCTCTCTAATGATTTGCGGGTTTTGCAGGTTTTAATTTGGCTTTGTTGGCGCTTTAACTTTCCGCCTCCATTGAAAGATCTAGAGCATAACAAAGGACAGATCATACTGGCAACAATTAAAGGAAGGAGCCGAGGGTAGGTGGGAGAGATGACCACCATTAAAGAAGACATGGATATGAACTCTCAGAACTCTCCAGATGCGTCCGCCCCGCATTAAAGATCCAGAATTCAAATCCATAGCCGAAAGCCGAGAGTACAGTACTAAAACCCAGATTGTTCCAAATCTCTTACGGCAGCAGATTTTCTTTCAGCCGCGGGCAACAAATTGTATATATTTTATTACTCCCATCTTGTATGTAAGGAGATTTTATCTCCCAGCATTTATTTCTTGAACAGGTTGTTCAGTACCATCATTTATAGCCAGTCATTCATAAGAGAAGGCGCGAATGTTTTCTGCCATTTGGTTTCAAACTGAGTCATTAATTGTGCCTCGTTTTCCTCCTCCTCGGGAAGTTTCTGTCTTCTCTATAAATACTCAAAAATAAGACATTGTAGAGGTTCCAGATTTCTGTCAGCAAACTGTGCAGCGAGAAGACTACTGTATTCATCTTGTAATATTTTTGTATGAAGTTTCAGAGCCCGTAGGGTCTCAGTGAGGAGGGGTTATAACTGTATTGAGGATTCTGGTCTTTGATATCTCACAGTATGTAACTTTTCTTATGTGTTAATACATTTCCACTTTTCATGCAATTTGTCTTCTTGTATCATGTTCTAGAATGCGAGTGGCTCACTAGTTTGCAGTAAGGATTCATCTTAAGTGGTGCCCTTCCTGGAATTAGTTAAGCGCTTTAAATAGGCCTAGAAGTGATACGCTGTTCCATGTTCACTCTTTCATATTTTCTGCTATATTAGTGGCTTAAGGATTCGTAAATTGGTGCGCCCTTCTGCCAGTAATATCTTCTTATGTTTCCTCATTGCACTCACTTCCTGATATCTGACTTCTGTGATATATTAGTTGAATCGGCCCTCTTTACAGTAAGCGGTCTCTTAACTGTCTGATACTTTCATGCTGAAGTGTTACATAATGTTCTTACATTATTCTTATCTATGTGTCAGCTTCTGAAAGAGATTGGTCCCATTCAAATTTCAGTTTCCTTGTTTCAAACAAGAGATAGTAAGTGAGCTCCTTGGAATGACAACCCAAAATATAAAGAGCTCCTTGCTATATTAAGATGTCCTAGGCACTGGTCTATGGCAACTTTAGGCTGTCTCTAGGGGGGTGACAAAATCATCCACAACATATTTCTGGCGCCGTTGCCGGGGAACGAATTCAAGAATATCTGTTTCCCTGGGTTCGACATCCTATATTCACTCTCTAATCAGGTGAGCACAGAGCGGTGAAGAGTTGCATATTTCTCACCTTGGCGACTCCACTGGTCCCTATTTGATAAATTTTATTGGAAGTTCTGGCTTCCCGGAGGCCCCATTTAAGGTCGGATACCTCACCACCGAAAACACCCGTGTCTGACCCAGAGAAGATCATTCATAGAAGGAGTTGGAAAGAGAAGAAGTCGGTTCGTTCCGAAAATTCTGAATATTCTGTTGAAGATCATCCGCCCTCTTCTTCTCAAGAAGTTAGAACAGAAAAACCCGAGTTTCACTCAGAAGCTCCACGTAGAGGAAACGCCTGGATTGAAGGAGGATCTTACCCTACCTTCGAGGCTGAAGAAATTAAAGAGGTCACAGAAGTAGCTACTGTTAACCGTGAGTTATTCCCTTCTACACCTCAGGCTTCTGTGCAATATATTCCCATTGTTATTCATACTTCACTCCCTCCTACTTCTCTCCCTTCATCTGTTTCTCAAATTGTTGTGCAACCCCCACCTCCCCCAATGGCCAATGTTCCTGCTTTTCTGTTAAATAAATATGCTCCTCTGGCTCTACCCCCAGTACTGCATGATATGCCACAAGATTACCTGAAGATCCTACCGAGGTTTAATGGTGAAAGTGACATTGATGCTCAGAATCATCTCGAGACCTTCTGCTCTTTCGCGAAGAACTTAAATGTTGAGCATCTGGATGTGGTTTTGAGGTTGTTTGTGCAGTCTTTAGAAGGCGAATCCAGAAAATGGTTTAAGACATTGGGGAATAATTCCGTGACTACCTGGGACCAAATGGAAACTGCTTTTCTCAGGAAGTGGGGAGAAAAGAAAGATTATGGAATGTGCCTTACTGAATTTAATACCATGAAGAAGAAACAGAATGAAGGGGTATCAGAGTTCATCAAGAGATTTAACAAGTTATACCTGAGCCTACCTCCTGAAATGAAGCCACATGAAGCTGCAGCCAAAGTTGTTTTCATAGCAGCTTTTGACTCCGATTTTGGTTTCTCGCTGCGGGAAAGAATGCCTGTCACCCTGGATGATGCTCAAACAGATGCTCTAGAATTGGAGGCAAATTTTTCCGCCACTGGTAAGTCAAAGGGAAAGGTTGAGCAAGATACTAGAAGGAGAGGTAAAGAAGAGGTTTCTACCTCCAACCAAGACAAAGACTCGGACAAAATGGATGAGATAAGCAAGATGATAAAGAAAATGGTCAAGCTAGAGCTGGAAGCTAAGAATGCAGCTCCCAGGAACTATTATAATGCTCCAAACAGAGGATATAATCCTCAGTACAGAAAGCCCCCGTTACAGATAATGCCAAGAGAACAGCAAGACCAGGTACCTCATCCCTTGTACCTGGAGGGACCAGCAGATGACTCCGCTAGAGATTTAGCTTATAAACTTGAAGATTCAAATCTGGCCTTCTCAAATAATGATGATATGGAGTGCCCCCTACAAGAAGAAGATGAAGAAGCAGAGATTGACCATTACTACAAGCAATTTGCTGATTTCATGGAAGCACAATTCAACGTCAAATACGATCTTAGATCCTCAAGGAAGAGGACCCGAACTCAGGAGCAAGAAGAAGAGCAGCCTCGAGAGGAAACATCTGCTCAGAAGGAATCAGCAGCAAAGAGGTGCATAGAAAAAGGTAAGAATCCCCTGAACTCCCCCTTGCAGTCTAATGATACGATTCCCTCCTCTTCTAATTTAGTCGGTCCTCCTAATGCTGAGCCAGTGTCAAAAGAAGTCAAATCTTCAGTTGAAAATAGGGAGTCCAAAGAAGTAGCGCTAGAAAAGCCCACATTTGCTTTCAATTTGCAAAAAGAACTTGAGAAGATTAAGATTCCTGTTCCTCTGACTGAATTATTAAAACAGCCTGCATATCAGTCTCAAGTTACCTCTTTCATTCTTCCTCCTGAACTACCTATTGCACCCGATAGTTTAAATCTTCAAGAAGAAAGACCCATGGTAGTCTTTGGCCCACATGTCGAGGAGATAGATCCTTCTACTCCCCCTTTTTACGTATCTCTAGTCATTCATGACCTGATGTTACACAACTGCATGTTAGATTCTGGGGCCTCCCATAATCTCATGCCTCTCTCTGTCATGGAGCAACTAGGGCTGCAAATTACGAGACCATATAAAGATTTATATTCGTTTGATTCTAAAAGAGTAAAATGCCTGGGAATGATTAAAGATTTGGCAGTTAATTTGGCTCAAATCCCAGCAAAAAGTGTGGTCATGGACATCGTGGTTGCTGATATCCCAGCCCGCTTTGGCATGTTGTTGTCAAGGTCCTGGGGTACCAAGATTGGGGGTTCAATCAAATTGGATCTAACATATGCTACTGTCCCAGTCTTCGGAGGTCAAGAAAGGAGGTTATACAGGGAGACCAGTTTTGTCAAGACGGTAACCAGGGCTGACTGCTCAGATAATTCCCCAATTTATAACAAAGAAGGGGACTTCTCATGTTTAATGTTGGAAGAAAATCAGGATTACGCGCATGAGACCCTTTTTGGTCAAGTTCAGGCTGAGCAGCCTAAAGAAGAGCAGGAATCGGGAATATGGACTTTGCATTTTGATGGAGCTAATTCAAGGGAGGGAAATGGAGCAGGAGTGTTGTTGATTTCCCCTGCAGGAAAATGGGTGCCAATGTCTTTTAAATTGTAATATGAGGCTACAAACAATGTAGCTGAGTATGAGTCATTATTACTGGGGCTGCAGACAGCTAGAAACATGGGCATCCAGTGTCTAAAAGTGTTTGGAGACTCTGAGCTAGTCGTAAGGCAGATTAAAAATGAATGTCAAACTAAGCATCCTCGGATCAGAACATATAGAAATGAAGTATGGGACATGATAGAAAACTTCTTTTCATCATTTAACATACAGTTCATGCCCCGGGAGCAAAACAGAATAGCAGACTCTCTTGCGGTAGCTGCCAGTACTTTCCGTCCTCCTCAGAACCCACTCCTAAGATATGAGGTGGAGGTACGTTACAGACCATCCATTCCAGACAATATAAAGCATTGGCAGGTGTTCGAAGATGATGAACAGATGAAAATATTTATAGAGACTGTGGGAGAATTCTCCAATATGGAGATTGATGATAATGGAGAAGAAGAAGTTGAAAATATTGTTGAAAATAAATGGGAAGAAAGAATAGTAGGTAGTAAAGTACTGCAGCTGAAGGGTAATGTCATACCTAGAGGGTTGGTACCTCTAGAGAGGTTATTCAATAAAGATGATGTACCCGTGCAGCCAAATAAAATAGTAGAAGATAATCAAGTAGGAGATTTGAATCTGGGTACTTCCACTGACCCCAAAATTGTTAAATTGTCCAAAAAAGTCCCAGAAGAATACAAAGAAAAGTATTTGAAGTTGTTTCAATCTTACAAAGATGTTTTTGCTTGGTCCTATGAGGACCTGAAAACTTTTGATGTAAATATTATACAGCATAAGATTCCGTTGAGGGAAGACGCAAAGCCATACAAACAGAAGCTCAGGCAAATAAATCCTTTGCTTCTTCCTTCTATTGAAAAAGAAATCAAGAAGTTGTTGAAAGCCAAGATAATCGTGCCACTAAGATACTCAGAATGGATAGCGAATCTTATTCCTGTCCGAAAGAAGAATGGAGAAATAAGGCTGTGTGTAGACTTCAGGAATTTGAACATAGCATCTCTCAAAGATAATTATCCACTACCTAAAATGGACCACATCCTGCAGAAAGTAGTGGGAGCATCCAGAATGTCAATGATGGATGGATTTTCGGGTTACAATCAGGTAGCCGTGTTCCCAGAAGACCAGAAGAAAACTGCATTCACCATGCCATGGGGAACCTTTATGTATGCGAGGATGCCATTCGGATTAATCAATGCAGGGGCTACTTTTCAGAGGGCAATGGACATAGCTTTTGTCGGAGAACAGGACAAGTTCTTGGTGGTGTATCTTGATGATATCACAGTGTTCTCTAAGAATGATGATGAGCATATTGTGCATTTGAGAAGAACTTTTGAAAAATGCAGAAGGTATGGCCTTTCTCTCAACCCCCAAAAATCTTTGTTTGCATTAGATGAAGGAAAACTCTTAGGACATATCGTGACTAAAGATGGTGTGAAAATTGATCCTAAGAGAGTTGAAGTGATAAACAGTATTCCTTTGCCAAGAAATAAGAAAGAAGTACAGGTATTTTTGGGGCGAATAAATTTTTTGAGAAGATTTATCCCTAACTATGCAGAGATAGTTAGGCACATTACCAATATGCTGAAAAAGGAAAATGAAGTAAAATGGTCTCAGGAGTCTAGAGACGCATTCACAAGGATAAAACGGGCATTTGCCGAAGCTCCTGTATTAGCAGGACCATATTATAGTAAGCCATTTATGGTATTCTCATTTGCTTCACCTCATACCATTGCTGGAGTATTATTGCAGAAAAATGAAGAGGGATATGAACAGCCAATAGCATTCTTCAGTCAGGTGCTATACGATGCTGAATTGAAATATAATATACTGGAGAAGTAGGCATACGCCCTGGTAAAGTCCCTTAAAGCTTTTAGAGTTTATATTTTGCAATCTCATATTACTGCTTATGTTCCCACAGCAGCTGTAAAAGACATTCTAGTACAAGGGGATAGTGAAGGTAGGAGGGGAAGATGGATTGCGAAGATTCAGGAGTATGATCTGGATATAAAGCCTACCAAACTGATCAAAGGACAGGGACTTGCCAAGATGTTATCAGAATCAAATCATCAAGCTTTGGGGATTAACCTGTCTGTGATAGCAAATGAAGAATCAGAAAAAGAAGAAGAGCAACATGGACTAGAGAAGGCTACACAAAAGATACATGTGAAATATCTGACTAGTCCTTGGTATAAGAAAATAGTTGAATATCTGTTAACACTTAGCTGTCCTCCAGGATGTGACAAGGCTAAATACAGAGCTGTAAGGATGAAATCTCAGAAATACGCAGTTGCTAATGGACAACTCTACTGGAGAGACCCTCTAGGCATATTACTTTTATGCCTTACCGAAAATGAAGTGCAAAATGTAATGATGGAATTTCATGAGGGGATATGTGGAGGACATTACAGCTGGAGGGAAACAACCCATAAAATCTTGAAGGCCGGTTTTTACTGGCCAAAATTGTATTCAGATACTTTTGCCTGGGTCAGATCGTGTGACAAATGCCAAAGGTTTGCGGAAAGACAGAAATTAGCGGCATTGCCCTTGATCCCTATTCATGTAAATGAACCATTTCAGAAATGGGGATTAGATTTCATAGGAGAGATACATCCCCCATCAAGTGGCCAGCATAAATGGATATTGACAGCCACAGACTATTTTACGAAATGGGTGGAAGCCATACCTACCAGAAATGCAACGGATGCTGTGATAATGAACTTCATAGAAGATAATATCATATCCAGGTTTGGCTGTCCGGCGAGAATTGTAACCGACAATGCACAGGCTTTCAAGTCTGCCAGGTTCGTAAAATTCTGCCAAAGGTACAATATCATCCTTACTCATTCTACAGCATATTATCCACAGGGAAACGGTCTGGCAGAGTCATCCAATAAAACCCTGGTAAGAGCCCTGAAGAAGACAATAGCTGAAAATCAGAAGAACTGGGATTCTAAATTAAAGTTTGCCTTATGGGCAAATAGGATAACCAGCAAAAGAGCCACCGGAAAGTCACCTTATGAGCTGGTGTATGGGCGGGCTGCAGTGTTTCCTTTGCAATTAGCATTGCCAGTAGCACGTTTCATGCAAGAGAACCAAGAAGAACCGGATAACATGATCCGAAGAATTAATCAGCTGGTAGAATTGGAGGAGACAAGGAACCGGGTAGATCAGAGACTAATAGAATACCAAGAAAAAATAAAGAATGTCTTCGATCAGCACGCGAAGGATAGAAATTTTCAAGTTGGAGACCTGGTTCTTAGATGGGATGTTCGCAGAGCGGAAAAGGGCAAACATGCTAAATTTGATCCATTATGGTTTGGGCCATTTAAAATAGTGGAGCTGGGGAGAAACAACGCCTTTACTTTAGAAAATCTACAGGGTGATTTGTTGGATGCGCCCGTGAATGGCCAGTTCCTCAAGCCTTATTTTCAATTCTGATCTCGGCTAGGAATACCCAGTTGTATATACTGTATATAACTTGCTTTGGTTTTTATTTCTTCTTTTTATAAAGGAAAAGAACACTGATAATTTCTTGAAGTTAAAGTGCAGGGGAATTCAAAATAAGATGAGATAATTGATGGTCTGCATGTTCTCGACATGTCCGAAGACGGACATGTCGTCCCCAGATGGAGCCAATGTTGTACATATGCATCCCTGTCATAGCCTAAAACCCCCCATGACCCTGCTTGACGCTGTTATCTCCGCCCAAAAACCTGCATCGCCATAGTTCAAAATTCGAATTTAAACAATCGGGCCGATCCTTTAATATTTTGGCTCCCTCCCGCTTCGGCCTCCATATGACCCAGGTCAGAGAACCACGCTTCAAAGCAAAAAGGGGGATACTGTTTTAACAATCGGACGCAATAATGGCCATCCGATCTAGCTCAAATCGACGGTGCGGCAATTAACATATATGGTGGGTCCGCGCGCAGTCGATCGGCGATTTTCTTTGCTCCACCGTTTTATTCCCTCCGATGCAAGCACAGCCGTTGATCTTGTTTCAAGATCGGACGGTCCTGGGTTGATCGCAGCCCTGTTTTCAATCGCAATTGGAATATAAAAGATGTGCCACTCCTGCTCTTCCCACTCTGCTTTCCGATTCCGATTGCCGATTCGGGTCCCACCTCCTGTGGCCATGTCATCATGTTTCACAAGTGTACGCTGCATCCTTCCTCCACCATTCGTGTGTCCTGATAACGTGTCATGGTTTATGAACCCTTAGCCCGTTCATTCGTCGTCGCCCCTTTGTTTTCTACCTCGTCACTCTCCGCCTCTTCATTGTGTTTATGTGTTTCCTGCCACCCTGCATCCGCTCAATGTCACGCTTAAAATGCATCACCAACTTCATGGCCGCTGTTGTAACCACACTCCATATCGCCGAGTCGTTTTTCTCTAATGATTTGTGGGTTTTGCAGGTCTTCATTTGGCTTTGCTGGCGCTTTAATTTTCCGCCTCAATTGAAAAATATAGAGCGCAACCAAAGGACAGATCATACTGGCAGCAATTAAAGGAAGGAGCCGAGAGTAGGTGGGAGAGGTGACCACCATTAAAGAAGACAGGGATATGACCCCTCAGAACTCTCCAGATGCGTCCGCCCCGCATTAAAGATCCAAGATTCAAATCCATAGCCGAAAGCCGAGAGTACAGTACTTAAATCCAGATTGTTCCATATCTCTCACGGCAGCAGATTTTCTCTCAGCCGCGGGCGACAAATTGTATATATTTTATTTCATTACTCCCATTTTGTATATAAGGAGATTTTATCTCCCAGCATTTATTTCTTGTACAGGTGGTTCAGTACCATCATTTATAGTCAGTCATTCATAGGAGAAGGCGCGAATGTTTTCCGCCATTGAGTTTCAAACTGAGTTATTAATTGTGCCTCGTTTTCCTCCTCCTCGGGAAGTTTCTGTCTTCTCTATAAATACTCAAAAATAAGACATTGTAGGGGTTCCAGATTCCTGTCAGCAAACTGTGCAGCGAGAAGACTACTGTATTCATCTTGTAACATTTCTGTATGAAGTTTCAGAGCCCGTAGGGTCTCAGTGAGGAGGGGTTATGACTGTATTGAGGATTCTGGTCTTTAGTAGCTCACAGTATGTAACATTCCTTATGTGTTAATATGTCATCTCTTTTCATGCAAACTTTCTTCTTGTATCATGTTCTAGAATGCGAGTGGCTCACTAGTTTGCAGTAAGGATTCATCTTAAGTGGTGCCCTTTCTGGAATTAGTCAAGCGCTTTAAATAGGCCTAGAAGTGATATGATGTTCCATGATTCACTCTTTTCATAATTTCTGCTATATTAGTGGCTTAAGGATTCGTAAATTGGTGCGCCCTTCTGCCAGTAATATCTTCTTATGTTTCCTCACTGCCTGCACTTCTTGATATCTGATTTCTGTGATATATTATTTGAATCGGCCCTCTTTATAGTAAGCGGTCTCTTAACTGTCTGATACTTTCATGCTTAAGTTTTACATGATGTCTTTACTTTACTCCTATCCTTGTATCAGCCTCTGAGAGAGAAATTGGACCAATTCAATCTAATTTAATTTCCTTGTTTAAAACAAGAGATAGTAGGTGAGTCCCTTGGACTGACAACCCAAACTATAAAGGACTCCTTGCTATATTAAGATGTCCCAGGCACCGGTCTATGGCAACTCTAGGTCACCTTTATAGGAGGGTGACAAATTCATCCACAATACCAACCATCAGAGGGCACAAGTACACTACAGAAGCTGAGCGACTGGCTCAAGATGCAGAGAAGGTTGTAGGACCACCTACAACACAGCGCAGACAGAGACAGTCACCGGACCGGTACACTAGATACATGGCTCTTGTGAGCAAATGTGTCGTGACAGAGCCATCCTCTTTCGAGGAAGCTGTGGAGGACCCCGCATGGGTAGATGCCATGGTGGAAGAGTATGATTCGATTGCCAGAAACAGTGCATGGGAGATTGTCCCAAGGCCGGAGGGGAAATCAGTGGTGGGTTCAAGATGGATCTACAAAGTGAAGCAGGCAGCTGACGGGAGTGTGGAGAAGTACAAGGCAAGATTTGTTGCCCGAGGCTTTTCACAGATAGAGGGGATCGATTATGAGGAGACCTTTGCACCTGTCGTAAGGTATTCTTCCATACGGACGATTCTTGCTCTCTCAGCGCAGATGGGGTGGCACATTCATCAGATGGATGTGAAGACTGCGTTCCTCAATAGAGTCATTGAGGAGGAGGTGTACATAGAGCAGCCCGAAGGTTTCGAGATCTTCAGCAGCGAGTCGCATGTGTGCAGGCTCAAGAGAGCGTTGTATGGGTTGAAACAAGCACCTCGTGCTTGGTACACACGGATAGACAGTTATTTCACCTGACTTGGATTCGCAAAGAGTGAGGCGGATCCTAACCTATACCAGATTGCGGTGGAGGGTAAGTTGGTGATCATTGTACTTTATGTAGATGATTTGATTTTTAAAGGTGATGAACTGTTGATACACTCATGCAAGGCTAATCTTGCAAAGGAGTTTGAGATGAAGGACTTGGGCCTTCTTCATTATTTCTTGGGATTGGAAATTTGGCAGTGCAGTGATGGACTATTTGTTTCTCAGGGTAAGTATGCCCGGGAGATATTGGAGAAGTTCAAGATGCATGGCTGCAAGCTTGTTGATACTCCTCTTCCTGGAGGTTGGAGGAAGGAGGATGCTACTTCGGCAGAGGTAGTGGATGCCACTATTTATCGACAGTTGGTGGGGTCGCTTATGTATATGGTCAATACACGACCCGATATATGCTATGCTGTTAACCAGATTTCACAAGCTACATGGTTAAGCCAACCAAGCTCTTCTGGAAGGCAGGCAAGCATGTATTGTGTTATCTCAGAGGCACATCAGGATATGGATTGTGGTACAGACAAGAGGATGAGGTGAAGCTGTGTGGCTTCACGGATGCAGATTGGGCAGGGAGCCCAACGGACAGAAAGAGCACATCTGGAGGGATCTTCAGTATCGGGTCGACATCAGTTTCTTGGTATAGCAGGAAGCAGAGATCCGTGGCACTCAGTTCAGCAGAGGCCGAGTATATGGTAGAAAGCTTGGCTGCATGCGAGGCTATATGGATGAGGAAGATCTTGGTCGGGTTGTTCGGGTCACATTTGGAGCCTACTGTGATTTATTGTGATAACCAAAGTTGCATTAAACTCTCAGCTAATCCAGTATTTCATGATATATCCAAACACATCGACATTAGGTACCATCATATCAGAGATTGTGTGCAGCGGAGGATCATGTTACTTTCATACATTCCCACGGAGGATCAGGGTGCTGACATCTTGACGAAGGCGCTCACCAAGAGCAAATTCGAATACCACAGAGGCAGGTAGGGGTTGCAGATAATCCATATCTTGTTGAGAGGGAGTGTTGAGAATGCAACAAGATGATGGAGCTTAGTGAAAAGAAGTCGCCTTCACTAAGTGGGCCCGTAGGCTATTTTTGGCGCAAAGTCTATTTTTAGACTATGTCTATTTTTAGACATATGGATCATGGTCTATGAGTTTCAGGATGCTATTTATGGATGATTGGTCGAGTTGGTAAAAATAGATGGACCTCTATTTTTAGACATTGGGCGGTTTCTATTTTTAGACTGCCGGGCTAAAAATGGAACAGTCAAATATTATTAACCCTTAATAATATTTAGACTATAAACATTATCTGATCCTCTTGGCACTTCACCGAGCTACTTCGATGTGGCACATGAAATTGGAGCAGAAGGAATTACGCTATTCCTAGGGATTTGGTGAGCTCATGCATGGTTGACCTCAGTTAGGACTTCAGTGGCAGAAGTTTGGTGGAGTTGATGAGACAGTTGGTGGAGTTGTGTTCGGTTTAACTTAATTGAACTAGTTGTGATTATTTTAACTAGCTAATCAACTAGTAATGAGTGGAGTGAATTAAATATTATTTAATTCACTAATTATTAACTCATTATTCAACTAAAGAATACATCGCTGACCGGCAGCATGCACACCCTAAAGGAGACCAAAGAGCACAGAGGTGGGTGTGGAAGGGGTGAGTCTTACTGACTACGATCACTATAAATGGTATTATTAGATTTGCACACATTGATCGACATTACACGAGGATTGCTGCAAGATAAGGATTGATTCGAACTTTGGACCATCATTATTCCACCTGATTTGCAGCAGAGAGGCAAAGCATCAGTGGAGGAGATTTGAACTTCTGACTTGTTCATATCTGAGCTAGTTAGTGTGTAACAATTGGAGATAGTGCTGAGAGCTTGTGAGGAGTTTGTGCTATGTATTGTTACATGTTCTCTATCATTATAATATACAAATAGTTGGGGGTTTTCAGCTGTAAGCTTTCCCCATTACATGCTATGTTGATATGTGTGCTTGATTATGTTTTTAATGTGCGCATGCGACTGCTTCTAATTCCGCAAATTGATGATCAATGGTAGAAGAGGTTATGTATTATGCATGAAGCTCAAATAGTGTGTAATCAGGATAATCTCGATGGATAACTCATCTATTATTCAAATTTCTACAGGCTGAAGATTAAATAATGTATTAGAAAAACGTTCGATGGTTTTTGACCCGGAGGGGGTTTTCCACCTAAAATTCGTGTGCCTATTGTGTTCTATTGTTTACTGTTGTTACTGGACAAACATCAAGAATAATTGAAGATTAACTAATGCTCTAAAAATATTTAAAAAGTTCTAATTGATAAGAAATATTGATTCACCCCCCCCCCCCTCAGTATTTCCAACAAAATGTGATCCATTTACTAGGATCAAGAAGAGGTTAAGGCGATAAGATTGTGAGTCCATTCAATCCATTCCTCTGCAAAGCCAAAGGCGTGAAGGATACTACACAAATATTTCCAAATTGGCTTATCATAGGCTTTAGATAGATACAATTTGATCATCATTCTTGGTCTCTTTGTGATCTTCAGAGAATGGATTGCTTCATATGCAACCATAATCCCATCTAAGATTCGTCTCCCCTAAAAAAATCTTGTATATTATAGAGATATATCTTAGAAAGGAACTACTTAAGTCTAGTAACTCTTATCTTGGTGATTACTTTGTAAATCACATTGCACAAGGCAATGGGTATATAACAATTAGGGCCCTCTAATTTCTCTTTCTTAGGCACTAATGTCAGGAAGGTAGTGTCTAGTTATTTGAGGAATCATCTAGGCTATCTAGACTCCTCAACCATGAGCCACACCTATTCCCCACTAATTGACCAACATGATTTAAAATATTCCATAGTAATCCATATAGTCCTAAAGCCTTATTATGAGGCATTTACTTCATTTTAGCCTCCACCTCTTCATATGCCATCTTCCTGAGCAACACTTCATTCTTCTTTCCAGTAGTTAACAATGGAATGCACATGTATATGTTTTTAATGGCCCTAGTTATATCACCATTAGGCTCAGAAATCATATTGTGGAAGAATTGGAGCAATTACCACGACATCTCTTGGAAGGTAACCAATTTTATTCCTTATTTGTTCAAAAGCGAAGAGATTTGTCTATGATGCTTGTGCTAAAACATTAAATTTTGAAAGAAAATAATGTTATTTTCCTCTTCTTTGAGCGACTGAAGGTAAGATTTTTGTTTCCATAGGATCTCTTCCAACTTTATTCTCTCCTCCAACTCTTGTAAAATTTCCCCTCTACTTTGATTAAATTTCCATATTTGACTAATAATATCACTTCCTATAGGATTTCCTCCATTTTTTGTTATAATTTTCTTTTATCCTCCAGGATGATGTTACCAAAACGTCCCTTTTTCCACCCTTTTAGTTCCCATTTAATATGTTTAAGTTTTTTGTATAGTAAAAATATCACCAAACACTCTATGAGTCCTAATTCCTCCCACCACCGTTGGATGTTAGAATGGAATTCCAGGTGACAGAACTAAAATTTCTCAAATTTGAAGGGGCGATTACAGGGCTTGAATCTTAGAATGATATTTAAACATATGGCCCAATGATTTGATCCATGGCTTATGATTTTAGATACCTCTATAAAAAAGTCCCAACTCAATATATTTTCAAACATGAGAAATTGATTCAGTTTCGAGGAAACCTAATGCTAGCCACACCTCATATTATTCCACGTATATATACCATTTTTTGTATCTATCTCCACTATATGTGATGCATCTATTGTCTCCTTGAACAATGTATCCTCTGCCTCCAATCATCAAATTCCTCCTTTCTTCTCCTCAAGTGACATGATAATGTTGAAATCATTCACGATAATCCATGGAGACGGATAGATTAATTTACTTGTGTTACCGATGGAATTGGGGAACAATGGTTTGTTATTTTGGATATTCAAGTCATAAACGTTGGATACATGGTGGAAATCCCTTGTATTGATGAGTTGGAACTGGATTTTCATGATGCAAAAGGTGGAAAACATGCTTGTAACTCATATATCTTGCTCATTCCAAATAATGGTCATGCCCCCTCGAGAAAACCTGCGAATCTATTGATACGACCTGACAACTCTTTCCCCATTTTCTAATTATATTAGAAATAGTCTCACCTGAGAATATTGTTTCATGGATTAACATAATTAATGGATGCTCTGCATGCCATTTTTCTTTGAGGAGATTATCTTTTCCTTTACTATTAAGACCCCTCATATTCCATGAGATCATTTTCAAGGATGAGATTTTTTTGAACCTCGGAATGCCTCTAGGATAACCTTGAATTTCCCTCAATTGACTAATGTGACTCCTAGCTCATCCAAAAACTGTAAATTACTCTTTTGTCCCCACTTCCTTTCCTCCCTATGTGGATTTGTAGATTCATTTAGCGAATGATTCTACACTCCCAATGGTCCATTACATGTAGCTCTAAAAAATGACTTCGCTAAAACATGCTTATACTTCAGATAATCTTTTCGTAGTAGACATACTTGGTGCTTTGGGAGTGTAAATAAATCCTTACCTTTCCACACATCCTTCAATATTTTTGGAAGATTCAACGAGTCCAAATCCATGTATTCTACTTGATTTGTAAGTGATTTTGTCCCCTTAGGCACTGCATGAAGGAAAATGGGGAGAAGTTGTTGATCAATAGGTTTAGGTGAATTTTTCACTTAGTGTTGCAGATTAATAGGCGAGGGCATCGAGATAGTTAATGAGGAAGACGATGGATCTAAGGAGGAAGGGGTGTTCGATAAGTACTTCATTTATACTTTTAGAGCTTGTGCAAATAAGAGGGGGTCAAGGGCCTCCAAAGATGCCAACGGTTCATACATGTTTGAAGTTGGCCATTTCGTTCATGCCCCTTGCTTCTTTTGGGTTTTTTAATGCGCATGTGGGGATTAAGGGTTATGGTGGCTGCGTTTGAGTAGGGTGAATCCATCCTTGTCTTGGGCCAAAAATGACTCAAGGTTAGTTTTTGAGGATACAAAATTTAAATCACAATGCAAATAGTCATATTCGTGGCACTATCCATATCAAAATTGGATGTGTTCATAATCACGCATCTATTTCCACAAATGAGAGGATCTGAAATGTTCATAAATACACATATATGTGCGTAGGATATGTATCTTTCTTGCTTGGTTTCCTTAGATATTTTAACAAATTGTCCCAATGCATTCCCTATTATTGTTAGGATCTCTTCATACCAAAAATCACAAGGCAACAAATACATGCATATCCACATAGTGCCATCGTGAAATCCTCTTTGTCAGGAATACACCACTTAGTCTAGAACCTCAATTAGAGTCTTACAAGATTAAATAAATATGGGTCATTCTCAAAAAATATATTACGATCCTCTAGGATTGTAAAAACAATTGTAAATAAGCCATTTGCTCATAGTTCTAGCTTAAATTTTACTTTAGGATTCCATTTCTTGTAAACCTAGTGGGTTAGGGATTTTTTTATATGGTCACATTCCCAAAAAAAATCTTGTGAGTGCATGATCTTGCATATAATGTATATATTCACCAAACCTATTTGAGTGCACCTCAAATTTAGGACTAATAGTTGCTTTGGGAAAACATCTCCCTAGTTGCCATTTATAGAGTTGTCAGTTGAATTCTAGTTGTTATGTTGTTCACCATTTGGATTTGAAGCTGTTGAATTCATAATAAATTTTGAGGCTTGATTCGGTTGAGATCCTTCATAAAAAAACTTTGCTTTAGAAGGTATCACCTCTCCCTCCACTGGCATTAGCCATAGGAAGAGTGATTAGAATTTTCCAATCCTTTCGTAGCAATAATTAGGGTTTGAGAAAAAGTTTAGCTAGGGTTTTGCGTATTGTATCATCAACTATACCTATAAAAAATATTTAAATTCTTTTAAAGTAAAATAATAAAATTATAATTTTTTTAAAAACCGTAGCACTTTTTTTTTAATGGAGTTGAGGCTTTATATTGAATAGATGGTTTTCTTCTATAAGTGGCGAGGAAGCAGTAGATTGAGGCCAACATGCTTTCATCCTAGCCATTATGCGACGATGTGTAGAATAAGTCATTTTCCAATTAATAAGTGTAGGTTGGTGGAGTTTAATGTCATAACTTGGCCATGTCTTATAGTTGGTGTTGGGCTGCAAGTTGGATCTTAATCATATTTGTTTCATGAAATGTTTGTATGATGGCTTTTAGTGCATATTTTTTTGCTTGTTTTATGTATGTTCATTTCTTGAGCTTGGAATTGCATAATATTTTCCGTAGTTGTGACAAATTTTCTCGGTGGGAGAGGCTAGTTTGCATATGTCTATTGGCTCAAGTGCCCATGTAAGCCATTCCTTCCACAAGAGTTGCATTCATTGAGTTTTCATCTAGTAGCACAAATATTAAGGTAGAGAGCTAGCCACTTGAAGTGTTAGAGGAGGAAGGGTTTGCTAGCATGGGTTCTCAAGCAAGAATGCAAGCAAATATCCCCATAATACTTTTTCATGAGAAACTCTAGCTTGAATGAAATATAAATCATAGGAGCTAGAAGAGGATTTAGTTGGGAAGCGTTAATTCGTATTGGACTGAGAGGTGATAGCTGTGGTGGAGTTTTGGTTTTTGTACATGGGCCACACACAATATGGAAAAATCAATACCTTCACACCATCCATTTGTATTGGAGGATGACATATTTGTTGTGATGGGTTTTCCTATTGAGAATTTAGTAGGGAAGTGTTTAATTCAATTGTCTTACTTGATAACTGCTTGTACTATACATGTTATGATTATTTTACTTATATCTTATCTTTGTTAGCTTATTATGTCTTTCATCAAGTCAATGATCAAAACACAAGAGACATGGAATTTAGGCTCTTCAAGCCAGGGCCAAAACCTCTCCCTCTTAGAGAGGAAAACCTGAAAGTAATTATTCTTATATATATTCAATTGATGAGTACCATGACCATGACACAAACCTTTGACACCAGTTTCCCTCCAAGACCTTGTCAGTTCTCTTCTTTGCTCCTTGGGTTGATCTTCTCTTTTCTGCATTGTATTGCGTCAGTACTAGGGAGACTCGGTCCCTAGTATAGCAGTCCCAAACGATGCACTATATTTTCTACCTTTCTTTAATCTAACTTCGTCCTCCTAGAGTTACCTTCTTTCTGCTTCCAAGTCCAAGATCCTTTGCTGTAATATTGTAGTCATATTTGTTTCATTTCTGAGTTATACTAGGCTCAAAACAGAGATACATATGATGCTCCTTTAACCCAAGATCATATTGTGGTTACCCTTCTCTTAATGTTGTGTATTACTTCAGCCCTCATCTGAGATATGCGAGACCTTAACACTGAACCTTGTAGATCTTGAAGCCACGTAGACTTGCCTTATTAATCTTCTCTCCATGCAGACGATCCTCTACACTTATTACTGTACCTTGCACTGTACTTCGCATCTATTACAGACTTTTCTGAGCTCAATTGTTAGGTGGGGAGATTTTTTCCTCTAGACAAGACTATATATACCTAACCCCAAACCATAAAAAACCCTATTTCTTCGAGTAACAAAAAAAATCACCACACCCTTCTTTATATTAGTCAAATTTAATTGGTTGCAACTTTTCGATGATTAATTTTGAATATTTGATATTTAGGCCGATAGGCCTTCTCTTTTGAAAGAGATACAGTGTTTCATCGTCAACATTTTTAATGTTCCGCTGACACGTGTTTCCTGACAATTTTAATCTTTAGCTGACAGCTGTTCCCCGACCCCTGTTCCGATCTGTTGGCAAAAACCATTGTTTTGTGTTCTGCTGTGACGGCAATAACTATTTTTAAAAGATTTATGCCCCGATGGCCGCTCCACTCTTCGTTCTGAACTAACCGGAATCTTCATCCCCGCAGACTTGCTTTGGCGCGCAATGCTCCGTCGGTTCCGCATATCGTTATGGCATGACAGTTGCTGATTTTAACATTTGTATTTTATTTTTAACTTTCATATCCTTATTTACAGTCTGCGGAACAGTCTGCGGAGCGAACTTTGGATGCCCCTGAGCTTGTGGATGATTATCACTGGAGGAGGAGGAGGAAGCGGGAGAATAATTAATTTGGCAGTGTGGGTAAGGAGTAGGGACCCCGGCCTGGATGGGATTTATTACCTGCGGGAGCTTCCCCCTTGGATAGGCCTTGAGCTCAAATCCTGGAAGGAAAATGGCGAGAGGTTGAAATTCTCGAGACGCATGCTCATTTGAATCGGTATGCATTATTGCATGAGGAATGCATCGCACATCTTGAATCGATGAAGACATCAGGAGGCAATTCCAGATCCTAGTATTCACATTCTTTACCTGTTAAATTTTGGCTAACAGAATAATTATAAGAATGTATAGAATATAATTTTTTGGTTTTACATTTTGGTAGCAACAGAATAATTATAAGGATGCTTAACAGATAATTTTTTGGTTTTACATTTGAAAGCAGAAAGCCTTTTGGCTTTACACTTCAAAGCAGAAAGCTTTTTGTTTTACATTTGAAATTAGAAAGGAGGTAATGCAAGATCCTTGTATTCACATCGGTTACCCCTTAAATTTTGGTAGCGATAGTCGCTATAATATCATTATAGCATATAGATTTTTGACATTTCATTTTGAAGGCAGCGACAAAACATCATTTGGTTGCATACACCTACAGTAATGCGAATGATACCTTTTGGATGTGTTTTTTATATATGTAGGCCATCGGCTGGGCTATCAATTTGGCTTGCATAAATGCAACGAGCTCACCATCGAAATTTGACTGAATGGGATCTGAAGTACGTCCATCAAAACATTTTGGTTTTGAGCTTTTAATTGTCTGAATGAATCTGACTATGTGCAGTGTTTTTGTGTAGGGTTGTGCTGTACTGCAAATTGTAGGTTTCAAATTTTGATTTTGAAATTTGGAAATGGTCCATGACATTTATGTAAGTATTAATGATTGAATAAAATGAATCATTGATTTTTGGCATCATATTTGTATCTTGACAGCTTTGTATCTATATTTGTATCTTGACAACTTTGTATCTATATTGTATTCCTTGTACTGAGGAAAAAGTTTCAAGAAAATGTCTATATAATAGTGGTTAATTATTTTTTCTCTTTTCAAATCTTTGTATTTTTCTGTTCCTTTTTGGTGATGTTGAGTCCAACATAACACAGTTAGTTCCAAGTAATATATTTTGAATTTATATTTTAGATTATATTGTGAAAAATCTTATTGCTCTGTATAAATGAAATTTAAAGGCCCAAATACGCATTAAAAAATAATCTGTGAAACATTACATTTGTGATTGGCCAAAGGTAGTTTTATATTAAGAAGACATGCAATTGCAGGTTTTCAGTTTAGAATTAGAAATTTGGAGTAGAAATGGTCTATGGCAAAGTATTTGTATCTTGACAGTTTTGCAGCTATGTGGTATTTTTTGGTACCATAGGGTAAAAATTCAAGATGTATATCAGGACAATTGTTATTAACTATTTTTTCCTCTTTTCGAGTCTTTGTATTTTGCTGACTTTTTTTGGTGATATTGAGTGGAAGACAGTTTGCTTCAAAATAATATATTTTGGATTTATAATCTAGATTATTGTGTGAAAAATCTTATTGTGTGGTATCGTTGAATTTTAAAGGTCCAAATATAAGGTAGATAAAAGACACAATGACACACTAAGAAATGAGGTAGAATAAATAAATAAATAAGCTATCTTGATTTGTGGAACCTTACATTTGTGACTGGCCTAGAGTAAGCATATGTTAAAAAAACGAACATTACATTTGTGATTGGCCTAAGGGAAGCTTATATTAAGAAGACATGCATATTTGGCCTCTTGTATCATCTCTTGATACATAACAGAAATGAATGGTAGTTTAACTACCTGAAATCCCTTCATCTTACTATGTCGCATACTATTAACTATTTATTGTCACTAATATTAACATATACATTTGTTGGGTCTGGATATCTGTTTCACCTTTGTCATTCTTTTAGTAGATGGTTTTCTGAGCTGAACTGCTTTATTGCAATTTGGATTGATTTTCCTGATCTAGTTGATTGGGATCTTATTCTTCATGTAGTCAGTCAGCTGTAGCTCTACTTTCAAGTTTATTTCCAGCAAGGTGATTCCTAGGCTGGGCTGAATGTGGGGTCTTCACTCTCCTATATAAATATATTTTTACCATGCCTTTATTAGGCTTTGGGGCTTAATGCCAAGACTTTTAATTCTTTAACGCCAAGACTTTTAATATATCCCAGATGTTACCACCATGCTTTTATCAGGCTTTGGGGGCTTAATGCCAAGACTTTTAATACTTTAACATGGTCTTCTATAAAAGAGCTTCGATAAAAAGACTTACAAGACCTTTGTGAGGCTACTTCATGACTTAATAAAAATATGTCCTGTTTGGCATGGATTCATTTTAGACCAATCCATCTGGTCTACCACAAGCCAGTTTGGATAAACAGTCAACCTCTTTATTATTCTTCCCCATTTTTCAATGTTTATAGGCAAGAGAAGCACCGAAAGGATGTTATCACTTCTTTAGCCCTTGTGACCACTTCATGAAGTTCCAGGTCCTACAATCCATGAATCTGTCCAAACATAAAATAACTAATTTTGAATCACTTTAAACCATGAATCTGTCCAAACATAAAATAACTAATTTTGAATCACTTAAAACTGTAGATCCTCAGCACCTCTCCCCTGTAGATCCTCAACACCCATCCCCAAAGAGGGCCAGGAGCATGAAAGGGGAACTGCCCATAGTTCAGCTGCAATAGAGATCCCTCACCCAGAAAGTAGTATGCGTCTGATATGTATAAAATACCACCTGCACAAATAGTCCAAGCCTCTTTTACGGACACGCTCACAGTTCAAAATGGTTTCTCTGTTTCTTTTTCTTGGCTGCTTGCCTAAACTTCCATAAAAAGTGTGAACACCTTGTCTTGAAAAAGAGAAGCATTTCTTACCCGCACCTATAGGGGCCAGATAACAAACAATGGCAAGGAGTGGTGTTGCCTCCTCGACTCTTCAACATCCAACCGAGATTGTATAGCCTTTGCAAATATAGATAGGTCATAGATCTTGAGATTGGCATAATTTTAAAATAGTTAAAATTAGTTCCTAAATTCTACAGACAGGTATTTGACAAAGATGGGGATCTTGATGGAGAGATGCAGGGATCTCTATATTCTGAAACTCCGCCAGCAATTCAAGCGGTTTCTTTCCCGGCCAAGAATGAAAATGGAGCCCTGCATGCAAGCTCTGGTTTTGTAGGTCCCATAGGAATCCAGGTATCAGATGAATCTTCTTTGGACAGGGGATTGTTTATTACACAGGATTGCAGGGCAGGAGATCTGGTTTTTGTGTGTAATCCTGTTGTGGACACTCATCAAATGGTCTTTATCAATGTTTTACCAATGAAGAGGTGTTTAACCATGTGGAATGGTTTATGTCATCTTATCCGGATGGAGATCCTGCCCAACAACTTGTTGAAGAGGTCCTCTTTCGTGCAGCAAAGAAAGCTGGTAAGGAGACTTAAATGCTTGGAAATAGCTTGAAATAAAGTTATTTCAATAGTAGTGTTATATGGCGTGTAGAGGCCTCTACTGTTGTATTTGATGGAAATGGAAAGCTGCAAGTGTTCATCTCTAAAATTTTGCCCTTATTTTGCAATGTTGTTGTTGATAGCTTGGTTTCTTTTTTCCATGGATGCTACATGGAGATACCCTTTTAAAATGATTCAACAGCCTCCTTTTCCATTCCACTGGCAAATTACCCATAACGAAAATGAATACATTTTCTGAGAAATCTTAAATTTGCACCAAGTGTTTTTTCTGTCAATGTTCATGAATTTGAACATCAATTTGTCAGGATGCCATTACAGCTTATGTAATATTTACATTGGAAGTTGAGTATGATGGGAATACAGGGCTGCAACGATGCAAATGAATATACCTCTTGCAATGGTAAACTTTGGAGGATTATGTTACCTAATTGGAAACATTAAACTAATAAATTATATGAAGATTGCATGTTTAAAGTTTCCATGTAGTGAAAGATCAGATAAGATGGCCAAACAGGAACTGACTTCACTGTTACATTGACAAAATCTCCTTCATCTCAAAAACTACAATTACTTAAAATTAATAATTAACAAATGATACTCCTATCGGTCTCTCCTTGCACCTCCTGGGGCAACTGCTAGTTTTACCGTGCTCAATATTATTTATATCCATCGATTTGATCTCGTCATGTTATTTTTTTGGGTCATTTGATTACAAATTTCAGAATATTGAAAATGAGCCATTACTCATTCAATAATGTGTCATGATTTCATAGCCTTTTCTGTGGGTTTTGAGTGTAATTTTGCGTCGGTAAAGTTAGCGTCATTATCCGATCTCTCATTGGGACATTCTTGATCATTCAATGGGAATTTTGATCTGGACTCTGGATTCTAAAAATAAATATTTTAATATTTGGACTGTGGATTTTGAAAATAATTATTTTAAAATTTAATGTACAGGGACTAACTGAGGTTAAAAAATTGATATCTTATCTCTTTCTTATTCATTGAATTCCAAAGAATTTTCAAAATATTCAAATATTAAATTTTAAAAATAATTATGAAAAAATATGGGAAATGAAAGATTAAATTTCAAAAATCATTATGGAAAAATATGAGAAACGATGAAATTTTTAAAAAATATTGAACCTAGATTTTGAGAGGAAATACTATGCCTTGGTAAGCATGCGTATGGAATTATATGCTTGGATATTATTTTTTTCCCGCTTTTCTTGGATAATTAGTAATATAAGAAATTTGATAGAGGAAATGGATAATATTTCACTTAAGTGATAGAGGAAATGGATAATATTTCACTTAAATTATAGAGGAAATGGATAATATCTCACTTAAATTAAATACCCCGAAGAGCTAGGTCCGAATACGAGAGCGATAAAAAAAATCCAAATGTACAGGTAATTAAAGGTGCTAATTAAGGAAAACAAGAGGCTTGGGGCAATATGGCACATATGGCACCCACACAACAGACTATGGAACTTTTGAAAGATTTGGAAGGCAGGAAAAGACACATTCTTAAGATACAAGAGTCTACCTGGAGATTAAAATGTAGGTCTTTATGAATGAGGGGGACAAAAATACAAAAAAAAATCACCGATATGCATGCCACAGAAAGAACATAAACACTATTTGGCATATCAAGGGGGTGGCCAAGAACTATGTTTATTCCACTGAAGAGATCCAAAGTGAAGTTATACATTTCTTTCGGAACCATTTCAAAGCTAGAGGAGAAGTTAATATTGAAGATCAACTTTGGGGAGCGGAGGAATATCCTATGATGTTCAATGTTGAAACAAATCAAGCTCTATTTCGACTGATGTCAATTGATAAAATCCAATCAGTGTTGAAGTCCTTTGCAAAAGATAATGCCCAGGTTCAGGTGGTTGAATGGTGGAAATTTGTTTACATTTTTTCGACCTTATGAGACATGAGTTGTTGAAGATGGTATAAGAATCAAGGATCACTAGGCACATTTTGAGTTCCATAAATTCAAAATTCATTGCACTTATCCCGAAGGTATCGAATCCAACCTCCTTTCTAGAATTCAAGCTGATATCTCTTTGCAATATTACTTATAAGATTATCTCAAAAATCATTGTGGAGTGTGTCAAGGGGATTTTATTGGTTCACATATCGAAGGAGTAATTTGGTTTTCTCCACAACAGGTTGATACATGATGCCATTTCAATTTCTCAAGAGTATATACACTCCATACATACCAAGAAATTGGAAGCGGTGGTTATGAGATCGATTTGCAGAAGGCATATGACTATGTGGACTAGTCTTTCCTCCTGATAATCCTTCTCAAGATTGGTTTAGATATACACAATGTGCAATGGATAATGGCATGCATAACCACGGCATGGTTTGTTGTTATTATAGATGGATACCTTTTAAATTTTTTTTCGGGAAGGTCGTGGGCTGAGGCAGGAGTGCTCTCTCTCACCCCTGCTTTTCATTCTTGTTATGGATGGCATTAGTCAAAATATAAATGTGGCAAAAAACTTGGGGACTTCTGTGGATTAAGAATGATAAATGAGGTAATTATCTCCCAATTATTTTTCATCGTCGACATTCTTACTTTCGAGATGATATTCAGGGTACAATGGATGTTATTGCACAACATTTTTCACCGTTATGGTGAGGCCTCAGGACTACTTGCAAATGGTCAAAAATCCATTATTTTGTTCTCAAGAGGATACCATATAGAGATAGACTTTATTGCTGGAATAGTTGGTGTGGGCACGAGGCCACTAAAGGATAGATTTATTTATCTGGGCTTTAGACTAAAACCAAACAATTATAGACTTGGGGATTGGACGTGGCTACTGACAAAGTTACAAAATAAGATTAAATGTTGGACACATCATTGGATTTCTTTGGGTGGTAGATAAACTCTAGTCTCAGCTGTTCCCTAGCCATTGTCTACATATTGAGCACATTTATTTTCACTTCCATTGCATATCATTACAAATATCCGTTATATCTTATCCTGATTCATATGGTCAGGCACTAGTATGGTTCAAAATTTTCATTTGGTTAACTGGGACACTATTTATAGACTAAAGGAACTTGAAGGTTGGGGTATATTGAACACCAAAATTTTTGGATTGTCGCTGCTCATAAAGTCACTCTGGTGGGATTTATTTGGTGATGGTACATGGGGGGGTATAATTAGGACAAAATATCAAAAGAGAAAAGACTTCATAGAGTGGTTCAAAGTAGGCGAGATTGGTAAAATGAGGGTTCATATATTTGGCTGAAAGTAAGCTTTCAAAAGATAAAATCTTGGTTTTTGCATAGATTAAAATGGTTGTTTGGTAAGGGAAATAAGATCGTAATTGGTTTGGACCACACTATGGGTGTCTGTAATTCGACTCGCCTATCTGAAGACACAATCGTGCCGCTACGTCACAGGGGTCTATTTTTCTTGGATTAGGTCATTAGCAGATGGAATGGGATACATCCGATTTGGAAATTGGTTGAGGAGATTGCATTACATGGACACAAAGCACCAGAGTGGAATGTCTACATTCAAGATCTCTAACAAACTCAACTATGCAAAAACACGAGGGGAGACTCACTCATATGTGCTGGGATACTTCATCAAGGCTCCATTGTGGTAGTAGACAATTACAGGTACATTAGAAAAATAAGATTCTAACATGGGATATTCTTAGCAAGCGAGGATACCATGGCCCATGAGGGTGCCCCCTGCGCTGTGTTGCGAGTGAGTCAGTTGTACACCTATTTCTCAATTGTAAAATCACTATTCAAATCTAATTGCAGATTCTCTCTTATTGTAGGATTCTATACATGCATTTCACTTCAATTGAACTATGTTTATGATGGTGGACATCTAGAAATGGACCACACAAATAAATTCCTTTGTTTGTCTTATGGGAAACTTGGAGGGTGCAAAATGCTTGTATATTCGAAATTTTCTAGATTAAACTTCACCATATATGTTAAAAAATTCTTACCTGGATGGAGGCAAAGGAACCTCAGTCCTTGGTCAAAAAGGATCTTTCATCACAATATATTCTTCCACAAATTAGTCTGTTGACAGGCTTCTTTGACGAAGCTGCTCAATGGGGTTAATGTGGATGAGGGGCTTGGCTTAGAATCAATGAAATAACACACTATAAGCTACATTGGAATGGTGGGACGGGTTCAAATTCCAAGGTGGAAACACTGGATTTGTGGGGGCTTCTCTAGTTCTAGGGAGAAAAATTTGGAGATCATCCATGTCTACGGTGATTCAAACTCTTATAGATGATATTATGGTCTTCTCTACTTTCAATCCACTAGACCTCTAGGGCTAGATGGAACGTATCATGTAGAAATTTATATAACTGATATGTTATACATCCGAGATTCTCCTGATCACACACTATTTGACTTCATGCACAATACAAAATCTATTCTACCATTGATCATT
This sequence comes from Pinus albicaulis, assembly GCA_034641835.2. Lineage (NCBI taxonomy): Eukaryota > Viridiplantae > Streptophyta > Pinopsida > Pinales > Pinaceae > Pinus > Pinus albicaulis. Next base: position 333,391,692 of record CM076576.1, read on the forward strand.
AATTGCGGAAATAAAAAACAATCGCATGCGCACATTAAAACCATAAAAATTCACACATATGAACACAATATTTTATGGGAAAGCTTAAAGCTAAAAACCCCCAACTATCTGTATATTACATGTCATAGAGATCATGTAACAATCATCATACAAAGCTCCTCACAAGCTCTCAGTACAATCTCCAATTGCTACACACTAATCAGGTCCGATCTAGCAAAACACATGCTCCAATATCTGCCACCTGCTAGCCTGCCTCTACTGCGCAATCACTGCTGAAGAATGGCTTTGAATGAACTCGAATTGGTCTAGCCTTGCTCACGCAATCCTCATTGGCATCTCCAATCACTGGTTGTTGCAAATCATGCAACAGTATAGTCACAACTGATAGTCACACTGCTCTTTCACCTACCTCTTCACTGGTCTCCACTGAAACTGTCCATGCACCGTAGTTAACTGATGTATTCTTTAGTTGATTAATGAGTTAATAATTAGTGAATTAATTAATAATTAATTCACACCACTCTCACTAGTGTATCAATCAGTTAGACTAGATACAACTAGCTCAACTATGTTTAACTAAGTTAAACTGAACATAAGCGACCCCACCAACTGTCGATAAATAGTGGCATCCACTACCTCTGTCGATGTAGCATCCTCTTTCCTCCATCCACCAGGAAGAGGAGTGTCGATAGGCTTGCAGCCATGCATTTTGAACTTCTCCAGTATCTCCTGGACATACTTGCCTTGAGACACAAACAATCCATCACTGCGCTGCCATAATTTCCAATCCCAGCAAATAATGAAGGAGGCCCAAGTCCTTCATCTCAAACTCCTTTGCAAGATCAGTCTTGCATGAGTGTATCAATATTTCATCACCTGTCATAATCAAATCATCTACATAAAGTACAATGATCAACAACTTACCCTCCACCACAATCTGGTATAGTTTCGGATCTACCTCACTCTTGGAGAATCCAAGTCCGGTGAAATAACTGTCTATCTGTGTGTACCAAGCACGAGGTGCTTGTTTCAACCCATACAACGCTCTTTTGAGCCTGCACACATGCGACTCGCTGCTGAAGATCTTGAAACCTTCGGGCTACTCTATGTACACCTCCTCCTCAATCAATCCGTTGAGGAACGCAGTCTTCACATCCATATGATGAATGTGCCACCCCATCTGCGCTGAGAGAGCAAGAATTGTCTGTATGGAAGAATACCTTGCGACAGGTGGAAAGGTTTCCTCATAATTGATCCCCTCAATCTGTGAGAAGCCTCGGGCAAAAAATCTTGCCTTGTACTTCTCCACAATCCCGTTAGTTGCTTGCTTCACTTTGTAGATCCATCTCGAACCTACCACTGATTTTCCTTCCGGCCTTGGGACAATCTCCCATGCACTGTTTCTGACAATCGAATCATACTCTTCCACCATGGCATCTACCCATGCAGGATCCTCCACAGCTTCCTCGAAAGAGGATGGTGCTGTCACGATACACTAGCTCATAAGATCCATGTATCCAGTATACCGGTCAGGTGACTGTCTCTGTTTGCATTGTGATGTAGGTGCTCCTACAATCTTCTCTGCATCCTGAATCAGTCGCTCAGCTTCTGCAGTGCGCTTCCGCCCTCTGATGGTTGGCGCTGCATGAGTGGTCTCTTCCACTCCAAGAACCTCCTCTTGTGGCTAATCCACATCCTGAGGCTCATCCTTAGGAACTAATAGCTCCTCATCTGCATGCAAGTGTGGCTCCCTCTCAAGCGAACACTTCATGGTTTTCTCATCATGAAATTTGATATCCCGTTGCACAACAGTCTTGCGACTGTTTGGCAAATACACACGATAGTTGTGGGGTGTATCAGTGTACCCCACAAATATCCCAACCTCTGCAGTCGGCTCCAGCTTCTTCCTGGCTTCTCTCATCACATGAATGTAAACAGGTGAACCAAAAATCCTTAAATGAGAAATATGAGGCTTCTTACCAGAAAACGCCTCCTCGGGTGTACTCATGCCAAGTATCCTGTGAGGACAACGGTTTTGCACATAAACTGCAGTATTGCATGCCTCAACCCACAAGTGTATGGGAAGGCCTTGATCATGCAACATCGCCCGTGCAGCACCCACGATCGTTCTGTTCTTCCGCTCCGCTACCCCATTCTGTTGTGGGTTATGAGGTGCTATGAGCTCTCTTTGAATTCCTTCTGCACTGCAAAAGTCCTTGAATTCGCCAGAGATGAATTCACCACCATTTTCGCTCCTAAGAGCCTTCACCTACTTCCCCGATTCTTTCTCAACTAGCGCCTTGAACTCACAGAACTTTGATTATGTCTCGCTCTTCTTCTGCATGAAGAAGATCCAGCACTTCCGAGAAACACGTCTATGTGAATTCTCTCAAGGATTGTCGTGGCGCAACTATCCTTCTCGTGAAAGGTGGCTTTCACAAATTTTCCCAAAGTACATCCCTTGCACTGATCTGACTGTGCAAGTGTACCTTTGGGAAGCCCGGTAGAAATCTGCTACAAAATTTTCAAAGCACCATGGTGAAGATGGCCCAATCTCCTGTGCCATAGCTCGCCCTCATCCCGGCTCACCACTCCTTCTGACTTGCTTGCAATTGCTGCGCAGCCATCTACTTGCAATTGATAAAGGTTCTTAACTCGAACTCCTATCCTCTGGGTTTCACCAGTTGCCTTACTGCGCAGGAAATCCTTTCCTTCGCTAAAGACAACATCATATCCCTTGTCTTCTAACATAGCCACAGAGATAAGATTCTTCTTCAATCCTGGAACATGCATCACTTCCTTTAATACGAAGTGTTTACCAGACTCCCTCTCAAAGGAAATGGTACCGATACCAGTCGCACTGTATCTACCATCATCGCCCATCTCGATGTGGACTCCAAGATCTTTCTCATCAAGATCAGTAAACAAATCTTTGTCTCTGGTCATGTGAAAAGATGCACCACTGTCAAGAAACCACACTGAACCCATCATACTTGAGACCAAGCATGCGATCAATGAAAAATCCAGCTCAAATTGCGAGGCTAAGGCCTCTCCAGCTGCAGATCCAACAACCTACTTATTTTTCTTCTTCTGTGAACAATTAGTGGCGTAATGTCCGTGTTGGTGACAGTGAAAGCACTTCACCTTGGACATGTCCTGCTTCTTACCTTTCGCACCGGATTGAGAAGCATTCTTCTTGCTCTTCCCCTTCCTTTCTTTAGTAGCCAAAGCGCAATTTTCTTCATCTGAATTCTTTGATGAAAATTCGTCCCTAGTACTTTGCCTTATCTCCTCTTGCACAAGATCCGACCAAAGTCGCTCCCATCCTGGCAATTTCTCCCGACCATTGACAGAGTCTTGATAGGAATGTCAACTCTTCGGAAGCCCAAGGAGAGCCAAGCTCACCAATTCCTCGTCATCTACAGTAACCCCCACACTTCCTAGCTCATCCTTGCATTGGAAAAACTTCATGAGGTACTTGGGTATACTGTTGCCTTTCTCCATTTTTATGTTCCTGAGTTTATCCTTGAGCGCCAACTTCCTCTGGTTTCTCTTGCTTTGGAATAAATCTGTCAAAGCTTTCCACATCAAGAATGGAGAAGCTTTACCATTAAGTCTGGACACTATGTGATCCTTCACACCTTCCAACAGAATCCTTCGACACTTTTCTGTCTTCTTTTGCCATGCGTCAAGTGCGGCAGCATTGCTAGAAGCAGGTTTTGGAATTTCTGCATCTATGAACTCCCTCAACCCATTATCATCCAGCACCGCCTCCATCCACCATATTCAACTACAGTATATAATTGAGCTGCCTGGGCTTTCCATAATAATCCGTTGAAAGACGTAACCCGACACCAAAGCTCTTCTTGCAAATTCAAATTCCACCGGCTAGCTCAACGCTTTAATGTTTTGCAATTGCTCCAATGATCAATATCGCTCTGATACCATGTATAAATTTGAATAACTGATATATTATTCACCGAGATTCTCCTGATCACACACTATTTTAACTTCATGCACAATACAGAATCTCTTCTACCATTGATCATTAATTGCGGAAATAAAAAACAATCGCATGCGCACATTAAAACCATAAACATTCACACATATGAACACAGTATTTTATGGGAAAGCTTAAAGCTGAAAATCCCCAACTATCTGTATATTATATGTCATAGAGATCATGTAACAATCATCATACAAAGCTTCTCACAAGCTCTCAGTACAATCTCCAATTGCTACACACTAATCAGGTCCAATCTAGCAAAACACATGCTCCAATCTCTACCACCTGCTATCCTGCCTCTACTGCGCAATCACTGCTGAAGAATGGCTCTGAATGAGCTCGAATTGGTCCAGCCTTGCTCACGCAATCCTCATTGGCATCTCCAACCATGTGTGGTGCAAACTCATGCAACACTATAGTCACAACTGATAGTCACACTGCTCTTTCACCTACCTCTTCACTGGTCTCCACTGAAACTGTCCATGCATTGTAGTTAACTGATGTATTCTTTAGTTGATTAATGAGTTAATAATTACTGAATTAATTAATAATTAATTCACACCACTCTCACTAGTGTATCAATCAGTTAGACTAGATACAACTAGCTCAACTATGTTTAACTAAGTTAAATTGAACACAACTCCACCAACTACCTCAATAACTCCACCAAAATCTGTCACATGAGTTCTAACTGAAGTCTCCATGCAATAGCTCCACTTAACCCTCAGGAATAGCGTAATTCCTTCTGTCAGCTCCTGTGCCACATCTGTGCACTTAACTGAAGTGCTCCAAGAGAATAAGATAATATTTAGAGTCCAAATATTATTAAGAGCTAATAATATTCGACATATCTATTTTTAGACTGGCAATCTAAAAATAGATTCCGCCCAATATGTCTAAAAATAGAAGTCCATCTATTTTTCCAAATTGACCAACCATCCACAAATAGCATCCTGCAACTCATAGAATATGATCGACATGTCTAAAAATAGACATAGTCTAAAAATAGACATAGTCTAAAAATAGACTTGCGCCAAAAATAGCCTGCGGGCCCACTTAGTGAAGGAAACTCTTTTCACTAAGCTCATCATCTTGTTGCAATCTCAACATATCAAGTCTCTTCTCAAATTTTTTCAAAATATTTTCATACAACATATTTATAGGGAAGTAAACAATATTGTGGATGTTCTATCTAAAGCAGGAATTATAGATGCTGAGGGTGCCATGAGGCTCAACTACTATATGGATGGCACAATTCTAGAAGAGGGTCTCATTGACATTCCATAGTGGCCCCTGGTTGGAGACTTTTTGGATGTTTTATAATGTTTGGTGACAATATTTTTTTTCTTAGTTATCATGCGTTGCATATCTTGTCTCATTTATGAAGAAATGTTTCAATTTTGGATATTTATGGCTTCCTTTCTATCGCTTTCCTGGATAATGACCATTTTGTAAAGGGGATTTTAGATGAGATTTCCGTTGATGACCGTAAAATGTCGATCATCCATGATTGAACCATATGTACTGGTATATCTTTATTTAATATATCCAGTTGTTTTTTCTTTTGAAAAATAAAATAAAATGGATTCAACATGCAACATTTATGTTTTTGGAAGCGCCTAAGGTGTGAAAATGCATTTATCCTCATGTATAAAAAGGAACAATGAGAATACCAATTGTTCTTCTAATGGTGCCAAGCTTGAGAATATAAATACTTTTTCTGATCATAACAAGTGTATTTCGTTCATGACTTGAATTTATTAAGATTAATATGAGGCAAGATAGGAAATATAGCAAAAAGTGCCTTGGATCACTAGTCAGCCCATACATGCTTCATCAACAAAATATCAAACACTTTTCTTACACGACCTTCACACAATATTCTTTGTTGCACAGGAAATATGAAACAATTATCAAACACACCATTCACGTAACTTCCTCGTTGAAGATTCATGTAGGCACCAGCCCAAGGCGTTGCATATTTCCCAGGTTATAGGCCCATTAATGGGTAGGGCTATATATGCCCACCGCTAGATAATGTACTTGCTTAAATCCAAAGGTGGGCATATACATCCCCCGTGCATTAAGGGACCTATAGCATGATAAATATTGGTTGCCCTTTCTCTCACTTGCTACAGAGAGCGTCTTGCCATTGGAATTTGGGGTTTATATGTTTCAAATATTTCTTGTGCCTCTTTATTACTTATGAATTTGGCATTTAACCAACTAGAAAAGACTTCACAATTTGTATGGCCTCTCTAGAAGCTGCCCCAGACGACAATCAATATTTAATGTGCTATTGACCCATTAATGTGTGGGGGTTTTATATGTCCACCATTGGATTTAAGCAAGTACATTATCTAGCGATGGGCATATACAACCCCGCACATTAATGGGTAAATATCACCCTAAATATTGGTTGCCACCCCTCATTGCAAGCCTTGAGTCAGACATCCCAGTGGCAATGTCAAGGCTATTTTTACACAGTTGTGAATCATAGATCAAAGGTAGGTTTAAATTTTAAATGTATTTACTTGTTTTTAAATTATTTAATTGTAAAACCTTACAAATTATGAAATCAACATGTCCATAATAACATTCATTTATGTGAAGGTGGGTGAAGTGTTCACCTAAAACTTCACGTAGCTAAAACATCATACAATTTATTTTAAAAATCTAATCATCTTCAATCAAAGTCTTTTAAAATTTTCAAGAGATGGCTTTGGTCCAATGTTATTATGGACCTTGATTTTTCATAAAAACCAACATGTTTAATTACATCAGATTAAAGCCCTTCATATTGGCTTTGGTCCAATGTTAGAGAGACGATTGATTTTTCATTAAAATCAATGGCCTTGATCACATCTAATCAAAGTATTTCATATTTCTGGAGAATTCTAATGGCCTTGGTCACATCTAATCAAATTCCTTCACATTTCCCTAGAACTAGCTTTAGTCAAATGTGATCAAGGCCATTAGTCTTAATGAAAAATTTGAGGCCTTTATCACACCATATTAAAGTCATTTCTAAGAAAATGTGAAGGGATTTGGTCAGATGTGATCAAAGCCATTGATTTTTCATAGAAACAAACAATGTTTGATCACATTGGACCAAAGCCATATATCGGGAAATGTAAAGGGCTTATGTTTGATGTGATCAAGGCAATTGCTGATTTTTCATAAAAACCAATAGTATTTGATCACATCCACTCAAAGCTCGCTCCAGGGAAATGTGAAGGGCTTTGATTCAATGTTATCAAGGCAACTGGTTTTAATGAAAAACCAATGGCTTTGATCACATTGGACCAAATATATCCAGAAATGTAAAGGGCTTCAGTTTGATGTGATCAAGGCAGTTTCTTTTTCATTATATAACTAAAACTAGGGTTCATGAAATGTTAAATTCTTTGATTCTATGTGATTAGGACAACTAATTTTTTTCTAAATCATTGATATGCATTTAATTCTTCATTAATTTTAATATTATTTGTAAATATTGATGGGATTTGTAGAATTTAATTTAAAATTTTGATATTAATTAATTGTGATGTGAGGATTCAAATTTGAGAATTTGTAGAATTAGAAAGACAAGATTCAAGTTAATGTTGCTTTGTTTCACCAATCCTAGATGTTATTCAATCTTTAGTGTAAATTCATTTCAGATGAATTTTGAGCTTTAAAAATCTACGTTAGAGGGTAAAATTTTTTGTGGTTACTTGTTTATTTGTAATAAATAAGATTAAGATAAGGATTAGAGAACCTCAAAATTTGTGAAATTATTACAGACAAATGCATTTAGTTTTTTTACTTATTGTAAAAGAATGCATATTTTATATAGTCACTTTTTTTCCTATTATGTTTTTTTTTTTAAATTTGTGCAAATTTTAATTTTAAATTTATTTGTTTGTTTTTTTTTTTTTTTTAAATAAATTATGCAATTCATATCGAACCACAAAACTTGACCTCCATACATACTTTATGTGGTCACTTTCTTCTCCATTTCCTATTTGTGCAAATTTTACATTTTAAATTTGTTTGTTTGTTTTTGTTTTTTTAATTATGTAGTTCATATCTAACCACGGGACTTTGACCTTTAGAGTGTGAGAGAATCGAATCCGTGTAAGTGCTTTAAACCAAGTGACTTATATTTCAAGGTTAGATTTTACATTGGGTTAAATCTTATTTCATAATAATTTTGCATTCTTTAACACTCTAATAATATTTATTGAAAATTTTAATAATTTCACTCCAGAAATTTTTTAATAATTTCAATATATAAATTGAGTTTTATCTAAATATAAAAAATAAATGAAAATATTTATAATTTATGGTAATTAATTGCAAGTATAATACATGGTAGTTAATTACAAGTAAAAATAAATATTAAATGTCAATTTTCAAGGTAATAGTTAAATTTGATGGGTATTTATTCATTTTCTTCTTTTTCTTAATTATATGCTCAAAATTTTAAAAATTTCATGAATCATTTAATTTTTTAAAATTTCAAGCAAGATAGTTATTTTTTGTTATTTAAAATACATTTTTGAATGCATAAATGAATTTAGCAATCTAAAAAATTCTTAGGAACTTGAATTCTATAAATTAAACAACTTAAAATCAAGTTTTTAAAATCTCTATTGGATTTTGATTAGAATTAACCAGAAAATTTACTTTAAGAAATGTAATTTTGTCTTTCAATTTGACTAAATTTTTTAAAAAACTTGAGTTAAAGTTGCTTAATCTATAGAATTTGAGTGCCCCACGGGTTTCTCAAGGCCCCATTTATGAATTCTTAAATAACAAAAAATGGCAATCTTGCTTGAAATTGTATTTCCAAATGATTCCAATGAAAAAGTTTATTTAAACTTCAAGTTAGAGTGCCCCATTAATATATATTATATAAATTTTTGTTTTGAAATTTTGAATTTAATAAAAAAAATTATTTGTAAATATTTTTTTTTTTTTTTTTTGGTAATTTGTTATATATAAAAGTATACATATGTGTTTTATAATTATTATTTTTTTTAATAATTTTATATTCAATTTAAATTACCAATTTTTTTGGTAAAAATAATTTTGGTGTATATACAATTATAGTAATTTTTTTTTATAAAAACAAAATTTAAAAACAAAAATTTAATTTTTCTAACGAAATTTGAAAACCATTTTTTATGATGGATTTAAAAAATAAATTAAAAAAAAAAATAATACAAATTTTTGATTAGCATAATAAAAAAATTAATTCTTAATATATTTTAAAATATCAGTAAATATAATATGTATAATGTCTGGTTGGTATTTATGATATTTAAATTAGCCAAAATAAATATAAAATATCATAATAGAAATAGTTAAGATAATTTTAAGAAAATAGCCCATCAAATTTATGTCATGTTTGGAGGGGAAAACTTAATGTACAAAAGTTAAAATAACCAATAAGCTACTTTGACAATAACCCTTGTTTTGGAAGGATCTACTCTAAAATCAATGGTTGATTTTGTGTGATCGTAAGTATTTGGTATGAAGAGACAAGTTCCAAAGTTAATTATTGACTTCGTAAGTAGACGTATTCTAAACCTAAATCTACAATCAAGTTAATCAAGTTTACAATAGAGTTAGTCATAATAAAAAATTTCATTCACTATGGAACGACTAAATCCAAGCTCAATACTTACTAAAAAAAAATTAGCATACTAAAAAAGATTAGCACATTTAATATCTATACATGTGTCAATTATATCATTTTAATTAGTACATTATAATATATAACATCTATATCATTATGTGAGTTATACATATGAATTGGAATTGTATCTTTATCTTACTTTTTTTAGTGCAACAACATTACATTAATTATATGGTCCTTCAATCGTGAACTTCATTATACCAATGATCTATTATACATTATAATTCTATGGTTTGGCTATCATCTACGCGTGTAACATAATCATTATTGTTTTCTATGAGTAATTTATTATTTCTGAAAATTTTTGCATAATGAAGATCCGGTTCATCAGGTTGCTTGTCCATTTGTTGTTTGGCAGCTGTGAGTTATTATTGAATTGTTGGTACATGTGTTATTTGTGGATCTGGTAAAACCTAGATTCTTACCAGATTTGATGGTAGAAAATTACGCTGGTGGGTTTAGGGTAATTGTGTGACCTTCCCACACTGAGTTTATTTTCTCTTTGCAATGTTAGTAGATGTGTTATCCGTTGATCTGGTAAAACCTAGATCTTTAGCAGATCTAATGGTAGAAAATTATGCAAGTGAGTTTAGGGTAACTATCTGACCGCCACACACTGAGTTCATTTGCTCTTTGCACTGTTGTGGCTTCGCTATGCAACTTTTTGCCTTCCAAAGTCCTATCTTCGACAACTAAGGTATTACTTCTCTCTCAGCGGTGAACGTGGGTTGGTTGCGGTCCTGCTTAGTCTCGGTATATGTCGTTTGATCCCGAATTCTTGATTTTATTGCGGCACTGAATCGTTTATCCATGCAACTTTGTTTTTAGTTTTCTTATATATTGTCTTCTCGCCATTTCTCGCTAAGTGCTCTCTGAGAACATGCAAGTAATATTTCAAATTCTCTTTGTTCTACACATTCGCCCAGGTTATGGAGAGAATGCTGAGTTGATTTCTTCTGCAAGGGTAATCTCTTTTAATCCCCTTTGCTATTTGGCTAAGCTTGTCTAGGATGGTAAATCCACATCCCCTTCGCTATTCGGTTAATCTTGTCTAGGATGGTAAATCCACTGTGGCCGAGGGTTTCTCGTCCAACAACTATATCGTTTTCCATTTTCTCCAAACAAATTGTAGGACGGAGTCTTCCAAGCACATCGAGAAATGGAACTCAGGTATTGGCATGGTTCCTCCTATTAATCTCTATTATTTGCAATGAGACTGATAAGAATTTTATGTCTGTTAAATTTCCTCACAGGCTCTTTTCTTGTTTTGTTTACAAGTTATGGTTGATTGTCGAGGTTCTGGCAGAATGGAAAGTCCTCTTGAGCTCTCGGTGCCACCATAGGTAAGTCGAACCCATCTTCTACATTCACGTTATGTTCAAATGATCCTTGAGGGTTACTGAGGGTAGAACCCTCTGCTTGTAGTTCCAAAAACCGGCCCTTAATCTCTTTACATGAGTGAGCTTCAAGCTCCCTTCCAAATGTGAAGGGTTTTGGCATAGATTAATTTTCTCAGAGTTTTAAGTTTTAATATTAATTCATTTTCACAACCATTCCAATCAGAATATGAGGATACTTGTGTATTATCTTTCTGTTTAGGCTCTGTATAAATTTCTTTTTAAGTGTTATTCCTCCAAAAAAATTTCATTTAGAATTGTACCAGTTTGTAGTGTTTAAACAACAAGAGTATATATACTGTATTTTCTCTTAGCTTCATCATAACATTTTTTGTTCCTTTATCTAGTTTCCAGATTATTTTCAGTTGTCCTTTTTTATTCTTGTAACATGTCAAGCACAGAATATTAAGCACATAATTGTTACCATTACGTATAACTTACCCAGTAAACTTAAATACTTATATCTGTATTCTCTGTTAATTGATGGTGCCACCCAACCATGAGAGAGGTTCTCTCCAGCCTACATTCCCTTTGGTTACAGAGCTCCACTAGTATTATACCAACTCTGGACAACTCTTTCCTTTACAACAATTTGTTGTTAACCCTTTTCTTCTTTATATATAGAACTCCTTCCCATTTAATCTTTTTTTTGCTAACAATAAGTCTTTTAAACATAATATTAAAATTAAACAAAGTATTAGATATTATATTTGATTTGAAATTAGTCATTGTTGCCATTTGCAACTGCGACATAAATAAACACACTCTCACCTAGACAGTTGAGTCTCTCTATATTACCTCTACATATTTGCAAGGTGGGGAGGGTGTTCGATTGGGGGAGTTTGTGATAAAGCTTCTTCTATATGCCGATGATCTTGTGCTAGTTGCTAAATCGGTCCATGGATTGCAGATGCACCTATATGCCCTTGAGCATTTTTGTAAAGCAGTGGGGATGCAAGTCAATACCAGTAAGACCAAGATAATGATTTTCTCTAATAAAAGGAAGCAAAGCCAGCATACGTTCTTCTTTCAAGACAACATTCTTGAAGACGTAAATGAATACAAGTACCTCGGGATCGATTTCAACAACAAGCTTAATTGGGAGGATTGCAGAAAGAAAAGAATTTTAGGAGGGTGGAAAGCATTATATGCACTTCAAAATAGATGTAGAGAGGCAGAGTTATGGGATTGGAACACGATCAAAGTACTTTTTGGACTCGTAGTTTGTCCATGATATTATATGGGTGTGAATTGTGGGCTAGCAGCATCTCTGTTTCAAAATGGAAACAAATTGAAAAAATTCAAAAACGCTTGATCATGAGCAAGTTCAAAATAAAAAGTTCGGTTCCCTATGAGATAATGTTGAGTGAAACAGGGGCAGCTCCCATCGAAGCAATTGCCATGGTGCGTCTTATAAGGTATCTAAAAAGAATTGAGCAAATGGGAGGAGGTAGATGGCCGAAAGTTATCTTCAATGAAGGTATGAGTGAAAGAAAGAAATCATGGATGAGACAAAACAACAAATGGATGCAAAAATGGAATATTTACTTGAATGCATGTCCCACAAATAGCAAGGAATTAAAGAATTTTGTGTTGGAGAAGTTCTGTAAGGGTATATGGGGAAAAGAGTTGGGTAGAAAGAAGAAGTATTATGTTCAGGAATTCAACCCCACTTGTGATCTCCAACAAAAAGAATACATTGGAGCTAGCATTTCGTGGAGGGAAAAGGTTCTTATAGCTCAATTAAGAACTAACTCACATCAACTTCAGTGTGAAACGAGACGGTGGAAGAGACCTAAAGAAGCTTGGGAAGAAAGGGTATGCACTTTTTGCACTTCTGGGGCAGTGGAATCAAAAAAACATTTCATTTTGGAATGTGACGCTAAGAATACATTGGAGCTAGCATTTCGTGGAGGGCAAAGGTTCTTATAGCTCAATTAAGAACTAACTCACATCAACTTCAGTGTTAAACGGGACGGTGGAAGAGACCTAAAGAAGCTTGGGAAGAAAGGGTATGCACTTTTTGCACTTGTGGGGCAGTGGAATCAGAAAAACATTTCATTTTGGAATGTGACGCTTTCAGAGACATCAAAGACAGTTACCGTAGTATGTTAGCATCAATTCTGTGGCATTGTCTTTTCAGTGATGGAACTGTTATAAGGTTCGGTCAGCTCATCATCAATTTGAGTAAGAAAATGATTGAATTGCAAAAAGAAAAAAAACAAGGAAGTTGGTGGTCCCATAGACTATTTTTAGTCTTGTGGACATTAAAATATCATTCATTCATTCAACACTCCAGTTTTGAGAATGTGGTTTAATGATTAAATGATCAAATTTGCTCTGCAATGCAAAACTATATATACCTAGAAACGGTTCAAAAACAATTTATTCAGTTGAAAAATATATATTCTAGACACCTTATCAAGCAACTCGGTGACAAATACTAAGCAGTGTAATATTTAATTGTGTATATATTAATATAATACAAAATTAGTCTTGCAATACTGCACGTCCTCAATGTATATAACCTACCAGATTCTTGTGACGTGAAGAGGACGTGTGAGTTTGACAGATGTGGTAATATGACAGTTTCTCGTTATATCCTTTGTCAAAAGGCACGCCCTGAAACGGTCCGTCCTGTATTTTAAACTAAATCCTTCTTTCATCTATTAGCAGTCTTCTCTCATAAATATTATCCCTTTTTGATATTAATGCAGATATCTCTTTTTTTTTTTAAATAACTGTACATAAGTTTTAAATTTTTTTTTTGTTATAATTTACATCAAAAAATACATCTTGGTTTTTTTCTTTATTCCTTACAATTTTAAGTGTCTAACCATAACCAAAAATTTCAAGCATAAGAGTCACATTTTCCATTAATATAAAAACAAAAAATAAATCAAAAATATCCAAAAAGCCTTTTCATAACTGAAATACTCTTTCAACAAAAATAATGAATAATGACCTTCTTTTCCCTTTTCATACTACTTTTTATTCTTAGCGATCTTCAACAAGAAAACAGGAAAACAGATGGCCACAGATTGGCCCAGCAAAAACATGAAACTGTAATGCAGATACCTCCTTATACAATAACAATTTTCACAGTGAAGTGTAATAGTTAGATTGAACTGTTAAAAATTAAAGAGGATTAGCTCCGATTGAGAGACTGTTCTCTCGTGACAAGTACTGTAACATGTTTTAATTGAGTGGTTCATATGTTGGCAGCTGGGAGTTTGGAGTTTTGATTGAGAGATTGTTTTGGATAAGAATTGAACATCGAAAAGAAATGGAATAGAGAATTGGTTTTCTCAGCATCAAGAATTAGTTAAATAAAATTTAATTGGAGATATCAACATTATTAAGAATTAGTTAGATAAAATTATATTGGAAATATCAACATTAAATAACTAAAACTAGACTAAATAAAATTGAACTGAAACACTTAAATATACCATTTATTAAATATAAAATATTTAAATTGATAGGTCATATGTTAACAGCTGGGAGTTTTTTTGGTGGTACTGAAATTACGATAAATTTCAAGTCCGAGTATAATTATTATTTAATTTACATAACCTGAAGATATAAGTAGCCATGAACTTTTGCAGTATTTGTTGTTGTCCAGTTAATATGTGGAGTGTCATAAAGTGTATAGCCCACTTCTTGCCAGAAGTGAATGTGTGAGATTGATCTATGTGATTTGTTATAGTGGCAGTTTCTCTTTATATCTTACATTATTGTGAGAAGTAAATAAGTTTGATGTATGTGATCCGTTATAATGGTATTTTCTCTTTATGACTGAAGCTATCCGCCTCATCTCATAAATATTACCACTTCAGATTGGCGTTCATTCTTTTTTTTACTTTCTATTTGAAGGTTTTTACCAATGTTTCATGTCATATGTTTTATACATCGTTAATAATATTTTATAAAAGCACATTTTAACTGTTTTATGTTTTGCTTTTTTTTTTTTCAGAATTTGGTATATAATTTTAAAATATTGTAATATTTTATTTTCTAAATTTATTTTTCAATGTTTAGATATCATAATATTTTGTTATTTATATATTATAATTTTTTTTAAAGTTAATACCAATTATATAATTTAAATTAACAATTATAACTAATTTTTATTAAATTTAAACTCAAAAATATATTAAAAAACATAATAAACACATTTAAACTACACTCATGAATTCTCTTTCCAAAATTTTTGTGACTATTCATTTGTTTTAACACAAATACTCATCTCACGTTAAAAAAAAATAAAAAATGACGAGGTGCAAGAACATTCTAAGCAAATATATGGTTGCATATGAATTGGAATCCTGTAGTAAAAGATGTTGCAATTGCATTTTTGGCAAATAACCAACTTCAAATTAACTGATGATACAATAATAACTGGGCATAGTTTATCTAGCTTTCAAATTAGTTCAGATGACTAAAAATAGTTGGAATCAGACAAAATAAATTTCAAAAACTCTGGCAGTAGGAATGTTTGAATCTAATTTTTAATGGTGAAAATAGATTCAGCACCATAAAAAAAATCCTTAGACACACAAAAGCAAATACATGGTTGCATATGAATTGAAATCCCGATGACATGCCTTACCATGTCTGAAAAGATGTTGCAACTGCATCTTTGGAAAATAACCAACTTCAAATTAACTGATTATACTACTACAACAACAACAACTAGGCATCGTCTAACTAGCTTTCAAATTAGTTAAGATGGTTAAAAATGGTTGGAATCCGACAAAATAAATTTCAAAAAATCTAGCAATAAGAATGTTTGAATCTTTTTTAATGGTGGAAATAGATTAGCACCCTGAAAAAAAACCCTTAATTTGACAACTGTAACCTAAACTTATAAAAATTCCTGTAAAATTTTATCAAAATCTTACTAAAATTTCTATAATTTTCCAAACAACTTTGAAATCTAAATAGATTGCTGCAAATTAGATTACTGCCTATGATCATAATGTCCATGAAGCCAATTTCTATGTAAACACATCTCTCTGCAAAGAATGCCTTGTGCACATATTGTGAGTGTTATGTGACCAAGTAGAGTGGGGCTCTGCAAGGAGAAACGCCTGTATGGTTGGGACGTTTCAAGGCCACATAAGGGACTTCGCCCAATTTACCTTCACGAGGGCTTAACGTGCCCGAAAGAGGACCCGAGTGAGCTCCGTTGGAACGGCGCGGCTGATCTATACAAACATCATTCATATAAATCGGCCCAGATAAATATTTGACCCTCGAGCGTACTCTGGGTACTGCCTGCCCCTCATATTTATCCTTTTCTTGTTTCCTCGTTAGATACTTCCAGAAGAAGAGAGCATTCTTCCACGATCGCTTTCTCTTCAGATCTCCCACAGATTTCTGAACATCGGCAACTTTAGAGCTCGAGATATCTCCAGCGCGGACGATCGGTTTCGAGCTGTTAATGGACGGTGGCCGTTTTAGGGTTTCAGAGCGTCCATGATTCCCAGCTTCTGCAAGAACCTGGAAAAAAAGAAGCATCATAGGGAAGAATGGAATCATGTAAAACAACAAAAAGTACAGGAAAAGCATTATAAAGAGTACCTGGGCATAATACATTTGTGGATCAAAATCAAAGCAATCATTCTGTTCAGAGATCGGAAATACGGGACTAGCTGTCGCAGCCGGCATTTTTGCTCAGGTTTGATCAACTAACATTAGTCAGAAAATCAAAAAATATTCCTCCTCCGCTGCTTCTGGAGAATATGGGACATGGGAGAGAAGGCATAAAGAAAGCGCTTAAAGCAAATTCCAAATGAATGAGAAACATAGAGGGATGCTCTGAATTCGACTCAAAAATGAAGGATCTGGGACTCTGGTTTTCAGAAACAAGCTGCCTTTTAATTCCTTGGCAGCAAAACACATGTGACAAAGACATTGTTTATGTAAGAGAATAGTGGGTGTTGTTGGATATTTGATGTGCCACAAAATATTATTGGCATAAGCGATTAGAAAGGACCACCGCAAGTCCCATGGGGAAGATAGGACAAAGCACATGACTTCTTTCACAAAACACACGATATGTCTGATGAGTCAGAGGTTTAACTGAACGATGCACATGACTTCTCTCAAGAACACACGATAAGTCTGATGAGTGAGAGATTTAACTAAACGGGGCCCTCTTCGTATAATCTTGCAGTAAAAATTCTTTTTGTTGTACAAATTTTGTTTTTAATACATAAATGGGTTGAACCTTTTCTAACTTTTTTTAGTTTTTTTTACCATAATTTTGCAAAATTTTGTTGGTAAGTTAGATGGTGTTTTATGTTATTTAAAAATTGTTTTTAATATATTTGTGAGATGGTTTGATTGTGTAAAGTTTAAGAAAGTTTATAGATTTTGAATAATTTTGACAAGAAAATATAGGAGTCGTCTATAGATGTAACAAATAGCGAGGACAGTAGTTAAATAAAAAATAAAAAATTCAGATAGTTGGAGTGTTTGAATTGCATTTTTCTGGTGGAAATGAATTAAACACCATCAAGAAAAATTTGTCACCTAAAATATTGAATTTTAAGGACTGTAACCCTGATTTTTTCATAATTTTACTTGAATTTCTGAGTTATTATGTAAGTTTTTAGACCACTCCTAAAATATACCCAAAAATCTAAAATCTAAAATAACATAAATTAATTAAATTACAACTCCCCGTTATTCATGGTAGAGTAAAAATGTAATAGTAAATCACATAGCGAGTAAAGTCCTTACATTTATTATATAGTTAAAGTGTGGATAGAAATACATCTCTGCCTTACCTGCATTTATTATACAGTTAAAGTGTGGATAGAAGTAACTTCTCTTGGAATAAGATTAGTTTTAGGTAGAATTTTCTCCCAATCAAGTATAAGATTAGTTTTAAGTACAATTTTCTCCCAATCAAGTAAATGTTTTTTGGAATTACATGTTTAAATTGTAAAGTCTCCATAGTCCAAAAATACACTTTAAACAATAGAATTACATGATAAATTATTTCCTTACAAAAAAAAAAAAAAAAAAACCTAAAATATATAATAATTAAAATTATAGACAAGTTAAGTCATTATATCAATTGGAAACAAGTAATGATCATCTCGCGGTAAAAAAATTATCATAATAATGTTTTTTTAGTAGTCTAAAAACCTGTAAAATAACTTGAAATTCAGTGAATTATGAAAAATTACGGCAAAGATTTTTGAAAATTTTGGTTACATTCGGTTAAACTTTAGTATTTTGGGTGCTTTAAGGGTTTTTTATGTCTTGAATCTATTTCGGCATAAAAAATGTAATTCAAACCTACGATTATGCGAAAGATAATTTGATTGTGTAATGTTTATGAAATTATATAGATTACTATGTAAATTGTAATACTTCTTAACATAAATGTAAAACAATTAAACTATATTATATATGCTACATCATTCATGGCTAGAGGCTAGCAATAATGCAATAATAATTTCATGTCTTGAGTACATATGTCCTTGGATTCAAAAGGTAACATATCTACCTTACTTGTAATTATTACTTTATTAAAATGGTGAAAAATAACTTCAGTGGAATAAAATTATTTTTTTAGAATTTTTTTAAAATTAAAAATAGTTTATTTAGAATTTAAGTTGTGAACCTTCTGTAATCTAAATGTATTCAATTAAAACTAACCTTTAACCATAAAAAAGAATCAATAAAAATAGTTTCATTCAATTCCAATTAAAAACAATACTTCTAAAATATATAATAATTAAACACCATAAAATTATACACAAAATCCGAAATTTTTGTCACATTCATCATAACTTAACATTTCAATTATAATAGTAATTATCTAAATAATATAAAAAAAAAATTACTTACCATATTTCACAACCTTATATTACTACCTTATACATTGTAATGTTCCAGACTTACATAACCCATAGCTATCTTTATGACTCCGTATGTATTTTCTTACTTTGATTTAAAACACATTTAAACTTCTACGGGAGTTAAGAGGGTTAACTTCATTCTTTTGTTTTCGGTAGGACCAAGACTTAACCCATGAAAATGATTGGAACAACACTTAACCTTTCGATACTCCTTAACTAGCTCATTAATGGCTCAGTTCATCGAGGCGTTTCACCTTAGATCGAGCTAACAGAACGTTAGTAGCTATGGTCCTTGGTATTAAATAAGTCTTAAATCTCGGCAGATATTTTGGTACCTCCCAAACTACATCAATATTCGAGCTGAGAAACCTGGATGAATTGTGTTTGTCGGATGGCTTGGTAATCAATGGCTATGGTGCTTCCTTCCAAGGTTTTCATTTAATCAAAACCCAAAAAACCCTAACATATTTTCTTATTTTCGCTGCAGCAGATAGGTGACCAATTTTGCAATGGTTCTCCACCGCTTCTTGACAAGGAGGGTCTACCTTTCGCTATTTGTTGGTGTGTTGGGCTCGCATTTCCGTCCGAAGGTATGAATATGCCCAATCTCCTTTGGACCTGCCTGAAGAAACCAAGGGTTTTTCCTCCACCCAAAGTCCTTATGCTCTTACTCTTGCGCAGAATAATTCATTCAACTTGCCACCCGCTTTATTTGAGGTAAAGGTCTATTCTCGGGGTTCAATCCTCATTCCTCTTTTTACATTTTTCAAACCCCAAGAAAGGTCGAGACTCTGAGTTTAACACATCTTCTGTAAATTTCTTACAGGGTTAACATTCAAAGATGATGGTTATCTGCAGGTATGTATACTATTACACCTAGTATATTTCGTTTACCATGCTTATATTTATTATATAAATCTCTAAAATAATATTTTTTATATTATTCTCCTACAGGTATATATATATATATATATATATATCATTACTCATTTTTGTTTTGGGTGAATCAATTCTAGGCTTCAGTGGTTTCTTATCTACACTTCTGCAATTTACAGTAAGCTTCTATCACAGGTACTGTGACTGGCTTTCCAATTCCCTATTTACTTTTGTTGTTACAAGTGAACGTCTAATGGCTCCAACTCCTGTTTGTGCACCAGGCTTATTCAAGTCCGAGATGTTGTAGATAGTTTAATTTAAGGGAAAAAAGAGGATTTCCCTCAGTTGATGTTGTTAGGAATGCTTCGGAATTTGACTATTTGAACCTATGATAACTTTATATGTACTCTTTTGTACTAAATACTATTTCCATATTGTTAAAAGTTCTAGGCTTACAGTTTTCTGCCCTATAATTTATATATATAGTCGATTTCTTTGTCAATACTCTTCCATCGAATTTTTCAAGCACTTGTAAAATTATATGGGTTTAATTTTATCTATCTGATGATTATCGATGTTACTATGTTGTCTTTCTATTCATAGCTGTGTAAGGTGAAATACCGTTTTTCAACAGAGGAAAATTTTATATTCAGCATTTGTTTGCTTATCCCATATCCGGGTATGAATTTATTTATTTATCAATGCCACTACATTATCTCATGTTATACTTAATTAGAAAGTTGTATTTTCCATCGAAACTGATATCTATATTTTTCTTTCATTAGTCTTATAATAGCATACATGTTTTGTGTCTATGTAATTTCCTTACTTTCCGTTTGCGCAAAACAGGTTCTTTGCTTACAAAGGTTTTCGTATTATTTTATTATTCTTATGACCAGACCATTTCTGTCCATGGAATATCATAGAAAACAGTTAGCGACCCTGACAGAATTTTCTTCCGAGAACTCTGTGGTAACAACGCTCTGTTTACTTAATTTCCCATAGCATTTAATTTTCCTCATAGCTTATTTTCTTCCTAATCAGAAAACGGAAAATCAAGAGAAATGTAAATCTTCTTTAGTCAAAGAAATTGTAAATATTTCCTTCAACAGAATTATAAAAACTCCCAAAAACAATAAATTCTTCCTTACAGAAAATAAAATTCTTTTACTAACAGAAAATGATAAACCTTCACAGAAAATATAATTATGCATCTATTTTACTTTCTTCATCCTACAGATATTAATTTCCTTTGTTCCCTTTCATCATTTAAATAACAGAGCAGTGTTATACTTATCTATAGTTCGATATCTGGACTGATGTGGTTCCTCCCTACCACGAGTGAGGTGATTACGTCCTCACTCTCCCCCGTGCTCCAAGTTTGAGCTTCAATGGTTGACAGAATGCTCTGGAAGAGACTTCGGGACAATCCGATCCAGTCTCCAATTCTAGCAATCAGGAAAATTTGAAGTATTCCACTAGTTAACACTAGTCCAAGAATCTTCTTCACAATTTCTTCCTTTCTCCAGTTACCCAACAGAACCCCCCTACCTCACTGGGATCACCCTTTTATCCCTAGAGGTGAGGCAACTGTTTGAACTGATTCTATTCAACTAAATCATAATCTTGAATTATTTTAACATCAGTCTTTCACTTTATGGAACCATTTCCATAACTAATTTAATTTACCAAATTTAATTTTTGTTCATGATATTATTAATTTCAAAAATATAATAAATAAGAAAATGTTTCATAGTCTTAATGAAAATAGAGCTTAACCAATAGTTAAGAATTAAACAACTTCCCACATTTTATATCGCTTCCAATTAAAAACAATACTTCTAAAATATATAATAATTAAACACCATAAAATTATACACTAAAGTACAAAATTTTTATATCACTTGAAAACATTAGGTGAAAAAAATATTATATCTTTGTTATTCTCGGGATCGTGAGATTTGTATAAATGCTTGTGATTGAGACTAATTTTGATGATTTGGTTTGAGTCAATCTTCAATTAGAAATTAGAAAAATAGAATAATTTATTTCATTATTATAAGTTGTTTAGTTGTAGATGGTGTTTTTGATAAAATGAATAAAATGGCTCTCGGTGGGCGGAGAGTGTAGAAACACTCACACAATCTGATACATACAATCAAGAGAACAACCTAGTACAGATAGGCTTTCTCACAATCGAGTGGTTTGAACCACTCCCTGAATATTAGGATCTGAGATCTAGAATTAGAATCTCAATCCTATCCTAACTGAACTTTCTCCATTAATTTCTAACACTCCCCCTTAATGTATAAAGGGTACAAAACAATAACATATGATAACATACGCCTGCTGGTCTAGTCTCAGCTAGGCTTACAATGGTAAAAGACATAAAAAACTTGGTAACAGAGTTTTCATCTTAGTCTTTATGCTTCTGAGACCATATTTGTTCATTCGTGGATGAGGCTTCATCTTCACTTTCTTTGCCATGAGATAGTGATGTATCTTCGCCTCGTTTCTTCCCTTGTGAAGGAAAACTTGATTTCTTGTTCTCATCCTTCTCAGAATTATGGCAGGGTGGATAGGAGAATTTTCCTTCTCACTATTTCTGGTGTCAATCATCTGAACATCAGCGATGATATCTTCACCATTGATTACAACAATTTCTATGTGAATTTCATAAAGACATGGTGTTTCAAGCCATGCTTCAAGAAACTTCAATTCTTCTTCAAAATTCATTGATGTTTCTTGCCTACCAATATCTGCACAGAAAACAATGTTAGGTTTATAAAGATGACCACAATTACTTTCATCTTCCTGCTCCTTCAGGAGAGCTTTCATTTCACCATCTCTCCCTACTTCATCCGTTTCTGCTGACATAATTATGCCTTCATCCAATTCTGTTGTTGTAAGCATGTTCTGCTTTTGATCTATATGTGAAGATAGGCCTTCCTTCTCACCAAACAGTAATTCATCAATTTGATGTTTTTCAATCATCAAATTGATCCACTCATCATGAGATATATAAGTCTCATCAAACTTGATTTCTGCATCAGGAAAAATTTCAGGTTCTACATCAGGAAAACTTTCAGGTTCTACAATAATGGATGTGTTTTCATCATTACAAGTTTCAATTACAGATACACATTCATCACCCATCATTGCATCTTCAGTTTCACAATCAAATATGGGATCATTATCAAGAGCAATATCTTCATCATCATTGCCCTCATTCAAATAGTATTTCATCTCTAAAACATCCCATAAAAACTTTGTAATAGGAATCTCTCCATATTCATATATTATGCTGAGTATGATGTTGTCATCTACTGCAGATGTTATAAGACTTAATACTAATGTATCTCCACTATCATTAATAACATCTTCAACATAATCCAGTAAATTTACCTTCCATAGTACTGTTTTCATTTCATTTGCCCAGCTTTCATAATTCATACCTGAAAAAGATGGTAAATCTGGCATTAACCATTTAATAATCTCACTAAATTCCAAATCTGCACCTTGATCAACAACTGGTCCATCACCGTCAATCTGAAACAAATCACAAAATTCTGCAACACAATATTTTGCACTTCTCTGTTGATGCTTTTTCCTTAATTTTCTTCGAGACTCTTTCAATTTACTTTGACGACCCATTTCTCTATTTTATCCCTTGAGAACATTTCTTCCAGCATGGCGATTATGGTGTGGGCACCACAGTCCTACCGATCAGGAGCTCAAATCTGAGCTTGGGAAAAAGCTAAAAAATGAAAGTTCTCAAATTGATTTGGAACCTGAGTGACGGGATAGGCCTCGGCGATACGATCCCAACGCCACAAACGGCACTGAAATTCGTTACCGTATGAAGAAGTTGTTGCATTTTGAAATCGCCTAATAACCTCTAATGCTGAATGGGTTCATTATTTTAATGTGGAGAAATATTTTTAATATATTAAAGTTTAATTAAAGTTTTATATATATTAAAAATTTAATATTTTATTTGATTTAAAAAAAAATCATATATTATATTAATATTTTATTTTATATATTAAATATTAATTAAAAAATATATATTAATTTAAAAATCCATATTAATTAAAACCCAAGGTATAATGTTAAAGTTTAAATGTGGCAACATAATATTTCAAATGTTTTAAAGTCATGGTAATATGGCATTCAACGTGGGTTTTAAAAGGTTATGAAAGGCAAACGTTATGGCATATATTCGTTTGCTAACGGGTCAAAGGCACGTGCTGAAATGTGGTTTACGTTTAGAGCGAAGGTCGGAGGGGCTTTGGGCTAAGCCCCCCTCATTCCATATGTCCTCAACTAAAAACCATAGCCCTAAACAAAAATTCCAATGGTTGTTAAAACAGTTACGTTTATTGCTGTGGAGAGGCCACATGACTAGCAGAACATTAAATGTTAACAGAAAATGTTCCGCCGAATTTAGCGCTGATTCCTCCATTTTAGGCAGAATTCCACTTTTAGCTCCAGTTAACTACAGTTGGTCCACAATTAGTGGGATTTTTGCCTAACATTGGGCAAAAACTTCAGTTGAGCATATCTTTCACATGAGAGATCCTTTTGGAGTGAATTTATTTTTGATTTTGGGTCTCTTCGACATTCTGGACTCAATGGAGCAGGTCTGAAATCTAACAGAAGTAATCTTCAAAGGTTTAAGCATCGAAGAAGATGAAGGAGCCATGAGGGCCTGGAAGGAGAAGGCTGTGTATTGGACTGTGTTTCTCTGTTTAAGGTAAATGAATAGGCATTATTAGCTATTTCATGCCTTTTGAATCTGTTTATATGGTTTTCAGAGCCTGTTAAGAACTTTAGAAAGCCAAAAAGCTTCATTTAAGTTCTAGAGGCCATTTTCCAAACAGAGTGTGTAAGAGAAACTGGAGCAGCCGGAGGCCGTTTTTGATGAAACAAAACTCTATTTTGACTATTTCAGTCATTCTGGAACCAATGGAAGTGGTTTCAGATCATTTTGAGTACTTCTATAGCTCGAGAAGTTGATATGAAGTCGTGGGCAGCCCTGGGCAAACCGTGGAGGAGAGCCATTTTTGGGGATGTTGTGCTTAATGTAAGCAAATTATCAGTTGATATTTGATGTATGATCATTATTGGATGCAGCAGTAGTGGTTTCAAGAGCAGAAACAGAAATATGAGGGAGTTTTTGCCATTTAAAATCTCAGAGAAGCTTAGTGCACCGACAGAAGGATGTGTGTCCATGGAAGTCTAAAGCTGTTTGCAAGAATTGGACAGCCATTAAAGGGATTTAAAATGGTATTCTCAGCCCTTTGAATCATTTTCGTATTCATTGTGGTTAAGTGTGGAGCTTGTAAAAGAATTTAAGTACCTTAATCCCAAAGAGTCTAGTCATGTTGACGAAGCTCAAAGGAGATGTAGCCCAAGAGTTGGGGTGAACTCCTATATTATATTGTTGTTGTGTTTTGTTATTCTATGGCTGAATTATGTTGCTGATATACATGTTAAGTTTCAGCAAAAACAAATAAACTTAAAACACATAAACAGAAGAAAAGACATACACCTCTTCCAAGCAAAAATTCTACATAATGTCAAGTTTGAGTAAGGTCATTTTAATTAAGTCTGAGTGTTTACTTCTATTATTTCTTTAGGCAGAGTCTGTAAGAGGGCCAGGTAGCTTTTGGATTCATCCTTTCTTTGAAAGGTGACATATCCGGTAAATGCCCCTACAGTCTATCTCTGTATTAGAAATAAGAAGTTCTCACATTTTTAGATTTAAAATTTGGAGTATTTGCACTCATTTACATAAATGAAAATGGATACCTTGCACATACTAAAGTATATATCATTTGACGAGATCATCCTCACGCTCCTCTGTTTGGGCGGGAACAGCACGAGCCTCGATGGCGGCGTCGACTCTCGGTCTTGGAGCCTCAACGCATTCAACGCGAGCTCACCACACATACGTGAACACGGTCGGTCAACATCCAAATGTCGGCGTTCCTCATGCATTCGAGGAGACCGATCTCGTGGACAGATCTTCTCTCACCTTGCAATAAATCGGTGTTGGCAGAATAGCGTAGCTCTGCTATTCTTTTGTTGAGATCATTGACTGATAAAAAAAAAATGGCGCAGGCGCAGTGTACTCTGTAATCACAAATTTTATTCTAAAAGCACACACGCTATAGCATCGACAAGCCATGGCATATTTGGGTTTAATTCTTTCCATTCCAATGTCTTTACCAGAATTCTCCCCACATATGCTACATTGCTGATTAGTGCAAACATGAACATCAATGGATTAAGACCCTCAACAGTTCCTCGCCTGACAGTTTATCAATATATAGTTGTATAATGCTACATTTATTTGCGAGAACCATGAGACTACGGATGCAAGGAAAAGTGTAACTTATATAGATCTGACGAACGTACACCGAAAGCATAGACTATCGAGTAAGAAGAAACGAATTATCAGAACGGGGCATACGTGTTTCTTGAAAAAGGGTTACGCAACATGAAGGCAATTGATATCTGCAACGTCCCCTGCATCGACTTCTAATCTGCGTTTGAGTCTCGAACGGCGGTCCTAGTTGAACAAAGCATTGACAAGATTGTTGGAGAGTCAGTGCGGTAGTGGACGACTTGGGTGTGGGTAATTTGATACTTTTCGATGCTCGGTAGTTTTGTAGGGCGCTCTCTTCGACTACGAGTCGGGAAGAATATCGCTTGGCGGAAGAAAGTTTTTATTTTGTAGACACGCTGGTAAATCTGAATATCTGGAGGGTTAAGGAAATTCGTTAACTCGTATGCTGTGCTTCCAATTGGAAGCATTACTTAACTCGTATTTTGTTTGAAATTCGTTGGATCATTTTAAATCAGTTAAGAAGGGTTTGCTTGCTGCACCGCAGAAGGAGTTGTTGAACAACAACGTAGCGCTGTCATTCCAAAAGGGTCAGCAGTTTGGAAGGCCGATTGATGGCAGCTGTTGTGAGGGAGTGCGGCCAGAGAGCTCTCCCTCATATCGAATGACCAAAAGATAGTGACAAGTCAAAATGAAATAAAGGCTTCGTTATTCTCTTTCGTATGAGGCACACCAATAGTACGGAAAGAAAATTATTTTCCAGGGTTTATGGTTCAAGCGAATCTCTGCATGATTTGAACATGTGTTCAATAATACAACGATGGAAGAGCATGCAATCTCCTCGCATGACGGCTGCTTCGCACATTCAGATAAAGTCGAAAAGCATGTTTTGCGTGAAGATGAAGGTTTAATTTTTATTATTTCTTTTCAGAAACATGTGTCATATGAGAATTTGTTAACTACATGCATCGGATTGTGTGAGTGTGTTTGTACACTCTCAGTTCTCACCTGGAGAGCCATTTCATTAATTTTATCACACTTAATGCTATGATAAAATATAGCTATTGATCAAATAGCTCTCGGTTAGAACACGGAGAGTGTATACACACATACACACATCCTCTTTACATCCTTCCTGA
This sequence comes from Pinus albicaulis, assembly GCA_034641835.2. Classification (NCBI taxonomy): domain Eukaryota; kingdom Viridiplantae; phylum Streptophyta; class Pinopsida; order Pinales; family Pinaceae; genus Pinus; species Pinus albicaulis. Next base: position 333,419,028 of record CM076576.1, read on the forward strand.
AGATCAACTTTTGACTCTTCAATATCAGGATCTTGCACAATAGATTGTGTCTCTTGTTTCTCGTGGTCATCAACAGAACCACATTTTTTTTCTAAAAAAATTCTAGACTTAAAAATACTACTCATGCTAATGTCTCCAAATGCCAACATGAGAATATCATCATCATCATCATCAGAATCAAAAATATCTAAAAATATAGACATGTTTTTAAAAGGTCCAGCTTATCTGGTTTTGTCTTGCTTCCAGATTTCGACTCCACTCGGTCCTCTTACGAGCTCCAACAACCCCGTTACCACGCAGGCGAGAATCCTCCCTTTGGCAGCTCTTCAATAGTAGAACCTTGCAGACTGTGGGGTTATGCCACGTAGGGCTTAGTGCCCTCAGCTCTTGCGACGAGTAGAAAATGACCTCTCAACAAACTGGAAATGATATCGCCATCCAATTCTGATGCATGTGATCTCTAATGATACATATTTTTGAAGATGGGTTTAGAAAAAATACTTTCACGTTTTCATTGTGGCATATAATAAATTAGACGAATATATAAGAGATCTGCTTGCTCCCTTTTGACATTCGGGTCACAAATCTAGCAAAGGTGTTTCAGAAGTAGTGGATCTCTTTACACCTTTCAATAACCTCCACGAATCTCGGAAGGCATGATCATGATCCCTCCCGGGTGGCTCGGTGCCTTCGTAGACACCTGTGCTACAACCACAATCGTGAGGGCATATCTGCTCTTTCCAAATATCCGAAACGAGCGGTCAACGCGGCAAACTCTTGCTGAGACGCCGAGATGTGTTAATTCAGCAAACGAATCGGGAGCACAACAACGCCTTATTACGCAATATTCTCGATGTGGAAACTCTCGATCGAAAATCCAACCTCAATACCGCTCGAATTCAATTTGCGACGCTTATAATCGAAACATGTGTCATATGAAAATTTGTTAACTACATGTATCAAATTGTGTGAGTGTGTTTGTACACTCTCCAGGTTCTCACTTGGAGATCCATTTCATTAATTTTATCATGGTATCAGAGCGTCAGGTCGAATCGGTGAATAGACCTCTGTGTAAAGATATGAGTGTGGAGCTTCGGTGTGATCGAGAGATCTGAGATCCAAGCTCATGACCAAAGAAAAATCGAGTCGTCGCGCTATGTTGCACATTACAGAGGTCTGGCGTAATCTCCAAGGTCAAGAAGCATTTCCATAGAGTCGAATTGCTGAAAATAGAGGAAGTCGAAGCTCGCACACATGACAGTAGCTGTTTTTATCTAGTTCGATTTTTTTTTTTAAGATTGTTAGGAGGAGCAATTATACGCTCAATTGGGAGAAATTGTCACAACACAGATATTATCCATGGTTGTCTGATAATTTCAATGCTTCGTTGGTCAGGGCCAAGGGTATAATCCTTCAGGGAGCCAACTACAACATAGCCAACTCTTTTGGATCACATCTATCTATCATCGAGGTGACTACTAAAGGTCGTTGAAATCTTCTTGAGCTGTGTGGAGGTATTGACGAAGAGGCATCAATCGAGTGGATCAACTTGTTGCGTCAGCTGATTTGCTGCGCATCTATTCATCTATGGCTACTGCATTTAGAAGGAGGCGTGGTTGTTATTTATGAGCATCTGCCCACAACGGAAGAGCAGATCATGGTGGCAGATCCATGGGTGATGAAGCCTCACCTCATTCTCCGGTAATGTTGTCTGCCAGCCAAAACGACGACCTGTGTATTGCTGCATCCTGCAGGAAAAGACGAGGTTGAGGCGGATCGGATCTGATCTGCATGGTGGAGAGTTTTTTGTAGACACGCTGGTAAATCTGAATATCTGGAGGGTTAAGGAAATTCGTTAACTCGTATGCTGTGCTTCCAATTGGAAGCATTACTTAACTCGTATTTTGTTTGAAATTCGTTGGATCATTTTAAATCAGTTAAGAAGGGTTTGCTTGCTGCACCGCAGAAGGAGTTGTTGAACAACAACGTAGCGCTGTCATTCCAAAAGGGTCAGCAGTTTGGAAGGCCGATTGATGGCAGCTGTTGTGAGGGAGTGCGGCCAGAGAGCTCTCCCTCATATCGAATGACCAAAAGATAGTGACAAGTCAAAATGAAATAAAGGCTTCGTTATTCTCTTTCGTATGAGGCACACCAATAGTACGGAAAGAAAATTATTTTCCAGGGTTTATGGTTCAAGCGAATCTCTGCATGATTTGAACATGTGTTCAATAATACAACGATGGAAGAGCATGCAATCTCCTCGCATGACGGCTGCTTCGCACATTCAGATAAAGTCGAAAAGCATGTTTTGCGTGAAGATGAAGGTTTAATTTTTATTATTTCTTTTCAGAAACATGTGTCATATGAGAATTTGTTAACTACATGCATCAGAATTGTGTGAGTGTGTTTGTACACACTCTCAGTTCTCACGTTTGGATTTGACCCTAACGCTACGATACCATGATAAAATTAATTAAATGGATCTCCAAGTGATAACCTAGAGAGTGTACAAACACACTCACACAATTTGATACGTACAATCAAGAGAACAGCCTAGTACATATAGGCTTTCTCACAAATGGGTGGTTTGAACCACTCCCTGAATATTAGGATATGAGATCTAGAATTAGAATCTCAATCCTATCCTAACTTAACTTTCTCCATTAATTTCTAACAATTTCTTTTAATGCGATTTTAATGATTGAAGATATTAAATTTTACGTTTGCTATTTGAATTTTTTTCTTTTAAATAACTTTATATTTAATATTTTTGTTAATAAGTTTATATTTAATATTTTTATTACAAAATATGTTTGTTATTGTGATTTTTATGTGAGTTGTATGATTAATATAATATTTTTTTTAAATGTGTAAATTAAAATATTTTATAATTAATTAAATTGGCTAGTTAAGATGGTCAATTATATAATAAAAAATGAAATTGTTTATAATATTGTATGTGATAATAAGATATGAAATATAGTTAGTGTGTAATTAATTTTATTCGTGATATAATTATAATTTTTATTGATTAAATTATATTTTAAATATATAAATACATTCAATTTTTTATTTAAATAATATTTTTAAATATATAAATAAATTTAAATTTTAAAAATTTTGAAAAATACTTTAATTATTAACTACACCCTGGCTCCTTTGACAGATATAGGCCGATCTCTTTATGCAACTCATCTTACAAGATCGTGGCCAAGCTAATGGCTAACAGAATTAAGCCTCTCCTTCATAAACTCATCTCTCCGGCTCAAGGGGGTTTTGTGGCTGGCAGACAGATTCTAGATAACGTCATTCAAGTTCAAGAAGCCCTGCATTCCAGCCATGCCCGGAAAGAACAAGGTATGATCATAAAACTGGACATGTGTAATGCTTTTGACAGAGTGAATCGTTCTTTTATGTTCAGGGTTCTTGCTGCATTTGGTTTTAGTCAGGAATTTATTAACCTCATCAAAGCTTGCATTGAGAACATCTGGATCGCCCCAATGGTGAATGGAAGACCAGCAGACTTTTTCTTGGCCACCAGGGGATTGAGGCAGGGTTGCCCCCTCTCTCCCTTCTTATACATACTGATGGCGGATTCACTGAGCCGGAAGCTGACACAGGAGAAACAAACAGGCTCAATTCCTGGGATCAGAATTGTGCAAGGCATCGCTCCAGTGAACCACGCATTCTTCGCAGACGATTCTCTTCTGCTTGGGGGAGCTTCCTTAAGAATTGCCAACACCTTCAAGATCATTCTTCAAAAGTTCTGTAAAACCTCTGGAGCGCTAATCAGTGAGAGAAAAAGCGCTGTATATGGCTGGAACACAGATCAAAACACAATTGAAAGGATCGCTAGAGAATTGGGGTTCAATGGCTATGCTGTCTGGGAAAAAATAAAGTATCTGGGCCTTCCATTAACGATGGGATCCAATCGAAATCATTTATGGGAAGAGGTGATCTCCAAGTTTAAGAAGAAAATTACTGCGTGGGGTGGAATCTGGCTCTCCACAGGCGGCAAACTCACCCTTATACGCACTGTTCTTTCAGCTCTGCCCACGTTCCAAGCCTCTCTGTTGTTGGCACCAAGTCAAATAGCAGATCGAATCTCCTGTCTGATCCGAAATTTTTTGTGGAATGGTGGGCGCGGCAACAGCAATCGTTTTCATCTTGTTAACTGGAATACAGTGAAGCGTCCATTGAATGAAGGCGGTCTTCAAATCCGAGACCCCCAACATTCCAATTTAGCCTTGGGGTGTAAGTTGCTGTGGCAGATGCTAGTCGAACCCTCCCACCCTGTCAGCCAGATATTTAAACGCAAGTATCTCAATAATCATTCGATTGCCAATTTCAATCCAGTGACTACCCCCAAAGGAACGCAGGCATGGAAGCTCTGCAGCAAAGCAGTCGATTTCTTCAAAATGCACCTTTATAAAATCCCAGGGAATGGGAAAAACACTCTGCTGTGGAGAGATCAGATTATGGGCCATCCCCCTCTATCAGCAAACACTGAAATTGCAGAAATAAGAGCCTGGTTAAGCTCAAGAGGAATTCGAAGAATTGAGGACATAGTCGAATGGGACCACAAAGGCAATTGGCAGAGTTGGTCTCTGCCTGTCACCCCAGCGCACTTAAACAATCAGTTAAAAGTCCTTACAGCTGCAATCTCAGACTTTACACCAGTGCACAAGGACGAGGAAGACTCCTGGGGTTGGGGAAAGACCGGAGTATACACAGCCAGGCAAGGATACCTGCAGCTGCAAGGTAAGAAGGATTCTTTGCACCCCGAAGCAGTGTGGAAACAGATTTGGGAAAACTTCAGCATTCCCAAGATTAATTTCTTTTCTTGGACTTTGTTTCACAACAAAATCCTCACTGGAGAAAATCTGAACAGAAGAAACATAGTTGGCCCCCATCGATGTGTTCTTTGCAAAAATGCATTGGAAACCACTGATCATTTGTTTATTGAGTGTGAGTTTGCCCAGAAGGTCTGGTCTATCTTCTTGACTGGCCTGAATGCGAGAACCCCAACTCACTGTACGACCAGAGACATGTTCTCGACATGGAAAGCTCGATACCCCTTCAGCATTGCAGACAAATCTCTTTGGCACAAGGTATGGATAGCAGCCCCAAAATACATATGTTGGAAGTTGTGGTTGGCACGGAATGAAATTGTTTTCAACCAAAAAGAAACCACTGCAGAAATCATAGCAGATCAGGCCAAGAAACTCCTATTAGAAACTCTGAGACACTCAAATGTCAAAGATGACAGCTCCCTTCGAAATGAAGAAAGGATTTGGCTTGAGGGCTTCTCCCCCAAGCCTACACCTTCAGCATTCACTCGCCCAAAACACAAAGAAAAATGGCAGATTAGAGATACGTTGGACAGCTTTCAGAAGTGGTGGAAATCACAAGGAAAATGCACCATCTTCTTTGACGGAGCCTCAAAAGGCAATCCAGGCAGGTCAGGAGCAGGAGGGGTTATTTATTCTTCGAATGGGAAAAAAGAGGCCTTCAGTTGGGGACTGGGGATAAAAACCAACAATCAGGCTGAAGTACTCAGTCTCTTAAAAGCTTGCCAGCTGGCTAGGAAAGAGAATCCAAGTGAAATTTTAGTGTTCGGAGACTCTGAGTTGCTGATAAAATCTTTAATAAACAAGACAGGGCTCAAGGATCCAGTGTTAAATAAACAGCTTGCAAGAGTGAACAGACTCCTGAAGGACTTCCCCTCAGCTCAAATCTTCCACATCCTCAGAGACCTAAACACAGAAGCAGACATATTAGCAAACATAGGATGCACTCTAGAAATGAGCATGATCAGCTTAAATGCAGGAGAAGTGAGCACGGCAAACATTCCCTAATAGGACAAGTAGTACATGTAAAAACAGTGAAATGCTTGATGCTGTGATCTGAAATGTATGTTTTGGCTTTGGCCAACCCAACTCTATTCAATAAAATCTACCCTGTCTCCAGCGCTTAAAAATTTACAATTCTAATAAATTCTTATAAATTCCTACCAATTTTTTAACAATGAAAAAAAACCATACCAAAGTAATGAAAAGAAAATAAAATCCATGGGATCATAATAACATGAAACTTAGAATTGATACGAGATCTTAATTAAAAAGGTAAGAAGTTTAGTTACTTTTGTGTCATTAAAAGGTAAGAAGTTTATTACTTTTAGTATCATTTACAGTTGTGTAGTAGTAGTTTAATTAAAAGGTTTTTTTTCCCTGAAAAATTATGGAAATTCTTGTAAGATTTTAAGAAAAATCCTCAGTAAGGATTTTTGTAAATAGAAGTTATAGTTAGACAAACTTCAATATTTTGGGTGTTTTAGGGTTTTTGATGGTGCAAGATTTCTTAATGTCTTCAGATTCCAGCTAGTTTTGGCCGTTTAGGACAATCTTCCAGCAAAATTATAAATAACTTCCTATTTGTTATACCCCCAAACTGATCTAGTGTATGGAGTCTGTAGTGCTGGTTGGCTTAGAGATAATGTTAATCAGAACAAGATTCTGAGAAATTTTTTACCGAGATTTTTCAAAATCTTATCAAAACTTTTAAATGATTCTATGAATTTTTAAACTTCTGCGTACTTACTATGCAGATGAATGTTAGCGCGATCCCTCTGAAATAAATACATGTTGAGTGGCAACGCACATATGATTTCTCTGTATCTTCATTAAATGTATTTGCACAGTACCGGGTCTATAAGGTACGATAAAACTGTATACACTCTGCTCTTTAAAAAGTGAAGCGTCCAAAACAATGCTATTCTCTAGTCACAAAAGTTTTTTGGTTAAACAATGCTATTCTCAGATCCCATAAGTTTTTTTGTGTTAAACTATTTAATTTTTTTATCTTAATTTGAGATAAATTAGTTTTCTAAAAAAATGATTGTTATTGAATGATTAATTGTTGCATTAAAAAAATTAAAATCACCTAAAATGATAGTACAGATAAACTTTCATTCCTACAAAAATACCTCTAAATCTTAATCATCACACTGTTTCCTTATCTTAAAACAAACTCTTGTACCAAACGCCAACAATTTTAATTGACTCCAGACTGACCCAAAACAGCTATTTCTAGCTCATGGATGTTAATAATTTACTGTTAATAGGTCTGCTGTTGAACTCGAGGATTCCCGAGAACATGACCAGGTTCCATCGACTCTTAATTTCTGACGACTAGTGAATATATCCGTACAGTGACATCGCCACCTTCTCCATTATTAATTAAAAATATGTAGACACCTGACATGTAGAGTGACATCACAACCTTTATTAATTGTGTAGACACCCGACATTTCAGGAAGTTTTAAGTTGTTTAGAAGTTAATTAAATTATTTCGTTTTGTTTGGAATCTAGAAACATGATTGATCAGTCAGTTTCAAAGTTAAGTGTAAGTAAAGTGAAGTTTATATATATGAATGAAGTAATTCAATTATAATTATTTAGTTTTTTAAGATAATTTAATAATAAATAGTTATGTAGTAATTTAAAAATTATTTTTTATTAATTAAAACTAGTAATTGTTTCTAAAGGTAAAAGATATGGAAGGAATTGAATGATTTCTAATGATGTTATTGCTATAATGTTGCACAGAGGAAAAATAACAATCTAAAGAGTGGAGGATAGAGGGAAGAGAAATAATATGTTTAGGGTCTCCATAGTCTTGAACCACATAACTAAATCAGTTTTTTCCAATCAAATCACTATGTCAAAATCTTATATACATATTTTATCCAATTAGCTATAACATGCAAGTGTAACCAGGAGACAACATTACCATAGGGTCTTCCTGGGCACTTGCCCACACAAAAATCGTAATTCCACAGAGAAAATGACTAAAGTAAGTGTATGTTAGATAATGCTATTAAATAAAGAGCATCTTTCACTAGAGTAACCTTCAGATTCTAGATATTGTAGCAAATCTTCAACATAAAGTAAACAGAAGTTTGTTTTAGAATTTTAGCTTTTATCTTTTTAAAATTTTAAATTGATTTGGAGTCAGTTCTTCTTGGAGCCATTAATTCTAGTTTTAAATCTAAATTCTAAATTCTTTCTCTCCCAACAATTTGTGGGAATTGCAAATATAGGTGGTGCACTTGACACAACTCCAAGTGTTCAAGTAAACTTTTAAGGCAATGTATCCATTTATGAGTTAAAAAATAAAATTTTAAAAATGAAAGTTAAAACATGCTTTTTATACATATATAGAATCAATATAGATTCATTTTTGAAGATGATTAAATCTTCTTAGGTGTATATTTTTTTTCAAGTTTTTTCACTCTAAAGAGGTCTCATGGGCTATCTTTAGCCTTGTGGACGTTAACATTTCTTTTCTTCTTTCTTTCTCATCTTTCCGTAACATTTCTTTCTTTCTTCTCATCTTTTCTAGAAGTAATTACAATAAGTCTTTCCAAAAAAAAGACATCTCAAAGTTACGAAAACTCATTTTTAATCATAAGAACTTGATCACATCTAATCAAAGTCTTTCACATTTCCCTAGAACTAGTTTTTGAGTCAAATGATCATACGCCATTGAGTCTTAATGAAAAAAATTTGAGACCTTGATCACATCATATCAAAGCCATTTCAAAGAAAATGGAATTGCATTTTAGTAAAAATAGATCAAAGTTATTGATTTTTCATAAAACCAACACAATGTTTGGATCACATAGACCTAAAGCTTATCTTCTAAATGTAAAGGGCTTTGATTCAATGTGATCAATACTTTATTTGGTTTTAATGAAAATTAATGACTTTGATCACATTGACCAAAGCCATATATCGCGAAAGGTAAATGGCTTCGCTTGATCTCTTCAAGGCCTTCATTAATTTTTCATAAAAACCAATAGTATTTCATAACATCCACCCAAAGCTTCGCTTCTGAAATGGGAACGAATTTGATTCCAATGTTATCAAAGGAGTTCGTTTTTAATAAAATCAATGACTTTGATCAGCATTGGACCCAAAGCCATATATCCAGTAAATGTAAAAGGTTTCATATTTGATGTAGACTCAAAGAAGAGTCTTTTTCATTACATAACGAAAAAAACTAGAGATCATGAAATGTTAAATGCTTTTTGATTCTAGGACAATTAATTTTTTCAAATTAATGATTTTCATCCAAATCATTGATATGCATTCAATTTATTTCATTATTTTAATAATATTTGTAACATTGATGGGATTTGTAGATATTTAATTTAAAATTTTTGATATTAATTAATTGTGATGTGAGGATTCACATTTGTAAAATCTGTAGAATTGGAGAGACATTATTTAGTAGACTCAAGTTAATGTCGCTTTTGTTTCACCAATCCAGACGTTACATTTTAGTGTAAATTCATTTCGTATGAATTTAGGGTTTTCAAAATCTATGTCAGAGGCGTATAAAATTTTTTCTGCTGTTACATTGCTTATTTGTAATAAATGAGAGCAACAGATGAGGATTAGAGAACTTATACTTTTTAGATAAAAATGTGTGAAATTATTACGATGCACAAAGTACATTTAGTTTTCTTTTACTTACTTAGAAAAGAATGAAAGTTTTATATTGGCCATATTTTTTTCCTGTATGTCATTTTTTCTTTTTTCTATTTGTCAGCAAAAATTTTACGATTTTACTCTTAAATGTTTGTTTGTTTGTTTTTTGGTAATTAGTGTAATTTATATTCGAACTTTTCTACTGATTGTAAAATAATGCATACTTTTATGAAATAGTCACTGTTTCCATTTCTATTTGTGCAAATTTTACATTTATTATTATGTATGTTTATTAAAGTTTAGATCTCAAAAAATTGTTAGTTCATATCTACATCGAAGTGATCTTTAGCTCAACCTTAAGAGTGTAGAGAATTGAACCTAATAACAAACGCTTTTTAAACCGAAGTGAGTTATATTTTCAAGGTTAGATCTTAGTTTTGGGTTAAATCTTAGTTTTCATAGTAATTTTGCATTTCTTAACACTCTAATAATATTACTATAATGTTTAATAACTGTAGAATGAGAAATAATAGTTCAATATACAAATTGAGTCTATCTAGATATAATTTATAATTCATATAATAAAATGCAAGTATAATACATGGTAGTTAATTGAAGTAAAAATAAATATTAAATGTTAATTTTCCAAGGTGCAATATTTAGAATTTGAATGGGTATTTATCCATTTTCTTCCTTTTTCTTAATTAGGTATGTTCATAATTTTAAAAAGTATTAATTAGATTAAATTCATTTAATTTTTAAAAATTTCAAGCAAGCATTTAGTGATTTTTTGTTATTTAAAATTCATCCTTTAAATGCAGGTAAATGGATTTAGCAACTCAAAAAAAATCCAAGGATCTGAATCTTATAGATTAAAACAAACTTTAAAATCAATTTTTTGAAAATCTTTATTTGGATTTTGATTAGAATTAACTGAAAAATTTCACTTTCAAGAAATGAAATTTTCATCTATAAGTAGACTAAATATTTTTTTAAACTTAATTTCAAATTGTTTAATTCATAGAATATAGTGCCCGAGGGGTTTTCTTCATAACTCTATCATACATCTGCAAATTAAAAAAAATCACAATTCGTTTTCATCTTCAAGTTAGAGTGCCCCATTAGTACATATATCATATAAATTTTATGCCTAAATTTAAACTGAAATAAAAAATTTATTGTAACATATGCCTTTTTGTAATGAGCTATAAACAACTATACAGAGCTCATTAATTAATTAATTTTTTTATGGGACAATTGTATATTCAATTTAAACTACTAGATTTTGAAATGATTTGTATATAAGAAATTATATTAATTTTTTACTAGAAACACCCAAACATGAGAAATTGGTGCCCATTTTTATAAAGGATTTAAGAAACAATGAAAGAAATATTACAAATGAATAATTAACATAAAAATAAAATAAAAAAGACTCCCTTGACATTGTGAAATTTCGTGTGAGCCCTCCAAACACTCATGACTTACATGGCTCAACTTCCCACGAATGCACATGACGCACCATGGCCTCGAACCGACACAGCCACATGCCTAGTTACGCTCCTCATCACACCACACAATCAAGTAATTTAATGCCACCTTCAAGAATACCATCATCTACTATGTCTGGGGATTCAAACTCTTCGCGTTGTCACCGAGGGCATCTAATGCCATCTAACGCCTAATCCTGCCTCCACACGATGCCTTCAGCACTGGCTGCCTGCCCCTCCTTCAAGCATAATCTTCTCACGATGTGCAGCCTCGCACTGCATTTTCCTGCCACCTTTTTCCTCCAACATCAAGCCACTCCTTTGCATCTTTGCCCTCGCCTCGCTACCTTTCTCAATCAGGCACTGGCCCTCACTGGGCCGCTGTTAAAGCCAACGTGGCAGTGAGAAAGGAGTGAATTGTACGCTGCATCAGCATACCATCAAGGCATTCTCACAGTGTCACATCCTCTTCTGGGCCTTCCATCGCCTGGGTCACCAAGCATGAATTTCTCCTTTCCTGCCCAGAAGGTTTCCTCAACTCAGCACTGTTTTCCTGCATAATCCGCCAAATAAGTAGGACAACCTTCATCGATTCCGCTTTCTTCTGCTGCTGCCACGCTTTCTTCTTCTAGAAGCACTAGAAACTCTTCATACATGAGAACTTCTTATCAGAAAACGACATTTAATATGGAGCAGGTAAGAAGAATGTTTACGTTCTATGTCCTCAAGCGCTAAGAGGAAGAAATTGCGACGCATCTGTATGGATGCCCATGATAAGCAACTCTAGCAGAACTAGTAGACTCATTCATAAGTCAGATCCTAAGAAGACTCGAAGGTTATGTCATGTCACAAGTTTTCTTTGGAAACATTCATAAATTGGTTTTTCTAGTTTTCAATAAATAATTTTGAAAATGTTAACTATTCCAACTCTCAATTAATAAGTTGTTTCACCAAGGGTAACCCCTTTTTTTGATATTTTAATAAAATTTAAATGATGCTAAATAAGTTTTTTTATATTTAAACAAATTCAAAATAAAGCCTAAATTTTCATTTCACTATAATGCACATTATTGCTTAATTAATAGATTTTAATCCGTACTAATAATAAAAAAAATGATAAAAATAATAATCTCAATATGTTTTAAAATATTAGTAAATATAATATACAATAATATTTATGTCTAATTGGTATTTATAATATTCAAGCTAATATTTAATTAACCAAAGATATATAAAATATCAGTAATAAAAAATAAACAGATAATTTTAATAATATACCATCAAATTTGAAATAAAGGTTTATAAAATTGTACAAAAACTAAAATAACCAATAAGTCACGACTAAATGCTATTGAGGCAAACCTTCATGTACAAAAGCTAAAATAACCAATAAGCTACCTTGGATAAAGAGAATCGTTTTGGAGGGATCACTACAACATAAAGGGGGGTTTTAAGACAATATTTAAGACAATTTTTAGATAAATCGCCTTAATTTGAGACAAAAGAAAACTTGTGTACCTGCCTTAAATATTGTCTTTAAGCGGTGTCTCAAATTAAATCGTTTTAAAAATTAAATTGTCTTAAAATATTGTCTTTATAAAGACAATATATAACACAATCATTTTTGCCCTCCGTAGACAATTTCATTTTTGTCTCTCCAAAGACAATAGTTGGAATTAAAGACATTGTCTTTATGGAGACAATGTCTTTAATCCTATCTATTGTCTCGTAGAGACAATAGAAAACAATGAACCCGTAAAAATATCTCTACCATTAAAAGAAATCAATATAAAAATATTTAATTAAAAGAATCAACAATATCATTGAATAATTCATGTTAGGGTACAAAAGTGAATCGAACCACCAACCTCTGCATTTATGTGCTCTTCCAATGAGCTAGCACCTTTAAAGAATTATGTGAGGCGTTATGGCAACTTCTTGAAATTGTATAATAGGCATTGATTTTTAGAAAATTTTCAACATAATTAGAGCAAAACAAAAACAAACTCAAATAATCATCAAACCTACTGACATTGCTTTCTCATTATGCTTATTATACAATGGTCATTCGAAGAGCTTTTAAAGTGTGAATATATTTTGCATATTGATTTTTGTTACATATCCAGCTTTTTGGTTCTTGATCGTTTATAATGTCCATTCAAAATGTTAGATAAAATTAAAAAAATATTTTACACAGCTTTTATCCAAAAAATTCACTCAATATAAATAACCGTAGAAATCTACAATTTTAGAGTAAGGTTGGCATACCATCCTTCAAGGAGAACTCCGTTCACATGTGGAGTTGGTGTGATAATGCCATTTATAGCTTGATGGAAGAGGTTGATTAAATCGGGTCACTCTATCGTTTGAAATAGGTTGAATGTACCTCCTGAGTTATTTTAAGAATAACTTTACTTTGCATTCTGACTTAATGCATGCACTAATTATTATAAATAAAGACCTTAACGTGAAGCAACTAAAGTATCTATAAACAAAGGCATTACCACAAAGGTCAAACCTTAGATTCATTGTGGTCGCATTTATTCATTTATTATGGGTCATGAAGCTTGTGGCATATTTTTCCCGAGGGCTGGAAATCGATTGCTATTCGAGGATCCTCGGGCATCTTCGTTTGGTCTACTCCCTTCTTTTTGTCACATCGAAATGCAAAATATTTTAGTGAATCAAGTTTGATTTGACCTTACAATTTTAGTTACGTTGTATCTAGTATTTCAGCTTATTTGTTTGGTAAGATCTATATAATAAATTTAAAATGTTAGTTTTTAAGTCAGCAGTATCACTTGTAGTAATTTGTTTTGGATTTATCTCAAAAGTCACTTTTCCTTTTTTGATTCAAATGTGGATTAGCTTTCGAATTGGAAAAGAGTGAACACAACATGAATAAAGATTCAATTGGAGAGGGAATAAAAGGAATCGTAGTCTTGGTTCCACATATAGGGATGGTCAAACACACAAGTAGAAGCATTTGGGACACCATAAAAATTGGCAACTCATTTTCTCCAAGTGACATCCAAAAGTGAATTTTTTTAATAGGGAAAAGCTTAAAAATCCTCCTTTTGGAAAATTCAACCTTCACCTTAGGGAAAGTTTCCATCTACATTTCCCACAAAGATATGTAGAGAAATATTTCTTCAATCGTCCCAAAAAAGGGAAAAATAAAAAACCCTTTTGGGAAAATGCATTTCCCTCTATGTTTCACTGCATTTCCCAAAAGAGATATGTGGAAAAATGTTTCTTGGAGCATCCTACAAGAAAAAGACACCTTGGGAACATGGGAAACATGAAGTTTCCCCCTCGCACCCCAAGGGACAAATATATGTAGAACAGTGGTTTTTTCATTCATTTAGTGGAATTTCTGAGTCATCGTTGCTCATTTGTTTATGAATACAAATTTTATCATATACTGCTATGTTGAATGGTAAGCATGTGTCAAAGCCCTATAAAAAGAGGAGTTTCTTCGAATATAATCAAGTTAAAGCCCTCACAATTGGGACTAAACTTTCATAGTTGCAATATAAGCATGTGGACAACAACACAGTGGAAATTCATTATAATACAAAGGCCTTACAAAACCATATTTTCTTGATGGTCAGAGGGGCTTTGGTATTTCACTTGCACTGAGCATAGAAGGTATTATCATCTATCGATAAGGTACATCTATAAGACCGCATTTACAGATACTCCCAAAAGTCTGCCTTGGAAAGATTAGTTTTATTTTAACAATCAAAGAACTTCTATAACAATTATTGTTGACTGGTGTAAAAGCATAGCTTTGAAAGAATGGAAAGGTGTTGTGGGTTATATATAACATCCATAAATCAAGAACTAAATAAGCAGGAAGTGATGTTAGCCCAAACCATGGTGTAAATTGACCAGTGTTAAGCTTTTTCCACTTCATACCATCACACTAGTCTGCTTGTAGCAAAAAATTGGTATAGCTAAAGGTATAATACGACAATGTAAAAGAAAATATCCACGGTGAAAAATTTTCATTTTTAACCATAGATATGAACTTAAAACACATTTTGGATAAGAGAGTACATACTTGTTCAAATGCTAAGAAAAATTCCAGAAACAACAATGTTGATCCAACATCATTTGATGAAAATTCTATGCCTGCAGTCAATGGCATTGGCTTCCCCATGTGCAGGAATTTACCTCAGAAGGACCTTGACACTTGATTAAATCAACAACAGAAGAAAAATATGTAGGCTTAAGTGCAAGGATAAGAATTCCAGCAGGATCACAACCTTGCTTTTTCCTGCAATAATGAATTCAACAACTTTATTATGGAAATCTCAGAAAATATCAAAACCTGATTGAAAATTTTAGTTATAAAATGCAACATAGCAATTAGCATGTTTTTTCCTAGATGAATTTCTATATTCAAGTTTACATGCAAATACTACAATTGTAGATACTTCTGCACTTTGGACACTTCCACTCCTCAAATTTAGCGCAACTTTTTTTTGGAAGAGCTTCTTGGGGAGGACAATTTTGTTGTCATTGCTGTATGTTTGATTAAGTCGTGATCTTTGTCACTTTTCAGATGAGATATAGTTTCCTTTTTAATGGTTTTCTTTGGAATCATCATAGTTTCTCCCTCACTGCATTTCGTGCCATGAGTTTCCTTAAATGGGTTCCTTTTTTCCTCGGCCTTTACTTCATTGCCTCCGGTTTCAACACTTGCAATAACATTGTCATTTTTCGAGGTGTTCTCTTCTTGAACTCTTTGATTATTGGGATTTCATTTCTAGGCAAGGAAAGCTTCTTGTTTGCGAGGGGATTTGAAGGATGATCATGAAGTTGTTTGCAGTTTGATTCAACATCAGAGTTCGATGACCCAATCTTTCTACAGCTACCAATGCCTAACCGAGGACTCCTCCTTATTTTCTGAGCTGGAGAAACAGCCAATTTTCCTCTTGACCTTTATATTATCAATATAGAAACCCAAGGATTCAATATCCTGCATTGACATAAACCAGAAAGCATGCATAGAACATTAAGAAAAAGCTATTCCACTGCAGAAATGAGACATCTTACAAGAAAATCAAAACTGATGAATATGACAGCTAGTCCACCTTGTAACGAAATGTTAAAGAATATTATCATACATATCAATTTCTAAATGATATTTCGAGAATTCCTACACATAGGGCAGAAAGAATGCGAGGTCAACCACTTATCAATTCATTCTGCGTGGAATCCATGACTACAGTTGGGTTACATTCACAACTTTTCTCCTTCTTCGAATTTGGCCAAGTAGATGGAGCAGCTAGTGGCCAATCGGGGTGACAACTTAGAATTAGTATGTGTAAACAACAGTCAGTGGTGTTTTCATGCCTGCCTTCTTCATTCTAGTGTTGGCTAGATAGATAGCAACCTGATCGGATGAGTCAACCCCCATTCGTCTACAATAGTAACACGCACAGCCAATGAACAATAAAATGCCAAGAAAATAGATGAGAGCACAAACCCCCTCAGAGTTGAAAAAATTCCCCTGATAAAACACTATGCCTCACTATTTTGCCTCTATTAAAACACTATGCCTTCACTCTAGCTTGTGATTTGTTTGCTAGCACAACAAATCCCGACGATTTATAAAGGTTGTCAAATCATTTTAAGGTGTTGCAGAAAGGATTGCTACAGATTCCCATAGATCTTCCTGGTACGTGACATAATAAAGTGAAACATGCAGCTAATGTCATTCGCAAAAAACTTGACGATGTTCTTCAGAAGAGGAGAATTGTGTTGTAAGAGGGAAAGGTTTCTTCAGAAGAGATATGTTATCCTTAGTTTTCTCTCATGTTGATGAGCGAGGTGAAATGGAATCTCTCATTGACGATGATGTTAAAGATAACTTAATTCTGCTTTTATTTGTGGGTCATGACAGTACTACTGCAACAATAACAGGGCTACTCAAATTTTTGGCAGAAAATATTGATTGCTACGACCAAGTCTTGAAAGGTATTAGCTAGTGAACAAATCACAACGTAGATTGAAGGCATAGTGTTTTATCAGAGGAAAAAAAGTAAGAGCATAAGAGTTGAGAGCCCAAACCCCCTCAAAGTTGCTAACTGCGAGAATGAAAGCTAGATAAGAGTTGAAACTGCCCTCGTTGGGTTGGGAATTAGATCTTTGAATCTGCTCTTCACCCCCTGGAGAAGGTGCGGGGAGAGAAGCTAATAACTTCCTACTACTTAATAAATGAGATTTTAGAAATCTCATTTCGCTGGATTTGACCTTAAAACATCAACAATTTTGTAAAAAATCTGTCCGACTCCTGAAATTCGATGACGAAAGAGTACTGGGAAAGAGAAAACAATTCCAAATAACAAGGCCAGACCGAACTATGAAGGAAAGAGAAATAAGTCCATGTGAGCCAAGGTGAAATACAAAACAAGGGACTCTATTACAAACAATTACTATGGTCGATTTACTTGGGGTGATTTTGAAGTAGAACCATTTTTCAAAAGAAAGATACAAAGAAATGATAATATAAATGGACATATAAAGAGCTTCAATTCAATGTGGAAACGAAAATAATGGGCACGAGAAGTTAGATCCAAAAGAAACAACATTTTACCTACTGAACTAAAGACCCGCTTGGAAAGAGGCTTTGAATGTCACTCCCTATCTCTCTATTTCAATCTGAGAGCTGCTTCGTTCCTGGTAAAAAAGCAACGAGAGATGACCAAAACAAAGTAATGTATTTTGGGTGGGAGAAATGTTATTTTAATTCGTAAAAGGTCTAAAATTTAAATTTAAATGAATAATCCTTCTCTCCATTTTTCCAAACATCATTTTTAATATTATGTTCTTCAAAGATCATTTTTAATATCATACCCATGGCTGTTTTGATGGATGTTGAGAGCACTCAATCATTTTTCGTAACTTTACAATTGATTTAAAAGGAAGGTTCAAAAATCAATTCAATTTCATTCGAATAAATTTATTTTAAAAAATTTGATGATGAAAAACATAATGAGTGGTTTGAAAAGCATTTTCCTTAAAACATTTATGTGATTTATCCAGAAGAGTTTTTAAAGAAATTAATTAATTAATTATTAAAATAAAATTGAGATAAAATAGTAAATTTAGGAGAGGTTTTTGGGTTCCAGGTCTTTGCAACCCATGGCTTTGCTCATGGTATTCCACCTTGCCAACAAGGGGGAATTAACCCGATCATAGGTCCCAACTAGACCTACTCTCATTTGGAATGGCTAATCCCAACTGGTTTTAACGATTGTTATAAGGGCTAGGGGAATAATGAGTTAGTGGTTAAGGGATTAGGGATTAGGGGATGAACCACACAATGAGTGGTTTGAAAATCATTTACCTTAAAAAATCTAAGAGATTTATCCAAAAGAGTTTTTAAAGAAATTAATTAATTGATTATTAAAATAAAATTGAGATAAAATAGTAAATTTGGGAGAGGTTTTTGGGTTCCAAGTTTTTGCAACCCATGGCTTTGCTCATGGTATTCCACTTTGCCAACAAGGGGGAATTAACCCGATCATAGCTCCCAACTAGACCTGCTCTTGTTTGGAATGGCTAATCCCAACGGGTTTTAACAAATGTTATAAGGGTTAGGGGAATAACGAGTTAGTGGTTAAGGGATTAGGGATTAGGGGCTTAGGGGTTAGGGGAATAGGGGCTTAGGGGTTAGAGGTTTAGGGTTTAAGGGTCAAGGGAATAATGAGTTAGTGGTTAAGGGGCTAGGGATTGGGGGGTTAAGGGTTAAGGGAATAGTGAGTTAGTGGTTAAGGGATTATAGATTGGTGTTGGGGGAATAATGAGTTAGTGGTTAAGGGGTTAGGATTTTGGGGTTAGGGGTTAAAGGATTTAGGTGCATTTAGGGGTTAGGGGAATAATGATTTAGTGGTTAAGGGATTAGGGATTGGGGGCTTAGGGGTTAGGGGATTTAGGCGTAGTTAGGGGTTAGGTGAATAATGAGTTAATGGTTAAAATATTAGGGATTAGGGGCTTAGGGGTTAGGGGATTTAGCAGTTAAGGATTTTAGGGTTTAGGGGTGAGTGGTTAATGGGTTATGGGTTAACTGTTAACGGTCTAGGGGTTTAGGGGTTAAGGGAATAGGGGTCTAGGTGTTAGTGTTTTATGGGTTTAAGGGTTTAAAGGTTTAGGGTTTAGGGGTTGAATGGCTTAGGGGTTTAGGGAGTTAAATGGGTTAGGGGTTGGGAATTATGGTTTAAGGGGTTAGGGGTTAAGGGTTTAGAGTTTGAGGCGGTTTAGGGGTATAGGTGGTTAAATGGGTTAGGGTTAGGAATTATGGGTTAAGGGGTTAGACGTTTAGGGTTTAGGGGTTAGATGGGTTAGGGGGTTAGGGGATTTAGCAGATAAGGATTTTAGGGGTTAGGGGAATTATTTCTAAAAGAACAACACATAACCTCTATAGGGGATCTTAGGATTCTATGCGGGATATTTAGTGTCAATGGTATGTTTTACATAGTAATAATGGGTCTTAGGCTTGTACCGTTGCAAAGGGATGAAAATAATGGCCTTAATCCCAGTCTGAAACTTCTTTGGCTCACATTGCATGAAAAAAACCATAAAGAACAATATAAATCATTTTTGAGGGATTTTAAGCCTCCATCTAGGATAAGGGTTCCATTATGGGGTTTTCCACATCATATATGGGAATTAGGCCGTATATCTTGGACAAGGAATGAAAAAGGGCCTTAAGCCTAAAACAAGTCTTTCTCATATTTAACGTCCATGAACAGAATATTAGAATGGAAATATGGGAACAACTAGTATGTTTTACATAATAAGGATTGGTTTTATGGCCTCTTTGATGGATATGGAAGGAAAACAAGATCTTTAGTCCCTAAACAAAACTTCTTTAGTTCAAGGGATAGGAATAAGGCTTCAAATGACCACACATATCCTATAAAAGATATAATATCTAGCCTTTAGGTGTGATATGGGTGTTATTTGAAGGTTTTTTGTCAAATATTTAGGTCTTTGGGCCTTTAAGTTTGGCCTTAATATCATTAGGAGCCTTTTTGCACCATGTATGGCACTTGGGGCCTTAACCATGGTCAAGGAAGGATCATAAGGTGCTTCGGTCATATTTGAATCTTCCCATGATCAATCTTATTGAACAAGTATTCTAATTACTACACTGAACATCTATAAGGAATATTTGGCCTATATGGGGGATATTTTTCACCATGGGTATGGTTTACATGGTAAGAATGGGTCTTGGGGAATTTATTATCTTGAGAGTAGGAGAAAAGTGGGCCTTAGACCCTAAATAAAGCTTCTTGAGTTCAAGGAACATGAATTAACCCCCAAACAACCACATAGATACTCTCTAAGGGATATTCGGATTTCAAATTAGATATGAGAGCCATGGCATGTTATTCTACATAATTAAAGAGCCACAATAATTGTTAGTATGTATGGTTTTCTAATAACAGTGTGTGCACATTCTAAGAATGTGAATGTATTATTAGAATTCGTGAACATCTCCGTAATGAATGTATCTATAGAATAATATGGGTTTAGAGTAAAATTCTATATTTATATCAATTTACCATGTATAAATCAACATACTTTGAATTCAAATTAATGAAATCATTCTCTATGAATCTAGTGCAATAATAAACCATGGTATGTAACAATTCCACAAAAAAACCATAACAAATAGTGTGTCCACAATTAAAAATTACTAACATAAATGACTAATTCATATACTTGTTGTACTTGTTATTTGGTCATATTTTTATTCTTGGGCTATAATAGTCATTTACGTTAATCATTATTAATTTTGTCACTTATTATCTAGTCATATATTTTAATCCTAGACTAAATTACTCATTATAGATAGTCGTTTTTAGTTTAGTCACTTATTATCTAGTCGTATATTTTATTCCTAGACTAAATTAGTCATTTAAGTTAGTCAATTTTAGTTTAGTCACTTATTATCTAGTCGTATATTTTATTCCTAGACTAAGTTAGTCATTTTTAGTTCGATCACTTAAAATTGCTCAAATTTAGTAGTAATTCACTTGAAATAATTGTGGTGACTAACTTGTTTAGTCACCTAAACACTAATTTCATCATTTTATACTAGTGATTGTTCTCCTTTCCAATTCTCATTTACTTTTTTTGCCATATTTTTGCAATGCCTTGCAAAATGGCCATCATCGTGATAGTGTCTGCATTTAAATGGAATCTGCTCATAATCCAGCTCTTGGATATCGGTCTAGTCAGCAACCATTAGTTTGATAGCTTCAGGTTTCCCAACTTCTAAATCCACATCGACACATATACGTGTGCATGAGTATTGATATTTTCTCACTGCATGATCAATATAATTTCTGAGGGTATTTCCAATGGTTTGGCGAGACTTCTGGTTCCAGCAATGTAGTGAGGGATGTGGTAGGCATAACTACACTGGAACAGTTGAAGGCACATCTTGAGCAGGATCGAAGTCAGGGGTCCATTTCTTTAAGTATAGTCCCTCGGGACCCATAAAATATAGGTCGTTTCTGAAGATGAGGCTTCTGTCTTCCACATTCTCAAAAATGAAAACAAAGTATCCATTTCCTACGAAGGGGCTTTTGATGCCTTCCGAGACTAAAGGAATCCAGTGCCTCTGCACCCAGTCTTCCACAGCTTTGGGAAAGGGATAGATGCCAATAAACTATCCAATGAGCCATCTATCAGCCAGGTTCAATGCAGATCGACAAGCTTCTTTGATTGGAAGGGCCACCGAAGGGATGCTATCCAGCCTCTTCACAAATTTCGTTGAGATTCAGTCAAAGGGTGCTTGTTGCTTGCTGTTATCAATTTCTTGAATGCAAGGACTTTCGGAGGAGGAGACAGGGGAGCCTCGGGTCCGCCTCCTGATGCCATGGCGGTTGGGAGGTCATAGGTAGGTCAGGCCACGAACAACCTATCAAAGCGTTAGATACTAGTACAATAATATCATCTATTCATATATTTTAAGCCTAGACTAAATTATTCAGTTAAATTAGTCATTTTTAGCTCAATCACTTAAAATTGATCAAATTTATTAGTAATTCACTTGAAATATTTCTGGTGACTAGCATTTTTAGTCACCTAGTCACTAATTTCATCATTTTATACTAGTGCCTCCTCTCAGAGAAATAGATGCCAGATGATTGGCAAATGGCACCTCAGGAAGCAAGAATTCTCCAGTGCCTCCACCTAGTGCCTAGCATTGTCTGCCCAGCTTCTTGGAAAGTTATCCCTTACACAGGGGACACCATCAAGATCTTCAAACCTCCTCTAGAAGGATTCATCAAACTCAGCTTTGATGGAGCCTCGAAAGGAAATCTAGGGCAAACAGGGGTTGGAGGGATTTTTTGAGATCATCAAGGCACAACAAGATTCATATATGCTGACTCCTATGGATTTTCCAGCAACAATGAAGCATAATTAATACGAGTGCACCAAGGTCTCCTCTTGGCCATCATGCTAGGATACAGAAAGCTGGTAATCAAAGGAGACTCTCAGTTGGTTACAAACACTCTCAAAAACTTAATCAAGGAGCGAAGTGGGACAAAATCAACCAGAGATGGTGTATTTCTTTGCATATGTAGGGATTGGAGGATACCAATCTAGAAATTTGATTATATCATTATCACCCATGTAAGGAGGGAAGGAAATAGAGTAGCTGACCTCCTTGAAAATTATGGTTGCGCTCACCCAAATGAACCTATTGAATTAGGCAGGCCTCCTAATCTCGGGGAAGAACCATGGATCACGCTGCAAAGCATCATAGAGAAGGATAGGTCAGAGGGAGGACCTCACCTACATTTCCCGAACTCATCTCCCCGATCGGGATGTAATGAAGAAGATCGACTCTCCCATCAGTGTTGATCGTAGTAGCCTTGGAGTTGAAGCTCACCACCTTCCACATGAGTGGCAAGGGCAACATGCTGTAGTGTCCCATAAAGCACAAGGTGAGGTGACGAGACAGAGGCCTACGCATGGAGCATAAAACAAGGTGGAGGAAGGCATGGGGGTTTTTTTATGATGGAAGACTTTGGTTCAGGCATGACAACGGGATAACAAACCTTCATTTCACTTCCACCATGGCAAAACTTAGGTATGTTCTTAGTTTCCTCTCCCTTGTTCATGCCATGTTTATTTTTTATGATTTGGGTCAGTCTCTATGGGAGCCTAAGGGGATTAATATGGACTGGTATAGTCTTCTGTTGGGTAGGGAGAGTGGAACCATTCTGAATCTGATTGGGGGAAGGTTGGGGTTCATTTGTGTCTCTGCCTCTGTGTCGGAGTAGGAATTGGGCATGGCCTTAGCATGCACCCGAGTGTGAGTTTGTCAAGTAAGGGATGCCAACAAGAAGGAATGGTGAGGGGTCGGGCAATCCTGCAAGGGTATAGAGTTAAGGAGCAGTCATGGGTTGTGTTTAGTTTAGAGGCTTTGCTAGTTTATACCATGTTGAGCTACTTGGGCTTGGTGCGCATGGGGAATGGGAGAGGGAATTCCACCCAGGCCCGAGCAATAGGCAACAATGCCTCCTCTCTCAATTTCGAGGGTGGGAGGTATGATGAGAGAGAGGACACTAGAAGGGATGTCAGGAGATTGAAGGAAGGTGGGAGCTCTTTGGGTTGTGGGGATAATTGATGGGGTGCGTGCGTCCGTCAGGGATAAGGGGTGGTAGAAATTAATCAGGGTATGAGGGTGATGGGTCCATAGAGGGACAAGCAGGGGAGAAGTCTTGGGAAGAGGCCCATGAGTCACCTTCCTTGTGATAAATGGGATGCATAGACCTTTGATCATTTTCATTATATGCAATTATGCCTCCTTTTGATTGTGTGGACATGTCACCTACCTAGAAACTTAGTCAAAGACTGTGGGATGGAACACTCCAAGAGTCATGCAGCTCATGACCATTTCAAGAGCCCTGCAGAGTAAGCCCATGGCTGGAAATATAAAGGGAAGGTGGTAGAAGCCCAACCCAGCTCACCCCCGAGCAAGCCAAGAGGACGGAGGCCTGCAATTGATGTGATCCAAGAGGCAACAAAAGAATACTACAAGAACACATCAGAGGAAATTAAAAAGCTCATTGAAAAATGGGAAGCTGACATAAATAGACATGAAGAGACAAAGATGGATACTAAGGAATGGAAAGGTTTAATACCATATCAGGGATAAACAAGAGGCAAACTAACATAATTCAAGAAGACACTGTATATTTTTTGGTCTATGAAGAGAATCCTTGGCAAAGCCTTGGAGCAGATCTCTAGGAGCCTAGTGACATTAGCCCAAGACTTCCCAGACTACAAGAGTGAGTTCGATAAGATCAAGTTCCAACAAAGGAAACATGATGGACGCCTCAAGCGTATTAACTACCACCTCTCGTGTATTTATAAGCCTTTTGAGCAGGCTGGTACGTTATTTCAAGATCCAACACTAGTGGAGTTCACCTCGGTTCTAGACAAGGCTGAGTATTCCATGACTGTTTTAATCCGTCTTTTTTATTAGTATTTATATGCAGCTATCATTTAAATTTCAAGTGTTAAGTAAATATGTTATTCAATCTGTGAAAAACTGTATATGTGTGAGTATCTAGGCTTTGTTTGCTTGGTATGACAGACTCAAAACCTTATTTTTTTGGATGGCATACCATGCCATCAGGTGGCCAAGAGACTCGTTTTCTCACTCAAGGCAGGTTGAGACCACTAAACTGGTAAATCTAGTTGTTTGTTGTTTATAAAATGAATGAAAAAGGATTCCTACCCATCTTACAAAAAAAAACACTATAAAATGTATAAAACTAATAACAACAACAGATTCTAAAATTACATACATACATATCTGTAATGAAATAATAAAAAATATACTATGTATAATATAAAAATGAAAACCATACTATACCATGTGCAATACTATGGGATTCTCAATGCCATGAGCCCATAAAACGCTATCATTAAGTTGAAGCAAGATTTAATGGAACATGTACATATTATAGCTCTATCAAGCTATGTGTCTCCATGGAGCTATGTAGTTTAATTGGGGGTTTTATTTAGCCCTAGATGGACCTTTTAAAAGCTTGATGGAGGGCTTAAAAAATACCCTCGCAAGGATACATTTTCAACCTTTGGAGCACAAATTCTTCCAAACAAGAGTAACCCAACTCCATCGAATTCATCGTTATTTTATTTTTAAATCACAATAATATAAAAATATTTATCTTAATTGGCTTATTCATAAAATAAATAATTATGTATTATGGTTTTGTGTATTTATTCTCTCATGAGAATAATATAAAAAGTAAATAATTGAAATAAAATATTTAGAAAACAATTAATTTGAATTTGTTGTATTTATGGTACAAACTTACATAACTGAATTTTAGTTTTACATGTAAAGATGACAAACAAATAAATATTATAAAATAAATATTTGTGAGTTTATTTCTAATTTATATATTCATAATATAAATATTTGTAATTTTTTTATGGTTATGGTGGAAATTCACATAAATAAATGCACTTGTACATGCCAACATGGCGAACACAAAGTTAACTACCCTACTTTATAGAACTTGACAATATAGCATAATGATACATAGACATTTACACCACATAATGTAAGTAGTGCTAACTTATGATGCTAAAAGAAAGTTTTTCTTGTTGTGTGTGTAGAGAAAAAAAATAGATATAAAGAGGATAGTTAGTGGACACTTGGAAGTGTGTGGAGAAAAAAATTTGAGATAAAGAGGTCTGATTCCCGACCTCAAGTGAGCCCGACCTTTTGACCCATTTCAGTGGAACTCGCAACATTGGAACTTATGACGAGTCTGCGAGAATTTAACTGTGCCTACATGAAACTAAGAAATGAATTTCCACCATTCAGAGGAGGGTGAAGGATGTTGAGCAAATTCAATTAGAAGACACACCATAATGAGCAGGTGTGACCCAATCAACCCTTTAATAATCCAAATCTTACTATTTAGATCGTAGGTTGAAGATTCCCCTCAAAGCATGGATTAGTTAACAATCTAATTTTCTTTTACTATTAATCATGAGAATGGATAGCACTAAGTTATTTTTATATGTGATTCAGAATGTATGACCTATCATGATGAGTTGGGATAAATTAATTTCTATTTATTTTATTTTCAATTAGGTACTTAGGTTATGAAGAGATTTTATGTTTAAATGCTATGAGAGTTGAGGATGGTAATTAATTAGATGAATTATTTTATAACGTGATTTTTTTGAAAATTATTGCTATTTATTTTTTCTATATAATTTGTCTAAAATCTTGTGAATATATTGAAATCACAAGTTTGATGGGTAAATTCTACACAATCGAAATGTTTTAGAAGTTTTTCAGGGTGTCAAAAAACCAGTTTAAATAACATAAATCGAGATTCCATCTCAAATGTTTGCAGATTTCGACCAAAAAATCTCCAAAAACTCAAAAAAAAATCACATTAAAAACACCTCCAATTATAATATTATAAAAATAATAATTATATTTAATTATTATTGAATAACTAGAAAAATAAATAAAATAAAACGATTTACCTACCATGTGGCCCCGACAGTTTTTAGTTATAATGTCACTTCTTTTCCTAGCTCCACCAACAACTTTCAACTCTCATAGAGCATCATTCTCGTTGTTTTGTTTCTTTCCAAATAACTTCATCAATGGGACAACTTATTATATTATATTTAGAAGATTATACCATCACGCATCTGAACACGTGAAAACTCCGTTTCGAGTCTCGCCGACAATTATTGTACTCCTGACCCGTGAGAGAATCGATACGCTGCAACATCATTCAACAAAGTCATATCACGGTGCAATGTTTGTGATCGCAGGGTAATTAACCAGAAACACATTGGGTATTCAAAGTGCCCCATGGGAAATTTTACCCTTGAATTTTGGACTTACTTAAATTTCAAAGATGAACATTAATGAAACTATAATTTTGTATTCAAATATTGATATTAATGAAACTATAATTTTGTATTTACTTAAATTCAAACATTGACATTAACGAAACTATAGTTCAAAAAATATGAGTGGCATGGTGTCACCTTTCTGAAAAAAACTGTTTCTGAATTCGAGAACTGCTGATGTCTGACCATCAACGTCGTTAAGTATAGCAGTATTCAACGCTTTCTGAAAATTTTGTGTTAGATTTCGAGAAATACTGATGTCTGACCATCAGCTCTATTCAAGGCTTTCAGATAAATGACCATCGTACCATTTTCATGTCCGGCTTTATTTGTTGGAATTTTGAGAATTCCAAGTGGAGAGAATGAGCTCTCCTTGTAAACACAGAGAAATAAACAAAAATTTTACAGGAGACAGAGTTTTCAGGACTTTAAAACAAATTTCTATTCCTTTCAAAAACTGATACAGATTCTTCCTCTTAAGAGAGGGATAACAACAAAAGTGTATGACTGCTACAGACGCAGTGCAAAACAAACAACTCTCTGTCTCTCTTCAAGAACGCACTAACAGTGCTCTCTGTTCTTCTTACTGTGTTTTCTTCTTGCCTGCGGGCTCACACAGCGGTTCACAATACAATAAAAAATGCATTACATTTGGCTCTCGGCCCTTTTCCTTTTATATATGCCGCGCATATTAAACATTACAACAAAACCATATTAAAACTTAAATCAAAATGAAAACCAAATACAAAGGAAAATCCTTTGCGGAACTATAAAAAAATGAAATGCCAGACGTACGAGTGGGGACCACTACGCAGTCGGCAATCGACAATCGGCCAACGGATTGTCAACACAGTTTGTGACCAACTCAATCTTTTGATTGCGATTACACCATGGACTCGATGGCCCGAAATTAAATCCGCCATATAAGACCGTCGGGTCCGCGCTTTATACAAGACGCGCGACCAAACAAACAAACCTCCAGATCTTACGCTGCAGGTGGAAACACGACTCCCAATCTATCGATGCGATTGGATCCACACGATCGGAGTGACACAGCAAAATCCACGCCGATTGAAACCATTCGATTGAAATCAATCGATTGCAATAAGATACTGCCACGTGGTCTTGTGGACCCACGGGCCTCCGCTGCTGTGAGGGCGATTTATATATGTTTTGTTTGTATTAAACGTTCCGCTTGCGGAACTCTTCCATATCAACAAGACACTGCTCCAATCTTAATTTTCGATTCCGATTGGCATAGAAATGGTGGGGGCCACTTGTCCGCCAATTCAAAATAAAAGGACTTCTACCTGTTTAAAAACAATTTCCATTCATTCTGGTTGTTGAAGGCTTTAACGCCAGAAACGACTGTTTTTAATTTCTCTGCTCCTCCGTAGAAACGATCTACAAAAATCTTCGTCCTTCCACTGCAAGAACGGCTCCGCCCATCACCAAATTAAATTTCATCTACAATCTGTGGCTACGGCCCATCAAGATTAAATTCATCCTTGCGGATTCACCAACATTCTTCAATTCAGAGTGCTGCGCACTCAATCTCTGTTGCTGCCGCTGCTGCCTTTGTCCTTTGTTCTTTGTTCTTCCTGCCCAAGGCACGGCAGGTGACTTTAAATTTTCAACACTCCCCCTTAAAGTCAGTTGCTGGGTTATTCATCATACCCAAGCATTCTCTTAGAAATTCAAAGGTCTTCTGTCCCAATGGTTTAGTTAAAATATCTGCATATTGCTCCTCTGTTTTACAATGCTGTAAAACAACTTCACCATTATTCACCAATTCTCTGATATAATGATACTTTGTGTCTATGTGCTTTGTTCTTTTATGAAACACAAAATTCTTTGACAATGCAATAGCTGAGCTATTGTCACAATAAATCACTGTCCCTTTTACCTGTTCTTGACATAGACTTCTCAACATTCTTCTCATCCAAATTGCTTGACACGCTGCTGCTGTAGCTGCCACATATTCTGCCTCTGCTGTAGACAATGCTACAATAGGCTGTTTCTTGGAAGCCCATGAAATGGCTCCTGAACCCATATGAAAAATATAACCGGAAGTGCTCTTCCGATCATCTACACTTCTAGCCCAATCACTGTCAGTGTATCCAACTAATTCTGAATTTTCTGAAGTAGTATATAAAATACCAAATCCTTTTGTTCCTTTCACATACCTCAAAATTCTCTTTGCTGCTTGCCAGTGTGCTTCTTTTGGCTTCTCCATAAATCTAGAAATTAAGCTAACATCATGCATAATATCCGGCCTAGTTGCAGTCAAATACATGAGGCTGCCAACTATGCTTTTATACAAACTTGGATCGAAATCCTTGCTGCTGTCATTCTTACTCAACTTCAATCCCATTACTGTGGGAGTAATTGCAGCTTTGCACTCCTGCATGTTGAATCTTTCCAAAACTTGATTCACATACTTTGCTTGAGAAATGAAAATTCCTTTCTCACCTTGTTCCACTTCTATTCCCAAGAAGTATCTTAACAAACCCATGTCAGTCATTTCAAATTCATCTTTCATGACTGTTTTAAAATTTTCAGCAAGGTAATCATCATTACCTGTAAAAATTAAATCATCAACATATAAAACAACAATTAATAACTTACCATCCTTTTCTTTGATGTAGAGGGTGGGTTCTCCCTCACACTTTTCAAATCCATTCTCCAATAGATAAGAATCTATTCTGTTGTACCATGCTCTTGGTGCTTGTTTCAGCCCATAAAGAGCTTTCTTCAATCTACAGACCTTATGCTCTTGGCCTTTCTTCTCATATCCGAGAGGTTGTTCCACATATACCTCTTCCATTAAAATTCCATTTAAAAATGCGGATTTTACATCCATTTGATATACTTTCCATTTGTTTTGTGTTGCTATGGACAGCACTGCTCTTACCGTCTCCATTCTTGCAACTGGTGCAAAATTTTCTTCATAATCAATCCCTTGCTTCTGCTTATACCCTTTGACAACAAGTCTGGCCTTGTGTCTTTCTATTTTTCCTTCAGCATTGCTCTTGGTCTTGTATACCCATTTAACTCCAATGACTTCTTTACCTTCTGGGAGATCTACCAATTCCCATGTTCTATTCTTCTCTATGGCTTTAATTTCATCATCCATAGTTTCTATCCATTTTTTATCTTTAATGGCATCTTCAAAATGAATAGGATCATCAACTTGACAATACAAAGCAAATAAGGAATTCATACCTTCGTTTGCTTCTCCTTGCTCATAGATTTCTCTGAGGCTTCTGAACCTTGTTCCTCTTTCATTTGGTGTAGCCGTGCTTGATGAAGCACTCGATTCTGCTCCACGTGGTGTGCTTGGTGATGCACTCCCACTTCTCAAGGGTGTTCTTGCTGCCGCTTGAGGCGTCCCTTGCTGGCCTTGCGCTGCTGGAAGTTGTGCAATAGATGGGTTATTAATCTCAACCACATCTACATCATCTTCATCATGAGATAAACAGTTTTTGACATTTACTGTTTTCTCAATGCTTCCATCCCACGCTTCCTCTTCAATGAATTGTACATCTCTGCTTATTACAAACTTCTTTGTGGATGGGTTATACAATCTGTATCCTTTGGAATCTTCACAGTATCCAAGGAAAATGCACTTCTCCCCCTTACTATCCAACTTCTTTCTCAATTTGTCTGGAATGTGTGCATATGCTACACATCCAAAAACTCTCATGTGGGTGACTCCCTGTTTTCTGCCACTCCACGCTTCTTCTGGAACTTTGTTCATCACTGCTTTTGTAGGGCATCTATTCAAAATGTATACAGCACAGTTTGCTGCTTCTGCCCAATACTCATTCGGCAAGTGCTTTTCCTTTAGCATACTTCTCACCATCTCCATTATGGTTCGATTCTTCCTTTCAGCAACTCCATTCTGTTGCGGCGTGTACCTGGTGGTAAACTGCTTGTGTATGCCGTTCTCTCTGCAAAAACGCAGAAATTCTTTTGATATGAATTCTCCTCCTCTGTCAGTTCTGAGGACTTTAATGTGCAGTCCGCTCTGTTTTTCTACAAGAGCTTTAAATTGACGAAATTTCTGAAAGACTTCACTTTTATATTTTAGAAAATAGACCCACACTTTTCGAGTGAAGTCATCTATGAAGGTCAGCATGTAATTGCTGCCTGAAACAGATGCTGTTTGCATCGGCCCACATAAATCTGA
Organism: Pinus albicaulis; assembly: GCA_034641835.2. Taxonomy (NCBI): domain Eukaryota; kingdom Viridiplantae; phylum Streptophyta; class Pinopsida; order Pinales; family Pinaceae; genus Pinus; species Pinus albicaulis. The sequence continues at coordinate 333,450,158 of CM076576.1, forward strand.
GTGGATTATCTCCAAAGGTGCTTTCGCCCTTATGCTTTTTCTTGAAGGAAAATTTTCTCTGTGTTGCTTTCCCAAGATGCAACCTTCACATAGGCTGTCAGGCTTTTCAATCAGTGGTAAACCTCTTACCATTCCTTTTCTGTGCAGCAAATTTAATCCTCCGAAATTGAGATGTCCAAATCTCAAAAGCCATAACCAGTTTTCATCCTTCTCTTCCTTCTGGAAGGCTTCTTGAGTTACAGCTGCTACGTTCTTTCCTTTTCCTTTCAAGTCAGTATTGAGCTTGAGCGGAAACATCCTATTGCTGGTCATTTGAATTTCAGCAATAATTTTCTTACTTGGAGGAATATCTTTTATGGTGCACACATCATCTTTGAATATAACATTGTAACCTTTGTTTATGAGCTGCCCAACGCTCAAAATATTACATTTCAGACCTGGAACATAATACACATCAGGGACAAATTTTTGCTCCCCATTCCTTGCTCGAATACTTACTCTGCCTTTCCCTTTGACAGAGATTTTAGCATCAGTCCCTGTGGTCACTTCAGATTTGAATTCTTCATCAAGATTGGCAAACATTGCTCTGTTGCCAGTCATGTGATTACTACATCCAGAATCTAAGAACCAAACATCATCAACTTTATCTTGTGCTACATTGCAAGCTAACAGCACATTACTTGGGTTCTTTTCCTCTTTTGCTACATTAGCATTCTGCCTATTCTTCATGTCATTTTGCTTCTTTCTACATTCATTGGCATAATGCCCATATTTCTTGCAATAATGACACTGGACATTGGATTTGTCATACCTTTGTCCTTGAGCATGTTGGTGTTGGTTTCCACCTTGCTGGCTATTACATTGGCCATGGTTCTGGCTTTGACTGTTGCTCCTTCCATGTGAATGTGAAGAGCTGTCTCTTCCACCTCTATTCTGGCTTTTGCCTCTTCCTCTTCCTTTTCTTTGACCTCTTCCTCTTCCTGAAGGCATCTGGGTCTTGAAGGCGTGCTCAAGAGATGAGTGTTCATCTCTGCTCAATATTTGTTCATGAGTTATCAGTGAGGCATGAAGTTCATCCACTGTGAACTGTGAGAGATCTTTGGTCTCTTCTATGGTGGTTACTATAACATCAAACTTTGAGGGTAAGCATCTCAAAAGTTTCTCCACAATCCTTCTTTCTTCAAGAGTTTCTCCATGGGATCTTATCTGATTGACAATCCCAATCACATGTGTAAAGAATGTATCAACACTGTCTGACTCTTTCATGCAAAGAGTTTCAAAATCTCTTCTCAGCAATTGAAGTTTTGTTGTTTTAACTTTCTCCATACCTTGATAGGCAGCTTTCAGAGTTTCCCATGCCTCCTTGGATCTCTTAGCTGCTGCTATCCTTGGAAACACACTCTCATTTACAGCTTGATACAAACAGAAGAGAGCTTTAGCATCTTTCTTCCTATTATTCTTCAACACATCTTTCTCTGCTTGAGTTAAGGCATTAAAAGCTTGCTCATCAGCTGGTTCTGTGAAACCATCTTCTACTAGTTCCCACAAGTCTTGTGAGACAAACAGGGCTCTCATAGTAATGGCCCAATAATCATAGTTCTTTCCATTAAACTGTGGAAGCTGAACACTTCCAAGATTCATACCAGTGCTTGGTCCAGCCATTGCTTCTTAAACTAAACCCAGACTTTAAACAAACTGTCTTTCCTTCTTGAAAGAACAAACTTCTTTAAACAATAAACAATTGCTCTTTTATCTTTGAGAAATACCTGACCTTGACTGCTGTTGAGCTTTTTCACGCTGCTGGAGAGAAACGCTGCAACAGGTCTTCTTCTTCAGCTTCTTTGAAATCTTCAAAGATCCTAGATTTTCTCTGATACCATGTTGGAATTTTGAGAATTCCAGGTGGAGAGAATAAGCTCTCCTTGTAAACACAGAGAAATAAAAGAAAAATTGACAAGAGACAGAGTTTTCAAGACTTTTAAAACAAATTTCTATTCCTTTCAAAACTGATACACATTCTTCCTCAACAGTGAGGGATTCACCAAATATGTATGACTGCTACAGACACAGTGCACAGAAAACAATCTCTGTCTCTTCCCTTTTAACAATACTCTGTCTTCTACATTCAACACACTGCTGTGTATTTTCACTCCGCGCTGCTGTGCGAATGCAAATTACAATTACCATTATAATCGACTTCGCGGGCCTTTGCTTTTATATGTCGCGTGAATTAAAACATTACAAAAAAAAACTTAAATAAAAAATAAAACCAAATATACAATGGAAAAACCTTTGCGGAACATATAAAATATGAAATGCCGGACGTACGAGTGGGGACCACTACGCAGTCGGCAATCGACAATCGGCCAACGGATTGTCAACACAGTTTGTGACCAACTCAATATTTCGATTGCGATTACATTATGGACTCGACGGCCCGATTATTAAATCCGCTGTATAGGACTGTTGAATCCGCGCTTTTTAACAGGACGCGCTGCAAAACAAACAAAACCTCCAATCTTCCGCTTGCGATTGGAAACACGGCTCCGATCTATCGATTGCGATCGGATCCGCCCTGATCGGGTGATACAACAAAATCCCGCCGATTGAAACCATTCGATTGAAATCAATCGATTGCAATAAGATACTGCCACGTGGTCTTTTGGACCCATGGGCCTCCGCTGCTGTGAGGGCGATTTATATATGTTTTGTTTGTATTAAACGTTCCGCTTGCGGAACTTCTTCCATATCAACAAGACACTGCTCCAATCTTAATTTTCGATTCCGATTGGCATAGAAATGGTGGGGGCCACTTGTCCGCCAATTCAAAAATAAAAGGACTTCTGCCTGTTTAAAAAAACAATTTCCATTCATTTTGGTTGTTGAAGGCTTTAACGCCAGAAACGACTATTTTTAATTTAGTCTGCTCCTCCATAGAAAGGATCTACGAAAAAAAAAATCTTTGTCCTTCCACTGTGAAGAACGGCTCCGTCCATTACCTATTAATTTCATCTGCAATTGTGGTTGCGGCCCATCAAGATTAAATTCATCCTTATGGATTCACCAACATTCTTCAATTCAGAGTGCTGCGCACTCAATCTCTGTTGCTGCCGCTGCTGCCTTTGTCCTTTGTTCTTTGTTCTTCCTGCCCAAGGCACGGCAGGTGACTTTAATATTTCAACACTCTATCACACGGCAGAGGTTAGTTTCATGGTTAGAACAATGTTTTCAGTTTTATGTTCAGGGATGACCGTAACAAACAAGAATTTCAAAAAAAAATTGTAATTGCATGCTAAAAAGAGAGAAAAATAATATTGGTACAGTTTTTCTTTTGGTTCAGTACCTTTGGATTTGGAATTTGTAACGATGAATAGTCCAAAAGAATTCATACAATCAAAAGAATGCAGTGCGTCAGCTTGTCAAGTATCAAAACTTTCAAAATTTAACTGTGCTATGAATAAAAATGTTGAAAAATATTTCGACACCTAGGGTTAGACTAGTGTGTTGCCCAATTGTGGGAAAGTTCTTCCTAAGATTGCAAAATTCCTATCTATCAATGTGGTGGTTGCAACACAAATAATCGAGGCAAATCAAAACCTCGTCAAAATTAAGTGATACGCAACTTAAACCAACACCTTTGCAATCAAATGACATTAAGGATCATTGCACAGAGGGATATGTACAAGGATCAAATGGAACTTTGCAAAAAAACTGATGAACTCCGATCATAAATCCTACTTCTCAGATTTAGTAACAGATATGCTTGGAAGGAGGGAAAAAATTAAGATGGAGCATGGCAAGCGGTGTGCATCCATTGGTGTAATGACAGTTGTTGGATCGAACAAATGGTGAAAAAGAAAAAACCGATGGTGGCCTCCTTTGGTGTAATGATAGTTGTTTGCTTCAACAAATGTTCTAATGACAATTGTTTGCTTGAAAGAATGGTGGAAAACAAAAGGGTTGACGAAGTTCAGTGGGGAACTGTTTCTAAATAGAAGACCTTCGATGTAAAACTGTGTCATAAAGAAATATGAAGTACATTGAGTTACTTATAAAGCATATCTTAAACAACTTGGATAAAATGACGCTTTTAAAATCATTATAATATTGGGAATAGTTTTCTTCACTTCTCAAAGTTTCTTAATGGAAATATACATTCTACTTTGGCTTAGGTATAGTGATAACACCCCTTCTTCTGCCGTAGTCAAGTTTTATCCATTGCTTTATGTGCTAAAGATAATGGCTATTAGGTTTCTCTACTAGCTTGCTATGAAATTGGTTTTGGGACAAAACCCTCTGATGGGTAGTTCTGTTAGTCTTTATTTTTATTGTTTCTCCTAATGAGGAGGTTCGCCATGACTATATCCGACAACTGTGTAACTCTTTTAACCCTTTAAAGAACTTGTATTACATATTAGAACGCGTTTTTGGGAGGAATTTAAATATACATTTTTCATTGAATGGTTTCTCGCTATGTTTGATTTTGGACCCGTAAGGTTGGTGTTGGAAATTAATTCCAACTGCAAACCTGAGCAGCAGGACAACAAGCTTTAATTTTGATTTGAAACTGAAGGACAGAAGAAGCAACGATTTCTTATTTTGGTCTACATTCAATCATGCATTAAATTTCGAAGTTTAAATCCTTGCATTAGCAACCTAGCATTAGCCCTCTCCGATCCATAAAATCATGGTCTGCACCACGTTACCTCCCGCCTTAACACCATTCACCTAACTGCATTTAAAAAAAAGGCGCGATAGGACAAAGTTTGAATTTTGGTTTGAATGTTTTAGGTCATAATATGTTGACATATATACATATATGTAATAGACAGCAGAATAATGGATGTAGAGATTGTGTTAAACAGTGAAGATAGAGAGAGCAGAAAACAGAGAAAGCTTGAAGAGCTGTGTTTTGTAGCAGCAAAAGAGCTGTGTGTTGCCGCAAAGAAAGCCCTGTGTGTCCACAACTGAAATTGTGTGTGTTGCTGCAACTGAAGCTGTGTGTGTGTAGCATTAAAGGAAGCTATGTGTGTAGCAGCAAAGGAAACTGGTTGTAGCAGCAATAGAAGACTGGGTGTTGCCGCCACAGAAGACTGGGTGTAGCAGCAACAGAAAACTATGTGTAACAACAAAGCAGACTGTGTGTGTAGCGATGAAGGCAGCAAATGAAAAACACAGTTAGGAGTATTTTGATTGAATCTAGAAATGTAGTTCTGATGAAAGATTTTATTTTGTAATAATTTTTTGTTGTTTTAATGAAATAGAGTTTTAATCCATCTCTCTGTACACATTGGTTTTATTATTATCTCTGTGTTAGAAGAGGAATTTTTGTTTCCTCTCTGTTGTTATGGAATAACCAGAAATTTCCAACATGGTATAAGAGCATTAGAAATTTTCAACATGGTATCAGAGCAAGTCCAGGCTCTCAGCAGTTGCTGAAGAAGTTGAAGAAAGAAGAAGTTTGTTGAAGTTTTCTCCAGCAGTGTGAAGGTTCAACAAAGTCAGGCATTTATCAAAACATAGCTTTGTGTTTGTTTTAAGATTACAGTCGAGAGATTTGTAAAATGAATTCTTTTAGAGACAAATTTTATCTCTTGGCAATGAGAAGGTTTGTTTAAGAAACACAGTCAAGTTTTTTAGCATAGTTCAGTAAGTTAGCTATAGCAGGAGCCAACACAAGCACGAGTATGGGAAATAGTCAACCCCTATAGTTCAATGGGAAGAACTATGACTATTGGGCAATCACAATGAGAACTCTATTTGTCTCTCAAGATTTATGGGAGCTAGTTGAATATGGTTTAGAAAAACCAATAGATGAATCAACATTTAATGCCTTAACACAGGCAGAGAAATATTTGTTGAAGAGTAATAGAAGGAAGGAATCAAAATCCCTCTTTTCTCTCTATCAAGCAGTGCATGAAAACATATTTCCAAGAATTGCAGTAATAAAGAAGTCAAAGGATGCATGGGATACCCTCCAAACAACCTATCAAGGAATGGAGAAAGTAAAGACAGCAAGGCTTCAATTCATGAGAAGATATTTTGAAGTCATCTTCAAGAAAGAGTTTGATAAAATAGACTCATTCTTCACTTTGTTGATTCAGTTGGTTACCCAAATGAGATCTCATAGAGAGAGAGTAGAAGAGAGAAGAATAGTGGAGAAAGTGTTGAGGAGATTACCCGCAAGGTTTGATGTGATAGTAACAACCATTGAAGAGACAAAGAATCTCTCGTTGTTTATTGTTGATGATCTTCATGCATCATTGATGACACATGAACAAAGATTGAGCAGAACAGTAAACTCATCTTTGGAGCAAGCCTTCAAGACCCAAATGTCCTTTGGAAGAGGAAGAGGTCAAGGCAGAACAAACTACCAAGGAAAAGGAAGAAGGAGAAGCCAAAACAAAGGAAAAAACAGCCCTGCAAGTACAAGTAGAAGGGGCAGTAGTCAAATTCAAAATCAAAGCCAAGGCAATAGCCAACAAGGTGGACAAAATAAAGCACATGGACAAAGGTATGATAAATCCCAAGTCCAATTTCATTACTGTAAAAAGTATGTGTAGTATGCCAATGAATGTAAAAAGAAACAGAGTGACATGGGTAGTAGACCCAGTGCTAATTTTACTAAAGAAAATCTCACTCAAGAGAATTTATTTTTAGCATGTAATTTGGCTGAAGAAAAGAATGAAGATATATGGTTTCTAGATCCAGGATATAGCAACCATATGACTGAAAACATTTCTATGTTTTCCATGTTAGATGAAAATGTTAAGTCTCAAGTAACATTGGGGACAGACAGTGAAGTCTCTGTCATGGGAAAAGGCATAGTAAGTGTGTTGACAAAGAAAGGAGAAAGAAAAACCATATCAGATGTTTACTATATGCATGTTATGAAGTGTAACCTTTTGAGAATTGGACAAATCATTTAGAAAGGCTACAATGTATTTTTTGAAGATGATGTATGCACTATCATGGATAAACCACCAAGAAAGAGATGCATTGCACAAGTGAAGATGACAAGAAACATAATGTTTCTTCTTAAGATGAGAGTAGATTTGAAGAAAGGAGCTACAATGGCAGCAGTAACACAAGAGACATTCCAAAGAGAAGCAAAGGATGAAAACTGGTTATGGCACTTGAGATTTGGACATATCAACTTTGGAGGTCTGAATTTGTTACACAGAAAAGGTATGGTAAAGGGATTACCATTGATTGAGAAACTAGACAGCCTATGTGAAGGCTGCATCTTGGGAAAACAACACAGAGAGAGCTTTCCATCAGGAAAGAGCATAAGGGAAAAGACACCCTTAGAAATATTCCATTCTGATTTCTATGGACCAATGAAAACACCATCATTAGCAGGCATCCACTATATGCTGACCTTTATTGATGATTTCACAAGAAAAACATGGGTTTATTTCTTGAAGTTGAAGAGTGAAGTTTTTGAGAAGTTCTGCCACTTTAAAGCTCTTGCAGAGAATCAAAGAGGGCATCATATTAAAGTCCTAAGAACAGACGGATGAGGAGAATATATCTCCAAACAATTTCTGCATTTTTGCAGAGAAAATGGGATTCATAAGCAATTTACAGCAAGGTATACACCTCAGAAAAATGGAGTTGTTGAAGGGAAAAACAAAACCATCATGGACATGGTACGAAACATGTTGAAGGAAAAGCATTTACCAAATGAATATTGGGTTGAAGCTGTACATTGTGCATCATATATCTTGAATAGATGCCCAACAAAGACTTTTATGAACAAAGTTCCTGAAGAAGCATGGAGTGGCATAAAGCAATTTGTCACCCACATAAGAGTTTTTGGTTGTGTGGCTTATACACACATTCCAGATAATATAAGGAAGAAGCTGGAAAGTAAGGGGGAGAAGTGAATATTTGTTGGATACAGCGAATAATCCAAGGCATACAGATTGTATAACCCATCCACCAAGAAATTTATGATAAGTAGAGATGTACAATTATTGAGGAAGAAGCTTGGGATGGAAGCATTGAGAAAATAGTAAATGTAAAAAGTTGTTTGTCTCATGATGAAGATGAAGAAGAAATGGCTGAAAGACATCCCTCATTAGCAGCACCACCTCCACCAACACAAGGACAACAAGGGACACCACAAGCAGGTATGAGAATACCATTGAGAAGTGACGATAATGCTTCTCCAAGCACATCACAAGGAGCAGATTTGAGTGCTTCTACAAGCACAAGTTCAAAAAGTGAAAGAGGAACCAGATTCAGAAGTCTGAATGAAATTTATGAGAAATAAGAAGGTATGAATTGTTTATTTGCATTGTATTGTCATGTAGAAGATACTATTCATTTTGAAGAAGCGGTAAAAGATAAGAAATGGATAGATGCTATGGATGAAGAGATGAATGCAATACAGAAAAATAAGACATGGGAATTAGTTGATCTCCCAAAAGGTAAAGAAGTGATTGGAGTAAAATGGGTTTATAAAACCAAAAGAAATGTTGAAGGTAAGATTGAAAGGCACAAGGCCACACTTGTTGTTAAAGGCTACAAACAGCAATAAGGAAGAGACTGTGAGGAAACTTTTGCACCAGTTGCAAGAATGGAAACAGTAAGAGACATACTGGATAGCAGCACAACAAAAGTGGAAAGTTTACCAAATGGATGTGAAATCAGCATTCCTAAATGGAGTATTGATGGAAGAGGTTTATGTTGAACAACCTTTGGGCTATGAAAAAGAAGGCCAAGAGCACAGGGTATGCAGATAGAAGAAAGCTCTGTATGGCCTAAAACAAGCACCAAGAGCATGGTACAGTAGGATAGATGCCTATCTACTGGAAAATGGGTTTGAAAATGTGAAGGAGAACCCACATTATACATCAAAGAAAATGATGGTAAGATGCTCATTGTTGTTTTATATGTTGATGATGTTATATTCACGGGTAATGATGCTTACCTCATTGGAAATTTTAAAACAGTCATGAAGGATGAATTTGAAATAACTGATAAGGGATTGCTGAGATACTTCTTAGGAATAGAAGTAGAGAAAAATGAAAATAAAATTTTTATTTCGCAAGTAAAATATGTTAAAGATCTTTTGGAAAGATTTAACATGTAGGATTGTAAGGCAACAATTACTCCTACAGTGATGGGATTGAATTTAAGCAAAGAAGATAACAACAAGGATTTTGATCCAAGTTTGTATAAGAGCATAGTTGTAAGTCTTATGTATTTGACTGCAACTAGGAAAGATATTATGCATGTTGTAAGTTTAATTTATAGATTTATGGAAAGGCCAAAGGAGGCACATTGGCAAGCAGCGAAAATAATTCTGAGGTTTGTGAAAGGAACAAAGAGGTATGGAATTTTATACACCACTTTAGAAAATTTTGAATTGATTAGATATACTAACAGTGATTGGGCTAGAAGTATAGATGACAGGAAAAGCACCTTTGGATATGTTTTTCATATGGGATCAGGAGCCATTTCATGGCTTCTAAGAAATAGCCAATTGTGGTTTTATCTACAACACAGGCAGAGTATGTGGCAGCTACAACAACAGCACGTCAAACAGTATGGATGAGGAGAATGTTGAGAATTTTGTGTCATGAACAAGTAAAAGACACAACAGTTTATTGTGATAATAGCTTAGCTATATCTTTAGCCAAGAATTCAGTGTTTCATAAGAGGACAAAACACATTGATGCAAAGTATCACTACATCAGAGAGCTAGTGAGTAATGGAGAAATAGTTCTGAATCATTGCAGAACAGAAGTGCAGTTTGCTGACATTTTAACAAAACCATTGGGGCAGAAAAGTTTTAACTGTCTTAGAAAATTTCTGGGAATGCAAGATAGCAGAAATTTTAATTAAGGGGGAGTGTTGGAAATTAATTCCAACTGAAAACGTGAGAAGCAGGACAATAAGCTTTAATTTTGTTTTGAAACTGAAGGACAGAAGCAACAAAAACTTCTTATTTTGGTTACTCTCAATCGTGCATTAAATTTCTGGATTTAGATCCCTGCATTAGCAACGTAGCCATAACCCTCTCCCAATCCATCAAATCGTGGTCTACACCACGTTACTTATCGCCTTAACACCATTCACCTAACTTCATTTAAGAAAAGGCGCAATAGGAAAAAGTTTGAATTTTGGTTTGAATGTTTTAGGTCATAATATGTTGACATATATACAAATATGTAATAGACAACAGAATAATGGATGTAGAGACTGTGTGTTAAACAATGAAGACAGAGAGAGTAGAAAACAAAGAAATCTTGAGGAGTTGTGTTTTGTAGCAGCAAAAGAGCTGTATGTTGCCGCAAAGAAAGCCCTGTGTTGCCGCCACTGAAACTGTGTGTGTTGCCACAACTGAAGCTGTGTGTGTGTAGCAGCAAAGGAATATGTGTGTGTAGCAGCAAAGGAAACTGGGTGTAGAATCAACAAAAGACTGGGTTTTGCCACCACAAAAGACTGGGTGTAGTAGCAACAGAAAACTGTGTAACAACAAAGCAGACTGTATGTGTAGCAGTGAAGGCAACAAATGAAAAACATAATGAGGAGTATTTTGATTGAATCCAGAACTGTAGTTATTATGAAGGATTGTATTTTGTAACAGTTTTTTGTTGTTTTAATAAAATAGATTTTTACTCCATCTCTCTGTACATATTGGTTTTATTATTATCTCTATGTTAGAAGATGAATTCTGTTTCCTCTCTGTTGTTCCGGAATAACCGGAAATTTCCAACATGGTATCAGAGCGTTAGAAATTTTCAACATGGTATCATAGCTAGTTCAGGCTCTCAGTAGTTGCTAAAGAAGCTGGAGGAAGAAGAAGTTTGTTGAATTTTTCTCTAGCAGTGTTAAGGTTCAGCAAAGTTAGATATTTACCAAAACGGAGTTTTGTGCTTGTTTTAAGATTACATTCCAGAGAGCTATAAAAGGAAGTCTTTTATTATCTCTCAGCAGTGAGAAGGTTTTTTTAAGAAACACAGTCAAGTTTTTTAGCATAGTTCAGTAAGCTAGCTATGGCAGGAGCCAGCACAAGCATTAGTATAGGAAATACTCAACTCCCACAGTTCAATGGGAAGAACTATGACTATTGGGAAATCACAATGAGAGTCTTGTTTGCCTCTCAATATTTATGGGAGCTAGTTGAAAATGTTTTAGAAAAACCAGCAGATGAACAAGCATTTAATGCCTTAACACAGGTAGAGAAATATCTGTTGAAGAGTAATAGAAGGAAGGACTCAAAATCCCTCTCTATCTCTATTAAGCAGTGCATGAAAGCATATTTCCAAGAATTGTAGCAACAAACAAGTCAAATGATGCATGGGATACCCTCCAGACAACCTATCAAGGAATGGAGAAAGTAAATACAACAAAGATTCAATTAATGAGAAGAGATTTTGAAGTCATTTGCATGAAAGAGTTTGATACAATCGACTCATTCTTCACTTTATTGATTGGGTTGGTTACCCACATGAGATCTCATGGAGAGAGAGTAGAAGAGAGAAGAATAGTGGAGAAATTTTTGAGGATCTTACCCACAAGGTTTGATGTGATAGTAACAACCATTGAAGAGACAAAGAATCTCTCATTGTTTACTGTTGGTGAGCTTCATGCATCATTGATGAAACATGAACAAATATTGAGGAGAACAACAAACTCATCTTTGGAGCATGCCTTCAAGACCCAAATGTCCTTTAAAAGAGGAAGAGGTCAAAGCAGAACAAACTACCAAGGAAAAGGAAGAGGAAAAAGCGAAAACAGAGGAAGAAACAACCCTGCAAGTAGAAGTGGAAGGGGCAGCAGTCAAATTTAGAATCAAAGCTAAGGCAGCAACCAACAAGGTGGAAAAAATCAAGCACATGGTAAAAGGTATGATAAATCCCAAGTCCAATGTCATTACTGTAAAAATTATGGCCATTATGCCAATGAATGTAGAAAGAAACAAAGTGACATGGGTAGTAGACCCAGTGCTAATTTTACTAAAGAAAATCCTAGTCAAGAAAATTTATTTTTAACATGTAATTTGGCTGAAGAAAAGAATGAAGATATATGGTTTCTAGATTCAGGATGTAGCAACCATATGACTGGAAACATTTCTATGTTTTCCATGTTAGATGAAAATTTTAAGTCTCAAGTAACATTTGGGAGAGACTGTAAAGTCTCTGTCATGGGAAATGGCAGAGTAAGTGTGTTGACAAAAAAAGGAGAAAGAAAAACCATATCAGATGTTTACTATGTGCCTGGTATGAAGTGTAACCTTTTGAGAATTGGACAGCTCATTCAGAAAGGCTATATTGTATTCTTTGAAGATGATGTATGCACCATCATGCATAAACCACCAAGCAAGAAATGCATTGCACAAGTGAAGATGACAAGAAAAATAATGTTTCCTCTCAAGATGAGACCAGATTTGAAGAAAGGAGTTGCAATGGAAGTAGTAACACAAGAGACATTACAAAGAGAAGCAAAGGATGAAAACTGGTTATGGCACTTGATATTTGGACATCTCAACTTTGATTGAGAAACTAGACAAAATTATGTGAAGGTCAGATTCGAGCTTAGAACAATGTAGAGAGAGCTTTCCATCAGGAAAGAGCATGAGGGAAAAGGCACCCTTAGAAATAGTCCATTCTAATTTCTGTGGACCAATTCAAACACCATCATTAGTAGGCAGCCACTATATGCTGACCTTTGTTGATGATTTCACATGAAAAACAAGGGTTTATTTCTTAAAGTTGAAGAGTGAAGTGTTTGAGAAGTTCTACCACTTTAAAGCTCTTGTAGAGAATCAAAGTGGGCATCATATTAAAGTCCTAATAATAGAAAAAGGAGGAGAATATAGCTCCAAAGAATTTTTTCATTTTTGTAGATAAAATGGGATTCACAAGAAATTTACAGCAAGGTATACACCTTAGCAAAATGGAGTTGCTGAAAGAAAAAACAGAACCATCATGGACATGGTAAGAAGCATGTTGAAGGAAAAACATTTTCCAAATGAATATTGGGCTAAAGCTATACATTGTGCATCATATACCTTGAATAGATTTCCAACAAAGAGTGTTATGAACAGAGTTCCTGAAGAAGCATGGAGTGGCATAAAACAGTTTGTCACCTACATGAGAGTTTTTGGTTGTGTGGCTTATGCACACATTCCAGATCATCTAAGGAAGAAGTTGGACAGTAAGGGGGATAAGTGCATATTTTGTTGGATACATGAAGAATCCAAGGCATATGCATCGTATAACCCATCCACCAATAAATTTATGATAAGTAGAGATATACAATTTATTTAGGAAGAAGTTTGGGAAAGAAGAATTTAGAGAAAACAATAAATGTAAAAAGTTGTTTGTCTCATGATGAAGATGAGGAAGAAATGGTCAACGAAATCCCTCATTAGGCAAAAAGACCACCTCCAATAACACAAGGACAATATGGGACACCAAAAGTAGGTATGAGAACACCCTTGAGAAGTGATGACAACTTTTCCAAGCACATCACAAGGAGCAGATTTGAGAGCTTCTACAAGCACAAGTTCAAGCAAGTCAAAGAGGAACCAAATTCGAAGTCCGAATGAAATTTATGAGAAAGAAGAAGGTATGAACTCTTTATTTGAATTGTATTTTCATGTAGAAGGTCCTATTCATTTCAAGAAGTGGTAAAAGATAAGAATGATACATAGATGCTATGGATGAAGAGATGAATGCAATAGAGAAAATAAGACATGGGAATTAGTTGATCTCCAAAAAGGTAAGGAAATTATTGGATTAAAATGGGTTTATAAAACCAAAATCAATGTTGAAGGTAAGATTGAAAGGCACAAGGCCGTACTTGTCAAAGGCTACAAGCAAGAACAAGGAAGAGACTATCAGAAACTTTTGTTAATTCGCTGCAAGAATGTAAATAGGTAAGAGCAAGGTTGTCCATAGCAAAGACAACACAAGTGGAAATTTTACCAAATGGATGTGAAATCAACATTGCTAAATGGAGTATTGATGGAAGAGGTTTATGTTGAACAACTGGGCTATGAGAAAGAAAGCCAAGAGCACAAGGTATGCATTGAAGAAAGATCCGTATAGGATGAAACAAGCACCAATAGCATGGTACAATAGGATATATGCCTATCTACCTAAAAAATGGGTTTGGAAAATGTGAAGGAGAACCCACATTATACATCAAAGAAAATAATGTAAGATTCTCATTGTTGTTTTATATGTTGATGATGTTATATTCACAGAAATGATGCTTACCTCGTTGAGAATTTTCAAACAAAGTAATAAAGAATGCATTTGAAATCATCGATATGGATCACAGATACTTCTTAGAATAGAAGTAGGGAAAAATGAAATAAAATTTTTTATTTTTCAAGAAAAATATGTGAAAGATATTTTGGAAAGATTTAACACACAAAACATTGCAAGGCAGAAATTACTCCTACAAAGGATGGGATTGAAGTTAAGAAAGAAGACAACAACAATGATTTTGATCCAAATTTTTATAAGAGAATAGTTTCGGGAAGCCTTATGTATTTGACTACAACTAGGCTAGATATTATGCATGTTGTAAGTTTAATTTCTAGATTTATGGAAAGGCCAAAGGAGGCACATTAGCAAGGAGCAAAATAATTTCGAGGTATGTGAAAGGAACAAAGAGGTATGGAATTTTATACACCACTTTAGAAAATTTTGAATTGGATTGATATACTAACAAAGGATTGGACCGGAAGTATGATGACAGAAAGCGCCCGGACATGTTTTTCATATGGGATCAAGAACCATTTCATGGGCTTCTAAGAAACAACCAATTATAGATTTATCTACATGTGAGGCAGAGTATGTGGCAACCTATAACAACAACATGTCAAGCAAGATGGATGAGGAGAATGTTGAGAATTTTGTGTCATAAATGAGTAAAAGGCACAACAAGCTTTATTGTGATAATAGCTCGCCTATAGCGATCCAAGAATTCGTTGTTTTATAAGAGGAAAAAACATATCGATGCATAGTATCACTACATCGTAGATCTAGTGAGTAATGGGAGAAATAGTTCGAATCATTGCGAACAAAAAGAGTTGTTTGTTGACATTTTAACAAAACTATCAAAGAAAATTTTTAACTATCTTAGAAAATGGGAATGCAAGATAGCATCAATTTTAATTAAGGGGGAGTGTTAAACATTCCAATCACATACTTGGAGCAAAGATGATAGTAAGCTTTGAATTTTGATTTGAAACTAAAGGATGTATGTGCCAGTCATTTATTATTTTGGTTTACATTTAATCGTGCATTAAATTTATGGGTTTAAACCCCCGCATTAGTAACCTAGCCGCAGCCCTATCCCGATCCATCAAATCGTGTCCGCACCATGTTACCTCCCACCTTAACACCATTCACTGAATCGCATTTAAAAAAAGGCGATAGGACAAAGTTTGAATTTTGGTTTGATTGTTTTAGGTCATAATATGTTGACATATATACATATATATAATAGACAACAGAATAATGGATGTAGAGACTCAGGTGTTGCACGTTGAAGAGAAAGACAACAGAAATAAAGAGAAAGCTTGAAGAGTTGTAAGGTTCTCGTAGCAACAAAAGAGTTAGGTGTTGCCGCAAATAAAAGCCCCGTGTTGCCACAACCGAAACCGTGTGTGTTGCCACAACGAAGCCGTGTGTGTGTAGCAAAGAAGGAAGTTGTGTGTGTAGCAAAGGAAATCGAGTGTAGAAGCAACAGAAGTCCTGTGGCCGCGCTAAGATTGGGTGTAGCAAGATAGAAAAATGTGTCCGATGTAACAAAGCAAATCGTGTGTAGCAAGAAGGCGCAAATGAGCCAAAGGAGGAGTATTTTGATTGAATCTAGAACTGTAGTTCCGATGAAAGATTGTATTTTGAAACACGCTTTTTTGTCGTTTTAATGAAATAGAATTTTATCGTCTCTCCTGGTACACATTGGTTTTATTATTATCTCTATGTGAAGAGTACCTTTGTTTCCGTTGTTTTATCAAACGAAATTTTAACATGGTATCGTAGCGTTAGAAATTTTCAACATGGTATCGTAGCCACGAAGCTCTCAACAGTTTGCTAAAGAAGCTAAAGGAAGAATAATTTTGTTGAAGATTTCTCCCGCAAAGCAGGAAGGTTCGGAAGAACGCGGTGGTTACCAAATAGAGTGTTGTGTTTGTTTTAAGATTACAAATTCCGAGAGCCGTAAAGGAAGTCTTTAGAGATAGAGTTTCTATCTCTCAGAGGAAAAGGTTTGTTTAAGAAACAGAAACAAGTTTTAGCATAGTTCAAGAAGCTATCTATGGCAAGAGCCAAGACAAGCACGAGTATAAATACTCAACTCCCATAGTTCAATGGGAAGAACTATGCCTATTGGGCAATCACAACGAGAGCCCTATTTTCCTTCAAGATTTATGGGATGAAGGAAGATGGTTTAGAAGAACCAAACAGATGAACAATAATTTAATGTCTTAACACAGGTAGAGAAAGATTTAAGATTAATAGAAGAGAGGACTCAAAATCCTCTTCTATCTCTATCAAGCAAGGCATGAAAGAATATTTCCAAGAATTGTAGAAACAAATAAGTCAAAGAATGCATGGGATACCCTCCAAATAGTCTATCAAGGAATGGAGAAAGTAAAGACAACAAAGCTTCAATTAATGAGAAGATATTTTGAAGTCATTTCAATGAAAGAGTTTGATACAATACCTTATTCTTCACTTTCATAGATTGTGTTGGTTACTCCAAATGAGATCTCATGGAGAGAGACAGAAGAGAAGAATATTGATAAAGTGTTGAGGAGCTTACCCGCAAGGTTTGATGTGATAGTAATAACCATCAAGAGACAACAACCCTATTGTTTATCAAGCTGATGAGCTTCATGCATCATTGATGACACATGAACAAAGATTGGAGCAGAACAACAAACTCATATATGGAGCATGCCTTCAAGACCCAAATGTCCTTTGGAAGAGGAAGAGGTCAAGGCAGAACAAACTACCAAGGAAAAGGAGGAGCAGAGCCAAACAGATGAAGAAACAACCCTACAAGTACAAGGGAAGGAGCAAGAGTCAAAGTTAGGATCAAAAGCCAAGGCAAGAACTACCAAGGTGAAAATCAAACACATGGAAAAAGGTATGTATAATACCAAGTCCAATGTCATTACTGTAAAAATTATGGGCACTATGCCAATGAATGTAGAAAGAAATAAAGTGACATGGGTAGACTCAAAGGCTAATTTTACTGTGAAAATATCACGAAGAGAATTTATTTTTAGCACGTAATTTGGCCGAAGAAAGCATGAAGATATAGTTGTTACTTAGATTGAGGATATAGCAACCATATGATTGAAACATTTCTATGTTTTCCATGTTAGATTAAAATGTCTCATAATATTAGGGACATGCGTAAAGTCTCTATCATGGGAAAAGGTAGAGCAAGTGTGTGTTGATAAATAAAGGAGAAAACCATATCGATGTTTACTATGTGCCTAGTATAAAGTGTAACCTTGGAGAATTGGACAATCCATTTAAAGGCTACAATGTATTCTTTGAAAATGATGAAAGCACCATCATGGATAAACCACCAAGCAAGAAATGCACAGACAAGAATATGACAAGAATGTAATGTTTCCTCAAGATGAGAGAAAATTTGAAGAAAGGAGCCGGCATGGCGTAGTAACACAAGATACATTCCAAAGAGAAGCAAAAGATGAAAACAGATTATGGCATCAGATTTGGACATCTCAAATTTAGAGGTTTGAATTATTGCATGAAAAAGGGTACAAAGTAAAGGTATTACCATTGATTGAGAAACAAGACAACCTATGTCAAGGTCGTATCTTGGGAAAACAACACAGAGAGAGATTTCCATCAGAAAGAACATAAGGGCAAAGTACCCTTAGAAGTAGTCCATTCTGGCTTCGTGGACCAACGAAAACACCACTTGGTCAACAGAACCACTATATGCTGGACTTTATTGATACTTTGCCACCTAAAATATGGTTTATTTTCTAAGTTGAAGATTGAAGGTTGGAGAAGTTCTGCCACTTTAAAGCTCTTGTAGAGACTCAATGTGGGAAACATATTAAAGTCCTAAGAACAGACGAGGAGAGAATATATCTCCAAATAATTTAAGTGCGTTTTTCAGAGAAAATGAGGTTCACAAGCAATTTACAAAGAAGTAGACACACCTCACAAAATGGAGTTGCCGAAAGGAAAACAACCACTGCAGATGGTAAGAAGCATGTTGAAGGCAAAACATTTTCCAAATGAATATTGTGTTAGCTTTACATTGTGCATCCTATATCTTGAATAGATGCCTAACATAGAGTGTTGGGAATGCAGTTCCCGAAGAAGCATGGAATGGCATAAATGCTTGTCACCCACATGAGAGCTTTTGTCAGGTTATTTGGCACACATTCCAAATCATCTAAGGAAATAGTTGGATAGCAAGGGGGAGAACTTATATTTTTTGACACAAGAAGAATCCAAGGCATATCGATTGTATAACCCATCCACCAAGAACTTATGATAAGTAGAGATGTATAATTTATTGAGGAAGAAGCTTGGGATGGAAGCATTGAGAAAACAAGAATGTAAAAAGTTATTTGTCTCAACATGACTTCTCCGAAGAAATGATCAGAAGACATCCCTCTATTACAAGACTACCTCCACCAACACAAGGACAAAATAAGGGACACCACAAGCAGTATGAGAACACCCTTGAGAAGTGATGACAATGCTTCTCCAAGCACATCACAATGAGAAGATTTGAGTGTTACAAGCACAAGTTCAAGAATAAGGTATGAACTCTTTATTTTCATTGTATTGTCATGTGGAAGATCCTATTCATTTTGAAGAAGCAAGAAAATATAAGAAATGGATAGATTCTATGGAGGAAGAGATGAATGCAATAGAGAAAAATAATACATGAAATTAGTTGATCTCCCAAAAGTAAGGGAAGTGATTAGATTAAAATGGGTTTATAAAACCAAATAAATTTCAAGCTACATTGAAAGGCACAAGGCTGTACTTGTTGTCAAAGGCTACAAGGCAACAACAAAGACATTAGGGGAAATTTTGAGGTCTAAAATGGGCCTCCTAAGGAAATTATAGAAGTGATAGTGGAAGATATTAAAATACTATTTCGATGACATCATCAAATTTTAGAGGGAAAAGAAAAACATGACTTAGCTCAGATTTTTCAACTTTATCTCCCAAAAGCTTTTACTCAAATTTTGAGCTGGATTACTCATTGGATGCATGTAATTCCTCATCCAAAGGAGTACCCATGTCGCACACTTTTCGATGACTTTTGCTACACGAAAAATGAGAAATACGTGAAGAGCGCGATCGCAATCACGTGCTTTTCATGTATTTCTCATCTTTTCCGCGTACGCGGGGTCCATCAAAAGCTATGCAACATGGGTACTCCATGGATGAGTGAATTAAATCATCCAATGAGTACTCTCATCCTCGAAATTTGAGTAAAACCCTTTGGGAGATAGGATTGAAAATACAGAGAAATTTGAAAAAGTAGCTTTATTATTTTATTAATTTTTTAATCGTTTTTACTCCCTTTTACTTATATATACTGAATCATCTCATGGTTGAAATCATCATTGAATCCAATTGGTTCTAATAAAGCTTTATTTTGGCTGTACATTTTTTCTTAGGAGGCCCATTTTTAGACCTCAAAATTTCCCCTAATGAAGAGACCTGTCAGGAAACTTTTGCACTGTTGCAAGAATGGAAATAAAGTATACAGTTGTTGTCCATAGCAACACAACACAAGTGGAAAGTTTACCAAATGGATGTGAAATCAAGATTCCTAAAAATGGAGTATTGATGGAAGAGGTTTATGTTGAACAACTTCCGGGCTATGAGAAATAAGGCCAAGAGCACAAGGTATGCAAACATTGAAGAAAGATCCGTATGGTTGAAACAAGTACCAAGAGCATGGTACAAAGAGGGATAGATGCATATCTACCGAAAATGGGTTTGAAAAATGTGAAGGAGAACCCACACTATACATCTACAAGAAAAGGATGGTAAGATGCTCATTGTTGTTTTATATGTTGATGATGTTATATTCACAGTAATGATGCTTACCTCTATCGAGAATTTTAAAATAGTCATGAAGGATGAATTTGAAAATGACTAATATGGGATTGCCGAGATACTTCTTAGGAATAGAAGTAGAGGAAAATGAAAATAAAATTTTTATTTCTCAAGAAAAATATGTGAAATATCTTTAGGAAATATTTAACATGCAACAGATTGCAAGGCAACAATTACTCCTATACGTATGGATTGAAGTTAAGCAAAGAAGACAATAAGAAGGATTTTGATCCAAGTTTGAATAAGAGCACATTGGAAGCCTTATGTATTTGACTCGCAACTAGGCCAGACATTATGCGTGTTGTAAGTTTAATTTCTAGATTTATGGAAAGGCGAAAGGAGGTACATTGACAAGCAACAAAAATAATTCCGAGGTATGTGAAAGGAACAAAGTGGTATGGAATTTTATACACCACAAAGAACAAGGAACAAGTGTCACATCCTTATTCATTTATGGTTTGACTTAATTGGATTTTGACGACCGGTGCCATGGCAAGCCCGAGGTCGCCACGTGGCCCCAAGCCGTTGAAAATTTCTCCGTTATAATTTTTTTTTAACTCTAGGATTCGACCCTGGTGGACGAAGCATAACAAGCCTCGTGCTCACCATGGAAGCTATACATTAGATCTTAATAAGAATGGGCAGGTTCTATTTGAATTTTGAATTTTCACGGCGTAAAAATTAAAGGGCTAGCCCGACCCCATACGACCGCTAGCTAGAACCACAAATACATTTAACCACATTCAAAAACCACCAACAGCAAAAACTGAGTGTTCACATGGGCGGATAACCAGCTTAAATGTAGCGGTTATAATAAATGCAAACTCCGGAGCGCGTGGTGAGTCATGTGACCACCCCGAACCGCAAAATTTAATGCTAAAACCGTCCGCCATGTTTGGAGCTTTTAACCTCCCAATTTCAGGGAGTTCACCAAATTAGCGCCCTTAATCATAGCCTCTCCACTTTTAGTGGGGTTTTTGGGGGACATTGGTCATTTTTATCATAACCATGCAACTCCCTCTGCTGATTGAACCAAATGGGATGAAATTTTAGTCAATTTTGGGTCTATCTTCCCCTTGAAACAATTTTGGATATGTTTTAGGTCAAATGGAGGTGATCTTCAAAGAGTTTTTATCACAGTGGAAGATGAAGCGGGAGCCATCGTGGCCACCATGAGACAAACTCGCCGAGGCCTAGCCAGGGGAGCGGAGTCCTTTCCGCAGTTCCAATAGTCAAAATTGGATAATTCAGATGTTCAAATCCGATGAGATGGTTTTTTAGAGCCCGTAGAGAATGTTTGAAGGCCACAAAGCTTCAGTAAATTTGTGTGGTCATTAGTGCCAAATTTTGCCGCGTAGTGCAAGGCTTGGGGAAGAGTTGTTTAAGACCATTGCGTGAAATAGTGGTCATTATTGACCGAAAAAATCATTCTAAATCTATTTACAGAGGTTTCGTGAAGTGTTAAATACTTTAGAGGTCGAAAACTTAGCAGAAGCTTACCGACTCCTAGTGCCACGGTGCCGTAGGTGATCATGTAAAACCGAGTAACCGAAGGCCATTTTTGACGAATGAAAAGTCTATCTTGAATATTTATGCCATTTTTGGAACCAATAGAAGTATTTTCAGAACATTTTGAGAACTTATAGAGCTTGAGAACTCGCGGTGAAGTTTTTGGGCAGCCCCGGGCAAATCGTGGAGGATAGCCTATTTGGGAATGCGTGCTCAATTTGAGCAATTTATCACGAGAAGTTGGTGTCCGATGTGTATTAGATACATAAATAGTGGTTTTATGATAGAAGAGTACTTCAGGGTGTTTGTGCCATTTTGAAGCCGAGAGTAGCTATCGCACCGACAAGGGAATTCGTCAACAAAAGCCTTAAGCCGTTTTCGAATTTAGACAAATAGAGATATATTTATGGTATTTTCAGTCCTTTGGATCATTGTTGTATTTATTGAATTAAGTATTTACTTGTAAAAACACTTACCATAATCCCAAGGAGCCGAGTCATGATGACGAAGCTTAAAGGAGACGTAGAGCTCACTTAGATTATGGGTGAACTCCTAGATTAAAATTGTTGTTGTGTCCGAATTATTATTTGCTGCATTATTTTGATATCATACATGTTAAATTATAGCAAGAAAAAATGAAGTTAAGACACATAAATAGTAAAAATTCATACACCACTTTCAAGTAAATAATTCCACAAATCACAAGTAAAAATTCCGATCATTTTAATTAAAACTCGAGTGGTAGGTTCTTGAAATACAAACAAGTTATCCAAACCATTTTTAGATTGGGATGGTATCGTAGCATATTTTCTTGCTTGACAGCACTTGGTTGCTTGATCGTATAGCTTGAAAGGTATTTAAATAGTGTAAAAGATTGATTGTTTTAGTGTTTGTAAACTAATTTTTGTTTGAGTTTGCTTTGAGATTTGGGGATAGCTACAGAATAGCTAAGTCCCTGTGAGAGGAAAAAAAGGAAGAAAGGCATTAAGGCATATTCCTTACCCCAAGGGACCTCATGGCCATTTTTGAAACAAACCCTCTTGACGATTGTTTGTTGAGAAGCTCTTGGATTTTGTTTGTTGTTCGTCTGAATAAGAGTTTGTCTTTACAACTATTCGATTAAAAAGCTTATAATTTGTTTTAAAGCTTTGAGAACTTTGTTGAAGTTCCTTTTTCATCGACATCATAATGAAAACTTCTACAAATGAATTTTTCCTCCTCAAGATTCTTCGATGATGATATGAAGCGTGAATTTATTATATTGAAGGACAGGCAGATTTTGTTTGGATATCAAAGACAAAGTACCGAACTTCATGAATAAGCTTGTTTGCCATGAAGGAAGAGAAGGAATAGCATTTTCAAAAGTCAGTATGATATGGAGAGGTAACTCCAACAAGCCCAAGAGGTTTGACCAAGAAAATGAGGAAGAGGTGTAATCCATTCTAATTTGTCTTCGCTCTCATTAAAGATGTGTTGGTTCTTTCAAAAACATACAAGAGGTATAGGGTCCAAATTAATGATTAAAATGGGCTACGAAGGCAAAGGATTAGGCAAGCATGCACAAGGCATGGTTGATCCCATTTCATTGGAGGTGAATCCACCCAAGAATCTTGGTCTTGGTTATATGCAATTTAATGGCGAAGACTCCAAAGCCATGAAGGCATGTGAGGTTATTTCAAAATAACTTTTGTTCCAAGTTCTAAGATGAAATATGCCAAATTTGTTTCAAAGATGATTGCCATTGCTTTAAGCCTTTGTTGCAAGAAGAATAGTAGACATGCAACTTATGGCGAGTATGCAAGTTCAAACAGTCTTTAAAGACAAGAACGGTAATGTTACTCGCAAATGAAAGTTGTAGCTCTACTAGTTCATCTTCTCATGAAGACAAAAGGAGAACATTCAGAGAAACACAAGAGGTATAAATCTTTCATGATCAATTTGATTGTGTTTCTCGCAAAGCATGATAATTTTGCACGCTTAAATGGAAGAAAGATTTGTTGTACATTTGTGGTCAATTTAACCATCATGTTTTCAGATGCTCGATGAAGAAGAAAGACATACAAGTATGTGATGAGGCAAGACAACTTTCAAAGAAGGTGCATGATTTTTTGCACATTTTTCCAAAAGAGGGACATGTTGTCTCCCATAGCTGGACTTTGTATCCAACTAGTTGTCCAAAGCACATGTAGCAAGAGGACAGAAAGATTGGCACAAGTGGAAATATGGATTCCATTAGTCGTATGTGAAATGGAAGATTCACATGAAGAAGTGTTGCGCAGCAAAATTCGCCATGGAGGTGGCTTGGAAAGAATCGTATGGAATTTAACACAAGAAGAAATACTCCTTTGTACATATGATTATTTTAAGGTTTGCATGTATTTCTCGTTGAAAATTTTGATGCAAGTTTGCATATAACTGCGGTTCGCCTGAAGGAATTTCTTTGTTGCAAAATTTCGCTGTGGGAGGTGTAAAATATTAGTATGATACTCACTTATATTGCAGCAATATCTTTTTATTTCAGCTCTTTAGTGACCCACATGTTTTTGGGATTATGTGACTTTGTCATACTAGAAATGAAGAGTTGAAGGTGTACATGTGCATGGAAGTTGTATGTGTAAATAGTGAACTTTAAATAGGTTCATTGTACATTGATACATGCAAATGTGTTTGTCAAGATGTATCATGTTGTTTATCGACTTGTGTCGATTGTGTCGCACATGTTTGTCGACTTGTGTCAATTGTGTTGCACACTTTACATTGATTTTGTGTCAATTGTATAGCATTTATGAGATGACTTTGTTGTCGATGTCGCATGTTGCATGACTTATGTTTGAGCCACCTCGATCATTGATCAAGGCAACGATGTTCGTATTCTTCCCCTTCTGCAAATTTCTCAGAAATTTTTTGAGTGAGTGCAAGAAAGGCAAAATTTCGATAGGAGGATAAGTGCATCGAGGAAGGCAAGTGTGAATTGCTTTCTAGTTGTGGTTCAAATTCACTAGCCATGCAAGGCAAGTGTTTGAGTGATGAAGAGAAGAGGGTGTTGCATTCATTTACTCATATATCAATATATCGCCTTTGGGGTCTAAGACTATTTGGAAGACTGAATCGGATCATGACCGTAATGATAGCTCAAAAATTCAAAGTGCTTGAAAGAGTTTCAAACTCAGAATGACCTGAAAGGCTCATGAGCAGATTCGATGCCATGAATGGTTCTCAACCTATGTCGTATGTGAAAGTTATGAAGGTTTGAAGTCTCTAGTAAACTCCATTTTTCAGTTTCTGACCAAGTTTGACTTTATAATCTCAGTGAAAAGGACACTTTAAACATTCCAAACAATATTAGAGTCTATTATTTTGAGACAAGGTACATCCTTATTCATTACAGTTTGATTTAATTGGATTTTGGACCAACTGGGTGGATGCCATGGCCCCAGGCCGGTGAAAAATTTCCGCGTTATACCGAGACCTACAAGATTCACCCAGCGACCGCGTTAGCCCTCGCTTCCTACCAAAGGCAAATGAGTATGTTAGATCTTATAAGCAATGAGAAGTTCTGTTTGAATTTTGAATTTTCATATTGGCGAAAACAAAGGGCTAGACCCTTAGGCTAAGCCCGACCCCATACGTACCTACGGATAGAACCACGCCTCATATGTAACCACAATCTCCAAACCACTCAAGCAAGAAATCGAGTGTTCTCATATGGGCGATAATCGCTTTCAAATGTAGCTTTTATTTATAATAAATGCTAACTCGAAAGTTGGCAGAGTCATGTGACCACTCCCGAACTTAGAAAATTTAACGCTAGTTAAACCGTCCACCATGTTTGGAGTAGAACCCACCAATTTCATGGAGTTCACCAAATTAGCGCCCTTAACTCAGCTCCACTTTAGTGGGTTTTTGGGGGACATTGGGCATTTTTCTGCAGTGGCTTACAACCTTCATGATCGAACCAAACGGGACAAAATTTTAGTCAATTTTGGGTCTCAGAGACTCCTGAACATTTTTTATATCAGGTCAAATGGAGTGTGATCGCCAAGACATTTTGCTTCAGGGAAGACAGCGCCCATCGGGCCACCATGAGACAAATTCGGGCGTGAGGCCTAGCCGTGATCGACTTCTTCTGCAGTTCCAATAGTCAAATTGGATAATTCATGTTCTAAATCTGATGAGTTGCTCAGAGCCCAGAGAATTTTTGAAGGCTGAAAATCTTCAAGAAAGTTCCGTGGGTCATTAGTGCTGTACTTTTTGCCAACAGAGGGCAGGCTTAGAAAGAGTTGTTTCGAGACCATTTGGTATAGAAACAGTGGGTCATTATTGACTGAAAACATCATTTGAATCTATTTACAAAGGTTTTAGCAATTTAAAGACTTAGAGGTCAAAAACTTAGTAGAATTTCATTAACCCTAAAAGTGGGGTGCCAGCAGTATCGAGGCGAAACCTATAAATTTCGAGGCTATTTCGATGAATGAAAGTCTATATTGACTATTTTAGTCATTTTGGCACCAATAGAATGGTTTATATTTTGAGAACTTCTAGAGCTCTATGATGTGAATTTTTGGGCAGCCTTGGGTAAAATCGTGGAGGATAACGTATTTGGGGAATGCATTGTTCAATTTGAGAAATTTATCAGCTTGGTATTTGGTGCATGATGCGGTGGATTGATACAACAAGAATGGTTTCCAAGATGTAAACAGCACTGGAGGAGTTTGTGCCATTTGGAAGCTCGTAGTAGCTTAGTGCACCGACAGTAAGGAATCGTGTCAACAAGAGAGCGGTTATTTACAGAATTTGAGCTAATAGGGATATTTATGGTATTTTCAAATTTTCTTTGATCATTTTTTTCATTGGAATTAGTATTTGTTTGTAAAAACACTTACCATAATCCCAAAGAGTTGGAGTCACATACGTGTTTTTTCCTTAAAGGAGACGTAGCCCACGAGATTACGGTGAACTCCTAGATTAAAATTGTTGTTGTGTTTGAATGATTATTTTATGGATTATGTTGTTGTCATACATGTTAAATTACAACAAGAACAAATAAATTTAAGACACATAAACAAAGAAAATCTTACACCACTTTCAAGTAAATAATTCTCGCCAAATTGTCAAGTAAAAGCTAGATCATTTTAAGTAAAACTAAGTGGGTAGGTTCTTGAAATAAACACAAGTTATCCAAACCATTTTCGCATCATCTACAACAGAGGCAGAGTATGTAAGTGCCTACAACAGCAACATATCAAGCAAAAGATGGATGAGGATAACAGAAGTTTCAGACAAGAACAAGTAAAAGGCACACTACTTATTGTGATAACAAATTAACTATAGTTTTATCCAAGGATTCAAGAGCCATAAGAGGAAAAACACATTGATGCAAAGTATCAATACATCATAGAGCTAGTGAGCAATGGAGAAATAGTTATGAATAATTGTAGAAAAGAAGAGCAATTTTCTAACATTTTAACAAAACCATCAGCGTAAAAGTTTAAATTATCTCGAAAGTGTCTAGGAATGAAAGATAGCAAAAATTTTAATTAAGGGGAAAAAGCCGGAAATTAATTCCAACTCCAAACCTAAGCAAACAGATAGTAAGCTTTAATTTTTATTCGAAAACCGAAGGACTACAACAACGATTTCTTATTTTGGTTTACACTCAATCATGCATTAAATTTTCGGGTTTAAATCCTCGCATTAACAACATAGTCGTAGCCCCCTCCTAATCCATCAAATTGTGGTATGCACCACGTTACCTCCCGCCTTAACACCATTCACTCCAATCGCATTTAAAAAAGGTGTGATAGGACAAAGTTTGAATTTTGGTTTGAATGTTTTAGTCATAATATGTTGACATATATACATATATGTAATAAATGCATACAACAGAATAATAGATGTAGAGATTGTGTGTTAAACAAATAATATTTAAAGAGTAGAAAATAGAGAAAAGCTTGAAGAGTTTTGTTTTGTAAAGAAGCAAAAGAGTTGTGTGTTTCATGAACCGAAACCGTAGGTGTTTCCGCAACTAAAGTCAGGTGTGTGGCCGAAAGGTAGCTGCATGTGGCAGCTAAATGAAACTAGGTGTAGAAGCAACAAGACCGAGAGTTGCCGCTGCAGCGAAGACCGTGTGTAGCAAATGTATTAAAATTGTGTGTAAAGCAAAAGCAGACCGTGTGTGTAGCAAAGAAGGCAAGAAATGAAAAACACAACAGGAATATTTTGATTAAACTAATTGTAGTTCTTATGAAATATTGTATTTTGTAACAGCTTTTTGTTGTTTTAATGTGTTAATCATCAATATTTTTGCTATTTGTAGATGACTAAATAATTTTCCTATATTTCTAAACAAGATTCATGAATATTGTGAGTTTTATAAATCTCACCGTTTTCATTATCCTTAAAACAAATTTTCTACTATCTCACTACCGTGCATTTTCCCGGTTGGCCTATCACTCCGAAGACCCCTCATGGGCTTATGACACTCATCTCCGTCCAATTTTCACACCCACAACCACAATACCTCTGTTTTGCCTATGCTTAACCTTCCACTTTGCATCTAGGATTGCCAAACAACCTACCTCTTTTCATGTTCATCAAATGCCTCTGCTATCGATGGTCTTAAATATATCTTTCTAGGCTTCAAATAAATCCAAAGATACGGGATTTTGGATCTTCAATACATCAATTTGTCAAAAAATCTGTTTTCCACGCTTGAAGACCCTAAGCCAAGGTTTCACGAAGACCAAGTCAAAAGAGCCTTCCATTAGGTCACTAAGGTTTCATAGGTTGTAGGGTTATCTTTGGTGTTCCAAATCGTTGTTTTTCATGTGCTAGAAGCTGAATCAAAAGGTGAAAATATTAGGACCTCGTTTTTCCTACCATATCAAGAAAAATATCTAAGGAGGACCTCCTTATGAAGTTCAATCTCTCGCAAGGACAACCGTTCATTTTTTATATTTATGTAGAGGTCAAGGTGATTTAAGAAGCAGAGAAATATGTAAGGCAAGGGCCGCTTCATTAAAGTACATCCACAAAAAATAAAGAGGAAACAACCTATGTTCAAAGAGAAATCAGATTTCCTAAGATTAATTTGGCTAACAAGATGCCAAATCGTGAGCCAAGGAAACAAATCACATGGGTAGAGGCACAAAGACAATCAAGCATGAATTGAAGATTTTTAGAAGTTATAAATGAAAAAGGGAAAAATTTGAGGTGAACCGAACAAATGAGTGAAATTTGAAGGATACAGGGAACTTAGAAGACAAATACTCAATAAATATTCTTAGACAACCCATAAACCTAAGATTTTGGTAAGAGGATCAAAGAAGATAAAAAGGCAAGTTTAGACTCTATACACCTACACGAATAACCAACCGCATGACATGACACCCGTAAATGAGAAGTGGCCAAAAGGATATGGAATACATGGTTATGAAGAAAACAATACTTATCGATACAAGTTTGTTATGCCTCAAGAAAATCAAGTATTGCCCAAACATAGTAAAACATGAGACTCAAGCAAAAAATCTACAAAACAAGGTGATAAAGGCATAAATGGGTCAAAAGGAAGGTCAAATTCCACCATGTCACCTACTTGAAAAGAAACAAAGAAAATGGTTAGAAAGGAAAGGGGTCACTTGAATGCTTTTAGCCACCTATTGAAAACTCAAAAGATAAATCAATAAAAGTGAAATAGAGGATCAAACCTTAGAAAAAGTGGGTTTTTGAGTTTAAATTATTTTTCCGAAAAGGCATAAAGGGCCATTTTGTTTTCCCCCATCTCATATTACTTGAAAAATATCCAAAAACCTTCAAGGAAGAAATTTATGAGTTTTAGTCAATTTCTGCAGTCAATCAAGGCCATTAAGCCTCGAGCAAAGCATGCCTGTAAGGCACCTAGTCACTGCGCGTAGAGGATAAATTACAAACTCTGTAAATTTACAAGCAGGATGCACCTAGAGCTGAGCACACCGCGCCTACACCTAAAGGCTACCCGTTGCCCGCCAGGAGGACCCGACAGCCCGCACGTGCGGGGCCGCAGCCTAGGGAGGACCCGATCGGTCCATTTTCAGCCCGGCGGTTACGCCCAGTGACCGTAAAGCCTACAAAAATCGTGCAACACTCGCGCGTAGGAGCCCGATAGGACTGCACGTGGGCAACAGCCGCGACTGTGAGGACCCGACCGGCCTGCATTTTTCGCGCCGTGCTTAGGAAAATATTCTTCCACCTCGCAAAATTTCCAAAAAACACAAGTGAGCCACCTCCAAGCTATATCCAAGGATTCCGCAAAGGAGTAAAAAACTAGTAGGTGCATGTTTCCTTATCCTCCAAGTGGTTTTTATGATTTCATGCTTAAGGAAATTAACTAAACCCTAGTGGCTATAAACACTAACCCACACCTCCATCACACTCACTGAATGCTTTCTTCCACCATATTTTCATCTCCAATTACTCCTACCTAATTTTCACACAAGAAAGCCTAAGTTTATCCTGCACCAAGAAAACCTCCTTCCTCACCTTCTCCCGATGCATCGTAACAAGAAGGAAGTGGCAAGGAGCAAGAAAGTGCCAATGAGGGTGATGATGAAAATGAGTCAAGCCAAAATGAGGATGAGGGTGAGGATGAGTTGGGCCAACAAGAGCAGAGAACATGGAAATAGAGGAAGAAGATAATAATGAAGAAAATGAGGAAGATTATAGTGAAAACAAATCGTGCAATGATGAAGAAGAGGTCAAGAGAAGAAGAGGACAAGGAGGTGGACAATGATGAAGATGATGACAGTTGCGTTAAAAATGAAGACGTTGAAAATAGAAGTGGACACTAAAAGCCCTAATGACACTAAACAAGGATGCTCCTAGTCATGACAAAGGTGAGGAAAAAAGAGGTAGAGAGCAGCCCAAATGAATATTAGTACATTGTAGAAAATAAAGAGGCTAAAGGCAAAGAATGACACCCATGAATCAAGCCTCAAGATGAACATAATAACAAGGAGGAAACTATCATGACAGCCATGAAAATAATGAAGGAAATGAAGGGGCTAATAGTCAAATTGAAAATCACAACAATGAAGACGTGTTGCTCTTAATGAAGAACAATGACAATGCAAAAATCGCGTAGGTTGAGAGTGGTGATGATGTTGAGAACAAAGAGGACAATGATGAAGCAAAATAAAAACATGATGACCAATGATACTAATGATGAAAATGAAGAGCTCGATGATAGCAACAAGGATCACAACCATGAGGAAGACAACAACAACATCACAGAAAAACCTCTTTCATTGAAATATCAAGAGGACCAAGGCTTGTGTTTTCTACCTCTAAAAGGAAAGGAACCATGCCATCCACCTCACCAAATCTTGATACAAGGGAAAAAGGCAAAGGAAGAAGAAGAAGATCATGATACTAGAGGAGTTTGAAATCATTCAAAATAGTTGATGAGGAGAATGAAGCAAGGATCTCAAAATTGCTCATCCGTAACAAAAAATTCCCTCATCAAGACCTCCAATAAAATCTAAATAGGGCCAAGAGTGTAAATGATGCCCTCGACATGGAGAATAGGCAACAGAGCACAAATTTCATTTATGGATATATCATCAGTGGCCCTGGAAAAGAAGCCCAAAGGGCACAAGTAAACCAGAAGAGTTCATGGCACCTATGAGGATAGTGAGGATGAGGAAGTACACTTCCTAGAGGACCTAAAACCATGGGTTGACAAGGTATTGGAAAAAAAAGGGAACAATAATCACTTAGCAGTAGCTCCTCAGATGAGATTGCTGGCCATGGCGAGGACACATGATCGGAAGCATTGGTTGGAAATAGCCATTACACACTTGGAGGCTAAATTGAAGAAATAAATCGGGATCTTGACCCAAAAGGAGTGATGACCAAGCATTATGTCTGAGAAACTGTTGTATGCTAAACCGAAAAAAAAAGGCCCAAACCAAGATCCAAGCATCCAGCAGATACAAAAGGCTAATCTAACTTAACATTAACACATTCTCTATGGGTCTTCAAACCTACAAGGGAGACATTCCAGCAAATTTGAGGAAATTTTGACAATTTTTAGTTTTTTTGTGAATTTGGAGACCACTAAGCTTAAACACCCCCGGCTCTACGCTTTCATATTAGGAATATTCAGAGGGAAAACTCAAAATTTTTGGAATCCTCATGTCTAGTACAATATTCTCACCAAATTCTCATAGAATTTGGAGTATTTACCCCCCTCAAAAGGCCAAAAACACCTCATTTTTCACCTTTCTACCCTCATTTACGTACCTGATGTTGCGCTTAGAGAAGTGTTGGGAAATTCTCCTTTGGACAAAGTTAATGAGCTCAATCAAGAACCAAGGGTATATTTGGAAATTAGACTCTCATCCAAATTTCCAACGGCCATCACGCAGAAAAATCTCAACATTGGAAGGTCACTAAACTGGCGGCGGACCTATTTTTTTCTCAAGGTGTTTCAGGCATTCGCATCTTCACCGTGCGCTTGGCCAAATGTGAACAAAAGACACTCATTAATTGCAAAATGACATTTTAATGTTTTTTTAGTCAAATCAATCCAAAATTAGGTGCTAGGAGTTATTTTGGCATTTATTTCATGAGACATTTTGTGCCTTGGGCCTCGTATTGTCTCTGGGTATAAATGGCATTTATGGATGATTTTGACATTTTCAAACCCCAGTTAGGGGTTTTTTCCCTCTTTTGCTATATAAATAGAGCATTAGGGCTTCATTGTAAAATGTTGGCATTTGATGACTTCTTGGAGCAATACAGTAATTGTTTTTTAGATTGAGAAGAAATTAAAAGCAGGGAGTTTCAGGATGGCTGCCCCATTGATGGAGAAGGTTGATCCCCGAGTTTGGTTAATGGTGATGTGCTTCTATTCATTTATTTGTTTCTCATGTATCATTGTGTTTAATCCTTCTTTATTGCAGTAGGACAAAGCTTTTAAAACTAAGAAATGTTTTCAAGGCACCTTAGCTCTATTTGTTCTTCACCGCTTCTTATGTTTTCCTCTCGCTAGGACATTTTTAGAGAATTCTCTAATTTCTCTCTAGACCCCCTAAGCTTGTTTAGTTTCATGAATGGTTTAATACAGTAGGTATCAAAGATGATTTATGGCTAGCCTTGCTTGTTTGATGTCACTAAACATTTTTCTTTTGAAATTTCTCTCCAAAGTACCATTAATTAGATTTTACAAAGATGCTATGTTTCGATCATACCCTTTGTCCATGAATAATTGTTTTGGAGATATTCAAAGATATGATCAATGATGTTTAGGTTTCTCTTATTTGGATTAAAGTTATATGTGTATCTGGAATGTTTTCGTTCAAAGTAGTTCAGGTTAAAATGGAGTTTCTTTGCCTCTATATTTCATCGATTGTATGTCTGAAATGTTTATTTTCTTGTGTTGAATCAAGAGTTATTGGTGTGCTATGTTCATTGTGATTTCTAGGCCAGTTATGTTGAAAGTCTCTGTTTTGGGTTGCTGCTGACAAAGGACTTCTTAATTTCCTTTGCCCTACTTTGTTCACAAACTCGATATTCATTTCACTTCAAAAAACCTTGAGAATCCATCCGACCATGCTATATTTTCCCTATGATCCACCCCCGATTTATTGTTGAAACTTTCCATGACTTTTATTGCCTCCATATACCAATGATTTGAATATTCCTCACTCTATATATTCTACTTGATCATCTTACCCAACCAAAACAAACAGACAAACCCTACACTTAATAACTAGCCTAAAATCAAACCCTAAAAGAAAACAAGTTCATATCCTTGCACAAAATAGAGAGAGCCCTATCTCGAGTCTAGGGAAGGTTAGGTCCTAGGACTCCAAAGACTAGTTTGATGTTATCATGTGCATTTGACCTCTCCAATCTAACAACCATGGGACCATAACATAACTGCGATCACAAAGCAGACCTTCTATAAGTAACAAGATTATATATCCTTAAAAAACTTAATCCTCGTCAAACAATATATATTGATTTATCACCAACTTCCACCGCCTAACATAAATGGAAATCAAGGTGATATATTTATGAGTTAGTGACACTCCAAGTACTTAGAACTTCGTAAACCCTTATCAAATCATAAAGAACTCAAACTGCTACCAAAGAGTAGAATCTCGGTTATTTCACCATCCTAGCAAAATGATGACTCAAATCGTAGGTAACTCATAGAAATCTTAGGGCTACATGGGGAACTTTAAAAACCAAAAAACATCCCTAGATTGGTTTTTTGTCGCTATTGGTGGTAGAACCATAAACATACATCCTTAAACAATAAAATATCCACTACGACTCCACAAACCCTAGTAAGCCTTCTAACTACTGTTCATAGACTTCCTTAGATTGTGTCAAATCAGCCCCGAGAAGTTTAGGCCTAGTCACACACTATGTGGGTTTAGAAAACACTAAAATAGGTCAAATTAAAACAACATAAAATTTCAGCCTCTCATACCTCAAGGTTTGAACGTCGAAAGGATCGTACTCGCATCTCACTTCGACCTAAATCCTCCCACCATCTTCGATGACCCAGAAAATATTTTGTGGGAAACTTCTAAAACTCGGCAACTCAACTAATGTTAGACCATTCATAGAACAATATCTCGTCCCCCAACATCTTACATCCATGCAAGACCCCCCATTTTGACTCGCACCATACAAGAAACCTTTTTAGAACGAAGTCACAAAGTGAGATCGACTCGTACAAACCTTGAGCCCTTATATTTGTAGCGTAGTTCAAGCATAGAAGCCTCTCCTTCCACCTCCCGACTTCTAGCTTCTCCATCACTTTGGCTTCCTTAGATCCCAAGTCTACTCAAAATCAAACTTTCGTTGGTCCAAGTACCTCTACCACTCCCATCCACACATCCACTATTCAAACCACTCCACTTCATCCCCCACCCCCTCTCACAAACCCTCCCCTTGTCAATCATCCTTGGATCCCATTCACTCCCATCATGGTAGCATGGTATGCCCCCTGCACCGCCACAACCTTTGTTACCTTTTCCAAATGAGTACCAATCTAAAATCCCTCACTTTACTAGAGCCGAAATCCATCATCGCCGAACAACATGTAGATAGGATAAATGATGCCTCCGATTACATGGAATTAGAAGAGGAAACCATTAAAATGAGGATCTTGCAATGAGTTTAGAGGATATGAAAAATGGTTCAAAATCTTGACCTAATAAAGATACATGATTCCCTTCTCTTTACCAAACATTTATAAAAAGTGGGAATCAATAAAATTCCTCTCGAATATAACAACGTTAAGCAGAAATATCTGGGAACATGTCCAAGACTATTGTACCAGGTTCAAGAACATTTACAATGCCCTCCCACCGATATGAAACCCCCACAAGGCTTAGCTT
Organism: Pinus albicaulis; assembly: GCA_034641835.2. NCBI lineage: Eukaryota > Viridiplantae > Streptophyta > Pinopsida > Pinales > Pinaceae > Pinus > Pinus albicaulis. The sequence goes on from CM076576.1 coordinate 333,485,175, forward strand.
GTACAAAATTTCCCAGAAGATTTAATTCAGACATGGCCTATCAATTAAGAGAGAGAGCCCTAACTTTAAAAGACATGCAAAAGGGAGCTATGTATGTAGAGGCCAACCTAATTGAAAAAGGGCTAGATGACGAAAGAGAGTCACCTACAAAGATGAAACTATGGCCTCATCCTCCTCATCCGATGCCAAGATTGACAATTTAGTGAGGGTAATGGAAAGAATGATGGAAAGGATAAACTTCGAGTGTAGGAACACCTCCTAGGGAAAGCCAAGAAAACTCTCAAAATGTAAATAGGAATCCAAACTTTAGAAGAGACCCTCCCCTAAATAGACCAAGAGACAATGACCAACAAATCGTGCCCTCTTTCCAAGACAATTGCGTGGATGAAGAGGAAGAGAGTCAAGAACCCGTAGAAAACCATGTAAACTTGATAGGTTCTAACAATGAGGGAGATGTTTTTCTCACTAAACAAGGTTTATTTTCCTCGATCAAATTGAAACAAACTATGAGGATTCTCAAGACTATCAATTAGCATTTGAGAATGCCATAATGGAAGTCCATAGGCAATATGACCTTAGGAGCAAAAAAGGAACCAACAAAAATACAAAAAGAACAAACAAGACACTACTATTAGGAAGACACTCCAAAATACCTCAAGAGGACAATAGACACTAACATCATGCTAAGAAACTCAGCCAAACAGAGACAAAACTAGCCAAACAAATGGTGACACAAGCTACCCTAGTACCTCTACTAGTGGCCCCGAGAAAACTCTTGTCCAAAGTCCCAAATCAAATTAGCGAACTAAACTTGTGGAAAATATTATGGTCGATAAATCGTACGTAAATATGCCTAAAATACAAGCATTTTAGTTTGAGGGAGAGATTGCTAAAATCAAAGTAACCATACCTCTCACCGAACTCGGTAACCCAAGATATGTATAGTTCCCAAATTTCTGAAAGTGTTTTGAACATAGGGAATTATTCCTACACTCTAAACTTAACTGCGATGACAACACTCCTATTTATTCCATTCATTCGTGACCTTGACTCATTTATCTTGTATAACAAAGACAAAATTAGTGAATAGGTAATGAAATTGAGATAGATCCACATACCACAACACTCAAACCAAAAACCGAACAGAACTCAACAACCAAAAACTCTAGCAACCCCGAACAACAACATAGCAAAGAATATGAACCGGAAACACTTTGGAACATGAGCTTTGATGGATTTTGTGGTAAATCGGTTCATGAGCTGGTATCTAGATAGATAACACAAATGAAGGCCTTTCCTACAAACTAGGATTACATGCACTAATAACATTGCAGAATACGAGGTTCTCCTCCTCGTTTACATTTCCTTAAAAACATGAGGTAAGAAGATCTCGTCCAAGGAGATTCAGAGTTATCATTAGGAAAATCAAAGGGGAGTATTCAGCTAAGAATACTAGACTAAGAGAATATAGGAATGCTGCCTAATTTAAACCTTTGAAAAATATGAACTCACTTTCATTCCTAGGGCTCAAACAACCTTGCCAATGAGCTTGCCTTTTGCCGCCGCAATTGCCAAATACCCCATGCAAAGGAACAATACATTGTCAAAGTTAAAATCGGCCTACAGTACCTAACAACATAGACTATTGGCAAGTGTTTGAGGTTGATAAACAAATTGATGACTGGCAATCTAAGAATGAATTTGAAATACCGGAAACAAGCTTAGGGCATGAAGAAGATTATTTTCGAGAAACAAGACAAAACGTAGCCGTCTCAATACTATTGATATAAATCTTCTGAAAATCCTTATGAGGCATAATTGTTTGAAATCCAGATCAGAAGGACTCTCGAGGTTTTACAATGTAAAGATGATACATTACCAAGGGGCCTTACATCGTTGGGACGAGTTGTTTGATTTAATGATGTGGCTAGAAAGCCAAAGATGGAATTTACCGAGACTAATGTAGAAGAATTTAACATAGGTAGCATAAATGAACCTAAAATGACTGTTGTCTAAACCCTTCTTCCTCACATAAAACAGAAGTATATTGATCTTTTTAAAGATTTTAAATATGTGTTTGCATGGGGATATGAGTGACTTGAATTCCTATGAAACAAGCATTATTCAAAATAAAATTCCTTTCAAGGAACATCGTAAACCATTCAAACAAAAAATTGAGAATAATAAACTCCATCCTAGTACCTTTAGCTGAGAAAGAGATTAAGAAGATGTATGATGTTGGGATCGCAGTCCCTCTTGGGTACTCAAAATGGGTTTCAAACCTCAGAGCATAGAAGAAGATTCAGGGAGATTAGGTCGTGCATTGATTTTAGAAATTTGAACAAAGCCTCCCGAAAGATAACTATCCTTTCGTTGGTAATATGGTGCAATATGTTGTCCTCGATGAAACCTACTTGATGAAGTTGTTCTTGATGGAACTACTTGATGAGTTTCCTTTTGATAAGAAACCTATGTGTTAAAGATGTAAAAATGATGTTTCTACAAAAATGGGCCGTATGTGACAAAGAAAGGAATTCCATAAGTGCCAGAGAAATGAAACAAAGAAATATATCTCAATGTATATGTAGGTTTTATGAAGGGAACCGATGTATGGATGCAATGTATACTTAATTCTTGTGAAGTCAACCCGTATACATTCGGTATTGGCATATATGTAGATTTTATGACTAGCCGTATACATGCCAAGTTCAGTTAAATACAGATGCATTTTAAGTCGATGAATGTTTAGGTTGAGTTTGTATCCGCATATTTATTCGGTTCGGTTATTTCGAGTTTTGCTTGCGTGGTATCATTGTTCGATTGAAGTATTGGGTAAAGTCTAAGGTTGTTGATGTTTATGAAGATTTGTGTCGATGCTATTTGATCTAGTATGAAAATTGATGAAACATGATCTGAAGGTTCCGAGGGTTGAAGTCAAGATGGAAGTAGAAGCTTCATGCCGCAGAATTTGGAGTTCTCGATTAGGGGGTTGAAGATCCTTCTAGTAGTGGTTGGTAAAAGAGATTAGGGGGTTAGAAGCCTTCTTCCAAAGAGTTGTACCGTAAAAAGAGAGAAGGTTGTAGACTTCTGCTAGTAGATGCTCGCGTACCTTCAATATGAGTTTGTGTCTAAGACAATATTGTAAACAATTTTCCATATAATAAATATTGAAGACAGACGACAATAGCGGTGTTTTTCTCCGAATTGGGTTTCCACCTTAAATATTGGTGTTCATGTGTTTTTCTCGTTTAATGATTTATACTTCGTTAACGCATAATTACTAATTATCTAACATGCATGACTGTCAACTAACTTAAATATTGTTCCCGAATTTTTTTTCTAATCTACAAATTTGCACGCATACATAGCTTTTAATATATGCGCATGTATACGCGAGTTTGGTTCATCAAATCCGCGTATGGAATTATATAAAGAAAAATTTAAAATATTTTCAAGAAGTTCAAATAATGATTCACCCCCCCACCCCCTCAATATTTTTCCCAACAATTGGCTCCGTAGCAAGATCCTCTAGTCTCTGGAGCAAATATGTATGGGCTATAGCGTGAAGGAGGTTATCAATATCCAATATTAAACAATACAACAGAAATAAAGAAGCAGAACAATGCAACAAGTCAATGCATTATTGGGAAGTCTAACTAACTGGGACTGGCTAAAGTCATGGCATTGAATATAGCAAAGGAGATATGGGACAAAATCATTCTAATTTATAAGTGGATACCAAGGTAAAAAGTGCTAAACTCCAAACTCTCGAATTCAATATGCATACCATTTCACAAGTAGTGAGGAAAGCATTGCTAGTTTCTTCTTATGTCCGCATGATATTGTAAACGTATGACAACCGGTGAAACCATAACTCAATACACTACTATGGTAGAAAATGTTTTAAGATCTCTAACTCCCAAATTTGAATCAAAAGTGTTTGCTATTGAAGAAAAGAAGGATCTACAAACTCTTACTATTGTTCAACTTCACAGTATTTTGACTCGTTTTTGAAATGAGAAAAAGGAGGTCCATTCCAAGTCAAAGAAGTGTCTAGAGTCAACAAAAGGAAAACAAGTAGAAGAACAAGAAAGATCACATATTGTTTAGAATAAGATGAGATAAATTCTGTAAATAATCTACAACTTGGCACCGGAAGATTCGCAGGTAAGCCTTTAAATGTTGTGGAAGAGTTGTTCATTATGTCAAGTGTCCTCATAAAGAAAACATGAAAAAGGAAAGGAAGTGGGCAAAAGTAAATAAGAATCCCGCTTTATCAATAGAAAAAGTTATTATACTCATGAAGATAGTGATGGGCTATCAAATAGTGAAGAAGGAGAATCTTATCAAGATGTTAGACTACTCATGGCTTTTGAAAAATATTCTAGTGAGGCTAAAAGATACCTTTATGGATGCACTACAGAAAATGATTTTCTGAAGAAATTAATCATCTCAAAAAGATGTTTGGAAGAACAAAATTTCCATAGATACTCTAAAGAATCAAATTTTGTTTAAAAGGAGAAGCACAATGAGAAATTAGAATGTGAAATAGCAAGTCTAAGAAGTGGAAATTGAAAGAGAAAACTTTAAATCTTAGATTTTCATGAACCAGAACCTTAGATGAAATTATCAAGGTTCAACGCTTCCTTTGTAAAGATAGGTCTGATAAGAACGAGAATCTTTCTCTCATTTTCAACACCAAGCTATCTAAATGTAGCTAAAGCCAAATTTTCACAACATTCTTTCAATGCCAGAAGAGAAAAAAGAAACCGTTGCAAAGCATGACCACTTCAATACAAAGAACAATAGCGTAAATATCAAACAGAAACACCAACTACAGGTAAACACAAACAAGGTTTCATGATCAAGACAAATTTCTTCTTTAATGGGAAATGCTTCTCACGCCATAATTTTGGTCATAAAGCTATTCAATGTGTTGCATACAAAACCATCAGCCAGAACAGAGAAGCAAGAAAGAAAAGAAATGAGACTAGAATAAAAGAAGAATACTTATAACAAATTTTCTCCTCTTCAAAATCAAATTGAATGTGCTTATTGAAATAACTTTTGGTCATGGAGAATCTAAATGCAGGAGAAAATCCAACCAAAAGAGCATACCTTAAATTTCAAGGTATGGAGAAAGAAGGACTTACAGGCCGAGAATTGTGGCATAGCCTTACTTGCGTATAGAAGAAATCAATGGTACACTGATAGTAGATGGTCAAAAAATGATAGGTGATAGAAATAAACTCCTTTCATACAATGTCGAGAAAGAGAAAAGAATGTTACCATTGGAAATGATACTCCCCCGATGTCGTTAATAGAAAGGTTTTATTTTTCTAAAAGAAAATGTAGTGCTAACAATGCTATGTATGTGGATGGATTAAAACATAACTCATTAAGTGTGAGTCAATGTGTGATCAAGGAAATGAAGTTGTCTTTAGTTCAAAAGAATGTGTGGTACGTGAACTTGACACAGAAAAAGCAGAATAAAAGGAACTAGAACACCAAGAAATATGTATGTATTGAAAGGTTGCAAAGAACAATTTTTCTTTGGGTAAATATTTAGAAAATTATTATGTATAGAATATTGAGGCATTTGAGTTTCTTCAAATCAACAAATCTAGAAATTCAAAGCAAGCCAGGATCTTCCCGTATCACTTCACTAAAAGTACCATATGCAAATATTTCCACTCCGGTAAGAAACCAAAGGAAAATTCATAATGCCAAAAAGGACTGCAGCAAGCCAAGCCTCTCAACTCATACATACTAACTTATGTGGACCTATGAGAAAAATATCACCCTCAGGAGAAACAATACTATATTCTTTTTATCGATGATTTCTCTAGAATGTGTTAGATTGGTTTACTAAAACACAAATATGAAGCATTTGAAAAAAATTTCTACATCTTTAAAGCCCTGGTTGAATGACTAGGATCTAAAAATAAAATGTCTTAGATCCTACCGAGGAGGGGAATATATATCGATAAATTCTTTGATTTCGTGAACAACATGGCATAAAAAGAAAATTTCGTAGCTAGAACCCCACAACAAATGGTGTGGCAGTAAAGAATGAATAGAACAGCTCAACAAATGGCTCGGGTTGTCGATGTAACTGAACACCCATGTCTTTGGGGAGAAGTAGCACATACCGCAAATTTTAACAAGGCTCATATTCTTGGTGGTCGTTGATAAAACTCCCTATGAGCTCGTGATGATAATCTTCCAATCAGAAACACTTAGAGTGTTTGGAAGCAAATGCTTTATCAAGAACAATGACGAAAAAATTTGTAAGTTTGAACCTAGAGCATGAAGGAACATTTTCGGCTATTCTTCTAGAAGTAAAGCATATAAATGTTACAATAAAAGATCAAAGATTGCTGAATGTATTGATGTTGTAATTGATTAGTCTCTCTCACTTCCAAAAAGGAAATATCAACAATAAACCAAGATGATGATGATGATGTATATCCTCCTACATCAAATAGAAACAACATGGAAGTTGAACCCAATGTGAAAGCTCTCAGAAGAAGATCTATTCAAAAAGCCCCATCTGTGTACATTCAAAGAATCATCCAAAATCACAAATTTTGGAGGAAAGGGATTAGGTGTCCAAACAAAAGAAGAACTCTGTAGACTCTAGCCATTCAGCATTTCTATCCTTATTGGTCCACATAATGTCAATAAATCTAGCAAAGATGAATGTTGGATTCAAGCCATGAATGAAGAACTCGACAGGGATTTGAAAAGAATCATACTGGGAATTGGTTCCAAGACCTCATGATAAAAATGTTATTGAACAAAATGGACATTTAAAAACAAGTTAAATGAAAATGGAGATGTTATTAGAAACAAAGCTAGACTTGTTTGTAAAGGGTATGCTCACCAAGAAGGTATAGACTTTGAAGAAACATTTGCTCCCATAGCTAGAATTGAAGCCATAAGAATGTTTCTTGCCTTTTTCAATCTTTCAACAATTCAAAGTTTATCAAATGGATGTGTTAAATATGCTTTCCCCAATGGTGATTTAGAAGAAGAAGTTTATATAGAACAACCATAAGGATTCATTTCAGAAATGATGAAAAACTTGTTTGAAAACTTAAAAAAGCTTTATATAGTATCAAAAAAGCTCCAAGTGCATGGTACTATCGTCTTGACAAATATCCTCATCAACAAGGTTTTTCAAAGGGATCTCACGATAGCAACTTATATTACACAAAAAATTGAAAATGATAAACTATTGATAGTAGTTGTATATGTTGATGAAACTACTGGGAGTAATGAAGAGTCTATGAGTCGTAAATTTGCTTCGTTATAAAACAATAATTTGAAATGTCTTTACTTGGGGAACTAACATTTTTTCTTGGCTTACAAGTGAAACAAGCAAGAGATGGCATATTTTTATCACAAGAAAAATATCTAAGAAAATTCTCAAGAAGTATGGGATGGAAGACCTCAAACTCAGTAAGTACACCAGCTGGTAATTGGTAACTCGCTTCCTTACGATGATTCTCCCAACTCGTGAATCAACCAGAATATAGATCCATGATCTAAGTCTTCTTTATCTAACCGGACAAGACATGACATTATGCATGTTGTTGGGATTGTTGGATGATTCGAAGCTAATCCTAAAGAGTCGCACTTTCAAAGCCGTAAAAATAATATTCAAATATCTACAAGAGACTCAAGAAATTTGGTTTATGGTATCCAAAGAATGTTGATCTCACTTCTTCATGCCATACGTATGCGGATCGGGCTAGAAATCTTGATGATAAAAAGCACTAGTGGTGGTGCATTCTATATGGGGCCCGATTGGTATCTTGGTTCAACAAGAAACAAATTTCTATTGCCTTATCTACAATAGAAGTAGAATATGTGGTCGCCGCATCATGTTGCACACAACTACTTTGGATGATGTAGACTTTATGTTATTATTCAAATCAAAATGCTCACCTCCCATATCCATTTTGTGTGATAATACAAGTGCCATTAGTATCTCAAAGAACTTATTATGATCTCAAGACCAAGCACATTCCTACCAAGTACCACTTCCTGTGTGAAAAAGTGCTGAACAAAAGGTTAAATTGGAGTATGTTCCCTCCAAAGAACAAGTTGTTGATATATTTACTAAACCTCTTCCCCAGGGAAGCATTCAAATATCTCGACAAAAGCCGGGAGTTGTCTCGCCTCTCGCATCAGATCTACTTGATTGCTGTATGATTAAATCTCTTGTGATGTGGCTCTCCATAAAAAGGCAAATCATATGACATGCGAGTTTTCTATACATAAAACCGTATGTGGTTTTAGTCGATAAATTTCTAGGTCCGTGTTTTAGAAAATTTGTGGTGTTGTTGGGTAATCTCGTTTTTTTTCCGCATTCATCTTTCTCTGGATTGTCTTCGATATTTTTCTCCCTACGAAGACGTGCCTTTGATGATTTGGTTTTTTAAGATGTTCAGGATGAACAAGCTAAGGGGGAGCACTTGTCTTGTGGAAAAGGATGCATTGTTGGTATCTCGATTGGTTTATGTGTTATGATATCATGTTTGAGATTCCTTGGTTTTGTTCATAAATATCCATATATATATTTTGATAAAGGTCATGTTGAATTATGATGTAAAATTTTTATATTCAACATGTAAGGATTTGTTCAAAATTGTGAACCCACTTGGTTGGGGAAGTTGAGTCAAATTTTTAATTCCACTTGGTTGGATCATTGATGTAAGTATGAATCCTTGGTGATAGGAAAGGATATACTCCTAAGTTGAGTCACAATCATCGACAAATATTTAAAGATCCAAAGATGAACTCAGTGGGGGATCATGGTAAATTTTGAAAATACATCAGATCTTCAGAGCTCATCTTTCTACAAGGGAAGAGAAACCTGTTTTATTTTGATTTGCCCTTTTCCCTTGATGATAAAGGGGGAGAATATTTTGTGTATGAGTAATGGTTATGAGTAATGTGCATATCTATCAGGATGATCAAACACCATCATGGTTTCCATCAAGTCCAAAAGGGATATTGTTGGCAATATGGTGCAATATGGTGCAATATGTTGTCCTTGATGACAACTCTACTCAAGGAAGTTGTTCTCGATGGAAACCTACATGATGAGCTCTTTTATACAAGAAACCTATGTGTTAAAGATGTAAATGATGTTTCTACAAGTCATTTTAGATGTGACAGAGAAAGGAATTTCGTTAGTGCCAAAGAAATGAAACAATATTTCTCACCATATGTAGGTTTTATGAAGGGGAACCCACGTATATGAAATGGCATACGCTACTTTTTGCTGCAACCTACGTATACATTCAATACATATACACGACGAACAGACTAGAAGTCACATATACACACAAAGGTTCAAATAATAGTTACGTATGCATTTTAAGATGAATGTCTGTGGTTGAGTTTGTATCCAGACATTTATTCTAAGTCCGGGTTATTTCTGTGCTTTGCTTTATATGGTCTCACCGTTCTGATTGAAGTATTGGGTAAAGTATATGGTTGTTGATGTTTGCGGAAGAGTCAGGTTGATGTTAATTAATTCAAAGATGAAATTGATGAACGTTCCAGTGGTTCCGAGGGTCGTAGCCTCGCATGGAACTAGAAGCTTCCCTTCCAAAGAGGCCGGTGGCGTTCCGACCGGGGTTGGAAGCTCCCCTTCCAAAGAGGGTCGGTGTGGAAGAGAGATTAGGGGGCGAGTCTTCCCGCAGCATCTAGAAAACGAGAGCAGGCTGTACTGTAGACGCTCGTGGCTACTGAGAGAATTCACACCGCACACTCATTAAAATAGTTTACATACGTACAAGATAGAGATGACGAGAATGCGGGTTTTCTCCCGAACGGCTTCCACCTTAAATATCAAAAATATGTGTACGTTTCTCAGGTGATGATTTACACCGCTCGTTAATGCACATAATTATTGATTAATAATAAATGCGTTTGACCTGTAAAATGACTTAAAGATCGTTCTCGAAAAATTTTTCTAATTCAAAATTCAGCACGTAATGCTAGTTTCTTTTATTATATATGTGCGCGTTGGATGAGTTGGCTCATCAAAGCCGCATGTGAAATTATGTCAAGAAGAAGTTAAAATCTTTCAAGAAGCTCTAAATACCGTTTCACACCCCCCCCTCGCATTTTTCCCGACATCCTCGTTCCAAATGGATCATATATTGCAAAGGGTAGTTGGCTCCAAGAGAATATCATCAAGCTGATGGATTTCAAAGCACAATCGCAGTACTAGTGCTTCCGTTATTTAATAAACTGTTTTCTCACTGAGCACCTCGGGGCATATCATGTATGTTGCACGTCTTCGTTAATAATGCAGTGGGCCACTTTCCAAGGCCATGGACATATATTTTTCGAAGACATAGGCTACTTCATAAATATTTATCGTGATGCCATCAACGTTCATTATAAAACCGATGAAGAAATTTACCCCAATCTACTCGAGGAAAGTCTTCAAAATGTAGGAAGTATGGCCTCATCTCTCAATCCCAAGAAACATTGTTTTTTCTCTCCAGAATGCTCCCTAGGCTGGCATCATCTCTCAAGAGGGAATCAAAATATACCCCAAAAAGATCAAGAGATATTGCAAATCAAACGATCCTAGAAAGATAAAGGAGTCATAATCATCGTAGCATCAACTTAAAGGTTCATCCCTAAACCTTGCTAAACTCAAGGCTGAGCCCAAAACATGCTTAGAAAGTGATAGAGTTAAGTGGACCCCGGAAGCCAAACAATACTTTAAGTTGGTAAAACATGCACTCACCCAAACACCCGCCTCTAATAAGTCCCGACTTTACCAAGGACTTCTACATTTTCTCATTTGCAACTAATAATACCCAAGTTATTTGAGTGCTGCTAAAAAAGAACATGATGGGGAAAGAATGAACCTTGGTTATCCTTTTCAAGAAGGGCTAGAGATGTTCCTTAAATACAACATCATGTGAGAACAAGCCTTTGCCTTGATCAAAGCATTGAAATATTTATGTCTATATTTTTCACTCAATATCATTACTTTTGTCCCACACACAATTGTCAAGGACATTATAAATCAGCCTCCCCACAGTGCAAATGTATTGATAGTATCTTAGATTATGATTTATACCACCCACTAAACTCAATAAAAGGAAAAGCACTAGCAAAACTCATGGTTGAATCAAATTTCAAGCACTAGACATGAACATGGCTGATGCATTAGAGGAAAGAAGAATTCATGCCTCCTCACATTGAAGAAGCATTTGAACTCCTATTGGTATGCTGATATTCTATATGTACTTTTATCTTAATGCTCTTCTTAATTATCCAAGACAAAAATCAGAATTTAAAACAAAAAAATCATTGCACTTGTATTTTAGATGTAGCTTGGTGTAATGGGTAAATTGCCACATTATTAAATGTTTTTGAAGACAGTGTAGATATACTGTGCATGAGTCATATGAGGAGAGTGTAGGCCATCTCACCGGAAAACCATGCCTAAATAAAATCTCTTAGATCTCGCTAGTATTGGCCTGTCTCCTTTTCCCCGACACTCACAAGCTGGTTATGGCTTCGCTACAAGTGCAAAATTCTTGATGGCAAGAGAAAACTTACCTTTGCCTTGCATCCCATCACCAAAGGTGGAAGCTCCTTTTCAATAATAATGGGGTTTGGACTGGGAAATCCACCTTCTTCATCTTCCCAACACAAGTGGATCATCATTGCTACCGATTATTTCACCAGTGGACAGAGAAGACCCTTTCAGAATGCAACCACCATTCATTACAATTTCTGGAGATCAACATCTGTCCCGATTTGACTGGCCCTATAAATATCATTATAGATAATATTGTTGCCTTTAAATCCAAAATAATGGTTGAATTTTTCTTACAAGTACTAGCATCACACCGGGGCATTCCATAGCTTATTACCTTAAGGTAATGGGAAGGAATGAGGCCTCTTACCAAAATTCTCAGGAATGTCAATAAGAAGTCGTTGGAAATGTAACTAGAAAGCATGGTATGGTAAACTAGTGCATGCACTACATGGGTTGATAGACCAACCACCAAGAAGTCAATCTAAGATGTCTCCCTATAAAATAGTGTATGGCATGGATGTAGTTTTACCATTTTAGAATTCAATCATAAAGTTTTCCTGGGAAGGTAGTTCAGAAGAAAATGACATGCAAAGGATAGTTGAACCAAACCATTCATTTGCAATGCAGACAAGCGAAGAAGTTTACCATGATTACTACAAAGCAGAAGAAAACATAAAGAAATCTTCAGAAGGTAATAGTCCAAAGCAAATAATTTCCACATTGGAGATACACTAAAATGGGGCCCAGAAGAGGACAAAGTAAACATGGAAAATTTGAGAATTTGTGGAAAGGTCCTTATATCATTCATTCAAGCAGAGGTCATAATGCTTTCTTTACAAGAAATGAATGGAGAAGAATTATTTGAGTCCCAGAAATGGCAAAGATGCCTGCCACTATTTTTTTCAAGAGTCCTACGAAACCTTCATTCATTGTAAATAACATTGCATGATGAGAGATCATAAAAACAAAAAATACAAAAACAAACAAACAGAGGAAAGGAGAGAGGTAGATTTGAAAGAGGTACAACCCCATAGCCAGAGTACGACTTTGAAAGTGTGCTAGTCTAAATGCCACTACTTGTTAAGAAAGACACTCTTGTTTAGTCATCTAAAGTCTCTAATCCTTGGTTGAGCATGTTTTAAATTTCTGCATAATAGGTTAGAGAAAGAAGGCTTTTGCTAAAATCATTTAAACTTGACTTGTCAATAGGAATAGATTAGGAAGAAAAGATGTTGGTTCTCAAATGCTCAAATCTGAAACCAAAGAGAAATGATAGGGATGACCAACAAATGATAAAACACAGCCCTCATACTTTCTAGTTTTTTTTATACAAAAATAATGTCTATGTGCGTACTGGTTCTAATGCCATGACCCATGGTAAATCGGTAGACTAAACCTGCTGAAATCATGTTTTCGATTTATCATGTGAGTATATTAGAGAATGAATCATAGTCTGACTGTACTTAATCTTGTCAGATGAATAGTCTAGGTAGAGAAATAAAAGAGTTCATCAGCATAGTCCGAACTCTTTGGAAGTAATAAGGGTACTGAAAGTAGATAGATTGTTTTGCCTTTCAAAAAGAAAAATAATGTCGAGGCGCTTTACCGGTCAAGTGCACCCACAAGAAGAAAAAATGATAGGAAAAGCAAGTATGTAGGTAGAAAGAGTTTGAAGAAAACATGTACTATCATATTTTTAGATCATAGCTTCAAGAGAAACATCGACGAAATGAAAGAAGAAAAATGCTCGCGATGGATGAAACCACCGGTCTTCATAAACTCGGATATTTGATATTTGAAGTTCTAGACACCTCTTGAAAAGGAGTTTCCTCAAGTGGAGCCACATGTTAGTCATCACAATATTTTTTTCTATTTGTAGATGACTAAAGCTAATTGTCCTATATTTCTAAAAAAAGATTCATGAATATTGTGATTTTTAGAAATCACCGTACTCATTATCCTTAAAACAAAATTTTCACTATCTCACTATTGTGCATTTTTCCTCGTTAGCCTATCACTCCTAGAAGACCCCTCATGGGCTTATGACACTCATCTCTATCCAATTTTCCACACCCATAACCACAATACTCTGCTTTTCCCTATGCTCAACCCTTCCACTTTCTCCATCTAGGATTGCCAAAACAACCTACCCTTTTCTCATGTTCATCGAAATGCCTCAAGCATTGATGGTCTTAAATCTCATCTTTCTAGGCTCTTTAAAGTAAATCAGTACAATGGATTTTTTGGATCTTCAATACATCACCTGGAGCCAAATCTGTTTTCCACGCTGGCAGACCCCAAGCCAAGGTTTCGACCGAAGACCAAGTCAAAGAGCCTTCCACTTTAGGTCACTAAGGTTTCATAGGTTGTAGAAGCTATCTTTGGTGTTCCAAATTGTTGTTTTTCATGTGCTAGAAGCTGAATCAAAAGGTGAAAAATATTAGGACTTGTTTTTCCAGACCTTATCAAGAAAATCTCTAAGGAGGACCTCCCTATGAAGTTCCAATCTCTGCAAAAGGACAAGCCGTTGTTCATTTTTTATATTTCTCAGTAGGGAGTGTTAAAGTGATTATTAGACGAGAGAAATAGGTAAGTTAAGGTTCAATTTGAGAAATTTATCAGTTGGCATTTGATGTATGATGTGTATTGGATACAACGAGTAGTGGTTTCGATGACATAAACATAACGCGAGGGGAGTTTGTACCATTTGGAAGCTCGAGTAGCTTAGTGCACCGACAAAAGGAATCGTGTCAACGAGAGCCTTAAGGCATTTCGTCGTAGTGGACAACCATTAGAGGGATATTTATGGTATTTTCAGTCTCGACTCATTGGGAATGTCATTGGAATTAAGTATTTACTTGTAAAAACACTTACCATAATCCCAAAAGAGTTGAGTCATGATACTGTGCTTTCCAAGGAGCATGAGTCTACGAGATTATGGGTGAACTCCTAGATTAAAATTGGTGTTGTGTTTGAATGGTTATTTACTTTGGATTATACTTGTTAAGCTCACACATGTTAAATTACAGCAAGAACAAAATGAAGTTAAGACACATAAACAAGAAAAAAATTCATACACCACTATCAAGTAAATAATTCCGCAAAATTGTCAACTAAAAAGCTAGATTATTTTAATTAAAATTACTAAGTGGTAGGTTCTTGAAATAGACACAAGTTATCCGAGCATTTTTCAAATCATCTACAACAGAGAGGTAGAGTATGTGGTAGCTATAGTAGCAACACGTCCAAAGCGGTATGTGATGAGGATAATGATGAGAAAGCATGTGTCATGCACATAGTAAAGGCACAATAGTTTATTGTGATAATAGCTCGAACTATAGCTTTATCCAAGGATCTCGGTGTTTCATAAGAGGACAAAACACATTGATGCAAAGTATCAATACCTCGAAAGAGCTAGTGAGCAACGAGAAATAGTTATGAATCATTGCGAACTGCGAAAGAGCCGAGCTTTTCCAAACATTTTAACAAAACCATCGCGAGAAATTTAACCATCTCGAGAAAATGTACGGGAAATGCAGATAGCAACAATTTTAATTAAGGGGAGTGTTGGAAATTAATTCCAACTACAAACCTAAGCGGCATGACGGTAAAGCGCGGATTTTGATTTGTCGAAGGATGGAAGCAACATCGATTTCTTATTTTGGTTTACACCTCACTGCGTGCACCAAATTTTTGGGTTTAAATACCTACATTAGCAACCTAGCCGTAGCCCTCTCCCGATCCATCAAATCGTGGTCCGCACCCACATTACCTCCCGCCTTAACACCATTCACCTAACCGCATTTAAAAAAGGCGCGATAGGACAAAGTCTGAATTTCTGGTGTGAATGTTTTAGGTCATAATATGTTGTACATATACACATATGTAATAGACAACAAAATAATAGATGTAGAGACTATTTGTTAAACAGTGAAGAGAAAGAAAGCAGGAAGAAAATAGAGGACAAGCTAGAAGAGTTGTGTTTTGCTTATGCTAAAAGAGTTGTGTGTTGCCACAGCTAAGCGAAAGCGCGTGTGTTTCCATAGCGAAGCTGTGTGTGTGCGACGACGAAGGAAGTTGTGTGTGTGTGTAGCAAAGGAAACTAGGTGTAGAAGCAATAGAAGAGGGCGGGTGTTGCGCCCTTACGGCGGGTGTATGCAGCGAGAAAATTGTGTAAAGTGCTGACAGCGGTGCGTGTGCTGTAGCGAAGAAAGGTGACAAATGAAAAACATAGTGAGGAGTATTTTGACTGAACTCCACAAATGTAGTTCGATGAAAGATTTTATTTTGGTAATAGTTTTTTGTTGTTTTAATGTGTTAGTCATCAGTATTTTTTGCTATTTTTTAGATGACTAAATACTATGTCCGTATATTTCTAAAAACAACATTCATGAATATCATGAGTTTTAGAAATCTCTACCGCTTTCATTATCCTTAAAACAAATTTTTCACTATCTCGCCATCGTTCTCTTTTCCCGGTTAGCCTATCACTCATAGTAAGACCTCTCATGGGCTTGGCGACCACTCATCTCCGTCATTTTCACACCCATAACCTCAATACTCTATTTTTTCTATGCTTAACGCTTTCCCACTGTCCATCTAGGATTGCCAAACAACCTTACCCTTTCTCCATGTTCATCAAATGCCTCAAGCATTGATGGTCTTAAAGCTATCTCTCAGTAGGCTCTTTAGATAAATCCAGAGTACAATGGATTTTGGATCTTCAATACATCAATTTGTCAAAAAAATCTTTTTTCCCACGCTCGAAGACCACTATGCCACAGGTTTCGACTCAAAGACCAAGTCAAAGAGCCTTCCACTAGGTCACTAGGGTTTCACAAAGGTTGTGGGGTTATCTTTCGTGTTCCAAATCACTCGTTTTTCATGTGCTAGAAGCCGAATCAAAAGGTGAAAAATATTAGGACCTATTTTTTCCTAAAGTCGCGATCAAAGAAAATCTCCAAGGAGGACACTCCTTATCAAGTTCAATCTCTCGCGAAAGGACGGTGCATTTCATTTTTGATATTTTTGTAGGAGTTTCAAGGTGATTATCGAGCGAGAGAACAGATAAGGTAAAGGGGCCTACCGTCTCGTTAAAGGGACATCCAAAACAAAGAAAGAGGAAACATCCTATGTTCAAAGATAAATCGAGGTTCCTAAGATTAGATTCGGGCTAGTAGCATGCCGAAACGAAAGGACCAAAGCAACAAATCACATGGGTAGAGGCACAACACGACACAATCATACATGAGAATGAAAGATTTTTAGAGGTTATAAATGAAAAAGGGAAAAAGGTGAGGTGAGCCGAATATAAATGAGTGAACTTGAAAGGGATATAGGGAACTTAGATTACGACACTCAATAAATCTTCTTAGAAAGCACAAAAAACCTAATATTTTGGTAAGAGGATCAAAGAAGGTAAAAAGGAAAGTTTAGACTCCATACGACCAAGAAGCATCGAGACATAACTACAGCGATTATGACATGGGCACCTGCGAAATCAATAGTGGCCAAAAAGGAGATGGCATACATGGTTATGGGGAAAATAGTACTTTATCATAGACGGGTTTGTTATGCCTCAATAAAAATCGAGTAAGCATGGCCCAAACACAGTAAAACATGAGACTCAAGCAAAAAAATCTACAAAACAGAGTGATAAAGGAAAAAATTGGTCAAAGGAAGGTCAAATTCCACCATGTCACCTACCCTAGAAAGCAACAAAGAAAATGTAGAAAGGAAAGGGGTCACTTGAATGCTTTTTAGCCACCCTCATTTGAAAAAAATCAAAAGATAAATCGCAAAAGTGAAATAGAGGACCGAAACCTTAGCAAAGTGTGCTTTTCGAGTTTAAATTATTTTTCCTAAAATGTATAAAGGGCCATTTTTTTCCCCCATCTCATCTTACAGTGGAAAAGAGCTAAAGAAAACCTTCGAGGAAGAAATTTTTAAGTTTTAGTCAATTTATGGGCAAAAGTCACCCGTGCTTTATGTTTTGGAGAAGACGCTATACCCAGGGTACCAGCGTCTGCGCATAGAGGAGAAATTGCGCGTAAGTTTACACCGTGGGTTGCGCCTAGAGTGAAGCACGTTGCTTACTCCCTCGGATGCTACCCGTTCGCCAGCAAGAGGACCCGAGGCACAACAAAGGGACCGGTAGGCTTGCACATGGGGTAGTGCTACACCCGTGGAGGACCCGGATCTGCCCATTTTTTCCGGCGTTGCGCCTGGGAGATCGAAAAAGCTCCAGCACGACTCATGCAGTGCTGCGCGTAGGAGCTGCGTAGGCTCGCACGTGGGCGCGCTACGCCCGTGAGGGCCCGACTTGCTCGGGATTTTTCCCTGCGTTGCGCTTAGGGAAAAAGCCTCTTCCATCCGCAAAATTGCCAAGAAAAAAGGGAGCCACCTCCAAGTCGCATCCAAGGACCCGCAAAAGTGATAAAACTGGTAGGTGCATGTTCCCTTATCTTCCAAGTGGTTTTTATGATTTCATGCTTAAGTAAATTAACTAAACCATAGTGGCTATAAACCCTAACCCACACCTCCATCACACTCACTTTCAAGAGCTACGTTTCACCATATTTTCATTCCACTACTCCTACCTAAGTTTCAAAATCGGGGCTAAGTTTTTCCAAAAGCAAACTTCTCCTCAAGAAAGCATCCCTTCCTCACCTTCTCTCGATGCATCGAATAATAAGGAAGTGGCAATGAGCAAGAAAGTGCCAATGAGGGTGATGGTGATAATGAGTCAAGCCAAAATGAGGATGAGGGTGATGATGATCACATAGGAGGTAGAGAACATGGAAACGAGAGGAAGAAGATAACAATTAAGAAAATGAGGAAGATGATACCGAAAAAAATCAAGAAATGATGAAGAAGAGGTCAAGAAAAGCGAGATGACATGGAGGTGGACAATGATGAAGATGATGACAGCGTACAGAAAATGAAGAGGCTTAAAACAACAGTGACACTAAAAAAACTAATGACAAATTCAAAATGTGTGATGCTCATAGTCATGACAAAGGTGAGCAAAAAGAGGTAGAGAGAATCCCAAATGAATATGAGGACATTGCAGAAAATAAAGAGGCTAAAGCGACGTAGTGGCACCCATGAAAGCAAGCCTAAGTGATGAAACGAGAATAGCAAGGAGGAGTCAAGCCGAGCACATGACAATAGCCATGACAATCATGAAAATAATGAAGGAAATGAAGGGCCCGATATTCAAATTAAAAATCACAGTAAATGAAGAGGTAAGAAGCTTTAATGAAGAACAAAATGAAAATGCAGAATCAATGAAGAGGTTGAGAGGGTAGATGATGTTGAGAACAAGGAGGACAACGATGAAGCAAAAATCACGATTCACCAATTGATATAATGATGAAAATGAATAGTTTGATGACAACAAGAAGGATCACGGCCATGAGGAAGACACCAACAAGATCCACAGGCAAACCTCTTCCCACGATCGATATCAAAGAGGACCAAGGCTTGTGTTTACATCGCTCAGGCAAGGAACCATGCCATCCACCTCAGACTAAAAGCTCGACAAGGGAAAACAAACAGGTAAAGGAAGAAGAAGAAGATCATGAGGTTGAAAGGAGTTTGAAATCATTTAGGTGGACGTTGATGAGGAGAATGAATCTAAAGGATATCAAACCTTTCTCATCCGAAACAAAAATTCCCTCATTGAAGACCTCCAAGAAAATCTGAATAGGGCCAGAGTGAAATGATGCCCTTGCATGTGAGAATAGGCAGCTAGGAGCAAAAATTTCCATATATGAGGCTAGGATAGCGTGGCCCGAAAAGAAGCCTAATGGCACATGTGTAAAGCTAGAAGATTTCATGGGTATCTATGAGGAGAGTGAGGATGATGAAGGACAGTCTACGGGAGGAGACCTAGAACCGCTGGGGTTGAAGAAGGCATTGAAAAACAAAGGGAACAAGAATCAACCTTAGTAGAGCGGCTCCCTAGATGAGATTTTGGCCATGGAGATAGCACATGATCAGAGAGCCTTGGTTGGAAAGAGCCAACATACACTTGGAGGCTAAATTGAAGAAAGCAAATCAGGGATCTTGATCTCCAAAGGAGGATGACCAAGCATTATGCCCGAGAAACCAAGTTGCAAGGGCTAAACTAAGAAAGGCCCAAACCAAGATCCAAGCACTCAAAGAGGACAAAAGGCCAAGATAACCTTGGAATCTTGGCACAATCTTCTTTTACAGGTCTCTCAAACCCCATAAAGGGAGACATCCACCAAATTTGAGGAAATTTTGACAATTTTTGGTTTTTTGTGAATTTGGAGACCTCTAAGCGCAACACCCCGGCGCTACGCTTCCATATCGGGGAATATTCTCGAGGGAAAACTCATCATTTTTGGAATCCTCATGTCTAGTATAGTATGCTCACCAAATTTTAGAGCACTTGGAGCATTTTTGACCCCTCAAAAGGCGAAAAAACACCTCATTTTTCACCTTTCCGCACTCATTTACGTACTTGGCGTTGCACCTAGAGTAGGGTTGGGAAATTTTTCTTTTGGACTGTTAATGGAGCTCAATCAAGAAACCAAGGGTAGATTTGAAATTAGACTCAGCCAAATTTCCAACGGGCCATCATAGAGCAAATTTGACATTGGGAAGGTCACCAAAACTCTAGTCGCAAGTAGTGGACCTATTTTCCGCCCGAAAGGTGTTATGTGTTCAAACCTCACCGTGCATTTTTGGCCAAAAGTCAACAAATGACACTCATTAATTGCAAAATGATATTTTAATTTTTTTTGGAGGCAAATCAATCCAAAATTAGGTGCTAGGTGTTTTTTTGACATTTATTTCATGAGATATTTTGTGCCTTGGGCCTTGCATGGTCTCTTGGGCATAAATGGCATTTACTATACGATTTTGACGTTTTTCAAACCCTAGTTAGGGTTTTTTCCCTCCTTTGCTAGATAAATAGAGCACAAGGGCTTCATTGTAAAAGGTTGGAATTTGATGACTCTTTTGGAGCAATACATAGTTTTTTGGAGATTGGAGAAGAAATTGGTGTTGTGGAGTTTTGTGAATGGCTTGTCTTGACCGATGATGAGAAGGTTGTTTGGAATCCCCTCGAGCTTGGTTAATGGTGATGTGCTTCTATTCCAATTATTTTTTTCTCATATATCATTGTGTTTCATCCTTCTTTATTGGAGTAGGACAAAGGTTTTTAGACTAAGAAATGTTTTCAAATGCACATTAGCTCGTTTGTTCTTCATCGCCTCTATGTTTTCCTCTACTAGGACATTTTAGAGAATTCTTAATTTCTCTCTAGACCCCCTAAGCTTGTTTATTTCATGAATGGTTTAATACAATAGGTATCAAAGATGATTTATGGTTAGCCCTCGCTTGTTTGATGTCACTAAACATTGTTCTTGAGGTCTCTCTCCAAAGTACCATTAATTAGGTTTGCCAAAGAGGCTATGTTTTGATCATACCCTTTTTCCATGCTTGAATAATTGTTTTGGAGATCTTCATAGCTATGATCAATGATGTTTATGCGTTCCCTCTTCTTTGATTAAAGTTATATGTGTATCTTGAATTTTTTTCTAACCTTGAAGGTGAAATCGGTAGAAGTTAAATGAGTTTTTTGCCTTCTATATTTCATTGGATTGTATGTCCGAAATGCTTATTTGCTTAAGTTGGAATCAAATAGTTATTGGTGTGCTCTGTCTATTGATTTCTTCTTTATGATAAATAGTGTTTGAAGTCCCTTATTATTTTAAGTACATGACAAGATCTTAATTTCCCTTTGCCCTACTTTGTTCACAAACTTGATGTTCATTTCACTTCACAAAAACCTTGAGAATCCATCCGACTATGCTAGATTTTGCTTGTGATCCACCCCCGATTTATCGTTGAAACTTTCCATGACTTTACTTTGACCTCATAGCCCAATGATTTGAATATTCCTTTACTCTTATCTATTCTACTTGATCATCACCAACCAAAACAAACAAACAAAACCTACACTTAACAACTAGCCTAAAATCAAAACCCTAAAAGCAAACAAGTTCACATCCTTGGTAATAGAAGAGGAGAGACATCTTTGTCTGGAAGGCCAGGTCCTAGGACTCCAAAGACCTGGTCCGCATGTTACCTGCATTTTTGATCTCACCAATATAACAAATCACGGACCATAAAATAATGAAATAGATTTTTACTCCATCTCTCTGGTACACATTGGTTTTATTATTATCTCTGAGGTCGAAGATGAATTTTTTTTCCTCTATGTTGTTCCGAAAATAACCAAAAAATTCCAAACATGGTATCGAGCATTAGAAATTTTCAATAAGTTGGTTGCGTCCGGTGGAAGATTTAATGATTTATGTGTATATTTACTATATGTCTTTCAGAGAGAGCTAGATATGTGAACATAATATATGTCTGAAAATATCGTAGTTTTATTTGCATATCGTAGTTTGACTTCTTAGAGTAATTTTTCTTCCTTTCTCAATATTATTGTATTGTGAATTTCAACATTGTTTTTCTAGCTTACCATAACTATTAATATTTCATATTTAAGCATCTATATGAGTTTGTTGAGTAATATGAGACTATTTTTTGAACTACCACAAGGTTGGGTTCAGATTACAAACCCTCTAGTTTACCTTTCAATGTCATTCCTTGTATCAATGATAGTATTCAGCTTCTTTATTATGCTACTCTAATGACCAGGGGTTTATCGAGACTAACCCTTGTTTCCTCGTTATCATTGATTAAATCTAATTTGCAATATGTATAACATTTTCCTTCTTTCTAGCTTCACTTTATTCTCATGGCTACAATATACCTACTACAATTTGTATACAAGAAATTGAGTTTTAGATGTGACTAGTTAATAGACAACATCAAAGTATTATCACTTACGATTACACACATAAATATAGTAATTAAATCAAGATAATAATTATCTAGAAACAAATTGCACAATATATCACTAGATAATGTCTTTCTACCCAACCAATGAGACGAGCCTAGTTGGCGTGTCTCCCACCGAGGTTGTCCTCACGGGTGGGTTCCTCTCGGTAGACAACACCACTTTTGTCAAATTTTCTCGTATGACTATCTAGTCACAACTGCAGTACTTAGTCACACATGATTAACTCCGTCACCGCAGCTCCACCTAGCCCACCGTAATGGAAAGCCTGACTACGTCTTTGCTGCGCATTTTCCGCTCTAAAATATCCCAGGATCCTCTCCCTGTTTTTTCCTATACTTTTATTATTTGAGAAGGAGTTATGGGTAGTTAACCTCCTAACCCATAATTGTCTAACTACCCGTGCATACGAAACTCATTTGACATTATCTTTCATAATGCTTGTGGAAAAATAATAAAAATAAATAAATAATAATTTCACTTTAAATTGTGTGACCTTTATATGGTCTTAACTAACATAATAATTTTTTTTATTAAATTACATGTTCCAAAATTTACTATTTACCATGGATGTCACATATTCCTCCGCTCAAAACATCGCTTTCTCCTGTGTTTTACCCCGGTAAACGATCCGGATATGCCTCTATACAAAGGCTCATCCTCTTAGGTCACTTCATATGGGCTAAAAGTGCTTCCAATGCATTTTAACTTGGATGAGTAACTCATGTACGCATAATTACTTCTCTCTATCGAGTATATGTTGGGGCTCTGAACTTTAGGAATTTGTCAGTCTCGGGTTCCACCTATAATCCTTTGTAATGAATTAATTTAACTAATAAACCAATTTTATAATGCATACATACTTATACATATATTTTAGCACACAAGCATGCCTATACAAAATTACTTATAAGTTCGGCCTACCTATTTCTTGAAAACTAATAACATGTTTAGGATCATAAATATAATTCTTTAGTATGGACACATGAAATATATTTTAATATGTATGTGGGTAGGTAAATCTATATGATACGCCATTGGTATGATGTGTGCCGCATCTAGAAAGGAACACAATATCGTGTAGCCAAATTGGCACACCTTGCCCATCACATCGTACTCTTCATGGAGTTTACCCAAACACACCCATGTTCCTCGAATTCAATTTTTCAATAACTCATTTTTCTTGTCACCATAATGCTTTTTCCGATCCTTGGGTCGCTTTCAAGTTCAATCGTACCTTTCATACTACTTATTCCATTTCTTCCAACATTTCTAGGCAAATCATGAGTTTATCTTCCATTCCACTCTAATTTATAGGTGTCTTGCATTTTCTTCCATATAATACCTCGAAATGGTCTCATTTTCAACGAGGCATGGTAGCCATTATTGTAAGAAAAGTCTACCAAGTGTATTCAATACTCCCATTTTGTTGGTTGTTGCATTGCAAACATTTTCAACATATCCTCGATTACCCGATTCAATTGTTCAATCAAATCATCTATGTGGGGGTGGTATGTAGTGTAAATCGTACTTGGGTACCTATCCCCTCGAAATATATATTTCCAAAATCGCTGATGTGAATTTAACATCTCTATCCGAGATTAACACCCTTGCTATCCCATGCAACCCGAAAATTTACTTCTGTGAATATGTTAGCGATTTGAATTGACTTAAAGGTAGATTGTAATGGAATAAAATGTACATACTTACTCAATTTATCTACTACCACCATTATGGATTCATTCTCGCTTCTTCGTCCTCGGGTAGACCCTGATGAAATCTAATCATAATCTCCCATTTCTATTCCAAAATGGGTAGTGGGTGAAGTAGTCCAACGGGGTGTTGATTCTCAATATTCTCTTGTTGACATTCCAACACTTAGCTAAGTATTCGACTATTTCCTTTTTATACCAGAAAACATATTCATTTCTCAAGGTGGTAACCATATTTTCATAAAGCTAATGAGCTACATAAGGGCTTCAATGACATTCATTTAAGATCAATTCTTTAATATTACCGTGATTCGAACATAGATCTTTTTTTGTTGGCAATATGATGCAGTGTTGTCCTTGATGGCAACCTCACCGAATGAAGATGAAGACATGAGATTGTTGACATGTGTTGTCCTTGATGGTAAACAGATGAAGTTATTATCGACACGATGGACTTGGTAAATGATGTAAATCTAATATGAAATGATGTTTGTTAGCAATATGATGCCGAGTGTTGTCCTTGAATGGCAACCCACTCTGATGAAGTTGTGCTTGATAGAATATGTCTTGATGAACTAAATATGATGTATCCACAAGCAGCTAAGGCAATGAAGAAAGGAATTCGAGATGTGCTAAATCTATGGTGAAAAGAGTATGTCTCCAAGGCATACGCGGATATGTCTAGGAGAAGTCGCGTATGCACGCGGAAGCAACGTGCCAAGTCGCGTATGGGAAAAAGGGCGCTCATAAAGTGCAAAACCAGGGGTAACCACCATGGTATTGACCCATTGTATTGGAGTAATGATTCGTCTCAATGACCCACCCAGGAATACCATCGGAAGTAATGTGGTTTTGGCTCATGGTATTGAAAAAGGGTAAAACCTATATAAAGAGAAGAAATTCATGCAAATCATGAGTGTGGGTGAAAGATGTCCGAGCTTGAATGAATACTTCTCCGTGAAGTATATCTCGTATGGAAAGGGTAAAGGTTTGATGATAGATCCTGAATCTATGATGCCCAATAAAGAAATGATGAACAAGGGAATCTAGATCCGGAATGTATTTGTATCTACTAGATCCGTTTATGGAAGGCTTAGATCTGAGATGAGGCGAACATCCGTCCGAAGTAAAAGGGTAAATCTGAACCCGAGTATCTCGATCCGAAGAAGTATGTCGCTCTATAATGGTTGAAGATCTATCGCTAGTTTGCCGCAGAGGAAGCGCATATATACGCGGCTTCGTTGAAGAGGAAGCGCGTATGCGCGATGAAATGAGTTCCTCGTAATATGTACGAAGTATACGCGCGGTTTATGTGAACGAAGCGCGATATACGCGACACGTTGAAAGAAAAGGGCATATGAAAACTAGGGTTTGCTGAAGTCTCGTGGTAAGAAATGTCCGATCTTTTCTCGTTGGTTTACTCGATATCCGACGAGCTGAGTTATGTGTATCAGTTTTCATGTTTGCCGTGCTTAAAAAGTATGGAGTGGGTCCAGGCCCGAAAATATGATGAAACGTGGCCTCGTAAGTGGTGTCCTAAAGGAAGTTTTCTGGATCAGCTGTGAAAAATTGATGAAAGCGTGGTCCAGTAGGTGTCGAGGGTTGTAGCCTTCCCGGCCGTGGGGTTGCAGCTCCCTTCCAGGTGAGGCCGGTAAACGAGATCGGGGGTCGTAGCTCCCTTCCGGAGAGGCCGGTAAACGAGTCGGGGGTTGGAGCTCCCTTCCAGGAGAGGTCGGCAAACGAGCGTGTGGGTGATCGCGTGCGGTAGGAGTTCACATCTAAATACATATGTTGTAAGATGTTTTCTCTATAATAAAATATTGAAAGGTCTGAGCTAAATCGTGAGCGGTGGGTTTTCTCCCGACTTGGGTTTCCACCTAAAAATCCCGGTGTTCATGTGTGATGCTTTGTGTGATGGTTTATTCTGTTGTTACTACACATGTTTATCGTTAACTTAACATCGCATGAATGAATGTTGCAAAGAACTAAGTTAATTAATATCCGCATATTTAGATCTGCTCGCTAATACGCGAGTTGTATGAAGGATATCCGCGTGTATACGCGAGTTTACTAAAGGAAAGTAGCGTATGGGTTTTTAGAGAGTGAAAAAGTAAAAAGTTTTTGAATATGCGTAAAGATACTCGATTCACTCTCGCATTTTTCCCAACATTTTTTTCCCGATATATTAACATACATTCCGTGTCCACCTCATATCCTTACGCTCACTATTATTCTCTTTGGAGCTGTTGCCACGTGAACCGTATTCAAGATATTTTCAGTAGCTTCCATAATATACTCCTTCACAACTATTTTTATTTCTCCTGAAGGAAATTTTATATGAAATGTTAAATCTTCTACTCAATGCATCAACAAACCATTTTTCTTTCGCCTCCGAGATGGTTGATTTAGAATTCAAACTCGACTTATGAATGCAACCCAACATTCTTATCGATCATTTAGAGTTGTTTTCTTAAAGTAACTAATGACGACTACTATGATCGGGTCATTAATATAAATTATTTTCCTAGCAAGTAATGGTGCCACATTTTCAAGGTCTGAATTACAATTGTTAGCTTTAGATCATATACCGAATATTTATGTTCATGCTCCTTAAGTTTACAATTTTCATACGCAACCACTCTTCGTTATTGGATTAACCCTCCCTCAACACCCTTATTTCAAGCATCCATACAAACGGTGTAGTCCTTATCGCGTGCGTTAAATTTTTAGGACAGGAAGCAGTGGTGAGTAAATGTTTTATTTTTTTCAAAGCTATTTTGGCGATCCCTTTTCCACTTAAAATTTTTTTCCCCTTTTTTTGTAAGGTGGTAATAGGATATGCTAATCTTGAAAAACCCTTCAATAAATCAAATCCGTAATACCCGACAATTCCCATAAAATATCTTATATCAGACTACTTTTTCAAGGAACATGCCACTCCATTATGGTATTTAGTTTTTCGGGGTCCACAACAATACCCTCTTTAGTAATGACATGCCCAAAATATTGAATTTCCTATTTATAGAATTCACACTTATCGTACTTTGTGTACATTTGGTGTTCTCTTAGAGTCTTTTACAAGACAATTTACATATGTCTCTTTATGTTATTCCATAGTCCGTGAATAGATAAGTATGTCATCAATAAATATTAATACAAATTTGTTGAGATATTGATGAATAAGTTATCCGTAAGACACATAAAGGTGCGAGAATTAGTCAACATGAACGCTAACACCACGTAATCATAATGTCCATGAACGGTTCTAAAAGACGTTTTTTGTATATATTCTTCCTTAATCCTAATTTGGTGGTACCTTTATTGCAAATCGATTTTTGGGAATATCATAACCCCTTTCACTTGATCTAATAAGACATTGATACGGGTAGAGGATATTTACCTATAAGTTTATTCGACTATCTATAATCGATACACAAATGTAAGGTGTCATCTTTCTTCTTTACAAATAGAACCGAGCTCCCATGGTGATACATTGGGGTAGATATATTTCTTATCAAGGAGCTCATGTAAATACATTTTAAGTTCGACTAACTTAGGAATACTCATACGCGTATGGTGTTGTAGATAACAGGAGCAGCCCTAGGTATGAGTTCTATAGTAAAGTCAATGTCTCTTTTGAAACTCGAATATTTTCTAGAAATACCTCGGCAAAATCCTATACCACGTATATTTTCTAGGGTGGTAGTATTTTGTTTGGAGTTTGAGTATCCTACTTGTACCCCCTAAATTTGGCATCCTTTTTCTAATACACTTTGCTAGTCGAGAGGTCAGGAATCGGTCATAGTTTCAAAAGGTATTCTTATTCCCCGAACTTATTTTCTCATTCCTTCAATATTCAGGTAGCTAATTATTTTATATTTATAGTTAACGAGGGACAAGTGTCCTTCTAACCAATCCATGCCAATATATGCATCGTATGGTACCGTACAAAAAACATTCAAATTTACGATTATAGGGTGTCAAAGTTAGTTCTATAGGACAATTATTAGTTTTTTCCATCACCCTTCTTTTTTAGCCCCGTGGCTAGTTAGTACGAGCTGGGGTGTTTTTAATTTAGTGGTTTGTAATCGAAAAATATTCCACTACATTAGGACTTACGTAACTCAAGCTAGCCCCGTGATTAATTAAAATGGGCACAATTTGGCTGAAAATCTTACCTTCAATCTCCACCATGGTTAGTTGAGCATGTAGCCCGGTGATATTCCGAGTTGTTGCGTTGATACTCGGAAGGCTCTTTGCAACTTCCCTACTATAGATGCTTCTTGAACTTGTGCGACTTGGTAGTTCCCTTCGATAGGGGAAATTCTTGACGTAGTGTGGTTCGTCGCATCCACAACATTGTGAAGTAGGTATTCCCATCAATTATAACTCGATTTATTAGTCTTTTCCATGGTCTTCACTTAATTCTATCATTTAGGATTCTAATCATTCTTTCCCATTGGGTTTCTCTGCAGTTCACCTCGTAAGAGTTTCGAGGTTTAAGGATTTCCCCCCTTTAATATCTCGAGAAATTTTGAGTCCTTTCTTATCCATCCAACGTTTACCTCCTTTCCCTTTATGTTTTGTTTGCCGATAACATATTAGCGCTTTCCTTATGACTTCATCCATAGTATTTGGATTATCAGAATTCCAACCTTTCTTTCATGTATAATGGTAGGTTGCTAACAACCACCGGAATTTTACTTTTTCTTCACGCAGATGTAGGGAACATATCATAGTAAGGATGTAAAATTCAATATAAACTCATCGATAAAGAGTTGTCCTAGTCGAAGATCGTGGAAATAATTTTCTATTTAATCATAGAATCGTCCAAGCTAAGATATTTTTCTCTTAAAATGTTTCGTAAAATATTCCCAAGTCACTTCCTGCTCATCAATTCCCGATTACAACTTTTACTTTTTCCCACTATAAGGTGGCCTTACTCCGCAACTCGTAAATTTATAAATGAGCCTCCTCAAGTTATGATCGTACTCATAAATTTGAAAATAATTTTTGATATTGGTGAGCCAAGATTCCACACCTCCTCATGTCCCCCGTCAAATATCGGATGTTTAATCTCCTTGAACTCTCCTGCGTGTAGTTGTCTCGCTTCTTAGGCCCTCTATGTTCGGACACATTATCGGACTCCTCCTCCTACTCCCCGATCTTCTTCGCATTTGAATTCATCGCCTCTCATTCCATGCATATTTTCCGGTCGAATCTTTGGATCGGGAGATGGCAATGATTATGTCTATCCTGAAAGAATTTTCATGGTCTTTTCTCGCTCCTCGCATCAAAAATTTCATTATCAACTTTCATTCTTTCCATCTCATCTATTAATTTCTCGTACTATTTCCAATATCGCAAAGATTGGTATTTCGTGATTCCTTCCACAATTTCACCCACATTTTGGGGTTAGTCTCCGAAACATTGTTGATCCAACTTGAAGGCTCGTTTGGGTCATAATAGAGTCCAACTATCCTCATAATGTTTGGTGTTAGTCACTCTAAAATCACAATAGTCAATGTCATTCTCGTGGATCTACCATTAGGCCATAGTGTTGGAAGGTGGCTTTGATACCACCTATAACATCTCCAAACGAGTAACATTCCTATAGTAAAAAGAAAATAAAATTTTTTCAACGTGATCCATTAGTTTAAATAGTATAATAATAACATTTATTTAGTCATGGGAATTTCACTATCGTGTAGTTACAATGTTTAACACCTTTATATTTCACCTTACCATGAATGTGATTATTGTGGTCCATGTCTACCCCGGGTGACTTAACCTCATGCCAACCATTCATCCGTGTTATGAAACCGGCTCACAAAATAGAAGAAAAGAGAGATCAATGACTTAGAAATCAGCCACTTCGAGGGTGAAACCTCCTTTACATAACATAAATGAACAATTCTTAGATGACACAAATGAAAAAACCTCCTTTATATATATAGGAGTCCATGGGGTCATAATATAATCCTAGCCTACCTAACAATAATAATGTAAGGGTATAACAATAACAATATGGGATTTTATGGGGCACAATAATAACAATATGGGGACTACAAGGGTACATGTCAATAACATAAGGAGATACACTAGCATTATAGGGACCTATCATGCCCCTCTTCTTCAAACAAGTGTTGTCCTCGATGCTTCGATTATTTTTTGGGATGCTTCTATATAAAATTCTCATCCTCCCATGTGGAATATTCAATGGGTAAGTTCTTCCACTTGTTGATATAATCTGAAATTGATCGATTTCATAGTTTTCTAGTTCTTGTTTCCATGACTCCCTCGAGTTCCAATATTATTTTTCCTTCCTTGTCGAAGTTAAGCAATATTTTTTAATCGGGAGTTGCTCCATCTCTACTATCCATGTTACCAAATCCTTGCCATCAAAATTCCTCATATCGATCTTTGGAATATGTTGGGTCTTAAATACAACATTAGAGTCTATGAAATCATCATTAACATTTCTTTTTTTTCTCATCATGAGTTTAATCTACTATCGTTTCTCCATTAGGAATCATTTCTTGTAGCATCTTTCTCAAACCTTCCTTCAAAATTTCCATGTATGCTTTTATCTTTTCTTCTATACCATCTATCTTAGCTTCCATCCCATTCTTCAAAACATTCATTTTAGCTTCCATTCCTTTCTTTGAACCATCCATTTTAGCTTCCCATTTCATTTTTGGTTACTTTTTACGAGAGCGACATTTGTTGCACTTGGTCTCGTAATTTTGATATATCATGTTGCACTTCTTCCTATTCATGCGTCATAGTAGAAGTTTATGAGGAATTAATGGGTGTAGAATTATTTTGGGAGGAATTTTATAACTCAATACCGATATATATTCTTCAATATTCCCTTGGAATCACTTCAAACTATTTTTTTCAAACAAAGGTTATGTAATTAAAAAAAACAAATACACACATTTTTTCTTGCTTTTAGGAGGTCTATATTGAACTTTCGGTTTATCTCCATGATTGGAGATCTTCAATATCCGAACTTTAGTCCTATAGTCGCCCTCTAAGTCCTCTTTCTAATGCCACAAGTCAAACCCGATTTGGATTCTTCAAGGCCAAGTTACTCCCAATCTCCTACAATGACCTAATTATGTAATAGTTTTGTAGAGAAAAATTGTACTGTGTGCCACATGTAACTTTTTTTGTTCTTTGGCTTTGAAATTGATACACAAAAAAACTACGGCCTTTGTACATTTTTTCCCACTCTTTACATAATTCGAATCGACTCTCGAAACGAAAGTTATGAATATTTTTTCAAAGGTAACCTCTTTGAGATGAAATTCTAGAGCTTTTCCAAAAAACCCTAACTTCATTAGCTCATATCTCTCGAAAATATAGTGAAGAAAGATCTCGAAATTTTTACGCGAGGTTCCTCTAGATTTCAGCTTGAATGAGGTTTTTTAGCTTCTAAACCTTCGTAGAAAATAAGTTATATCGCAAATTCCACGATGACCTATTTGCATTAGTGAAACCCTAAAATCCAAAGCTCGATACCAAATGTTATGAAACCAACTCACGAAATAGAATAAAAGAGAGATCAACGACTTAGAAATCAACCACTTCAAGGGGTAAACCTCCTTTAAATTACATAAATTAACAACTATTAGATGATACAAATGAAAAAAACCTCCTTTCTATATATAGGAGTCCATGGTGTCACAATATAATCCTAGACGACCTCACAATAATAATGTAAGGGCACAAGAATAACAAAATGGGCTTTTATGGGGCATAATAATAACAATATGGGGACTACAGGGGGTACAACAATAACAATAAGGAGACACACTAGCATTATAGGGACCTAAAATTTCTGTGGTTTTAATATAATTTCACAATACATACTTAAACAATGGCTATCCTATAGTGATTGTGTTCCCTATGTTATACCAACGGATTACAATGACCATAGTTATCATTAACCCACAAGATATGCTTTGTGGTGATTATTGAATTGGAACTTTTCTCGAAAATGCTCCCTTATTCCGACGCTTGACATCCTTCTTGGTGGTCACACTATATCAATGGTCTTGCTTCAATTTTCTAAACCTACGATTGGAAGTGAAGGCTAGGGTTTTGACAGGTAACCACCCACCCTAACCCTCTCGTTCCAGGGCTGTCATTCCTATGCTAACGCTTCATGGTATGGAGTTGTGGCTGAGGTTCACTTTATCTTCGCACGAGGTTACATTTTATTCCCGGTTCCAGGCAAATAGATTCCTTCTAGAGTGACTCTACAACTTATTAGTCGAGAACTAGGTATGGGTTTCAGTCTCAAGTTTTTGGTCATATGATTTGAGCAATTGATAAAGTTTGCAAGAGCTAGTTATTTTCCTTGACAAACCTCGCGTAGTTGATAGGGAAATTTGGTTTACCTTCAACTATCTCATTCTTGGAAGAGTTTATAGGTTATTCGCTTATGTTTTATGTGCGTTGTTACCATTTTATTTCTTTTCTTTAAGCTCGATTTTAATACAAGTCTTCATTTCCCAACCTACCTACATGTTCTTGAGTCACAAGTTGTCACGGTTTTCCATATCCTTGGTTAGGTAAAAACACTTCCTCGCATTTTTTGTGTGAGATATTCTTCTTATATTCTTTTATAATTAGCTCTCACCATAACTCTGTGTTGTCATTTATAAGCATGAAACCTTCGGGTTTTGCGAATTCCTTCCAGCTTTATTGGCTTCTCGTAGTTTCTTAATGAAATCTACATTCTACTATGGCTCGGGTAGGGTCATAATTCCACTTCTTCCACCCCAAGCCAAGTTTTATCCATTTCTTTATGTGCTAAAGATAATGGATATTAGGTTTCTCTCGATATCTCACTACAAAAGTGGTTCAAGCACAAAAACCTCTCTTGGGTATTTATGTTATTATTTACTTTTATTGTTCTCTCTTGATGCACCATGACTATATCCGGTGATCGTGCTAACTATTTTAAGCTTTTTAAAGCCCTTGTAGTACATATTGGACCGAGTTTTTGGGAGGAATGTAGATATCATCGTTTTCATTGAATGGTTTTTTCTCTATGTTTGATCCTAGACCCATAAGGTTTGTTGTGTCTCGGTGGAAGATTTAATGATTTATGTGTATAATTAATCGTTGTATTTCAAGAGAGCACTAGATATGTGAACATAATATTTGTCCGAAAATATCATTATGTTGAAGTTAATAGACTTAGTTGTGATTTTTTATTTGCATATTGATTTCTTAGAGTAATTTTTCTCCCTTTCTCAAAGTATTACTATATTGTGAATTTCGGTGTTGTTTTTCTAGTTACCATAACTGCTAATATTTCATATTTAAGGGTCTATATGAGTTAGTTGAGTTTTGAGGGAATTTTTTTTTGAAAGCTACTCGTAAAGGTCGGGTTCGATTTACTAACCCTTCCAAAGCTTTACCTTTCAATGTCATTTTCCTTGTACCAATGATAATACCCGAGCTCTTTATCGTGCTACTCTAATGAACAAGGGTTTATCTAGACTAACCATGTTTCTAGTTATCATCGATTAAATCCAATTTTCAATATGTATAACATTCATCTCGCTTTCTAAGTTTCACTTTCTTTTCATGGGTACAATATACCTACTACAATTTTATACAAGAAATTTACTTTTAGATGTGACTAGCTAATAGGCAACATATAAGTATTACCACTTAAAAATTACACATAAATACAATATAGTACTTATCCGGGAAACAAATTTCACAATCTATCACCGGATAATGTCTTTCCACCCAACCAATGAGACCAAAGCCCTTAGTTGTTGTGTCCATCGAAATTATGAAACATGGGTACTCCTGGATGAGGAATTAAATTTTGCATCCAACGAGTACTCCCACTCGAAATTTGAGTAAAACCTTAGGGATATAAATTTAAAATACAAGTTGAAAAAAGTAATTTTATTGTTTTCTTATGTTTTAATATTTTTTACTTTTTTACCCCAAAAATGGTGAATCATCCCCCATGGTTTACATCATCATCTTCAATCCTATTGGTTCTTATAAAGTTGATTTTGGTTGTGCGTTGTTCTTAGGAGGCCCATTTTAGACCTCAAAAGTTCTCTAATGATAAGGGGTAGATGGTCTTATCCACAATGTGTTCAAGAACTTGGGCAAGAAAAAACAACCCCAGTGCATGCATAGTGTTAGTAAGATCCCCTAGAGAGTCCTGTAGTTTTCAAGGCCTAGTATTGGGCCGATCCTTACCAATATTTTTCCATTGTTCCCCGAATTTCCATTGGAGGTTTTTCATTGTGAAATTTTTTTTCTTTTACAAGCGCATTCCATATATATGAAACTTGCTTCCTCATCTCCTTATTAGTTCTTTCCCACTCATCTATGGTTGAATTATACAATTATTTCTCTTTAAATAAATCTCTGCCAAGTTCCCTTTCCTTTAATCACTCTCCATAAGCTTTTTGAGTCATTAATTCCCAACCAAATATGCTTTTTTTCCAATAGGCCCCCAACCTCCATATTCTTTTTCTATTGAGACTTTGTCCAAACCGGCTAAGTGAAATTTCTTCCCTCAACTTACTCTGTACTAAATTAATCTAGAGATGATGGCCTTTATACTTTGGATTATCTTACCGGCCATTATAAATAGATGCATCCATTAAGTGGATATATATTGAAGAAATTATTGTACCAATGTGGCCTTGCCTCTAATTGATGGCCATCTATGAGTACAAAGAGACATCTTCTTTTAATATTTACTCATGAGTCATTTCCAATCATTTATTTTGTATTTTTTTGCTTTCAATTTAAACCCGAGATACATAAATCCTTCCTCCGGCTCCAATCTCAACACCCCAAATAATTGTGCTATCTCAACAACCCCATGTTTGTTTCCAAAACATTGTTTATCACATATTTATGACTCGTTTGTGTACAGTCTTGAGGCATCTCCAATTTTTTTTGAAAATATGGAGAAAGGGTTCTCAATGGGATAAGGATACTTTTATACATATGAGCACATCGTCTACAAGTAACAAATGGGAAGAATTTACATTTATGGTTACATGTATACCACTGAAGAGACCATCATTCTTCACTCTCTTGATTTTCCTACTTAGTCCATCAATCACCAGGAGAAAGAGTAGTGGATATAGGGAGCATCCTTTTCGAAGACCCCTACCTCGCTTTGGAAAAATATGTTGGAGATTCTTTGATAAAAAAAACATAATGAACTGATGTCACACACCATGATCCAATCCACATTTTCGAAGTCTAGACCGATCTTTGTTAATATCATACGAAGGAAAATCCAATCCATTGAATCTTATGATTTGTACAAGTCCACCTTAAATACTAAGGCCTCTTTCTTCCAAACTTTTATGGTGTGTATGATTTCCTTCACTATTTATACTTAATCTTGGATAATTCAATTCCTTATAAAATCAAATTGCCACCGCGCTGATATGTGGATAGATATTTTATCCCCCAATTTTGTCGAGAAAAATTATTTTTTATATTAGTTTATAAGTTATATTACATAGAGAGGTTGGGGACAGTAGTCCCGAAAAGATTTTGGTTTTGAATTCTTCGGGATCAATGCAATGAAGGTTGAATTTATCGCTCGTGTAACCAACCTTGATCTCCTCGAGTATTCCACCATATCCAATATGTCTTTTCCCATAACTTCCAAGAAATGGAGGAAAATTTATACCGTCTAGCCATCAAGTCATGGACATTTATCTTTGGAAAAATATCGAAGGACTTTGGCTATCTCCTCCATAGTAATAGGTTTTCATATGTTCTCGTTATCCCTCCTCTATAAACATATTTGGGTATTCCTCGATGAATAAGACTCCGATTAGTTGGGTCCGCTAGAATTCTTTCCTCATATATATCCCCAAAAACATTACTTTCTTTTTTTATAATTCCTTGAATTCTATAAATATTTTCACGTGTGTTTGCTTCAATTTTCCAAATAGTGTTTTGATTTCATCTCTATGCAGGTGAATCTATGAAAAAAAATTAGTATTTAAATCCCCTATGTTGATCCATATTACTCGGATTTTCGCCGCCATGTTTCATCCTATAACTTGAGTACGTGGCTCCCTTTAATTTCTAATTCCTTTAATCTTATATTAATGGATGAGGGAATTAGAATTGTGTTTGTCTTGATTTTGGTATTTTCCATTTCCTCGCCGATGTCCTCCAAATCCTTTCACATTTTTTTCCCTTGCTCCTAATCTTTCACCTTATTTTTTTAACCGTAAGAGATTTTCCATTATGTTCAACATCCTTGACCCTTGGTGTGAATTCTCATGTGATTGCCATGATTCTTTCGATCATATTACATAAATCCACTCCTCCTCTAGCCATGTTCTATTGAATTTAAAATGCATACCTCTCCAATGCTTTTCTCCTTTCTACTCGTAAGATAATAGGTGTATGATTGAAGATGTCTGCGATTGGACCGACCCTAATTTTGCTTGTCCCAACTCTTCAAGTAGATTTTCATGTACAAGATATATTTCTAATATTTTCTCAATGTATGCCTCTCGAGATCTTCCATTGCTACATGTGGGCATCGAGTGGAATCAATCGGACATATACTAAGGAGTTTTCCTAAAATAATGATTGGAAATGTGTGCTCGGGGATATGTTCTAATTTCCCACCACAACATTCACTCAGTAGTCGAGTCAAGTTCAAGTCCCTTTCTATGACTCAATGATCATCTTGAGAAGTCCATAGTTTCTAACCCTTTGTCGAACAATTACCTTTCCCTATATGGAGCATATATGTTAAGAAGTGCTTATGACCAAGATGACCCTTGACAAAGCTTGATACAAGGATACCGCAAAATATTTATGTACTTTTAATTTTACTCGTTGTGGTCCCACAATGTCACCATTCCTCACGATCGACCATATGCATTTGTAGCAACAATGCACCAGCTGGATATATTGAAACGAAATATAAGATAACTTGAGTGCTGTCGAAACCATAGTTTCTTGAATGAAAATAGTAGATGGATTCTACCGATTCAAAGAGATCTCTAAGAGTTAATTTCTTTGATGCAATTCTACCAGACCTCTAATAATCATGGAGTACCATTGGAATTGGGCATAGACACTCTAAGGCCTTGAGTAGATGCACACCGAAGGTCGCTATCTTCTCCAATTTTTAGAGGTTTAGATAATGACCCGTTGGTTTTGGTAGAGCGACTCCCTATTTTTCCACATTTTCTCACTATCACATTCATCTCTCGAATGAGGATTGATAGCTAAGATAGGCGATTTCACTTATCCCCGATGAATAGTAGAAGGAGCCAAGTCGAGAGCTAAATTGAACATAAGAAATTATAAGTCACTACCGAGCCCGAGTTGCGGGAGATTGTGAAACCCTAGGAAGGTTGGATTCGAGAACCCTAGGAGAAGGTTGAGTATCTCGTAACACGAGGTCTTTTCTCTATTTATAGTGAAGTGGTCGTGGTATTCTAAGGGCACTCTGAACACTTTTCCTCATAATTTTTTTTTCTTATTTCTTCTCTAGTAGTTGAAGTACCCATCCCCCGGTACACTATAGTTGGAGCCATGTCCACTCCGAGACCCGATTCTCCGTGATATCGAGGAGATAATACATGTTATTATGGTGGAAGAGCTATTTTTTGTCTTGTCTTAGGACATAGGGATAGAATGTGAGAAGCCACATCATCGGGAATAGCATATATAGGATTGAAAATTTCCCTTGGGTGATGGTGTGCATGTGGTACAGGGAAAACCGGCTAGGCGGGGTGGTAGGAAGAGCTAAAGGAGAAAAGCGCACAAAAGTCGTCAAAAAAAATAATGAAGCTTTAAAACTAAGATTTGGAAAATATGTATTCTCGGATGGAATTACAAGCTTATATAAGAGGGTGTTAATGGGTAAATGGGAATTTGTAGATATGGCAGGGGGCCAAGAATGTAGGAATGGGTGAAGAAGAACTAGATGTCCATCGTAAAATATAACCCAAATATTAACATGCTTATGAATCACCGGTTTGGTATCCATTTTCCGCATCGTGATGGAGTGGAGTGAATCCTCAAAATGCCCCGGGTAAATGGATGAAGTTTCCTTCGTGTGTAGATGCATTACCTATCCTTGATCCTACCGAGAACCATTGTTGACTCATAGGATCGTAATGGAATCTAGAGGGCTTGGAGCCGCAAATGGTTTTGCCATCTGTCTTGAACACCGAGAATGGAATATTTTCATTTGGGCCCTTTATAGCATTTCCAATGTTGTCAATGATGGATTCTCGACCATTCACCTGCCCGTCCGATGTCGTGCTCCAACCCTTGCACCTCGTTAAAATATATAATTACTCTCCCGTATCGAGCAGTTAGACAATCAGCTAAGTAAGCATTGAGATAGACAAGTTATGTGATAGATGAATTTGGTAAGTGAATTAGAGAGTCGGCTAAGTGAGTGATTCTCAAGTTGAGTTATGTGAGTGTGTGCATGTCAATTTAGGCTAAATACCCTTCACTAGGGTTCATTGTATTCATTGTGATTGAGAGTTATTGAAGATTAATAGAGAGCCGCATGCCTCGTGTGTTTCATCTCAGTGAAATAATTGTGTTTATATTGTAGGTTTTAACCTCGAACAAAAAATTATCTACTCACGAATCTTATAACAAAGAGGATAAACAATAGTGAGAGCATAAAACATAAAACAGAGATAAACAAAGAGATTTTCCCCTAGATCCCAAATCGGGACGACCAGACTTGATTTTTCTATTATTTTCCTTTTAGTGTTACAACACATATATATACATGTCGAAGCATACATAAACCCCAATCCATAAACCCCGGATTAGAACATAACCATAGTTCCCTTGACCGCATCTACAAAAATACCGGGGGCCGAAAAACCATCGTACCCCAATACCATGTGCAAAACCATGCACAAAACCATGTACTGCGACTACCCACCGGAAATTAAGGGACCAAAAAATTTTTCACGCGGGCGCCGCCCCGACCCGAAACGAGCTATCGCCCCCCTCTTACCCCCCGCACGTGCTTAGTCATGGAAAGAATATAACACATATCCCCAACATTCTCCCACTTGTTGTTTTCTTTCCACAGGAGCCACGGAGAGCTTAGTCATTGGCCCAATTCTTCAACACCCATTGTTTCTCTACACCAAGAGAACTTCGAGTGCTCACAGACTTTTTCAATGCATCTGCAACATTCTTCAAAGTATCCACCTTTACCAACAACACCCTTTTAGCCTCAACCATATCTCTAACAAATTGATATTGAACATCAATGTGCTTTGTCTTTCAATGATAAAGGTGGTTCTTGGCCAAGAAAATTACACTTTGGCAATCACAGAATCTATCCTTATAGCTTGCTTGCATCAACCCCATACTTGAACACAATCTCTGCAACCAAATTTCTTCCTTGCTTGCATGAGTGGTCTGCTATGTATTCTCGCCCTCGTAGTTGAAAGAGCCACTACAGATCGTCTTTTACTCATCCAACCGATCGCAGCCTCCAAATAGGCTAAACACATACCCACTTGTAGATCTTCTTTGGTCCAGATCTCCAAACCACGATGCATCAACAAAACCATGAATGTCCAATATTCTTTCCAATCCTCGAGTCTTCCTCGGTAGCACAAGCCATAATCACTAGTGCCACATAAATATCTGAAAACCCGCTTCACTACTATCCAATGCTCCTTCCCCTGGGTTTGACATAAACCTACTCAATACTCCCACTCGCATGTGCAATGTCGGGTCTAGTACTGAGCATTTCATACATTAGGCTACCCACTCGCACTTGCATATGGAACACCGGGACATATACTCCTCTTCTTCTTGTGTCTTGGGACACTGCTCTGCCAGATGTAAACACTTTACACCTACAGGAATAGGAACATTCACCGGTTTACTATCCTCGCATATTGAACCTCCGAAATATAGTCTCGACATACTTCTCTGGGTTTAACCAGAGCGTCCTCTTTGCCCGATCTCTCTTAATTTACATTCCCAAAATATAGTTTGCAGCACCAAGATCCTTCATGTCGAATTTGGAGAATAGTTGGGTCTTCAAATCTTAGATAATTTCTTTGTCATTTCCAATCAAAAACATATCATCCACATACAAGACCAAATAAATAACATGGTCACAAATTAATTTAAAATAAACACAGGTGATCCTCCTTGCTTCTGGTGAAGCCAAGTCCCCGTATATAGGTATCAAATTTCGATACCACATCCTTGGTGACTGTTTTAACCCATACGAGAGACTTCTTCAACCTCGCATACCAGCTTTCTTTCTTACCCTTCACCATAAAGCCTTCGAGGTTGCTTCATGTATATCTCCTCTTCTAGATCCCCATGAAGAAATGTTGTCTTCACATCCATCTGTTCTATCTCAAAATCAAATGCAGCAAAGAACAGATAAAAGTAATCTAATAGAAGTAACTTTGGAAACAGAGAAAAAAATATCACCAAAATAAATTCCCCTAGACACTTGGGAATAACCTTTTGCTACCAACCGAGCTTTGTATTTCTCCACCTTGCCTTCTACATTCATATTCTTCTTAAACACCCATTTTCTCCCAATGGGCTTCCTTCCACGCAACTCCACCGCATCCCATGCATCATTTTTTGTGCAAGGATGCCATTTCATCAATCATGGCTTCCTTCCAGGAGTTTTCCATCCTCCGCATCTACTCGCCTCCTCGACGCGTTTCGGGTTCATCATCGGTTATAGTTAAGGCAAAACCTCGAACGTGTACGTGATGGACTATACCTTTTCGGTTTCCTTCTTTCCCGAGCCGATCTTCTCAAAGTTGGAGTTTGTGGCTCTTCATCTTCGAGTCTTCTTCATTGTAGAGTCCGATTCATCCTCCTTTAGCTCAAACTCTATTTTCTCGAGTTCCTTTGGTAGGACTTCATGTTTAACAACATCTTTAACCTCTCTAAACACCACATCTCGGATGTACACAACCTTCCTTGTTTCTTAGTTCCAAAGCTTGTAACCCTTTAAACCATCCTTATACCCAATAAAGATGCACCTTTCGCATTTATTATCCAACTTGGTCCTTTTCTCCTTTGGAACATGTACATATGCATCACATCCAAATACCCTTAGATGTGAAAGAGAGGGTTTCTTACTCAGGTCCATACCTCATGTGGAGTCTTATCCTCCAACGTTGATGAAGGTGATCTGTTAACTAAGTAACATGCAGCTCTCCACTCGCCCTCTCGCCCAAAATTCTTGTCCTAACCCAATACCACCGAGCATGCTTCTTTCCTTTTCCATCGGCGTTCGTTCATTCTTTCGCAACTCCATTTTGCTCGAGGTGTGTATGGAGTATTCTTCTTCCGTGCTATACCACACTTCTTACATAACTCTTCAAATTCCTTATTTCAAAACTCCCCACCATTATTTTTTCCTGCGCCTTTATCTTCTTCTCCGTCCGATTTTCCACTCGCAGCCTTAAATTCTTTAAATTTGTCAAAGACTTCGATTTCTTCCTCAAGAAATATATGCATGTATTCCTTGAGAAATCATCTATGAATGAAACATAGTACACGAACTTTCCCAGTGATGGAACCGACACATGTCCAAACACATCATTGTGCACAAGTTCTAATACCTTGTTTGCCCTCTTAGCACCAGGAGGAAAACTCACCCGATTCTCGCTTCCCATATACAAAATTTTCATCGTAAATCAAAATCCGAGAGTAGTTAGACATACCTTCTACCTTACCATTTCTGTGTAGTATTTGAAGGCCCTTCTTTCCAATATTTCCAAGCCTTTGATGCCATAACATGGTATTTTCTCCAGTGACAAACCCTAGGCTTTCCGCTCCACTTTCAGAGCCATAGAACTGTTACACCCATAAATAACAGTGCTACCTTGTAGCTTGTATAGAGTTCCAGTCCAAAACTCCCCGCATTAATACCGTGCTCCCCGAACCATCTTGCAGGGCATCTTTCTCGAACACCGTTTTTACACCCTGCATCATCCATCTTGCTTACAAAAATCATATTTCTGGCCAATGCAGGGAATATGCGTAACACCAGAAGTGTTCTAATCCTTCCACCTCGAAGCTTCAACTTGACCTTTTCCACGTCCAATGATTCTCGCCTTCCTATCATCCCCTAGGAAGACATCACCATCATATTTCTCATACTCGTAGAACCACTCCCTATGGGGAGTGAAGTGAAAGGATGCACCCGAGTCAATTAACCATGACTCATGATCCACATGTGTATTTGAAGAAGAAGCCAAATACACATCCCCACCTTCATCCGAGGTGGTTTTTGCCTCTGCGTAAGGAGCATCATCGCATCCCTTTCCTTTCTCGAGAGCTTTAGATCTCGTAGTCCTTTTGTAGTGCCCTTCCTTTCCGCATTTCCAGCACACCTTTACAAACATTCCAAGAGATTTAGATCTCCCTCTAGATTTAGATCTCCCACTCGAAACCTTATTCTTGTTTCTGTTCTGGGGACCTTCCTCGTGCATGCATAAGGCATCTCCATTCCGACCGTCCATATTTCTCTGTCTCATTTCCTCCGACAAAGAAGGTCGAGACAATATCATCAAAATTCAAGGTAGTTGTATTGCTACCTATTGCAATAACCAGCACTATCCCATGAATCACGGTAGAGAACACAACAAACTAATGCACTTATCTTCATCCGAGATTTTAATATCAACGCATGACAAATCGACTTACCATAGTATTGAAGGCGTTCGTATGCTCTATCACCAAGTCTCCATCCTTCATCCTCAAGTTATACAGACTTTTTTCCTCGAGAACAAATTATTC
Source organism: Pinus albicaulis (assembly GCA_034641835.2). Lineage (NCBI taxonomy): Eukaryota > Viridiplantae > Streptophyta > Pinopsida > Pinales > Pinaceae > Pinus > Pinus albicaulis. The sequence goes on from CM076576.1 coordinate 333,528,202, forward strand.
ACGAGAGACTTAGATTGGTACAAAGTCCCTAGCTTGTCCTACAAGGTATTCGCCGTAGCTTCCCCGCATACATTCAACAATACCGAATCCGAGACACACAACCGTATTGTGCTCTTAGCCTTCTCGATCCAGCTTTCTTCCAATCTTCATCCGACATTCCCGTTGGTTTAGTACTGGATCTACCACGATCCACTCGATCTTTATCGACCAGACAGATCCTCCATCTTGAGCTTCCACAACTCAAAACTCTTACCATTAAATTTCTCGATCTCTATCTTTCCGCCGCTCGCCATCTTCTTTCACCACAAGAATCGATCCCACGGATCTCCCACCGAACAGGGGTCTACCTCAGGCCCGAACTAAAAACCCTCAAAGCAGAAAGGCGTCCCCTTGAAGCCGAAAACTGAACTTTCGATACCAAATGTAGGTTTTAACCCCGAACATAAATTATCTACTCACGAATCTTATAACGAGAGGATAAACAATAGCGAGAGCATAAAACATAAAACAGATATAAACACGTAGATTTTCCTCTCGGATCCCAAATCGGGATGACCAAATTGATTTTTCATTATTTTCCTTTTTAGTGTTACAACACATATATATACATGCCGAAAGCATACATAAACCCCAATCCATAAACCCCGGATTAGAACATAACCGTAGTTCCCTTGACCGGATCTACAAAAAATACCGAGAGGTCAAAAACCATCGTACCCCCAATACCATGTGCAAAACCATGCACAAAACCATGTACGCGGACTACCCACCGGAAATTAAGGACCAAAATTTTCGCCGAGCCAGCCGCCCCGCGACCCCGACGAGGGGCTACCGCCCCCCCTCTTACCCCCCACGCGTGCTTAGTCATGGAAAGAATATAACACATACCCAACATATATTCTACGCCTTTCCAACAAATTGGTATCGAGTCGAGGAAGGATCAAAAGATCCGTGGGTGAGCAGAACGTGAGAAAAAAAAGGCCAGAGAGCAAAAAGGCGGACAATTTTTTTGTTTAATTACAAAAATGTTGAACAAATAAGAAAGCGCACACGTCCGCACATTTTTAGTGCAGCAAACGTCGTGTCCGCAACTCTTTAGTTCAAAAAAGCTGCGCAGTTTCATGAAAATTATGATTCGGCAAAAATCAAGTTTAGTTCACAGCTTTTTGTATTGAGCGAGTGCGCAATCAAGTTTTGTTTTTTAATCCGACAAATGACGTCCGTGAGCAAGTCAACGCGGATCAAGTCAAGTGTGTGTTAGTTTTTAAAGGGACTATATGTATTTTGTTTTACACATATTGGTTCAGTGCTTGCTTTTAAGTTTTTCAAAGGAGTGCATATGCTTTTTTACAAGGAGCATTAACTTCTCAATTGAATCACGTGAGTTACATTTGGATTTCTTAAATCAAGCAAGGATTTTAAAGAATTCAAAGGAGTATTGGAATTGCAATATATATATATATATATATATATATATATATATATAAATATTTAAAAAAGGTATTTTTATAATACTTATTTTTTTAAAAAGGCTCTTTTAAAATACAGGTTTTTAAGAGAGGGTTATAGTAAGAAGATTTATATATATATATATATATATATATAACTTTTTTTTTAATAAAAGATTTATTTTATATATATATATATATAATTAGGGTTTTTATTGAAAGGGTTTTTTAAAGGAGCTTTGAAAAGTTTCTAAAAAGCAAAAGAGAAATTTAGGGTTTTTTATCGTAGAATAATTTTTTTTGAAGCAATATGGCCACATCAAATTTCCACCTACAACTTACTTCTTTCAACTGGGCAATATTATGATGTGTGGGCTATTAAAATGGAGACCATGTTAAAAGTGCATGATGTTTGGGATAATGTCAAGTTTGGGTTTGCGTAACCTCGAATGATGTAGAAGAACGAGCCCTTAGTAATGCGGACATGGAACAATGGAAGAAAAACAAGAGGAAGAATGCACAAGTGTTGCTTCTTATCCAATAGGGAGTGGACCGAGTAGTGTTCCAGAATATAATGATAACCTCTTCGACCAAGGAAGCATGGGAAACTTTGGCGACAAGCTATCAAGGTATGGCCAAAGTCAATATTATTAAATTATAGAATACTAGGAGATATTTTGAAATTCTATAGATGAAGGAGACAAGATGAAATTGATTCCTTCATGAATAGGGTCATGTCTATGGTCAATCAGCTTAAAATCTATGGTGAAGATATTAAATATCGAACAAAGTGATTGAGAAGGTTCTTAGATCTTTGTCTACCAAGTTTGATGTTGTGGTAGCAACCATAGAAGAAGCCAAGGATTTGGAAAACCGACAGCTTGATGAGTTGATGGGATCACTTATATCACATGAGGAAAGGATAGACGTAAATAAGGATTCCACTTTAGAAACTCGCCTTCAAAAAGTCAAGTTTATATTTCAATAGGTCGAGGCGAGAGGTTGATCGAGAGGTAAAGGACGATGCAGAAGCTATGGTGGTCGAGAGATGGCCGAGAAGAGCATGAGCATCAAAAAAGCAACAACAAAAAATATTTCACAACAATCAAAGGTTTGACAAATCAAAGGTGAAATGTTATTATTGCAATAAATTTGGTCATTATTCTCATGATTGTAGGAAGAAGATAATTGATCAAGGAAATCAGAGAGGTAATGTTAGTACAAAGAGAATACTAAATCCATGTTCCTAGCATGCAACAACATGTATGAACCGTTTGATAAGGTCTCGGCTATTAGACAGCTGGTTGCAAGTAACCACATGACAGCAACAAGAATTTGTTTGCAAATTTGGATGAATCATGAAGACAGAGGTAAAGTTGGGGACTCGACAAAATTGTGGATGTAGATGGAAAAGGAGTGGTCAACATTGTGACCAAGTAGGGGAGCCAAAGACCATATCGGAGGTATATTATGTCTCCGGACTCAAACACAATTTGATAAGTGTTGGTCAATTAACGCAGAAAGGATACAGAGTTATCTTTCGGGGAAATAGTGTGTTATTTATGACAAACCCCCAAGCATGAAACCGATAGCAAAGGTGCAGATGATGAGGAATCGACTCTTTCCTCTAATTATTAACTACAATAATTAGGTTAGTTCTTTTACGGATGGCATGTTATAATGATTATCGGTTATGGCACTTTCGGTTTGGACACCTCCATTTTTCCGGTTTAATATTTTTGTAACGTAAACGTATGGTCGTAGCTTTACCTCCCATCAAAGAACTCTGCTAGCACTTGTGAGTGTTGCATCTTGGAAAAAGAAACACCATGAAATTTTTTCCGAAAGGAGTTTCATACGGAGCAAAGAAACCACTTGAGTTGGTGCATATAGACTTGTGTGGACCTATGAGGACACAATCGATTGGTGGAACTTGTTACTTCCTCACTTTTATTGATGACTATAGCAGAAAAACTTGGGTTTACTTCTTGAAGAAGAAGTCCGAAACCTTTGCAAAGTTCAAAGATTTCAAAGCCTTAGTAGAGAACCAAGTGATCAACATATCAAGGTATTGATATCAGATCATGGTGGAGAATATGATTCAAAAGCATTCCATGAGTACCGTAAATAACATGGAATCGAAGAAATTTTACAACCGGGGATACACACCGTAGACGAGAATGGTGTAGTAGAGAGAAAAAACGAGACAATCATGAACATGACAAGGATCATGTTGAAAGAAAGACAGATTGTCTAATGAGTATTGGGCGTAAGCGCTTGCATGTGTTGTTTATGTGATAAACAGATCTCCTACAAAGAGTGTGGTGAACAGAGTACTAGAAGCAACATGGTCGGGTATGTCATGCGTTGTATCTCATTTCAGAGTTTTTGGATGTGTAGCCTATGCACATGTGCCTAAGAAAATAAGAGGCAAATTAGATGATCAAAGTGAAAAATGAATATTTACTCGGTTATAGTGAGCATATTTAAAAGCTTACAAATTGTATAACCATGTCACCAAGAAGAAAATAATTAGCAGAGATGTTGTGTTCAAAGAACAAGAGTCATGGAATGGGACTATAGACACACCAACCGATGTACAAGCACCATTGATGGAAGAGGATGATGTAGCGAGAAAAGGAGCAGACACGAATCAATAGAGAAGATACCAAAAGAAGTCACACCAACAAGGACTCCAAGATTTTCAAAGTAGCATGGATCTTCAAGCAGTCAACGGACCGCGAATTCTCCAAGCACCAATCGTGTAATGAATCAAGCAATGTTAAGAAAAAAGATGAGAAGTTTAAAAGATATTTATGATGGTTTGGATGTTAGTTCAAATTTTTCATTGTTGGCATTTCAACCTTCTTCGTTTGAAGAAGCAATTAGAGATGAAAATTGGGTGCAAGCCATGGATGAAGAGATGGATTCTATTGAAAATAATGATACATGGGATTTGGTTAATTTACCAAATGATAAAAACCTCATTGGTGTGAAGTGGGTGTACAAGACAAAGGTGAATGAGAAAGGTGAGATTGACATATTTAAAGAAAGAGTTTTAGCAAAAGGTTTCTCGCAGCGAACCGAGAATAGACTTTGGGGAAACATATTCTCCGTGTAGCGATTGGATAATGTAAGAGAAGTTCTAGCGACAACAAACTCGTATAAGTGGAAAGTATATCGGATGGATGTCAAATCAGCCTTCTTGAATGGAATTCTAGAAGAAGAACTTTATGTGCAACAACCTCCATGTTATGAAGTTGAAGGTAAATAAGATAAAGTTTACGAAAGTTGAAGAAACCGCTCTATGGACTTAAGCAAGCACTTAGAGCATGGTATAGCGAGAATCGACAGTTACATGATCAAGAATGGATTTTGTAGAAGCAAGATTGAGCCTACCTTATACACAAAGGTAAATGAGCATGGATAGATTTTGATTGTTTGCTTATATGTTGATGACATAATTTTTACAGGGTGATCTTGAGTTAGATGAATTTAAAGCAGCCCATGATAAAAGAATTTGAGATGACAGATATTGGTCTCATGAAATGTTTTCTTGGCATAGAAGTTGAACAATCCGAAAAAGGAATTTTTATTTGTCAAAAATAAATATGCAAGAGATTTGTTGAAAAGATTCAAGATGGATAATTGAAAACCCTGTACCTACACCAAGCTTGCAACAGAACAAAGTTAAGCAAGGATGATGAAGGAGAAGATGTCAATCCAACTCTATTCAAAATATTGGTTGGCAACTCATGTATCTCACAGCCTACAAGACCGGATATTATGCAAGGAGTAAGTTTGATTTCCAGATTTATGGAGACTCCAAAAGACACACATTGGAGTGTTGGAAAAAAGAATTCGAGATACATAGCAGAACTAGAGATTATGGCATAATGTATGCAAGTACAGTAAAAAGAAAGATTTGAATGGATACACGTATAGTAATTTTGCGAGCAACTTGATGATCGAAAGAGCACATCCGGTTATGTGCTTCATATTGGTTCAGGGTGTGATAGAATGGGCATCTAAGAAGCAACTCGTTGTGACATTATCATCGCGAGAAGAAGAATATGTAACGAAAGAAATTCAACAAAGATGTCAAGAAGTATGGTTAAGAAGAGTATTGGATGGACTCAAGTAGCAGTAAACAAGGATCAACAACGATATAATGTGACAACACATCAACAATTTCACTATCCAAGAACAATGTGTTTCATCAAAAGAGTAAGCATATTGATACTAGGTATCACTTTATTCGAGAACTTGTGAGCAATAGAGAAGTTCACTTGAAGCCTTGTAAAACTAGTGATCAGCTAGGTCGATATCTTTACAAAGGCATTAGCGGTAGATTTGTTTCGGCTTTCACAAAATAAACTTGGGTGTTGTAAGCCTAGTCTGAGACAAAGACCAAGATACATGTTTGAGTTGTCATGAGTTGTTTTAGTTTAGCCATCGTAATTAAGGGGGAGTGTTAAAATATGTAATTACCTCCCACATGGAGAGTTAGACAATCGATTAAGTAAGCATTGAGATAGACGAGTTATGTGATAGATGAATTTGGTAAGTGAGTTAGAGAGTCGAGCTAAGTGAGTGATGGTCAAGTTGAGTTATGTGAGTGTGTGCATGTCAATTTAGGTTAAATACCCTTCACCGGGTTCATTGTATTCATTGTGATTGAGAGTGATTGAAGATTAATAGAAGAGTTGTAGCTCGTGTGTTTTGTGTGTGAAATACTTGTGTTATTTGTGTTTATATTCTCTCGCCTTTCCAACAATGCCACCAATTTCGAAAACTCCCCGTCCACTGAATCCACCTTGGGGGTTCGATCGTGTGACCTTTTGAAACCACGAGGGGCCGAAGGGTTGAGCGCTCGTTGTTTGACCCGTCGCAGAAGCATAAGGAGAAAAATAGGTCTATGATGGCCCCGTGAATGTAACATTGCAAGGGTGTGTGGGGGATTCATCCATTTTTGATACAGATTGGATGTGTGAAACAACAAATGGCCACATTTGATATGAGATATTGGAACTTCTAGCGGTGATTTTGTAGACAATGTGGCAATGGATATTGTGAGTAGATGATACTTCAAGAGCGACGAAGATGTACGCATGGTTAGCTATCAAAGTAGTTGACAATACCAGTGGCGCAGCTCAAATGGTGGGGCTCAAGAGAGAACGAGTCTTTTCTCGTGCAAATCGATTCCAAACAACAAAACAAAACTCCGTGAGGTGGGAGAGCATAAAGTTTTCGTTGTCATGGGGCTGATGTGGAAACAATGAATTTGTCTTTAATAAGTAATTATTGGTCATTTCGGTCTAAGCGTGGCCTAACGACTTCAACAATTATTGTTGCAATGTGTTAGGGAGGGCTTTGTCTTTTTAGGCGCAAATTCCACAACTTACCAAATAGTAAACATGCAAGTTGAGCATTATTAATACTAATTAGTATTCATTTATTTTAAGCACAAATTTTATATGAGTTGCGTGGGATTAAATTTTTTTTAGATGTAACTTTTAAATCGGTGTTCTTAAACAACTTATAATGCATATCTTAAATAACTTGATCAATTAATGTTTTTTAAATCAATATAATAGTGAAAATAGTTATTACTGATCGGAAATAGGTTGCCTAATTACAATTATTTAAAAAAAACTATACCACAAATTATTCAATTCATGATCAAATTATTCAATTCATGATTAGAGTGCGATTTCAACCCTACCGCATACCATTAGCTTTTGAACCATTCACATGTTTTTGTTTTTATTTTTTTAAACCCATATTTGAAATCCATAATATTAATTTTACAATAAATTAATATTTATTGTATATATTTTAAAATTTAATAAAATATTGAAAAAATATTTACATTAAAAAATAATTTCTAATAAAATATTATGATAACAACCTTTCATATCTTTTTTTTTCTATTTCAAGAAAAAATCATTTTTTTAAATTATGTGTTTGTTTTTCCTACATTAATTTCATTTACCAAACATCAAGTAGTTTTTTAAATTTGAATGGCTTATCTAATAAAATTTCATTTATTTTAATACATTTCTTAAATTGTGGATTATTAAATTATTTGTAAATTAAATAATGTTTATAATGAGTTAATTTTCAAAAAAAATTAATACACTTTTTGAAATATTTTTTATTATAATTTTTTTTATTTATAACACCCCTAACAAAATAATAAAATTAAATACATTCTTTTTTACATCAAAAACAAATCTCAAAAATTCTAAAATAAATACCACTTCTTAAAAAAAACCAATCTCTTAAAAAAAAACTATTTTTTATGATAAAACATTCTATATTCTTAAAAAAAAACTATTTTTTATGATAAAACATTCTATATTCAAACCATTCTTAATTGTGCCATTCATTTATTATTTTAACTATCTTTCTTTAATGGATAATTCTTTCTTCAATTTCTTTTTCACCTTTCACATTTTTTTATTTTTTATTTTATAAATTTCTTTCATATTTTTTTATTTTTTACACCGTAAAGCGTTCTTATTTGAAAATGACTTCACCTAAATGACAAGTGTACAATTATGTACCATTGATGATAGTGTTAGACGACTGAAACATTCTCTACCTTCAGATTAAAAATGGTTATTATTAATTAGTTACATAATAAAATAGTTTGTCCCGGAAGCAAATGGCAATCTACGATTCTCTGATTGAGGCAACTGCCGACATACGATCACTATCCCAAGGTAAGAAACTCCATACTCTCTTGCTCGTAACTAGTCTCGATCCAAACGTTTTCTTTGGAACCAAACTCGTAAGAGCCTACACTATTTTTTCTTATCTAGAAGTTGCTCGCCTCGTTTTTGATAGAATTCCAGAGCGAAATGTGTTCATTTGGAATGCTATGATCAGAGGATATGCCAGAAAAGGCCTTTGCAATGAGACGTTTTCTCTGTACAATCAAATGCAGCAGACGAGTGTTCAGCTTGATAAATTTATGTTTGCATGCGTTCTTGGATTTTGCACAGATTAGCAACAGGGGAAGGATATTCACAAGCATATTGTTAGATGTGGAATCGAGGTGGATGCTCATTTGGGTAGTGCTCTTATGTTGGCAGTGCTTCCTGATAGGGTCAGGCAGTTGCATAAAACGAGGTCCCCCCAGTTCTTAGGTCTGAGACCTAATGGAGGATTATGGCCCAAGTCAGACTATGGTTCTAATTTGGTGGTGTGACTTTTGGACACTGGAATATGGCCTGAGAGAAAGAGCTTCAGTGATCATGGGCTAGGATCGGTTCCTAGGAACTGGAAGGGTGAATGCCAGGAGGGGGTTGGGTTTTCTAAGAATTTATGTAATAAGAAATTGGTGGGTGCAAGGCTTTTCCCAAAAGGGTATGAAGCCATGGTTGGGGCTATGAACACTTCTGTGGAATACAGGTCTCCCAGAGATATAGATGGCCATGGGACACACACTGCATCGATTGCTACTGGGAGGCATGTTTACAAAGCCAATATGCTCGGTTATGCCAGTGGGATTGCGAAAGGGATGGCGCCGAAAGCTCGGTTGGCGACATACAAGGTATGCTGGTAGTCTAGTTGTTTTGATTCAGATATACTCACTGCATTCGATCGTGTTGTAGAGGATGGTGTCGATGCGATTTCGCTATCTGTGGGTGGTGGGATTGTGCCTTATTATCTTGATAGCATTGCAATGGGTGCATTTGGGGCAACGGAGAAGGGTGTGTTTGTGTCCACCTCAGCAAGGAATGATGGACCCGGGGGTTTGTCTGTTAGCAATCTCTCACCATGGGTAACTACTGTGGGTGCAGGGACATTGGATAGAGATTTCCCTTCTGAGGTTAAGTTGGGTAATGGAAAAATCATTAGGGGAGTGTCTTTGTATAGTGGAAAACCCTTGGGTTCAGACTTGTTCCCCTTGGTGCATGCTGGGGACACTTCTTTGGGGGGTAGCAAGGATAGCTATTCGTCTTCTTTATGCATGGAAGGATTCGTGGATCCCAAGCTGGTGAAATGGAAAATAGTGATGTGTGATAGAGGGAACAACCCCAAAATTTCAAAGGGGGCCGAGGTGAAGCATGTTGGAAGTGTTGGAATGATCTTGGAAAACAGTGATTCAGATGATGAAGGTCTTGTTGCAGATGCTCATATGCTGCCTACAAGTGCAGTTAGGGCCAAAGAAGGAGAGGTTATCAGGGAATACCTTGCTACCACCAAAGGGCCCGCTGCTACAATTTCAGGCCAAGGGACTGTTCTGGGTATAAATCCTGCCCCTGTTGTAGCATCCTTTTCTTCTAGAGGACCCAATCCTGAGACTCTAGAGATTCTCAAGCCTGATGTTATTGCTCCAGGTGTGAATATCCTCACAGGATGGACCGGTGCAGTAGGTCCATCGAGCCTTTCATCTGACAAGAGGAGAACACAATTCAATATCTTGTCTGGTACTTCAATGGCTTGTCCTCATGTGAGTGGAGTTGTTGCCCTTCTCAAAGGAGCACACCCACAGTGGAGCCCTGCAACAGTAAGATCGGCTCTTATGACCACTGCTTATTCTAAAGACAACAGAGGTCACAGGATGATTGATGAAGCCTCTGGCAATTCATCCACTCCTTTTGATTTCGGTGCAGGGCATGTACATCCTGAAAGGGCTATGGATCCTGGTCTTATCTACGATGTGGTTACTGAGGACTGTGTCAGATTCCTATGCAGCCTTAATTATAACACAAAATCCATTCAGGTTATTACCCGAAAGCCTGCCTAGTGCCCCGCACAAAGAATAAGTCCTGGTAATCTCAAATATCCTTCGTTCTCTGCAGTTTTTGATCTTAGTCAACCCAAGAAGATCTCAACTGTCTTCTTTAGAACTATTACTAATGTAGGCCCTCCTCGGTCCGTCTATAAAGTCAGGGTCATTCCTCCAAGGGGAGGTGTGACTGTGACTATCAAGCCAAGAAAGCTGGTCTTTGTTGAGGCAAACCAGAAACTGAGCTACACTGTCACTGTAACCACAAAGCCTATGAACCTTCTCCCTGGTAACGAGACACATGCTTTGGCTTCCTCTCCGACGTATTTCCGGGAGCATGTTGTGCAGAGCCCAATTGCGTAACTAGATAGGAACCTTTATTAGTCCGTTTTTCTCCAAATCTTGTACACATCAAGATTTAATGGTCACCGATCGAAATGGAGTTTTTCTCGCTCTTTGTTGATATACCCATAAGGAGGAAGGCATCATTGCATGTGATAGTGGGGGTCATATCCACATGTAGTTTCTCAGTTAATTTGGTTTTGCAATAGGGTAGTGCTTTGCGTTTTATTTGGGAGTCACTTCAATGCAATGACTGAGAGGATTCAACATTGGATGACAGTGGTTCCTGAGTGTGTGTAATGGAGAGTTTTAGCATAGGATGATATATATATATATATTTCATGGATTCTCTATGTTAGGTGCATAGCTCGTGTATAATTTATCTATTAAGGTATTCATGAATATTCATCATTGTAATGATAAATTATGTAATGTGAGTGGAGTTGCTGCCCTTATCAAAGGAGCACACCCACAGTGGAGCCTTGCAGCAGTAAGATCGACTCTTATGACCACTGCTTATACTCAAGACAACAGAGGTCACAGGATGATTGATGAAGCCTCTGGCAATTCATCCACTCCTTTTGATTTCGGTGCAAGGCATGTACATCCTGAAAGGGCTATGGATCTTGGTCTTATCTACGATGTGGTTACTGAGGACTATGTCAGATTCCTATGCAACCTTAATTATACCACAAAATCCATTCAGGTTATTACCCGAAAGCCTGCCCAGTGCCCCGCACGAAGAATAAGTCCTGGTAATCTCAACTATCCTTCGTTCTCTGCATTTTTTGATCTCAGTCAACCCAAGAAGCTCTCAACTGTCTTCTTTAGAACTATTACTAATGTAGGCCCTCCTTGGTCCGTCTATAAAGTCAGGGTCATTCCTCCAAGGGGAGGTGTGATTGTGACTATCAAGCCAAGAAAGCTGGTCTTTGCTGAGGCAAAACAGAAACTGAGCTACACTGTCACTGTAACCACAAAGCCTATGAACCTTCTCCCTGGTAACGCGGACACACGCTTCGGCTTCCTTTCCTGGACACACGGGAAGCATGTTGTGCAGAGCCTAATTGCTGTAACTAGACAGGAACCTTATTAGGTCTGTTTTTCTCCAAATCCTGTACACATTGAAGATTTAATGGTTACCGACTGAAATGAAATTTTTCTGCCCCTTTTGTTGATATACCTGTAGAAGGAGGAAGCAGATCATTGTATAAGTGAGTAGTAAACAAGTATCCACATGTAGTTTCTCAGTTAATTTGGTTTTGCGATAGGGTAGTGCTTTGTGTTTTATTTGGGAGTCACTTCAATGCAATGACTGAGAGGATTCAACATTGGATGACAGTGGTTCCTGAGTGTGTGTAATGGAGAGTTTTAGCATAGGATGATATATATATGATATATTTCCATGGATTCTCTATGTTAGGTGTAGAGCTGTGTATACCTATCTATTAAGGTATCGGTTTGAATAATAATCATCGTAATGATAAATTATGTAATAAGCAGACTGAGCAGAATACTACTTTTATTGATTCTTCTATATGAATCAGGTGTTGAGAATATTACTTTTGCAGATTTGGTATGAATCAGCTTCAAAATTGGTCATGAACTCTTTTGAACAAGAAAGTTGCTTCATTTTTTTTGTCTTTTCAAATAGGGTCACTTCTATTTATTGTTTTTTTCATGAATCAGGTGCCAAGGATGTTACTTTTTGTAGCTTCTGTATGAATAAGCGTTGCAAAATTAATTATGAAATATTTTCAACATAAGAAAGTTGCTGCAATTTTCCCCTTTTTTTCAAATAAGGTTATCTTTACTGAGTCTCTATTTGGATGGAAGAAACAACTCCAGTTGTTGTTTTCCTCATGCTTAGATAATTATATTGGCAGGGAAATAATGACACAGAAAACATGAATGCAAAATGTGAATGCATGGATGAATATACAGGTTCGCATTTGACTTATACCTTTTACATATAAATGTTGTTCCAGTACAGAAATATTATTTCCCTAAAAAAAAAAAACCACTGAAATTGCCTTTCCATTCTGGACTATTGCTTGTGTGATGTTTATGTTTCTCCTTTTTAAATCCTTTAGCCTATCTACTCCTTTTTAAATCCTTCAACCTATCTACTGCTGCACATGAAGAATGTGAATGCTTAGACAAAATAAATTGTATTTATAAGAATGTGATTTTATGCTTTTTGAATCTTCCAACGTTTTCAGCAAAACCCAAGAAGAAATGTGGATATGTGGATATTTGATGAAGATGAGTTGCATTTCAAATTTATGTTTTTTTAATCTTCCAAACTTTTTAAAGCACAGGGAGAATCTGGAAGCTCAGTTTTTTAAAATCTTCTCCGACCTTTCCCAGGGACAGAGGCACAAAATATGGATCTTCAACAAAGATAAGTAAAATTTCAATTCTTGTTGTTTGAACCTTCTTGAGGTTTCCAAACCATAGAAAAAAGTTGAGGTGACCCTATTAGCACAAATTCAAATATCATAAATGGGTTAATGTCATTAAAAACGAGTTGAGAGTGAAAGTAAACACTTACTGAAAATTATGTGTGTGCACTAGGAGCTTCCGACCGGATTTTATGAACTCGACATCCTTATCATTCTCATAAAGCAAGGTGATGTTTGAAGGCATGCTGATATTTCTTTTTCTTATAGCAGCTACTACAACTTGAGCAATTCCAGTGATGAGACTGCCTCGAGGAACCTTCTGTCTGTAAAATGGAGTCCCACACAGAAATAAAAGAGTTGCCATAGCCATAGACACTGTGACTATCCTGAATCCCAATCCCCAGCTTACATTCTCTTGCACGTAGCCAATAACTGTGATTGCTAAGGTAAAGCCAGCTGAAAGCCATAAAAACCAGTGGTTAAAGAAGGAAATCTTCTGAAGCATCTCGGTTTTGTCTTCTTCATCAAACTGATCTGCCCCAAATGGTGTCAAAGATGGTTTGTGGCCACCGATCCCAACGGATATCAAATACAGAGAAAAGAAATAAACACCAACATTTGACTTGAGGGTTGCTAGAGACACTGACAATATCAGCAAAACTAATCCCTGCATCAAATAGAATGTATTGTAAAAGTACCCCAAATCATAATCCAAAGATTAAACAGAGAATGAAAAAAATTAGTGTCTCATGAAGAGATTATTAATCTCATAGAAAGAGAGACACACCATCACTTAAATGACATTAGAGTTATCTTAAGAGACATGTCAGCAAAATAGTTAGCTGTTATACAAAATTTTGAAGCTAACTGAATTGAAAAGATAAAATAAAAATAAATCTCTCAAATAAAAACAAAGATTTGAAATGGATAAAAAAACTTGATAACAATATTAACATCTAATGTGACATAGATGAATAAACTTGATAGGAGTAGTTATAACCTTTTATAGAATTTGAAACTCACCAAGATATAAATTGCTGAGGAGATGAGAACCATTTTCTAACGTCCACAGTAAACATCTGTTATAAATCCCCCTATTAGGGGTATAACACATGTGGTTCCTGTCTAGTAGTTGACATTCTTGACATAAGTTGCAATCCCTTCATGAAACAATGATGTTAAATAGAAGATCATGCTTAACGAAATGGAAATGTATGCGAGAGTCTCACAGAATACAAATACTACAGAATCCATGCACAACGTAATTAGATATGGAATCTCTTTAAAGTCTTGCCTGCATTCTTAGTACAGAGATGATGTTAATATATACATATAAAGACTTACCTAGGATGAAAATGGAAGCCTTCCATCCACCAGATTTTTTCTTGTGAACAAGTCCTTCTACCAGATCAATGGATCCATCTTTGATACTTTCAATTTTCTCATTGTTTCTTCTCATCTCTGGTTGCACTGGTGACTTATTGAACTGCACCAATTCTTTGAAGTGTTGGAATTTCATGACTATACCAAAAAAAAACTTCTCTTCCAGGCTTCTTTTCTGAAATAATTGAAGCCACACTTCCAAGTATGAACCTAATGATGCTATTTATATCTTTAGTTACTGGGTTTCTCTTAAAAAAATGAGTTGGTAAGTATGTCCCCTATCTTCACCCAAGGAATTATTGCTTTAATTACTTCAAAGTTCATTCTTAACATTCCATAAATATGTGCCAGAAAAATATCATAGTGCGTAATCAGAGCACCACTCTATGAAAGGCTTTACAGCGTTTCCTTTGCAACATATGGTGCAATTGCTAGTTTAATTTTATTTTAGAATCAGAAGCAGCTACGAAGCCTCAGTTGAACCCTATGAATTAGCCGTCAGTCGACCGAGTTGACTGAGAAGAAGCACTAGCAGTTTGGTTGGATGACCCAGTCGAAGAACCGATTGAAATTGACCTATTTTTTATTTTTGTTTTATAGATTCCTTTTATATTTTTTAATTTTATTTTAAACATTTTTTTTCTTATTATTTTATAGATTCCTTTCATTTTTTATTTTATGATTTTATTTTAAACATTTTTTTCCTATTACAATTTTGTTTTGCAATTTATTTTATTTTATTTTATTTTATAATATTGTAATTATAACATCTAAAATTTTATATTAAATTCTACCATAATATTTTATTCTTATTGTTTACGGTTAGCATACCATTGCTTCCTATTGTATACAGTTAATCTTTTATTCCTATTGTTTACATTTAACATACCATTGCTTGAGCATAAACATAATGGGAGGAATTTCGATTTAAACTTTGTAATAAATAAATTCCAAGGAAATTTATTTTCCGGTAATTAAGTTATTTTTGAATTATATGGAATTTACCAATATCTTTAGAGTCATAATGGTAACATGTTGGATCATTATATATATATGTGTGTGTGTGTGAAATTTGTAAATTAATATAAATAAATATGTTTTTTTAAGAAAGAATTATTAGAATTTTAATTTTATGGATGAAATAGATTTTTTAATTTGGATACGATGATATAGTTTTAAGTAGGATTGTGATTTTTATTGTTTAAAATATATTTTTGAATGTATAAATATATTTAGCACTTGAATTTATAGATTAAACAATTTAAACTGAATTTTTAAAAAATTTCTATCGAATTTTGATTAAAATTAATTAGAAAATCTCTACCCAAATTTGATTAAAATTAACCAGAAAATATCTACTGAATTTTGATTAAAATTAACAAAAAAAGATGCCTAGAATGTCATTTTGTAATCCTTTTTTATTTAATTATTAATATTATTAAGTGGATGGTAGGTATTTAACTTCCATAAAATATTTATTACGCTGTAAGGCATTTTTATTTGAAAACAACTCCCCTAGCTGCCATTGTGTCCATGTCTGAGCCATTGGATCAAATGTTAGAAAATTGAAATGTTTTAGGCCATTAGATCCACAAGTAAATAGTTCTATATATGTTTTTTATAACGTTATTTTTTTTTCTTTTAATAAGTTAGATTGAATTTAGATTTTGGTGACTTTTAGTTAAAATGTTGTTATTAAAAGTTTGTTATAAATTAAAATAATAATTTAACCATATTTAAATTTACAATAAAAAAATAATATTTACAATATAAGAAGATTTTTAATCATGAATATTTACCATGGATATTATTAATTTCTATATAGATTTTTTTACAATACCATGGGCCAATACCGAAAAGAGAGATACAGAGAGATGAAGGGTGGGAAAGAGAGGAGAAAAATCATAATACCATGGGCTAATACCATGGTTTATCAATACCATGGGCCATCTAGGCTTTCGATAATTATGTTATGGATCTATGCTTTTAATTATTATGTTATAATTATGTTATGGATATATGATTTTAATTATTATGTTACAATACCATGGGTCAATATCATAGCCACTCGGTTATCAATACCACATACTTATTTCAAAACCAAAATGTTTTACAAAATCTAAAATAAAAAATGTTATAATTACTTTTGAGGTATATCTAAACTCACCATCCTCACCACTACTAAAAATATTCCCATAGAGATTAAATCCAGGTTTTAATAAATGAAAAATGAGAATAATTTTATATATACAAATGTGAAATTTATATAATATATATAATATTATAAAGAACCATGATAGATGCATGTGCACGGTTGTTTTAATATTTGTTGTTGTTGTATTTTACAACAAATCATGTTTTTTTTTTTTTTAATTTATATATTTTCTTAAATAAAATACAATGGGATCATAAAGAGAGAGAGAGAGGGGGGGGGGGGAATAGAGTGGGGGAGAGAGAGGAAGGAAGAGAGAGAGGAGGAGAGAGGGAGGGAGATGGATTTGGAGGGGGAAAGAGAGGGAGGGAACATAAAAAAACATTGAGAGATATGGGTGGAGAGATAGAGGGAGTGATAGGGGAGAGATGAAGATGGAATGAGGGAGAGAGGGGATGAGAGAATGGAGAGAAAATGAGATGATACATATAGGGAAAGAAGGGGAAGAGAGACACGGAGACATAGATATGGAGGGGGGAGAGAGGGGGACAACAATAAGGAGAGAGAGAGGGGAGATAGTGACAAATTTGGAGGGTGGAGAGAGTGTGTGTGCATGATGGGGGAAGAGACAGAGGGAGGTGGGAGAGAAAGGGATAGAGGGGACTTGAGATAGGGGGGAGAGAGAGATGGAGTTAGAAAGGAGAAAGATAGGGAGGGAACAGAAAATATATTGAGAGATATAGGTGGAGAGAGAGAGGTAGTGATAAGGGAGAGATAAATATGGAGTGAGGGAGAGAGGAGACGAGGTGATGAAGAGTGAAACCCACTATTAGCAGGTTTTCCTTTCTTCTAATTATATGAACTTGCAACCTCAAAATTTAATGTCAAGCTGCAGATTCATAACCCTGAAAACTGATACTTGATCTTTAGACATGTGGGTTATGGCCCACTCTGCTTCCGTCATGCTATTCCGATGCCCACATACATATCAATCAATCGAGTTCTATATTTCAACAACTTCTGCAGCCTTCTTTTTAATATCAGAAACCTCACATGTTTCTCATCGGAAACAATTTAAATGCAATTCATTGCTGAGCCTTCAAACATAGCTTTACACCAAATGTAATGTTTGCAAATGGGTCCAAAATCAATTAAAGCTCCATTGATCCAATATCGCCTCGTCCCCAAAAGCCGCGCGATACCAGAGGTATAATTTCATAAAACCACCTATTGGCAAGTCCAGTATTGGACTACGTTCAACTCTGAATTTTCATCATATTTTACCTTCCTTCTCCATTGCGGCATTATGAATCGATCGTAGTCGAGAAGGCTTCGATCAACCAGAGTTAATAACTAGATGTTGCCATCTGATGCGTTCTTCATTAAAAGGGCTAACCTCATCGGTCTTTTATCGAACCAAACACACAAAAAAAATATGTATTAATTTCATGTGCATTCAATCCGCATGGGAATAGGAGAGGAACTCAGATGCATTCGGAAACATAACCCTTCGCACAGAGTTTAATATACTTAGCTCGCCATATCCGCAACAAATCTCACATTATGACAATGTTTTACTGGATCGCTATCTATCCTTACAGTGATCGATAACCGATCATGAAATACAGAAATTAACTCCTAATTCTAGATCATAAAACTCAAACTCATGCTCAGAAAATCAACATAACATATATCTTAATTATGTAAAAATCTGGGTTACATCTAAGGCATTTCAGCCTTAGTCCAAATTCACATATGACTACATTGTGCTCACTTGCTCCCCTCTCAGACATTACAGATTTGATATTATATAGAAAATAAAAAAGATCCCGAATCATTTGAGATCAAAAATCTCTCCTAAATCGCTCAAAAACTCTTCATCTCCTCAACCGCACACATGGAAGATTAATTATTAATCGGTTACATAAAATTTCAGCATCGGTTTCAACAATTTTCGCTCCAAAATTGCATGACTATTCGCATACCCATCTCTTTAGCTGCAAATTCGAACTAAATTCGAATCGGCTTAGATGCCCCTGCATCATGAGGGAAGGGAGAGAAAAGGAGAGGATAGAGATAGGGAAAGAAGGGGAAGAGAGAGACAAGGAGACATAGATATGAAGGGGGGAGAAAGGGGAAGAGTGAGAAGGAGAGAGAGAGAGACATGGAGAGATAGAGGGAGTGACAAGGGAGATATGAAGATGGAATGAGGGAGAGAGGAGATGAGGGAATGGAGAGAAAAGAAGATGATACATATAGGGAAATAAGGGGAAGAGAGAGACATGGATACATAGATATGGAGGGGGGAGAGAGGGGGAGAGCGATAAGGAGAGAGAGAGAGAAGGAGATAGTGACAGAGTTGGAGGGTGGAGAGAGATTGTGTGTGTAATTGGGGGAGAGACAGAGGGAGGTGGGAGAGAAAGGGGGAGAGCGAGAAGGAGAGAGAGAGGGGACTTGAGAGAGAGGGTGGGGGGGAGAGAGGGAGGAAACAACAAAGACATTAAGAGATAGAGGTGGAGAGAGAGAGGGAGTGATAAGGGAGAGATAAAGATGGAATGAGGGAGAGAGGAGACGGAGGAAGGGAGAGAAAAGGAGACGATAGTGATAGGGAAAGAAGGGGAAGAAAGAGATAAGGAGACATAGATATGATGTGGGGAGAAAGGGGGGGAGCGAGAAGGAGATAGTGACAAAGTTGGAGGGCAGAGAGAGAGAGAGAGCGTGTGATGGGGTGTAGAGACAAAATGAGGTGGGAGATAAAGGGAGAGAGAGGAAGGAAAAGAAAGGGGACTTGAGAGAGAGGGGGAGAGAGAGATGGAGTTGGAAGGGGGAAATAGAGGGAGGGTAGAAAAAATACATTGACAAATATAGGTAGAAAGAGAGAGGGAGTGATAAGGGAGAGATGAATATGGAATGAGGGAGAGAGGAGACTAGGGAAGGGAGATAAAAGGAGAGGATAGATATTGGGAAATATGGGGAAGACAAACTTGACAAGGAGGCATAGATATGGAGGGGGGAGAGAGGGGGAGAGCAAGGAGAGAGAGATGGAGATAGTGACAGAGTTGGAGGGTGGAGAGACAAAGCAAGTGTGTGATGGGGGCGAGGGGGGAGAGATAAAGGGAGAGAGAGGAAGAAATAAAGAGAGGAGAGAGAGGGGGGGATAGATAAATAGAGTTTGAAGGGGAAGAAAGTAATAGAGAGAGAAAGGTAGAGAGGCAGTGACGAGAGAGAGAGAGAGAGAGAGAGAGAGAGAGAGTATGTTTTGGGGGCGAGAAGGAGAGACAAGGGGAGATAGAGATATATATGGAGGGGGGTGAAAGGGAAGAAGAGGGAGGCAAAGAGAGGGGGTGAGGAAGAAAGATAGATAGTTAAAGAGATGGGGGGGGGGGAGAGGAAAAGAGAGAGAGAGAGAGAGAGAGAGAGAGAGAGAGAGAGTATGTTTTGGGGGTGAGAAGGAGAGACAAGGGGAGATAGGGATATAGATGGAGGGGGGAGAGAGGGAAGAAGAGAGATGCAAGAGAGAGAGAGAGAGAGAGAGAGAGAGAGAGAATGACATGTGTTTAGGGGGTTGAGATAGAGAGGCAAATAAATTGCATCATCCACTTTGGTTAAAATGGTGTAGTTTTACTGAATATTAGTTCTTGGATAGGTATTCATGTGCATTTTGAAATTGTAGCAAGCATCATTGTAGAGAGGGTACATTAGGATTGTAAGTTGACCACCCTCAGTCTTGTTTCAAATGCACATTCTACACATTGTATTACTTCACTAGGCCTTGGGGGTATTTCATTGTTATTGGTTTTTTTTTTTTTTTTTTTTTCTTGGGTATTTTTGTGTTGGTCAGGTTTTAAAAGGTATTATTGATTCTATGAATACTCAATGCCTTCAATCATGTAGAGGGTTCATCACCATGTAAAGTGTCACAATAGTTTGTTGCATTTGTCAATAAAAATCGATGATATGTAGAAGAGGTTATAATACATATTAAAATTATGGCCACCACGAGATGTAAAACCTATAATGTTGAGTGGGCAATAAAAAATAATACTAAACTAGTTCTGTTGTTGTTAGTGTCAAGGCAAATTTAAATTTTCTTTCCAATTTCCGAGATAATGTTCTCGAAAAAACATCGGAGATATTAAACATGGACAACTACACTATGGGTGGAGTTTACCATCTAAGTTTTAGATTTTACACCAAAAGTTATGAATAATTGGGAGTTGATGTCTCGCCAATTTCATCTAATATGTGATGATGTCTCAAATCGATGAAAATTTAGATTTGGAAAGATAACCATCATATTTTTCTATGAATTAATGTTATTTTATTTAGCCTATCTCATGTCATGTACTACTTGTATTTTTTCAAAATCTATCAAATATTTTCTATTGGATCTTGAAAGACCATCTTTGAAGATTAATATGTAATCTATATTGGTAAGGTTATAGAATCTATCAGTTTGGCATAATGTAAGTGCTTTCTTATACCAATGACATTTTTTTTACTAATTTTCATCTTTAATGATTTTTTATGTGTCACAATGCTTCTCGAATTTATGCTTTACGTCGTTTCCTTTGCAACATCAGGTGCAATTGCTAGTATATAATAGTTTAGATTAATGGTTGAATTTATCTCAAAAAGTAGTCGTGTCCTTTTTGTTCTTTTATTAATTAAAAAATTAATTAAAGACAATGTTGAATATGGCCTATGATGTTTTGGATGTGTGGTATTAGTAAGCCATGATAATGGTCCATGCTACAAGTTCTCCAAATATATAATGTGTTGGTGTGTTTCAGAATTCCAAAATAATAAAAGTCCCTTCCTTAACACAGAGAAATATTCAAAATTGCATCCACAGTGACAGAGTTTTCACATAAAAAAATTCTATTCCATAAAAAAACTGTTACAGATTCTTCCTCAAAAGAGGGCTTACAATTGCTGGACTGTTACAAGACACAGTGCCAAACAAAAACTGTTCTCTGTCTCACACAGAAAAATACTCTGTCTTTCTAAAACAACATACACTGCTGTGTATACTCTGTTTTTCCTAAAAATATACACTGTTGTGTATTTCTTAATTCTGCACTCTCTGTCTTTTTCAAACGATACACTGTTGTGCATTTACTTCTATTCTCTGTGTAAATAATAAAATTACAACACTCTGTTTCTATATATTAGCAAAAATATCTCAGATTGAATTTAATGTCATTCGTTGACAAAAATCACCGCTTGAGAATTCATTAATGGCCTCATAACTTCTGTCGGCACCGCTTGAAAATGCATTGATGTTGAATTTGCACGGTGGCACTTTGATTATTTTTCCCGCACTGCTGTGCTTACAAACACTGTTCTGTGTAATAAGAATAAATTACAGCTCTGCCTCACGGGCTTCTTTCCTTTTATATGAAACTGTATATTCCATATTACATTACCTTTTGGGCCTTTTAATATATATGAGTTGCATATATTAAAAATAAAACAAATAACATTTAAAACTTTAAAACCAACTATTGAATTAAAAACAAATGTGCGATGGGCAAATAACATAAAACCCAAATCTTTTATGAACGCATTTGTGTGTGGGCCCCTTGGTGATGACGTCAGCGATTTCCGATGGGGTTCACTCCTCCGCCCACAAGACTTCATTGACCCCCGCGGAATTAACTTCCGCCTCATCTCTGCGCTGCCTTATCTGGGCAGTTGGAAATTAATTCCAACACTCCCCCTTAATTTCAACTGCTGGGTTTTCCTGCATACCCAGGGATTTCCTGAAATGTTCAAAGCTTTTCTGCGCAAGTGGCTTTGTGAGGATATCAGCAAATTGATCCTCTGTTCTGCAATGCTGCAAAACAATCTCACCATTGCTAACCAGTTCACGTATGAAATGAAACTTGGTGTCAATGTGCTTTGTCCTTTTATGAAAAACAGAATTTTTAGACAATGCAATAGCTGAGCTATTGTCACAAAAAATCACTGTCCCTTTTACCTGTTCTTGACATAAACTTCTCAACATTTTTCTCATCCAAACTGCTTGACACGCTGCTGCTGTAGCTGCCACATATTCTGCTTCTGCTGTAGACAACGCTACAACGGGCTGTTTCTTAGAAGCCCATGAAATGGCTCCCGAACCCATATGAAAAACATAACCGGAAGTGCTCTTCCGATCATCTACACTTCCAGCCCAATCACTGTCCGTGTATCCAACTAAATCTGAACATTCTGAAGTAGTATACAAAATACCAAACCTTTTAGTACCTTTAACATACCTCAAAATTCTTTTTGCTGCTTGCCAATGTGCATCCTTTGGCTTTTCCATGAACCTGGAAATCAAACTAACAACATGCATTATGTCCGGCCTAGTTGCAGTCAAATACATAAGGCTGCCAACTATGCTTTTGTATACACTACGATCAAAATCCTTACTGCTGTCTTCTCTGCTGAGTTTTAATCCCATCACTGTGGGAGTGATTGCTGCTTTGCATTCCTGCATGTTAAATCTTTCAAGTACCTCATTAACATACTTTTCCTGTGAGATAAAAATCCCACTTTCATCTTGTTCTACTTCTATTCCCAAGAAGTATCTCAATAAACCCATGTCAGTCATTTCAAATTCTTCTTTCATGACTGTTTTAAAATGTTCAATAAGGTAATCATCATTACCTGTAAAAATAACATCATCAACATATAAAACTACAATCAATATTTTTCCATCTTTTTCTTTGATGTAGAGGGTGGGTTCTCCCTCACACTTTTCAAAACCATTTTCCAATAGATAGGAATCTATCCTACTGTACCACGCTCTTGGTGCTTGCTTCAGCCCATAAAGAGCTTTCTTCAACTTGCACACTTTGTGCTCTTGGCCTTTCTTTTCATAGCCGAGAGGTTGTTCAATGTAAACCTCTTCCATTAACACTCCATTTAGGAATGTTGACTTCACATCCATTTGGTAAACTTTCCACTTGTTTTGTGCTGCTATGGACAACACTGCTCTCACGGTTTCCATTCTGGCAACCGGTGCGAAAGTTTCCTCATAATCAATGCCATGCTTCTGCTTATAGCCTTTGACCACAAGCCTTGCCTTGTGTCTTCTCTATTTTGCCTTCAGCATTACTCTTGGTCTTGTAGACCCATTTAACTCCAATGACATCTTTACCTTTTGGGAGTTCAACCAAATCCCATGTCTTGTTTCTTTCTATGGCATTAATCTCCTCATCCATAACTTCTATCCATTTCCTATCTTTAATAGCTTCTTCAAAGTGGATAGGGTCATCAACATGAAAATATAAAGCAAAAAAAGAATTCATACCTTCATTTGTTGCCTCTTGTTCATAAATGTCATTCAAATTTTTGAACTTTGTTCCTCTTTCATTAGGTGTACAAGTGCTTGAAGAAGCACTCGAATTTCCTCCTTGTGGTGTGCTTGGAGAAGCACTTTAATTTCTCCTCAAGGGTGTCTCTTGCTGCCCTTGTGTTGGTGCTATTGTTTGGGGATGTATTTCATCCAACTCATCATCATTTTCATCATGAGATAAACAATGTTTAACATTCACTGTTTTCTCTATGCTTCCATCCCAAGCTTCCTCAATGAACTGAACATCTCTGCTCACAATAAAATTCTTGGTGGATGGGTTGTATAACTTCTAAGCTTTGGATTCCCCACTGTATCCAATGAAAATACATTTCTCCCCCTTGTTGTCCAACTTCTTCCTTAGCTGATCCGGAATGTGTGCATAAGCCACACATCCGAAAACCTTCATATGTGTGACACTTTGCTTTGCGCCACTCCATGCCTCTTCTGGCACTTTGTTCATAACTGCTTTTGTAGGGCACCTATTCAAAATATACGCTGCACAATGTACAGCTTCAGCCCAATAATCATTAGGCAAATGCTTTGCCTTAAGCATACTCCTCGCCATGCCCATTATGGTTCGGTTCTTCCTTTCGGCTACTCCATTTTGCTGCGGTGTATATCTAGCTGTAAACTGCTTATGTATTCCATTTTCTCTACAAAACCGTAGAAAATCTTTAGATATATACTCACCTCCTCTATCAGTCCTTAAGACCTTGATATGCAGCCCACTCTGATTCTCAACAAGTGCTTTGAAATTGCAAAAATTTTCAAACACTTCACTTTTCTTTTTCAAAAAGTAAACCCAAGTTTTTCTTGTAAAATCATCTATGAATGTTAAGATATAGTGGTTGCTTGCAAGTGATGGAGTTTGCATCGGTCCACACACATCCGAGTGGACAATCTCTAAGGGTGCTTTTGCCCTTATGCTTTTCCCGGAAGGAAAACTTTCTCTGTGTTGTTTCCCAAGAATACAACCTTCACAAAGGCTGTCCGGTTTCTCTATCAATGGTAAACCACTTACCATTCTTTTTCTGTTCAACAAATTAAGACCTCCAAAGTTGAGATGTCCAAATCTCAAGTGCCATAACCAATTATCATCCTTTGGTTCGCTTTGGTAAGTCTCTTGTGCAACTGCTGCTTTCTCTTCACCATTCTTCAAGTCTGCTCTCATTCTGAGAGGGAACATCCTATTCCTTGTCATCTTCACTTCAGCAATACATACTTTGCTGGGTGGTTTATCCATGATGGTACAAACATCATTATCAAAGAAAACATTATACCCCTTATGGACAAGCTGTCCAATACTTAAGAGATTACACTTCATTCCTGGAACATAATAAACATCTGCTATGGATTTCTTTGCACCTAACCTTGTTAAAAAATTTACATCTCCTTTTCCCATAACAGAAACTTTGCTATCAGTTCCTAGTGTGACTTGTGACTGCACACTCTCATCTAACATAGAAAACATTGCTATATTTCCTGTCATATGGTTACTACAACCGGAGTCTAGAAACCATAAATCCTCATTCTTTTCTTCAGCCATATTACAAGCTAAAAACAAATTACTTTGGTTGACATTTTCCTTAGTGAAATTTGCACTAGTTCTACTTCTCATATCTTGCTTCTTCGTTCTACATTCATTAGCATAATGACCATATTTTTTACAATTGTAACATTGGACATTGGATTTTTCATACCTCTGTCCTTGAGCATTTTGCTAACCACTTTGCTAGTTGATGTCTTGGCCATGGCTGTGATTTTGAATGTTGCACCTTCCATGTGAATGTGAAGGGCTGTTCCTTCCACCTCTGTTTTGGCTTCTGCCTTTTCCTCTTCCTTTGCCTTGCCCTCTTCCTCTTCTGAAAGACATATGGGTCTTAAAGGCATGCTCAAGAGATGATTTTTCACTCCTACCCAATATTTTTTCATGGGTCATCAGTGATGCATGTAGCTCATCCACTGAAAACTTTGTGAGATCCTTAGTCTCCTCTATGGTGGTGACATAACATCGAATCTTGAGGGTAAGCTTCTCAAGATTTTTTCCACAATCCTCTTGTCTTCAAGAGTCTCTCCATGAGATCTTATTTGTGTGACCATTCCAATCACATGAGTGAAGAATGAGTCAATAGTATCTGACTCTTTCATGCAGAGAGTCTCAAAATCTCTCCTTAGCAACTCCATGCCTTGATAGGCTGTCATAAGAGTCTGCCATGCTTCTTTGGATCTCTTAGTTGCTGCTATCCTTGGAAACACACTCTCATGCACTGCTTGATACAAAAAGAAAAGAGCCTTAGCATCTTTCTTCTTATTGCTCTCAGAATCTCTCTTTTTGCTTGAGTTAACATATTAAACTCATGTTCATCTGCTAGTTCTTCAAAGCCTTCCTCAAAAAATTCCCATAAGTCTTGGGAGACAAATAGTGCTCTCACAGTTATTGACCAGTAGTCATAATTTTTCCCATTAAACATTGGGAGATGGATATTTCCCATACCCATACCAGTGCTGGCTCCAGCCATTCTGCACTCTTAACTATGATTTAAAAACACTTGAATGTGTGTTTAAAATTAACTAACTGTACTGCACCAGTGACACAAAACTGTATAGAGAAATACCTTGAATTCCTTTTGGCTGAGTCTTCACACTGCTGGAGAAGCTGCTGCAACAAAGAACTCCTTTCCTTCAGCTTATTTGACCTTCAAATAGCCTGGACAAGCTCCGATACCATGTTGGAATGTTTCAGAATTCCAAAATAATAAAAGTCCCTTCCTTAACACAGAGAAATATTCAAAATTGCATCCACAGTGACAGAGTTTTCACATAAAAAAAATTCTATTCCATAAAAAAATTTGTTACAAGTTCTTCCTCAAGAGAGGGATTACAATTGCTGGATTGTTACAAGACACAGTGCCAAACAAAAATTGTTCTCTGTCTCAAACAGAAAAATACTCTGTCTTTCTAAAACAACATACACTGTTGTGTATACTCTGTTTTTTTTTCTTAAAACATTCTCTGTTGTCTTTTACAAATGCACTGCTATGCATATATTCTGTTTTTGTGTAAAAAAAAAAATACAACACTCTGTTTCTGTATTTAAAACAAAATATCTCAAGTTCCATTTAATGCCATTCGTTGACAAAAAATCACCGCTTGAGAATTTCATTAATGGCCTCATAACTTTTGCCGGCACCGCTTGAAAAATGTATTGATGACAGATTTGGCTTGGTGGCACTGTTTGTCAAATTTTCTTCCCGCACTGCTGTGCTTACATAAAAAAACATTCACTATGTATATATATATTTTTTAACACCTAACAACCCTTTTAATATATATGTATTACATATATTAAAAATAAAATAAATAACATTAAAACATTAAAAACCAACTATTGATTTAAAACATGTGCGATGGGAAAATTATATTAAACCCCGCAACCATTTTATGTGTGCATTTGTGTGGACCCCTCTCGCTAATGACGTCAGCTATTTCCGATGGGGTTCACTCCTCCGCCCACAAGACTTCATCGACCCCCGCGGAATTGTCTTCCGCTTCATCTCTGCGCTGTCTTCTTTTGGGCAGTTGGAAATTAATTCCAACAATACATTTCAGTTTGTGTTCATCAAGTTGCTTTGTATTTGTATGTCATTATATTGACCTACGATGTGTTTTTCTTCTCCTATTGCAGGTATGGGTTTCCAGAGATCCCCTTCAGAGAAAGAGTTTGTCTTTCGTTCTTCCATTTCTCTGGTGAAAGTGCTTGACTCCCACTTTTTGTTTCCCCGTTGGGCTTACAGATATGTTCCCAACTATTTTCAAGTTCTGCATTCTTTTTCTCATGCTTGTACTTTTCATGGTCGATGTTCCCAACTATTTTCCAGTTCTGCATTCTTTTTCTCATGCCTGTACTTTTCATGGTCGAATGAGGGCAGAACCCCTGTGTGCTCAGGGTGCCTCATGAATTCAACAGCTCTGGCACATTGCTCATCTTGCAGTCTTGGCATGAATACCTTTAGACTTATGGTGTTAGTGTTTGGATCTATCCGAGCTTGCTTGTCTGTAGTTATTCAGTGATAATTGTAAGGGTTATGTTTACCGAGTTTTTCGATCCCTTATGCTGAGTTTTTTCGATTTAAAACTAAATATTTCTTGTTTGGGTTATATGTGTAATTTGTAAATCTTGAAGACTTAGTAGATAATGCGAGAACCCTGCTATTGGTATTATTTCTGGCCAGTCCTGTTATTTCGATATACGAGTTTATCATTAGATTCTTGAAATCTTGGTTTATGTTTTTTTGGACCTTTGCTTCAACATTTTATTCAACGTCTTTACATGGATTTTACTGTACTTATATTTAGTTATCGACATGCATAGTTCATATGGTAACTTATGTCACTTTGCTAAGGAACCTGAAGATATTTTCGTTATAGAATTTTTCATGAAGATCTTTCTGGAATGTTTTGCTTCTGTTGTAATTTGTAGACTAGTAATAGATGAAGTCATGTCTCAGCCTGGGGACCGTGACCCCTGCCTTGTCTTCACAAGACTCGGAACTAAACCCCAGTGCCTTTCAGTTACAAGGAATTTCCTTTCTATAGTTAAGTGCTTCTGCATGCATTTCTTTACAAATTTATTTAAAGAGGATTGGACAGTTTATCTATTTATCTTGTTCTGGAAAGTATTATGGAATTTACAGTATAATTCTTGCACTAAAAACTTCCTTTCTATCTCTAAAAAAATGAGTTTGAATGTACTGAGTATTTAAGTTTATTTCCTGTATTAAAAGAAATCATAATTCTATGATACAACTTTTAAATATAAATATATTCTCCCAGTATACATTATTAGGATGCTCATATTCATTCCTAATAATACAGTGATGAATCTAAAGCTATATTTTCAATTCTCGAAATAGTCTTACTCTGTCAAGCAATAGAAAAACAATGCTTAGAACTGATGGTCCTTTCAACCATGAGAGACAATCACATCTGCTACCCCCCGTGTTCCTTCCCAGAGCCTTATGAAGGAGACAGTAATTTATGAGAAGATAGGCCTCAGGATAATCCAGTCTATACATCTCAGGGTCTAGAGCTCCACTGCTCAGCCTGCCACCTCTGGAAGTTCAAATCCTACTAACAAATATCATATTCGTTAGTGAGCTTAATTAAAATAAATTATTAATGTATCATAAATTTTGTTATCTTATTCAATTCATAAAACAGGGTGTTACAAATTATTTTTGTTAATAATATTTTTGAAATGTTACATGTCAACTCCATATTAAACATTAAAGGAATTACAAATTGATAAAAAATTATGTTATTTAATATAGATATTGAAATATTTTAAACAACACAGGGGAGATGTGTAAGCATTAAATGTTAGATGTGAGAGGTTAGATGTAAGCATTTTCTAAATTCAATTTTTTTTATATTGTAATTTTATTTTTATTAATAAAATTATGAACAATTTTTTAGATACATATCATATTAAAATATAGTTATAAATTAAGATCCATTTGACCATATAAATTGTAATAATGATTCCATAAACATATTAAAAATTAATTAATAAGCATATAAAAGTAGAATACATTTGTAATTTTGAATATTGATCCTATTTTACCATGGATATTATTACCCTATATATAGGCTTTTCTCCAATAACATGGGTCAATACCTCACTTATTAGTATCACATGTCAAAAAACATAACTCATTTCAAAATTCAAAATACTTTATAAATATTTCACTTTTATTTAATTTAATAACATTTTTTAAATTAAAAATTAACAATTTCAATTTGACAAGACTCTTGACCATGGATATTCACCTTCATTTTACCATGGATATTATTAACTTGTAAACACACTTTGTTACAATAAGTACCATGGTTTATTAATTTTATTTTGTAACATATTTTTTTAATTAAATTTAAAATAAAAAGATATGGGGAGATGTTGTAATGGTGTAAATGTGTGTGAACATTTACATTGAGCTTAATTGGAAAATAATAAAAGGTTAAGAGTAATTTCTTGGAGAAGTATTGTCCATCCAAATATATAGAGATGTTATAATATCCTATAAACATTTTGATTATATAAAATTATTATCAAAAAAATATTTTGGCTTTGTAGAATTACATAAAACTAAAACTAAACTAAAATATTTAATGTTTAATATTAAATTTAATAATTAAATTTTTAATTGTAATTATAATAATTTATAATTAATAATAAAACTAGACTAGATTCATCTTAATTAATTAATTTATATTGTTTTATTTTGACTAAGTCAAAATGTTAATGCAACTAGTCTAGATCCATTTTAGATCCGTTTTCACTCTAAACTAAGTTTACATCTCAAAAGAGTTAATCTCTTTCGGTGCTTGGTAGATCTAGAGTTAAGATGCATCTAAGTTGGTTTAATTTCCCCACTGACATATGTCATATTCCACATGAATACCATGGGTCAATACCATGAGACAATACCATGGGTCAATACTTATAACATAAATAATGGTGGGAAGT
The DNA here is from genome assembly GCA_034641835.2 of Pinus albicaulis. NCBI lineage: Eukaryota > Viridiplantae > Streptophyta > Pinopsida > Pinales > Pinaceae > Pinus > Pinus albicaulis. The sequence goes on from CM076576.1 coordinate 333,558,549, forward strand.
GGTAAGTGTATTTATTTACATCTTGTTACATTCATTTTTTTATACAAAATACTTGCTGCAATAACAATAATTACAAAATAATTCTTGAACTAATCATATTCTAGATAAATAATTTTAAAAATTAATAAAAAATAACAAAATTCAATTTATAATGTTAAACAAGTTGCAAAATTTTTTGTTCAAAACAAAATAATACATCAAATAAATAATATCATGAATATTATTTATGAATCAATTAAAGTTGTAAATATTTCAAAAAAAAATTCAAATTTGTTGAAACAATATATACAACCAAAAATCCATTTAAAACAGCTAAAAATAAAATAAAATGTATCCAAAACATTTGGCCAAATTCCGACCAGGAACTCCAAAACCTAGCATATTTACCGAACGCCTATGGTAAAATAAAAAATAACATTGAAATTAATTTTTATTTTACATTTTCATGCTCCTCCGATATTTACGAGGGCCTCATTGGATCTCACAGTGTGAACAAATGAGACAGATCTCGAAAATCGGTCATCCAGCTAGACACTGAACTGGAATGGTTAATTGACTATCCAGAGGCGCGAACTCGGCTATATATATTGGGATGAAAGCGCGTCAACAATATATATGTGCTTGTGCCCACTTACAACTCTGTTCCGTCCCTGCGTTCGCCTTCACTGCTTTTCATTTCTTCTTATATTTTGTATCACCATGGATTCATGGCCTGCAATTTTCTTCATTATCCTAGTCTCCGCGATAATGGTTTCCGCGAATCCCCAGCAGAATGAGACGAACATCGCTGAATTTATCAAGTCGTCGTGCAAGGTGACCCGGTATCCGCAGCTGTGTGTTACATCGCTTTCTTCGTACGCGGGATCTGTGAAGCCGACGCTGAGCGACCTGGTGAAGGCGGCCATGAACGTGAGCCTCGTTAATGCCCGCACGGTTTCCGTTTGGGCAGCCGACTTGGAAAAGAAAGGCGCCACGACGATGAGTGAAAGAGAGAGAACGGCGCTGCACGATTGTATTCAGAATTTCGATGACACCGTCGAGGAGATTCAGAAATCTCTAACGGAGATGGAGCAGTTGAAGCGCAGTAACTTAAACCCTCAAATGAACAACATGCAGACGTTTATGAGTGCCGCCCTCACCGACCAAGATTCCTGCCTCAACGGATTTCAGGCGGCGGGGAATATTAGCGCGACGGTGACAGTCCGCGTGCAGAATGAGTCAGAGTTGATCAGCAACGCTCTAGCTCTCCTTAACGCGCTCGCTCTTAACGCATTTTCTAACACCAGATCAGTTGACACTGGTATCAACGCGTGAATGCCAAAACGGCCCACTCACTACTCTTCTAAATAAATAATATATGCACCCAACAATGTTTCCTAATATATATATTTATAGTTTTGCTGCCAAGACACCCTTTACTGGTTTCTAGTTTCTGTTTCTTTAAATCGTTGATTGGGTTTGGACTACAATCATGGCGTTATTTCAATCAATGTGAAGAAAATTGTTTTATGCTCATGCTTAAGCTGTTGTTTCATGGTAGGAATAATAACAATAATTTCATTAAGTGATGTGCTTTTGTTTCATGATAGGAGTAATAACAAAAATTTCATTAATGATATATTTATTTAAGTTTAGGTTTAAACCCTATAGGAAAAAGGGTTTGACTGCTTCATTTCTACTATCTCAAATAGCAATAGCATCTAAGTACATCAATTTTCTTTTTAAATAATAATTTGTTGTTGGATATGAAATTTATCAGTCTTCGCACTTTTCGTTCTAGGAATTCAACGCATATTTTTGTAGCGTCACATAAGAGTGACAGACTCACAACTATATACAGTAGTTTTCCCAATCATGGTAGACTACAGTTTGTTGTGTATGATGAAAACAAAAGGGCCATGGAGCAGTGCGCAAGCTGGGTGGTGATTTCAACGATATTTGGAGCCTACAACAAGATTAGACCACCCATGCATGTGAGGAGAATCACTGCAGAAAACATTGGTTTCCTTATGTTTCTAGACAATATAGCTTGTTATCAAATCAGACAAAATAAATCACATAAAATAGGACTTTGGCGCATAGTTTTGGTCAATGAGTTGACATACAAGATTCACAAGTTTTTCCCGATGTTAATGTCACTTATACAAACTCTGGGTTGGTAATTATTTTTCGTTGGAGATTGTTTTGAGCTTAAAGAACTCCAATACAAAAGTGGTCTTCTCATAGCTATAGCGACTTCTTTCTTTGTTCGTTCCACAACTATAAAAACCATTCTGTTTTATATTTGTATGTAGACATTGACCTCCAATCTCTTCCATTCTGCTAGCAGGAATAAGCAATTGAAACACCCAACGATGTATAAAGCCGCACAATTGTTTGGCTACAACATCATGTTTACGTCTACACAACACAAAATTAAAGTGGTTGCACTGATATAGAAAAATATTTCCGATTTAAATGATTTCACTGCGAACATTAGAAACGATCTCAGAGTTGTTTGGCAGAAAAGTGTCATTGAAGCTTTTAGCATATCTATCGATTCCAGCAATGGAAGGGCAAAGTTAAGTGAAATGTGATTCTATAGGAATGGATCTCCACTCATGAAGGAGTCATCACTATCATACTACATCAAAACCATTACAAAAAGATAACTCTAAGTGCAAAAAGAAAATATCTCAATGTATTAAAGGACAATAGTATTTTGTAGGAGAAAAGTATGGCTCACCCCTCCTTGGTGCCAAGTTTGTAGAATTTGTAGTGTATCTGCACCACTTGACCTTTCTAGATTATACAATTGTAGTTGTTCACTACATAAAGAAGATCATTATAAGTGACTATGAGGGCATAGATAACACATAATAAATTGAACAACAAACCAGTTGAGCCACAAATTAGCAAAAGATACTTTTAAGTGAAACACACTTCATATAGGTATGGTAACTCACCTTCATTTATGAAGAATAACCTCCATTTTCTCTGTCTTCTTCCTTCATTTCTTTTTGCACATCCAAAAAATGAAATACCAAACTACAAAAAAAAGTGAAGAAAAGAAGAAAACAAAGGAACGAGTACAACACACCCAAAAAATGAAACCAAGACCAAACTACAAAAAATGAGAAAAAAAAAAAAAAGCAGAAGTAAGTACAACTCAAAGCATGGCCATGCTCAAACTCAAAAAACAAAACATGCATACAAGAACAAAAAAAAAATTGCAAATATCCCCTTTGCACATCATCTCTTCTACAATGTGCTATCCTCTCCTGAAAGGAAAAATTGTGGATTGAATAAGGATAAAATATACACACAATTAGTAATGGTAAACATATTTCAAAACCAATAATTATCCATAATAGAAAACACACCTCCCCTAGAGTTCGTTTTATAACTATGGACACTCTCTTTTGTATTCCACTTGTTCGTGTTCATCAAATCAAAACAAGTCATCTACAACAGATACAAAATAAGATATTATAATCGTCATATAAGTTAAACTAAATATTCAAACACAATAATTAATCGTAATAAAAAACACAACTTTGGGAGAGTCCATTTTGTATTTCATGTCCATTTGCACTAGATATACAATAAAATATTAGATTTCTAATAGAATTTAAACTAGAGAGTTTGAAGGTATGAGCTTGTCATGCAACTTAGTTCGAGTCGAGTTATATTATGTTGTGCTATATCTCAAAAAAAATATAACTTTTATAAACTAGATGTACTTCTACTACCAGTAATACAAACAATGTTTACATAAGATGTAAATTTTTCGGAAAATGAATCTAAGAATATCTAAACATATTGAACATCCAAAATCCTAGGGTCCACAAGCTAGTAGTAAATTTCATAAACTAGATGTACTTATGCTCGAACTTATCCACCTCCTCTACAAGGCACGTTGTGTGGGGGTGTGCATGTGATGTGGAGCAAGAAAACATACGATGCACCACCCTAGACACTCACTGCACAAAGTAATATTATATATTATATCACAAATAAACCACAAGAGAAAATGAATAACAAATATACACAACGACAAATTAATCATACACATACATGTTTTTCTTTGGCTAATTTCATAGGAGCGACAACCATGAACAATAAGCCCTGAAATTCCTCTACAAGGCACAATGTGTGGGGGTGTGCATGTGATGTGGAGCAAGAAAACATCTGCAGCACCATCCTAGAAACTCACTGCACAAAGCAATATTATATATGGGATCACAAATAAACCACAAAAGAAAATGAATAAGAAATATACAGAGCGCAAAATTAATCATACAAATACCTATTTTTCTTTGGCTAATGTTATAGCAGCCCTGAAATTTAATCATACACATACTTGTTTTGCCTTGGCTAATGTTATAGTAGCGACAACCATGAACAATAAGCCCTGAAATTGTGAACCTCGATATAACATTTCCCTTTATTCTGTATCAAAGTTCTTGGAAAATCTCAAACCTCAAACCCATTAACAAGATCATACTACCCCGAAGCCATGACAAAAGGATGAATCAATTCATAAAAAAAAATGTTTCAGTCGATTAAAGGACAATATTCTTATGTAGGAAAAAATACGGTTCACCAATCGTCCAAGTTGCATTGGTAGAATGTATAGGGCATCTCCACCTTAACCATCATACATTGTATAATTGTGGTCACTCAATACACAAAGTAGATCAATGTAGTTGAGGTGAGACCACATATAAAACATATAATAAATGGAAAAACAGGCAAATGGATTCACAAATGAGCGAAAGATAATTGTGAGTGAAATGCATTGCATATAGTTAGGGTGATTCACCTTCATTTATGAAGGATAACCTCCATATTATCTCTTTGATTTTCTCTCCTTGCTGCCTTCCTTTCCTATTGCATATCCAATAAACAAAACCAAGACCAAACTACAAAAAATGAGAAAAAACATGTAAATAAAAGCTAATAGAGTGCAACAAAAAACATGACTATGCTCAAACTGAACAAAAACAAAACATGTAGACAATAACAAAAAAAATTTGCAAACTTCCCCATTGCACATTATTTCTACTGCAGTGTCATCTCCTCAGTGTTGTCTCCTCAGCTGAAAGTTAAAAAAGTGGGGTGAATAAAATTCAAATCCAAACTAAAGATAATTGTGAGTCAAATGCATTGCATATAGTTAATGTTATTCACCTTCATTTATGAAGGATAACCTCCATCTTATCTCTTTGATTTTCTCTCCTTGCTACATTCCTTTCCTATTGCACATCCAATAAACAAAACCAAGACCAAACTACAATAAATGAGAAAAAAATGTAAATCAAAGCTAAAAGAGTGCAACAAAAAGCGTGACTATGCTCAAACTAAACAAAAACAAAACATGTAGACAATAACAAACAAAAAATTGCAAACTTCCCCTTTGCACATTATTTCTACTGTAGTGTTCTCTCCTTGGCTAAAAGGAAAAAAAGTGGGGTGAATAACATTAAAATTCAAACATAGATAGTAATCGTAAGCATATTTCAAAACCAAAAATTATTCATAATAGCAAACACACCTCCTCTAGAGTCTGTTATATAACGATAAACACTCTATTTTGTATTCCACTTGCTTGAGCTCACTAGAATGAAGACATCTATAACAAATACAAAATAACATAATAAAATCAATATACTATTTAAATTGATGAATTGAATGCAATAATTAATAATAATATGAAACATACTTGTCTTTGAGTCTTGTTATATAAAGGGGAATAATCCATTTTGTATTTCACGTATCCATGGTTTTGATGGTTTGTAGTAAATATAACCTACTACACACCAACAAATGTGCTTTAATTGTTTCAGTCAATATTTAGACTAGAACACACTGAACTTCACAAATGCCTTTAATTATTTTAGTCAAAATTTAGACCATAACACATTGAATTCCCATGGTGGGAGGACTTTCGAAATAAAAAATCAAGAAGACTTACTCTAAGAACTTGTGACAAGGGTTAGCTAACATATTCCTCCAATCTCTTCCATTCTTCTAAGAGGCATAAGCAATTGAAACACCCAACGATATATAAAGCTGCACAATTTTTTGGCTACAACATCATGTTTATGTCTACACAACACAAAATTAAAGGGGTTGTGGTGATATAGAAAAATGTTTTGCATTTAAATGATGTCATTGCAAACATTAGATATTATCTCAAAGAGTTATTTGGGAGAAAAGTATCATTGAAGCTTCTCTGCATATCTCAAATCGATTCCACCAATGGAATTGGAAAGTTAAGTGAAATGTGTTTCTATAGGATTGTATCTCTACTGATGGAGGATTCATCACTGCCAGACCACCTATGCTTGGGTTTGTGTGAGTTTGCACCACAAACGGGTTTTCCCTTTTGTTAGGAAAGAACACAAGCATTGGGATTTTGTGCCCAAGGTGTGGGTGTGAACTCAAGAAAAGTCATTATTATTTATTCATTGTTGCAAGTGGAGAACCCTTAGAGGAGCAAGGGTGACCTAAGGCTACAATTATGGGTCTTGATCAAGTGAAGAAATTAATTTTCCTTAAGTTAGTTGGGGTTTGTCTAGAAACTTTATATTGGCCTAGGCTTGTAAATATGTCATTTGAGGGAAAAGTCTACCCTCATGAGAAAAATATAAGAAGGGAAGTTGTGAAACTCTTTTGATTATCCAATAGGTCCAATTCTTCTCAAGTGAGGACTGATCCTAGCAGGTCGCATACCTCGGGAAGTAGAGTTAGATAAAGAGCAAGAAGAAGGGTTTCGTGTTTGTCTTTTTGTCTCATGCTCTGGTTCAGGTTTAAGGAGGATGTTGGCTAAGTTTGGTGAGGGTTTCAGTGGGTAAGTATGTTAATCCTAAGGGAAGAGACTTGTGGAAAAGGGTCGAAAGTTCTGGGCTAAGAGCACGGTACTTCTGTGATCTAGATACAAACTCTTGTACCATATTAAAGGGCCATAACACCTAAAAAAAGGTTTTTTTGGTATGTTGTGAGGATTGGAGGAAAGCGGGAGTAACGTTGCAGGCCTTAGAGGACCAATGAAACAAGTATATGGTTGGAAGAAGGGTATCGCGGGTCTAAGGTAACCCTAAATTTTAGGCAGCAGAGATCTATAACAAGGCCTAGGATATCAGTCAATAAAATGACCAGAACCGTGGTTGCTTGGAGGTTAAGTGGTAGCACCCTTAAGGAGATAGATTTTCTAAGGTTGGAGGGAAGTCCATATTATTCATGGTGTTTATTGTGTATGTGTAATTTATGAAGCCTAAGGGTTGAAGCTTTGAAGGATGAAAGGGAAGCCGAGAGGGCTCGATCTAATGTGACATAGGAGTAGCATTCTGGAGCATCCAGGACATTGACAAGTGGGTAGTATATAACACCTCGAGTATAATGTTCATGAAAGGAATCAATGGGTTGTTAGGAAGCAGAGTAATGGAGCCCTAGTTCAGCTTATGAAAGGATCCATATGGTTGAAATGAGGGCATATCTAGAAGACCCAAGGAGCAGACTTCTTAATGGAGCTAGAAGGCTGCTAGTGGGAAGATCAATGAGCAAAAGCTTAGTGACACAAAAGGATATGTGATCATTGATAGTGGCAGTTGAACATGCAAGTGAAGTGATCAGCAGATTGGGAGGCAAGATGACCCGCCAGATGTGTTCAAGGTACGTGGAATGAAAGGGCTATAGTGCGTGTTGTCAACAAGTAGGTCAAGTGTACTTTGTATAAGGTAGATTGGTGGTCATAGCAATTGACACCAAGCCATTTTTGTGTCTTTATATCAGGTTTGTATGTAAGGGCCATGATCCCTAGTATGAGAGCCCTAAGACTTTTGTATTATAGTTTGTAATATAATATGTAGAGGGTTTAAAAAGTTAAAAACTGTCATGTGCACTAGTTGATTCACTGATGTATGTTATTTCGTTGTGCAAAGTAGAAGTGTTGTCACAATTGAGTGTGTTATTGTTCATGATTTTAGACTCAAACCAACAATCTTACACTTGAATTAACCATACACATACGTACCCTCGTTTGGCTAATATTATAGTAGCAACAATCATGAAAAAAAACACTAAAGATGTGAACCTAAGTATAAGTTTTCTATTTCTTTCATATCAAAGTTTTAGGAATAATTATTGAATTTCACACACATAACCAAGATCATACTACCTCCAAACGATTACAAAAGGATAAATCGTTGCGCAAAAAGCAAATATTTCAGTGTATTAAAGGACAATAGTATTTTGTAGGGGAGAAGTTTGGCTCACCCATCCTTTTCTACCAAGTTTGTAGAATTTCTAATGTATCTTCACCACTTGACCTTTATAGATTATAAAATTGTAGTCATTCACTACATAGAGAATATCATTATAGTTTATTATGAGAGCATAGATAACACATAATAAATTGAATAGCAAACAAGAGGAGCCACAAATTAGCAGAAGATACTTTTAAGTGAAATGAACTACATATAGGTATGTTAACTCATATTTATTTATGAACAATAACCCTCATTTTCTTTGTCAGCTTCATTCATTTCTTTCTCTGTCATCTTCCTTCCTTGATTTCCTTTTGCACACTGAACAAATGAAACCAAGACCAAACCACAAAAAGCGTGAAAAAAAAACACAAAAACAAAGGAAAACGAGTACAACACACCCAAGAAATGAAAGCAAGATCAAACTACAAAAAATGAGCCAAAAAAAAAGGAAAATAAGTACAACACAAAGCATGGCCATGCTCAAACTCAGAAAACAAAACATGGACACAAGAACAAAGAAAAATTGCAAATATGGCCTTTCCACATCACCTCTCCTACAATGTGCTCTCCTCTGCTGAAAGGAAAAAAAGTGGGTTGAATAAGGTTAAAATATACACACATTTAGTAATGGTAAGCATATTTCAAAACTGATAATTATTCATAATAGAAAACACACCTCCTCTAGAGTTTGTTTTATAACGATGGACACTCTCTTTTGAATTCCACTTGTTCGTGCTCATCAAAACAAGCCATCTACAACAGATAAAAAATAAGATATTAGAATCGTTATATAAGTTAAACTAAAGATTCAAATGCAATAATTAATTATAATAAGAAACACACGTTCCTTTAATATTGTTATATAAAAGGGGAGAGTCCATTTTGTATTTCCATGTATTCATGCTCAATGGAAAAAACCATTTTCACTAGATATATAGTAAAATATTAGATTTCTAATATAATTTAAACTAGAGAGTGTGAAGGTATGAACTTTTCATGCAATTTAGTTCGTCTCCAGTTATATTTTTGTTCTACATCTCAAAAAAATATAAATTTTATAAACTAGACGTACTTCTAGTATGAGTAATACAAACAATATTTTCATAAAATGTAAATTTTTCAGAAAAGGAATCCAAGCATATATAAACATATTGAACACCCAAAATCCCAAGCTCCACAAGGCAATAGTGTTGTATGTTAGCACGATTTTTGATTGGTTGAAGGGTCAAAATTCTTGTTTGCTCGACCTTACCCTCCTCCTCAACAAGGAACGTTGTGTGGGGGTGTGCATGGGATGTGGAGCAATAAAACATCCACTGCGCCAACGTAGACACTGCAACTATAGTAGCTCACTGCACAGAGTAATATAATATATGAGATCACAAATAAACCACGAAATAAAATGAATAACAAAAATACAGAGTGACAAATTAATCATACACATACCTGTTTTGCTTTGGCTAATGTTATAGCAGCGACAACCATGAACAATAAGCCCTGAAATTTAATCATACACATACATTTTTTGCGTTGGCTAATGTTATAGCAGCAACAACCATGAACAATAAGCCCTGAAATTGTGAACCTCAATATAGCATTCCCCTTTATTCTGTATCAAATTTCTTGGAAAATCTCAAACCTCAAACCCATTAACAAGATCATACTACCCTGAAGCCATGACAAAAGGATGAATCAATTCATAAAAAATAAATAATACAGTCAATTAAAGGACAATACTCTTATGTAGGGAAAAAATATGGCTCACCAATCTTCCAAACTACATTGGTAGAATGTCTAGGACTTCTTCCCTTAACCTTCACAAACTATATAATTCTGGTCACTCAGCACACAAAGCAGATCAATATAGTTGAGATGAAACCACATATAAAATATATAATAAATGGAAAAACAAGAAAATGGATTCACAAATTCCCGAAACATAATTGTTAGTGAAATGCATTGCATATAGTTAAGGTGATTCACCTTCATTTATGAAGAATAACCTCCATCTTATCTCTTTGATTTTCTCTCCTCACTTCCATCATTACCTATTGCACATCGAAGAAACAAAACCAAGACCAAACTACAAGAAATCAAAAAAAAAATGTAAATCAAAGCTAAAAGAGTGCAACAAAAAGCATGGCTATGATTAAACTCAAAAAAAACAAAACATGTAGACAATAACAAACAAAAAATTTCAAACTTCCCCTTTTGCATATTATTTCTACTGTAGTGTCCCCTCATCAACTAAAAGGAAAAAGAGTGGGGTGAATAGCGCTAAAATCCAAACATATATAGTAATGGTAAGCATATTTCAAAACCAATAATTATTCATAATAGCAAACACACCTCCTCTAGAGTTTTTTTATATAACGATAAACACTCCATTTTGTATTCCACTTACACGAGCTCACCAGAACAAAGACATCTACAACATTTACATAATAAGAAATTAAAATCAATATACAAAGAATTGAATGCAATAATTAATCATAATATGAAACATACTTGTCTTTGAGTTTTGTTATATAAAGAAGAGTAATCCATTTTGTATTTCATGTATCTATGATTTTGATGTACACACCAACAAATGTGCTTTAATTGTTTCAGTCAATATTTAGACCATATTTAGACCAGAACACATTGAATTCAACAAATGTCTTCAATTATTTTAGTCATAATTTAGACCATAACACATTGAATTCCCATGGTGGAAGGGCTTTCGAAATAGAAAATCAAGCAAACTTACTTTAAGAACCTATGACAAGGGTTAGCTAACATAGCCCTCAATTCTCTTACATTCTTATAAAAGGCATAAGTGATTGAAACACCCAACGATGTATAATACAACATCATGTTTACATCTATACAACACAAAATTAAAGGGGTTGCGGTGATATAGAAAAATGTTTTTGATTTAAATGATGTCACTACAGACATCAAAGATGATCTCAAAGAGTTCTTTGGGAGAAAAGTATCATTGAAGCTTATATGCATATCCCAGATCGATTCCACCGATGGAAGTGAAAATTAAGTGAAATGTGCTTCTAAAGGATTGGATCTCTATTGATGGAGGAGTCATCACTGTCAGACCACCTATGGTTGGGTTTGTGTAATTTTGCACCTCAAAAGGGTTTTCCCTTTTGTTGGGAAAGAATAAAATATTTTGTGCCCAAGGCGTGGGTGTGAAATCATGAAAAGGAATTATTATTTATTCATTGTTGCAAGTGGAGAACCCTTAGAGAAGCTAGGGTGACCTAAGGCTACAATGATGGGTCTTGATCAAATGAAGAAATTAATTTTCCTTAAGTTAGTTGGGGTTTGTCTAGAAACATCAAGTCGGCCTAGGCTTCACAAGCACTATTTGAGGGAAAAGTCTACTCTCATGAGAAAAATATAAGAAGTGAAATTTGAAACTCATTTGATTATCCAACAGGTGCAATTCTTCTCAAGTGAGGACTGATCCAAGGAGGTTGCATACCTTAGGAAGTTGAGCTAGATAAAGAGCAAGAAGAAGGGTTTCGCGTTTGTCTTTTTGTCTCATGCTCTATTCCAGGTTCAAGGAGGATGCTAGCTGAGTTTGGTGAGGGTTTCAGTGGGCAAGTATGTGCATCCAAGTAGTGGAAGAGACTCGTGAAAAAGTGCCGAAATTTTTGGGCTAATAGCAGTGGTACTTTTGTGATCTAGCCACAGATAATTGTACCATATTAAAGGGCCATAACACCTAGATAAAGTTTTCTTCGGTATGTTGGAAGGATTGGAGGAAAGCAGGAGTAATGATGCATGCCTTAGAGGACCAATGAAACAAGTATAGGGTTGGAAGAAGGGTACCATGGGTTTGAGGTAACCCTAGATTTGGGGCGGCAGAGATCTATAGCAAGGCCCAGGATATCAATCAAGAAAGTGAAAGAACAGTGGTTGCTTGGAGGCTAAGTGGTAGTGCCCTCAAGGAGATAGATTTTCTAAGGTTGGAGGGTTTCCTTGAGGTTTTAAACAACAATTTTTGACATGCCCTAGTTAGGGCTTCTTCCTAGGCAGAGAGACATCCTCTAGTTTCTCCAAGTCACAGTGAAAGAATAGCCTAGATCTATGATGAATAAATAGGATCGAGACCCTAGAAATGAGGGCAGATGACTCTTTGTTGTGGGTAGAATTTTGAGATGGAAGGACACCGACCAAGGTGATGTAGTAAAGGAAAAGAGAACGTTTGTTCAAAGGTTTGAACAAAATCTTTAATTAGCCCTAATAACAACGATATAGAACACATCTTATCATAGTTAGTTATTTGACTATAATAGCCCTAGATATAGACAATTTAAGGAAACAAATTGCAGAAGAAAGGGCAGCCTTGGAATTCCTAGATTATTCATGGTGTTCATTATGTATGTTTAATTTTGGAAGCCCTAAGGGTTGATCTTTGAAGAATGAAAGGGAAGCCGAGAGGGATAGATCTAATGTGATCTAGGAGTAGCATTCTAGAGCATACAGTACATTGAAAAGTGGGTAGTCTAGAAGACCTCAAGTACAGTGTTCATGAATGGAATCAATAGGCTCTTAGGAGGCAGAGTAATGGAGCCCTAGTTCAGCTTATCAAAGGAGCCATATGGTTGAAAGGAGGGCATATCCAGAAGACCCAAGGAGTAGACATCTTAATGGAGCTAGAAGTTTGCTAGTGGGCAGATCCGTGAGAGAAATTTTAGTGACACAAAAGGAGTTGTGATCATTGATACTGGCAGTTGAACATGCAAGTGAAGTGATCAGAAAATTTGGAGGCAAGAGGACCCACGCATGTGTTCAAGGTAGGTGGAGTAGTTGACACCAAGGCGTTGTTGTGTCCTTATATCAGGGTTGTATGTAAGGGCCATGATCCCTAGTATGGGAGCCCTTAGACTATTGCATTATAGTTTGTAATATAATACGTAGAGGGTTTAAACATTTAAAAATTTCCATGTGCACTAGTTGATTCACTGATGTATGCTATTTTGTTGTGCAAAGTAGAAGTGTTGTCGCATTTGAGTGTATTTGTATTCATGATTTTAGAGTCAACCATATTCTTGAGTTTCGTGGCAAAATCAGCAAGCTTACGCTTGAATTAACCATACACATACCTGCCCTCACTTGGCTAATATTATAGTAGTAACAACCATGAAAAAAAAACACCAAAGATGTGAACCTAAGTATAACTTTTCTATTTATTTCATATCAAAGTTTAGGAAGAATGTTGGAATTTCACACACATGACCAAGATCATACTAACTCCAAACCATTACAAAAGGATAAATCGTTGCGCAAAAAGAAAATATTTTAGTGTATTAAAGGACAATAGTATTTTTCAGGAGAAAATTATGGCTCACCCATCCTTTTGTTCCAAGTTTGTAGAATTTCTAGTGTATCTTCACCACTTGTCCTTTGTAGATTATACAATTGTAGTTGTTCACTACATAAAGAATATCATTATAGTTGATTATGAGAGCATATATAGCACACAATTAATTGAATAACAAACAAGAGGACCCAAAAATTAGCAAATGATACTTTTAAGTGAAATGCATTACATATAGGTATGTTAACTCACCTTTATGAATAATAAACACTTTCTTTTTCAGCTTCCTTCATTTCTTTCTCTGTCAGCTTCCTTCATTTCCTTTTGCACACCTAACAAATGAAACCAAGACCAAACTACAAAAAACATGAAACAAAACAAGGGAAAACTAGTACAACACACCCGAGAAATGAAAGCAAGACCAAACTACAAAAAATGAAGCAAAAAAAATAAAATAAAAGAAAATAAGTACAACACAAAGCATGGCCATGCTCAAACTCAGAAAACAAAACATGCACACAAGAACAAAGAAAAATTGCAAATATCCCCTTTCCACATCACCTCTCCTACAATATGTTCTCCTCTGATGAAAGGAAAGAAAGTGAGTTGAATAAGATTAAAATATACACACATTTAGTAATGGTAAGCATATTTCAAAACCAATAATTTTTCACAATATAAAACACATCTCCACTAGAGTTTGTTTTATAACAATGGACACTTTCTTTTGAATTCTGGTTGTTCGTGCTCATCAAAAACAAGCCATCTACCATAGATACAAAATAAGGTATTAGAATCGCTATATAAGTTAAACTAAAGAGTCAAACACAATAATTAATCGAAATATATGACTATATTGCATGTCATCTATTCCGATAGGCGAGATATTAGCGCTACGCAGCTTTGTCGAATTTGAAAACACGGTTGCTCGCTCGGATTCGCTGGGCACACTTGGGAGCGCCTACGGCCGGCCTGGGGCATTCCTCCACCTGGTTTGAGGAAACCGTTTTACGAGCTCGCTCATCTTAGAGGCTGCTCATCGGTGGTTTCCATAGCTATTCGCGCGACGTTCTCGTTTCCTGGGCTTGCTCTTCTGCACTCCGAGCTGTTCTTTCTTTGGTTTCTTTACCCTTATTGCGCAGTGTTCGTGGATGGCCCCGTGACTGCCTCTACGTTCCCAGCAAGGCCTGATCCGGGTGATCGTTCTCCATGGAGGCCATTGGGGAGTCTGCCTCCCCTCCTCTGCCTCCGGAGGTGCAGGCTTTCAAAACCTTAGTAGCATCTGGAACAAAGAGACCTCCCTCTGAGTCTCTGAAGAAGTTCGTGAAAAAGATGGATTCAATCCCAACAGTAGCTCTCCCTGAAGAAGATACATGCAGAGCTGCTCTGAATCTGGCTGAAAGAGGTCTCATAGGCCAGTTCACGGGCCTCTGGCCTTCGCCAAAATCGGTCGAGGAATGGACTCAAAGAAACTGGAAACCACTCATTAAAGAGGGAGTCAAAAGCTACTTCGTCGGTAAGGGCTACTTTGTTTTTGTCTTCGAAAACTCAGATGACAAAGGATTAATATTTAGAAATGGGCCTTATTTCATGGGCCCTCAGGGCTTATACCTAAACAAATGGTCCCCGGACTTTGACCCAACTCAGGACGTTCCTTCGGCTGTCCCGGTCTGGGTTCGGCTACCCCACCTGCCTCTCCATTGCTGGAATCACAAAACCCTGCAGATCATAGGAAATGCGTTGGGAAATTACATAGATCAAGCTGCTAGGAAGGATCAGTATTCATGTGCACGCATCTGTGTTGAAGTAGATCTGGAAGAAAAGCTGCCAGAAGCAATTAAACTTACTGTAGCTGGGTGGACATATGTACAAGAGTTAGACTATGAGCAGCTGCCTTTTAAATGCAGACACTGCCATGGCCACGGCCACTTTGCCAAACACTGCAAGAAGAAGGCGGAGGAACAAGGAGACAAACAAAATGGGGACCAGTGGATCTTAGTGCAGAAAAACTCAAACACAAAAAAAGGTTCAGGAAAAGGCAATAAGAATGGGGAAACCAGCAGGCCCAAAAGAAATCAAGAAGAGGACGCAAATCCAAATGGAATAGAAAGTGAACAGCAGATCCACCAAGTTAACCCAACGCAGGAGAATGAGGAGCAAGTAGAAACTACACCTCCAAACAAAGAGGGAGCGGAAGCTACCCAGAGAGAACCAAACCAAGACAGTCCAACAAACCTATCATATGCTGATATAGCCAGGAAAAAACCAAGTGAGAGCTCGGACACTTCGGAGGACGAAACCTTCGAGCGTCAAGCAAAAAAAGCAGGGAGGAAATCCAGAAAGGAAAAGAGGGAGGAGGAGGCAGAAAGGCTCAAAACGCAGGGAAGCCAGCCTACTATAGAAATGTCTATTGGGCGAAACACCAGACCAAGGCCATCTAAGGGAGGCCACAACCAACAAAACAATAAATAATGAAGCTAGTCTCTTGGAACTGTAGAGGGCTGGGGAATCCCTCCAAAATTGAGGCTGTCAAAGACCTTTTGAAAGTTGAGCCCTCAGAAATTCTCATGCTCCAAGAGACAAAAATAGAAGGGCAGGCCCTTCTTGAGATCAGCAGATTAAAGTGGAATACAAAAGCAGGAAAGGCAGTTAGTGCAAGGGGCACCTCCGGGGGCTTGGCCACTCTTTGGAACGAAGACCAATTTCAGCTGAACAACTCTCATGATACACAGCACTGGATCTTCACAGAATTGAAACACAAAGCAAGTAAGTTATCTTTCTCCCTTTTTAATCTTTATGTACCAGTCTCTTACACAGAAAAAAGAGAGTGCTGGAGCAGCCTCTCTAATTTTTTAGAAACAACTTCTCCCAGCAATATCATTATAGCAGGGGATCTAAACATAGTACTGAAAGTAAAAGAGAAGAGGGGGGGAATTAGTAGCAGGGACCCCTTGCTGCCAATAGTGGAGGAGCTCTCTCAGACTTGGGATCTTATGGACTTTAACCCAACTCGAGGCATTTATACCTGGTCCAATAACCGAACAGGATTAGAACACATCTCAGCTAGATTAGATCGCTTTCTGGTGCAAAGTTCTATTATGATGAACAATAAAATTATCATTACAAAAATTTTGCCAAAACTTACCTCTGATCATAAACCAATACAGCTCCTAATTGAAGAAGAAGAAGATCTTGGACCGATACCTTTCCGATTCAGCCCTCTTTGGATAGAGAGAGATGGCTTTTTAGACATTGTGAAAAAGGCATGGTCCAAACCTATCTCCGGATCCACAAGCTATGTTTGGGAGCAGAAGCTGAAAGAGACAAAATATGCCTTGAAAGAATGGATAAAAAAGCCAACATATACTCCTCCGGAACAAAGAAAAGAGGCAGTTCACACTTTGCAAGATCTGCAAAATGACATGGAAGACAAAGATATTACAACAGATTTGCTGGAAACAGAAACTCAAGTTCAACGAACAGCATATCAAGCCTTTCGAAGGGAAGAGGAATATTGGAGAATCAAGTCCAGAAGTCTGTGGTTGAAGGCTGGGGATCGGAATACTCCATTCTTCCATAGGCAATACAGAGCAAGACTGTCAAGAAATCATATATCAGAAATCAAAACAGCAGATGGACAACTATGCAAAGGATTCAAACAAGTCAAAGCAGCAGCTGAAGCTCACTTCAAAATTCTTTACAATGCAGAAGTTCAGAACAATGAGGAGGAAACTGGGGATTTTCTTTCAAATATTCCTAATCTCATCAGCCCAGAAGAAAATGCAAATCTCTGCAGACCAATAACGGAGGAGGAAATCACAAATGTAATTTGGGCCATGGAGCCGGACAAGGCACTGGGACCTGATGGATTCACAATCCACTTCTTTCAAGCTTGCTGGCAGATAATAAAGGTGGAACTGCAGAAAATGATAAGAGGATGTATGGAAAAAGCAAAAATCGGTGGAGGAACCAATTCAACCTACTTAGCACTAATACCCAAAGACTCTAATCCGGAAAATTTTTCTAGATTCAGGCCTATTTCGTTGTGTAATGCTTCATAAAAAATTCTGGCTAAGGTGTTAGCAAACAGACTTAAACCACTGTTAAAAAGAGTGATCTCTTGCTCTCAAAGTGGGTTTGTGGAAGGTAGGCAAATCCTGGACAATGTAATCCAGGTTCAGGAAACAATACATTCCAGTAGACAAAGGAAAGAGAAAGGAATGGTGATTAAATTAGACATGGCAAATGCGTTTGATAGAGTGAATCGATCTTACCTCTGTAAAATACTGCTGTCCTTTGGCTTCTCGCCAGACTTTGTTCAACTTATCAAAGCTTTCATAGACTCCCCATGGATTGCACCACTAGTCAACGGTCGTCCAACTTCCTTCTTTCAAGCCAAGAGAGGCATTAGGCAGGGATGCCCTCTCTCGCCCTACTTGTACATTCTAATGGCGGACTCTTTAAGTCGAAAACTAAATGCTGAGAAAGCTGCTGGTAGCATTCCAGGCCTCAAATCATCAACAGTTGCAGACTCTTCGAATCATGCACTGTTTGCTGATGACTCTCTCCTCTTAGGAGGAGCTTCCACAAGAATCGCTCGAGCATTTGACACCGTCATCAGAAGTTATTGTAGAGTTTCTGGCGTTGCTGTGAATGAAAGCAAGAGTGAAGTGTATAGCTGGAACATTGCCCAACAAGAACTCGAAGCCATAACCACACTCCTTGGGTTTAAAGGTCAAGCTAGCTGGGACAGATTCAAGTATCTTGGCCTGCCCATTAACTCCGGAATCAACAAAAGAGATTTATGGAGTGACATAGTTTCGAAAATCAAAAACAAGATAGCTGTATGGGGGGGTTTCTGGTTGACCAAGGGGGGCAAGGTAATACTGATCAAATCAGTGTTGTCAGCGCTACCCATTTTCCAGGCTTCGTTCCTCTTGGCGCCCAGAAACGTATTGGAACAGATTTCCAAACTTCTCTGGCAATTTCTGTGGCAAGGTGGCAAAGGCAACGAAAACAAAATGCACCTGGTGAGTTGGGACGTTGTCAAAAGGCCATAGGATGAAGGAGGACTGCAAATAAGGGATCCCTTGCTGGTAAACTATGCCTTAGGAGGGAAAATCTTGTGGAACCTTCTACACGATCCCTCTCACCCTGTTAGCAGAACACTGAGGCAAAAGTATGGGGTAAACAATGAGCTCAGCAACATATCAAACAGAAGCACAAATAAGACCACGCAACTCTGGAGCCTCTGCTGTAAGAGCAGCACTCAATTTTTAAAACAGGTGTACAGAATTCCAGGCAGCGGAAAACGCATTCACCTGTGGAAAGATCGTATCATGGGTAACGCTCCACTTCAAGAAAACAGAGATATTGCAGAGATAAAAGACTGGTTGGAACGCGCAGGAGTTAAACGCCTTTCCGATATAGCTAAGTGGAATCAGCGTGGGGAGTGGGAGGGCTGGGACTTTCATGGAGTCCCAGATCGTTTGAGCCACCAGCAAGCGCAACTTGAAGACCTCCTGGATGATGCGGCTCCGGTTCACAAGGCCGCAAGAGACTGCTGGGGTTGGGGCCCAACAGGACTATATTCCACAGCTCTCGGTTATAAAGAATTGCAGGGGAATAGAAACAGCAACCACAATGCAGAAATCTGGAAAATCGTTTGGGATCCATTTGCCACTCCTAAAGTGAATTTTTTCATTTGGACTGTGATCCATAATAAAATTCTCACAAGAGATAATTTGGAGAAAAGAAACATTGCGGGGCCTCACAGGTGTGCGATGTGTAACAACAGCTCAGAGACAGTCCAGCACTTGTTCATAGGTTGCAGTGTGGCAAAGGAGGTATGGAGGCTCATCCTAATGGATTTGCAGATCACTGTCCCAATCTTCAACTCAGCAGCCGAGCTCTTTGCCACTTGGAGGCAGCTCTACCCCCACCATATCCCTCAAAAATCTTTTTGGAGTAGAATCTGGACAGCATTACCTAAATATGTCTGTTGGCAGATTTGGCTGTCACGTAATCATCAGATCTTTAATGAGGAGAGGCATCCCCCGATGAAAATAGCTGCAAAAGCCAAAGCATTCCTGATTGAAGTGGCCAAACAGCAGTACATAAAAGAAGACACTACTCTGCTGCAAGAAGAAAAGATATGGTTAGGGGACCTTGTGCCTCTCCCGGGCAGAATTCCTCCTTCTCCTCAAAATGGAAAGCCGGGATGGCGCTTAAGAGTTGAAGAGGAAATCTTCCAAAGTTGGTGGAGATCACAAAACATTCATACTATCTTCTTCGATGGGGCGTCAAAAGGGAACCCTGGGGCAGCTGGAGCGGGAGGAGTCA
Source organism: Pinus albicaulis (assembly GCA_034641835.2). Taxonomy (NCBI): domain Eukaryota; kingdom Viridiplantae; phylum Streptophyta; class Pinopsida; order Pinales; family Pinaceae; genus Pinus; species Pinus albicaulis. The sequence goes on from CM076576.1 coordinate 333,578,466, forward strand.
TATATACAACAGATGGTCTTTCCAAAGATTTATTCTACTGGGGGTTAGGTAAGAAGACCAACAACCAAGCTGAGCTCTTCGGGCTTCTCAAAGCCTGCCAGATTGCTAGGGCCAAAGGTGTTCAAAAACTTCAAGTCTTTGGAGATTCTGAGCTTATTATAAAAAATCTAAACAAGGGAGCTCGTTTCAACAACCCTAGCCTCAACAATATTGCGGACAGATTGAAAAGAGTACTCCAAGAATTTGACAGCTGCAAATTTTACCACATCCTCAGGAATCTAAACAGTGAAGCAGACCAATTGGCAAATAAAGGCAGTGAACTCATGAAAAGCCTAATTTTTGTTAACAATGACAGCTATATTCAAATGCCCTGAAATCTGTAATAGAGGAAACAGGCAGAATTCAGAAATCTGTATTGTACAAGGGGTTAGATTGGAAAAGATCCCACAATCTTTCAGATAAATAAAAAAATCTATAACCGTTTTAAAAAAAAATATTGCATGTCATCTAAACATACAATGAATTACACATCATATATTATCAATAATATTATTTTTACATGCAATATGTAAACTCTATATTTAGTGAAAGAATTATAGATGCCTCTCATGCTAAAATTAACATGGAAATTAAAATATTTTATTTATGGTTAAAATTGAATTTTTTGGTTATTATTATTTTTAATTTGTTAATGTAAATCGGTGGTTAAATTTAATGGATAAATCACGGGTTAAATCTGATAGATATTTAGCAGTATTTTGTCCTTTTAACCATCAAATAGTTTTAATTTTAAAATCTCCTTGTCATCATTAATGTATACTTAATTTTTAAAATTTATACTTAATTTTTAAAACCTTAAATTTGACATGGGAGAGATAATATTAAAAATAAAAATAAAAAAATTAATAATTAAAAAAAAACCAAAAAATCATAAAAAAGATAAAAGATAAAAAATAAAAAACCAAAAAATCATATCTATTTATATGTGTGTGTATGATCAAAAGTATATTATTACATATATATTTATAATTTTATATCTTAGATAAAAAAAATTCCAAGTTGAATTGGAGAAAATAAAATAAGTTAAGCACTAGATAAAACTCCAAGATAAATACATATTACATGTTAGTTATAGATACTAATATAAACAGAATTTTTGCATTCACTACTCCACTATAGACTATGGTCTTTAGATAAGCTAGAAAAAACTTACCTTTGTCTTAACTCGTGTCATGCAAACCCACAACATGTACCTTGAACCCAAAAATTAAAACTCACCTGCTCACCCATGGCCCATCTCTATACTATATACCCATGGACCATCGCTATACTATATAAAATTTGGGGTTTGATTCTTTTTCAGGGTTATATTTTAGAAACCCTCCTACTAATCGTAAATTATTTTGTCACGGGGCCAAAAGTCTCGACCATCATCAAATTTTCTTTTAGGTAGTTTATATAACCTAGCCCTATTTTTATCTTAGCGTTAACTTGAAATTTCTCTTTTTAATTTTTATTTACCAACATAGTTGTTCTTCTTGAGTTTTCCAGGTTAATGCATGACTCAGGTTAATGCATGACTATTATACTAGTGTTCTCGTGGGGAAAAGTCTTAGGGTTTGAGGTACCAATGGCTCATTAAACTTATCCTGCCAAAAGTCTAGGCCATCATCTAATTTTCTTTTATCTTGAAATTTTTCTTTTTAATTTTTATTTGCTGAGATAGTTGTTCTTCTTGAGTTTTCCAGGTTAGTCCATGACTATTATACTAGGGTTAATTTGGGAAAAGTCACAGGGTTTGAGTACCAATTACTCATTAAACTTATCCTTTCATTTCTCCTATTACACGGCAAGTATTACAAGGTATCGAACTTCAGTTGATTAAGGCAAAGCCATATTCTTTTTTATTATTATTAGATCTATATGTTCTTATATTATTATTATATAAGAACATTCCCGGTTAATTCCTTTATTTATGATTTCTTATGGATGTAGATAGATAATTCCTTTGGTAGAAGTCCAGTGTTCGTAATAAAGATCAGATGCTTTCACGCATGTGGATATCTTTGATTCCAGACAGATTTCCTCAATCTTATTCATGAATACAGTGCATAGTTATATTCCAAAATGTCTTACTTTTTGTTATGCATGTTTATATTTATGGAGACTAATACGAGACCCTTAGGCTTAGTTTTATTTTTCATACATATATACATATACCACACTTCCTAACTAGGACTTGGTCAAAGAAAAACCTTGATACATAGATGAGAATAGATACATGACACTTGAATTCAAGTTTTTCCATCTGTGCAAAGGTTATTTTTACATTAAATAAGGACTGCAGGTTAATCTTTGGTGCTAGCATGTAATATATATATATATATATATATATATATATATATATATATATATATTAAAACTAAAATAAAAAATAGTTTGCTACTTTACCATATTAGACTAAATTGAAACCATTTACTAAATCCAGATTAGAGTAAATTGAAACCATTTACTAAATTAAATACTCGTTACTCATTTTCCTTCTTGTGAATATTCAATTATCTGGTGTTTGAAAATATAATAGGCGCAACCACCCTCCTCCCAACCAATGAACTGCCCAACTCTTTGTCAAGAATCGAATTAAATTAGTATTCTTTATAATTTTCCTCAATATTCCTTATAATTTTCTTTCTTTGATTCCTATCAGTGTCTAAATTCTTTTTGTTCTTTCTAGTCGAGTCGTTTTCTCCCAATGGAACCTATGTTTTCAGATTGTCTCTCTTCTTGTTTCCACCACATGACCTTTCTTTCTCATCAGATTGATTTTGGTGGTTAGGAAACTTTTTAGAAAAATGGAGGATTTTTAATTGTAACAACTATCACTTCAAAACTATCATTTCTTGGACTACAACTGATAATTCTTTCTTGGACTACCACCTATACTTAACCGCTACAACTAATGCTTAACAGATTTCCTAATAGTTGGGTAACCTGACTACTCACATGTTGGATAATCTTATATTTTCAAATAAGCAAAATGTGGAATAAATGATATTTCATTCATAACAATAAATAGTTACATTTGTCATCAAGATGTCCAACTTATAATTACATTTGTCATCAAGATGTCCAACTTTAATTTCAGCCCCATGGCTATTATCTAAACTTAAATGTTTTCAACAAAATAAAACCATAAAAGTCTCATAGAAAATTAATTACATCAGGGGTACTACAAAATGGATATATTTGGTAGTTGGAAATGGAAATCTCAAATGGACAATTACCATGGTTTTCTCAGTTGGTGGAGCTCTCATTACTAAGTACTTTTTTTTGTTGGGAGATCACGGGGTCAAATCTCCTCTACCCCCTTGGGATCCCTTGTGGTTGATCTCTTTGGATTTTCCCTTGGATGTAAAAAAATTACCATGATCATCACATTGGAAGTTGAGATAAGTTTCTCCTCTTCAAAATAGGTTACAGCTAAAGGGTTTGAGCATTCTAATTGAAAACTTATATAGAATAATTCAACATGGCTTGCAAAAACTCTAAAATTGCATAAACAATAGCTATACATAATTTTCCTAAATTAGTAACAAACATGATTCAATATGTTTGGCTTTTAATGTGATATAATTCATTTTACTCAATTTCATTTTATTTTATGGTCAAGCTAGATTTTAAAAAATAAAAGAGAAAATCTATATCAACAAAATATTTAAATGACAGGCATTAATATATATATATAATGGCAATGAAGGGTTGTTTGAAGAATAAACACATCATAAAAAAATATATGTCAATTAAATTTATACCCTTATGTAAATATTACATTATTAGCTTTAAATGTGGCATTACATGACAACATTAATAATATATATATATATATATAATGGCAATGAAGGGTTGTTTGAAGAATAAACACATCATAAAAAAATATATGTCAGTTAAATTTATACCCTTATGTAACTATTACATTATTAGCTTTAAATGTGGCATTACATGACAACTTCTTCCTCATATTGGGGGGTTGTAGCAATAATAAAATGTAGCAATTTCACCAAAAAATTGTCTTTATATTTTGAAAAAAAAAAACATATATATATATATATATATATATATATATATATATATAATAAAATGATGTCCATATTTTTATGGAATCACATGCAGTGATTAAATACTTGTCATTTTAAAATATGTTGAGATAAAAATTTAGCCATATGTGTGTGTGAGAGAGAGATTCATTTGTATATGTATGCATGTACGATAGAAAGTATATTATTAATATATATTTATAACTCTATATCTTAGATATAAGAAATATTGCATGTTGGTTATAGGCTCTAAGATAAACATAACTTGTGCACTCACTACCCCCTACTATGGTCTTTGGGAATGCTAGGAAGGCTCAAATTTGTCTTAAGTCACATTATGCAATCCTACACCATACAACTTGAACCCAAAGTTTGAAATCACCTACTCACCCATGGGCCATCTTTATGCTAGATAAAAACCTATGGGCGTAATTAGATTGAGGGGTCTTTTAGTTCAATAAAAATAATAAAAGTGAATATAATTTTTGTTTGATTTTGAGAGTTCATTTGGTTTATTCAATGTTAGTATGCTCATGATAGGCCCAAATTTTATAAAATGGATATATTTAGTTGTTGGAAATGGAAATCTCAAATGGAAAATTACAATGACTCCTATGCATTTCATAATTGAAATTGAACATGACTAGGTTTAGGCCTTTCAAATCTTGGGATGTCTGTTAAGATTTGGGCATTTCAAATTTTGGGATCCATGCTAGAGAAATATGTCCTTGTTAAACAATCATGAATTTCTTCAAAACTCACATGTTGTATATTATTATTGATTTATTAAAATCTTCCCAAATCCCAATTTAAAATTAAAAGTGGATTCATATTTGTTTTATTATTTATAAGGTTCTTTTTTAGTCCAATTCATCATATTAGAAGTTGAGATTGATTATCTCTCTTCAAAATACATTACAGCTAATGGGTTTGACCATGCTAATTGAGAACTTTTGTAGAATAATTTAACATGACTTGCAAAAGCTTTAAAATTAAATAAAAAATGAATTCATTGTAGTAACGAACATGAGTCAATATGTTTATTCTTTAATGTGTATATTTATCATTTTACTTGGTTTTGTAGAAATTATATACAATATGCATGTATATATCCAGACTCTCCTGATCTAACAATATTTATCTTCTTGCTAAATACATAATCCTTCCACTATAATTCTTGCGGAAATTTAATCAACAATTGCAAAGCACATGAAGCAATAAAAACACACATAACACAGTTGTTTAACGGGAAAGCTTGAAGCTAAAAACCCCAACTATCATATTATGTATCATGGAGATCATGTAACAATCTCATACAAAGCTTAGTACATCAAGCTCTCAGTACAATACAATCATCACACACTAACATAGAAGAAATTTTCAAATCCATGCACCAATCTCAACCCTCCTGCTAGCCTGCCTCCACTGCGCAATCCAAGCTGATTACAAAGACCAATTCAATGCAATCCCACTCTCCTTGACTGCATTATTATCGTTGGAAACTCCAATGTATATGTAGATGCAATTCATGCATCACTAGTAGTCACAACAGATATTCCATCTTGCCCTTTCACCTATCTCTCCACTGGGTCTCCACTGGAACTGACATGCATTGTAGTTAACTATTGTATTTGTTCAATTGGTTAGTGAGTTATTATTTGTGAATTAATTAACTAATTAATTCACTCCACTCTCACTAGTGTATCATTCAGTTAGATTAGATAAAACTAGCTCAACTGAGTCTAACTGAGTTAAACTAAATACAACTCCGTGAACTACTCTTCCAACTTTGTCATAACTTTTCCACTTCAATTCTAACTGAGTCCTCCATGCATGAACTCCAGTAAACCCTTACAAATTGCGTAATTCCTTCAGCCCACTGATTTTACAAAACTTTTCACTAAAATAAAGTGCTCCAAGAGAATAAGTTGATGTTTAGTGTTTGATTATTATTAAGAGCTAATAATAATCGACATGCATCTATTTTTAGATCAACAATATATAAATAGACTTCGCCCAATCTTCTAAAAATAGAATCTCACCTATTTTTCACATTTGACCAACCATCTACAAATAGTCTCCTGCTACATATAGAATATGCTCACCATGTCTAAAAATAGACATACACCTAAAAATAGCCTGTGTGGGCCCCACCTAGTTTAGGTGATTATTTTCCAACTAGGATCAAGGATGATGTTTCAGGATGCCTCCTTCACTGTTTCTTGTTGCAAAATTCAACACTCCCTCTCAACAAGAAAGGATTGTCTTTTCATGCGACATGAAACTCCATGCATTCGCCCTGCAACCTTTGCAAGCGTCCTACAACTCCATGCATCCGCTCTGCAACTCTTGCTGCAACACTTCTGAAACTGAATAGCCTCCAAACAACTGAATCAGTATAATGCATCTATCATCAAAGTATTCAAATTCTGCTTAATGACTGCACATGTCTTCAGGAACCACTGCGTTGTTGAACTTTTCACCCATGCACTCTGTACTTGTTGTCAACTCTAAACCGTGCTCCAGTATCTGACACTGTCACTTTGATCTACCTGCATCAATCCACCTGATCATGCTACTGCTGCTTTGTGGGCTCCTCGTAGCCAGGTTCAATTCATGAGATCCACACCATCTCCATGAATCCTTCCAAGAAATATCCTCTTGGAATTACCCATGCATGTCGCCCCACCTCTCACCTGGTGGTATAGCTGCATGCACTCCCTCTGCCCATCTGGCATGAAATTTCTCTGCATGAGTGGTTGCTCTTACTCCATGATCCTCATCTTGTGGCTGCTCCACATCCCGAGGTTCACTCTTACCTGCATGCAAATCCCGCTCCCTCTCAAGCTTCAATTTCATGTCTTTCTTGCACTTCCCAACGGTAGGAAGCTCCGTAGAAATCCCATCTACTTCAAATCTATAAAGATTCTTCTGCATCTCGAGTTGTGGCTACTCCACAACCTTATGAGATTGCTTCTCACGCTGCATGTTGAGAGGCTCCCTCTCAACCACCAAGTCACTAACCTCTCCTTTGCTCCTCAAATATTTGCATGCATCTTTTACCTCAGTGCATGTAGATTCTTGGCTCGCGCACATTGCAATTGTCCCGCCGTCGCAAAATTTTCTAACAAAAAGAGTTGATTTTAAATCGATGATATCTCCCTCATCTGAGCTCTGATTCGATCGATTTTTTTTTTCAATTTGGGTATTTTTTCGCAAGGAATCCAAATATACTATTTATTTATGAAAATATTTCACCAAAAATTTCATATATTCTCTGCAAACTCACGTGCCCAAAAATTCCTGCTCTCATTCCATGTAGAAAATCTATAACGCAGCTTCGATACCATGTAGAAATTATATACAATATGCATGTATATATCCAAACTCTCCTGATCTAAAAATATTTATCTTCTTGCTAAATACAGAATCCTTCCACTATAATTCTTGCGGAAATTTAATCAACAATTCCAAAACACATGAAGCAATAAAAACACACATAACATAGTTGTTTAACGGGAAAGTCTGAAGCTAAAAACCCCAAATATCATATTATGTATCATGGATATCATGTAACAATCTCATACAAAGCTTAGTACATCAAGCTCTCAGTACAATACAATCATCACACACTAACATAGAAGAAATTTGCAAATCCATGCACTAATCTCAACCCTCCTGCTAGCCTGCCTCCACTGCGCAATCCAATCTGATTACAAAGACCAATTCGATGAAATCCCACTCTCCTTGACTACGTTATTATCATTGGAAACTCCAATGTATATGTAGATGCAATTCATTCATCACTAGTAGTCACAACGGATAGTCCATCTTTCCCTTTCACCTATCTCTCCACTGGGTCTCCACTGGAACTAACATGCACTGTAGTTAACTGTTGTATTTGTTCAGTTGGTTAGTGAGTTATTATTTTTGAATTAATTAACTAATTAATTCACTCCACTCTCACTAGTGTATCATTCAGTTAGATTAGATGCAACTAGCTCAATTGAGTCTAACTGAGTTAAACTGAATACAACTCCATGAACTACTCTTCCAACTCTGTCATAACTTTTCCACTTCAGTTCTAACTGAGTCCTCCATTTATGAACTCCAGTAAACCCTTAGGAATTGCGTAATTCCTTCAGCCCGCTGATTTTACAAATCTTTTCACTGAAATAAAGTACTCCAAGAGAATAAGTTGTTGTTTAGTGTCTGATTATTATTAAGAGCTAATAATAATCGACATGCATCTATTTTTAGATCAACGATATATAAATAGACTTCGCCCAATCTTCTAAAAATAGAATCTCACCTATTTTTCACATTTGACCAACCATCTACAAATATCCTCCTACTACATATAGAATATGCTCACCATGTCTAAAAATAGACATACACCTAAAAATAGCCTGTGTGGGCCCCACCTAGTTTAGGTGATTATTTTCCAACTAGGATCAAGGATGATGTTTCAGGATGCCTCCTTCACTGTTTCTTGTTGCAAACTTCAACAGGTTTCATTTTATTCTATGGTCAAGGTAGATTTTATAAGATAAAACAGAATATTTATATCACCAAAATATTTAAATGACAGGCATAAATATACATAAAATGTCACACAAAAGGTATTTTGAAAAAGAAACACATCATAAAAAATTTACTTGATGGGTAGGAATGCCCCTCAAATTTATACCCTACTCACATGTATCAAACTTTTTAGAATAACATGTATCAATTTTTTTTAATATTCAATATGAGTGGAAACTTTTTATTTTCTTTTATTTTTTAAGAAACGGGTGGGTTTCTATTAATAAAGCGGGAATACAGATCGACTCCTTTTTACATCCAAAATATGTTTGTCTTCATCAAATTTCGCAAATTGTTCAGTTCTTATTCTATACCTACCTTGCCTTTATTTTCTGAGAATTTTTACATCATTAACCTTATATATCCTCCAAAAAACACAGTTAATTTCAACATAAAAGCAAAACATTCAAAATTGTGCATGACTAAATCTAAAAACTACCTGCTTCCCATGTCCGTATTTTTTGGGCGATCAGCTAGTTCATTTTTCTCCATGTCCATCTAGAGCATAGGCACTAAATTTTCTCCTTTATTCTCCCTCTCTTCTGGATCTCTTGATGCATAGGGTTGGGATACTTCAAGAAGCCCGAAAACTTCCTTGAGGATGCTCATAGTGGTCGTCTCAATAGTCACTTAAATGCCTTCCAACTTCTCTGAAAGCGGTTCCACCTTTATGACCAGAGTCTACTCCATGAGATGCAAATGGATCGTGTCCTCCCGCAAATTATCCAATTGAAGAGAAACCAATGTGAAGTGTGACTATGCTTAATAGCTAATTTTCTCACTAATCTTGGCGACCAAAGATGAAAGTTCCAATTTTAAGCCTTCCATTTGTTCATCTATTGCAGGATAACCTCCATTACTCACTAAAGTTGCCATAATTCTGGTGACCATTGATCTGTAAATATTCAGTGTAGTTTTCACCATTGTCTTGCCACTTACATAAGTCTTACCACAAGGAATTTTGCTATCAATGCTGAGGGGAGTGCATTGAAGGTCGAATTCCCTACTCTGCTTGCTCAATTCCCAAATTTCCATTTTGGACCACCAGACTGCTCATCCTCGCGTGAATATTAATGGCATACACCTCTCTCAAGGTACCTACCATCTGCAAACGAGAGTAAGTATTTAATGCCTTATCTATCATCCGCCAACTGTCCATTTGCATGACGCATTCCCACCCTCGCTCTCGGGTGTAAACATGTAATCTTGTTAAATTTAATTAACAATGGTATGTTCTATGCTTAGCACAATTACTTCAATGTCCTTTGGGAGCCCAATGATAATTTCTAATTTAGTTTCCAATAGCAATTTCATTAACCATTAATCACATTGACAGTAACTGTAAATAGAACATGAAATAACAAAATGCAAAAGACAAGCCAAGACAAGAGGACACCAGATTTGGCGGATGCCAGGGGAAAATCCCAAGATGGGGAAAACCCTTTAATCAATTATTCTTATTATTAAATAAAATGCTTAGAAAAGAAAGAGAGAGAGTACATAAGTCAAAATTAACTTTCCAATAGATGTCCAAAATATCCCTGTCAAAATCTACAATGTTGTTCTCAATCAGAAATAGTCAAATCATCCCTAATCAGTCAATGGTTCAGTAGCAAACAATCCACAAAAGAGCTCTTTCAACCTTGGTCAAATGCGCCCTAATCACCTGTTCAATATTCCTTGAAAATGGTCCCAATATTCCTCCTTAAACTCGGACAACTTCAAAGTCAAATCTACTGCATAAACCCTAGTTGCAGGTCTGAATTAAACACAGTTAAAGTCAATATAAAGCCTTGATTTTTGTGCCAATAAATGCGACTTTCTGAGATAGAGATCCTCCCAAAATATCAAAGTCAAAATATTCCTGGAAATTCAAAGTCAACACTAGTTAAAGCTGGTCAAATTGCAGGAAAATATGAAATTTTCGACCCTATAATTATGTCTGAAATTCGTCCTCCTTGCCATGCGCGTGAGAGGAAAAGGTATGCCCAATAGTTGTACGAACCAATGAGAGAGAAAAATGTGTGAGTAATGATGATTCCAAATGAGGTGATAGGTCACTTATATTTATACAAGTCGTTGAGGGTGAAGAAAAATATCCATTGGGCTTCTTAGCCTACATGATGATGTGGCCGACCTTGACACACTACAAGGAAAAGAACCTCTAGCGGAGGTTATAAAGGAGGTTTTTAGTGTTATAAACTTGGCCAAAATTTTCAAAAAAACATTTGCTACAACATCTGTTTATTGTTACGGAGGTTTTGGCGGAGCTTTTAACGGAAATTCAACACAACTAAAAAAAAATGGGCGGTCGGAGGTTATTACAGATGTTTTCTCATCGGTGCGCTACTATGCCTTTAACGCACCGGTGCGTACATGCTGATGGCGCCCCGGGGCTGTGTCAGCCCAACACACCGGGACGTTTAGGTGTAAAACTGCACCGGGCGTAGTGTTGGTCATACAACACACGGGGCCATTCTAATTGGTCTTGGGATTTGTGCGGTGCCCATAGGTCGTATCAACGCACCAGTGCGCCATATCACAGAAAGGCACCGAGATTTATAATTGGTATCGGTATTCGTGCAGTGCCCATATATCATAAAAATGCACCGGTGCTTACAGATACGTAAACGGCCCGGTGCATAGTATCACACAAACACACCGATATTGATAACTGGTATCGGTATTTGTGCGGTGCCCATAGATCGTATAATGGCACCAGTGCATATAGTCACATAAATGCACCGGTGTACAGTTACTGACACACACCGGTTTTCATGTTGTATTTTTTAGAAACATCGACCTGTGACAGTCCAATTATTGTGATTATTTTAAATTAATTATTCATCAAAAGTCGACATATCTTATAACAATATTCATATTAATTACATTTTTATTAATGCATTTGAATGTGATGTTTGGATTAATTTGTTATATCATATCATAATTATTGTGGTTTTTTAAAATTCATTATTCATCAAAAGTTGACACATATATATCTTATAATAATATTCATATGAATTAAATTTTTATTAGTGCATTTGAGAACGACAATGGAGAACGCAATAGAATAAATTAAAACATATTTTATGATTATATATATAATATATATGAATAAGACAGTCTTTATCATACAAAATGGGACAGTTAATATTCGTATCCCTTTGTCTTTCAATTGGGACACTATGTCCATTACATTAAACAAAATGTCTGATTTCACAGACATATTTCAAAAAATAAAACGCCTTGCTTTGATATCCAAACATAGTGATCATCATTCTTCGCTTGAACTGTTGTCACTGCTAGAGCTACTTCCATGACTTGGGTTATTTTCAGGAATGTTTTGTTCATGGCATTGATTGTTTTCTTCTTCTTCACCTTCCATCTACAAACATAAAAATAAACTGAAATGATTGTACATACATTGGTGAGAATAATGAAAATTGCAATATTAAAAAATATACATCAATGTAAATCGAAAAGAAAAATGATGTACCATAGCAACAATTGACTCATAAATTATACACATTCTTTCAAAACCATGTACCATGCCATCTTTCAAAATTTCATCTGTTGGCGCAGTTCCATACTTTGTTTCCTGCAAGTTTTATACCCCATAAAAAATCATATATTTAATATAAAATATGTTTTTGTTCTATTAATTATAGACGAAGCTAAGTAAAACAAGATCGATAGATGCTTACAAATTTCACAATTAAATTCTGATATGCCAACATATACTCACAACCCATATTTAACCCAATTTCAATCAATTTGTCTGATGGTTCTTCTTTGTATGTTAGCACCTGTTTGAAGACATTCGACAATGATGATTTTTGTAAAACAACTTTAAAAATACAAAAATTAAATCTAGTTAAGTTGTTATAAGGAAGTAACAATTACTCACAAACATAGAGATCAACCATTTTCTTCCTTGTCGTCCTGTTTTATGTGTTGAATGGGTTCCATTTTCTTTTCTTTTCTGCAAGAAAATTCTTGAAAATTAATATTTAATGCTAAATTGTTTATTTATTGTACCTAATGATTGAAAAAATCAATGATTACATATTACATTTGAAGCATGTTATTGTTGTTGGAAATAACGTCTATACATTCGTTCCACTAGATCCCTCAAAATTTTGTAAAAGTTTTTCCCCTTTCGTTAACTTCCAGCACCACTCCAGATGAGCTAAGGAGCAATTGATTCTCATTTGCATGTTCTATTTTTTTTCTTTTCTTAGAACAACATTCCTTTTCTAATTTGTTGGTCCCTGTACAGCATTAAAAAAATGTGAATTAGTAGATTGTTTGACACATGTTATCTAATAATTTTAAGTATATTATTAATGATAATTAAAAAAAGAAACTCATATTGGATCAATAGTATTTTTTCATTCACCTGATTCATCCTTTTGCAATTTTTCCATTAAACTTTTACGCTCTTCTGGTCCTAGATCAGAAATAATCATATCGAGCTTCGTCATTTTGTGGCTCTACATGATACACAGTAAACAATACATATTAGTTAAACTTACATATAGTTCAAAAATAATATTTTTTATAAAGAATTTACAAAAAACTTGTCTTTTTTGCTTTTCTTGATGTGTTAACAGTATTTTTGTTACTTGATTTCTTGTCAAACATTTCTTTATCAATCTGAAACCTATACCACATTCATTAATATATTTATAAATAAATTCTCAACTTTTCAGGTATAAAATAAATCTCAAGGTACCGATGCGCCTTTCACGAGGTCTGCACCGCCGCCGGTGTGTGGGGATATTAACAACGCACCGCAAAATAGTATAATACACCGTACACTGCGTTGGGTATTGTAAACGCACTGGAAAAGACAGTGTGATAGACCTAACGATGCATGGGGTATTATAAACACACCGCAAAATCGGTGTAATATACCGTACAGTGCTTTCCTAGTTAAATGGAGCACCGGTGCCCTATTTCAGATTTGGTGCATAGATTTAGAAAAAAATGTTTTCATTTTTTTTTACTACAGTACTTTCACGGTGCACTGTATAATATGGAGCACCAGTGCGGTATAGTACGCAGGGCGCACCGATAAAGAAAAATCATTTTTTTCAAAAATTCACGTAATGGCCGAATGGATTGGGATCGGACTATGCAAGTCGTCCATTGGGTTGGACGTCAATCTAAAATGAAAAAACCTATTTCTAAAATCACAAAAACAAGGAGAAGAAAGGACAAAAACAAAAAAATGAAGGGTTTAGGGTAAAAATGGATAAACTGCAGAAAAAAAGTAAAAAAAATAATCAAATTTAATCATGAGATGGTTTCAAATTCTATAATACAGGGTTTGAATCACCAAAGGTTTGGTTTCTGATTGTCTGAATACTTCTGTTCGAACGTATTTCATTGCTCCACAGTGTCCTCCTGCTCTCTTGCCCCAGGTTGTCTCCTGCAAATATCTGCCTGAAAATTTTAGCAAAAATAGTGAAATAATGAAAAGTGTTTAGTATTTAAAGAATTATTTTATGAAATTAGATTTTTGAAAATATTTTTCCGCCCATTTTCCAAATTGCCATTTTTTTTCACTTAAATAAAATAGAGTTGCATTTTTTTTATTTGCGTTTATTCGTTACCGGTGCGGAAGAGTTGTGACGCACCGGTGCGTCTTATTTATACAACGCACTAGTGCATGTTAGGATGATAAGCGCACCGGACTATATAAAGTTATTTATTTTTTTGTATGTAAGATCATAATAAAATAATGATAACTATAAAGTACATGAATTTATTTTCATTATTTTCTAAACTTTATTATGTTACAAAAATTCGTATTATTCTAGATTTGTTATTTTACAATTATTTGCAAATTTATAAATTTAAATATTTTAATAAAATCATTTCACATTAATACAATTAAAATTTTCACATTAATAGAATTAAAATTTTACAAATATTTTACATAAAATTACAATTAAAAGTACAATAATTACAATTAGAATTAAAATTACAATTCAATTTTACATTAATTTCACATACGTGAATTACGATTAGAATTTCAATTACAATTTTAATTTTACATACAATTACATTTACAATTTTACATAGAATTACATTTACAATTACAATTACAATTTTACAAATATTTTACATAGAATTACATTAAAATTACAATTACAATTTTAGAATTTTACATACAATTACATTTACAATTTTACATAGAATTACATTTACAATTACAATTACAATTTTATAAATATTTTACATGCAATTCAATTAACATTACAATTACAAATACAATCACAATTTTAGAATTTTACATACAATTACATTTACATTTACATTTACAATTTTACAATTTTTCATATATACAATTACAATCATTTCAGAATAAATTAAAAATTACAATTGCAATTAAAATTTTACATTAATAAATATTTTATGTACAATTACAGTTTAAATTACAATAAGTACAAATACAAATACAATTTTACAATTTTACATACAATTAAAATTTAAATTACAGTTACAATCACGACATAATATTTAATAAATATCATGGTCATTTAATATTAAATTAATTAATAAACATCATCACGATCATGATAACCATCATACAAACATCATATTTGACTAATAAACACATTCAAACATCAAATTAACATTATATATTAAGATCATCACAACACAAACATCAAATATACATCTCAATATGTCAAATAACTCATGCTATCACATATACACATCTATTCTGCAAGCTAAACATTAAATGAACATATCTAACATGACCTAACATTATGCGCCACATCATGATGATCACCAACATGAAAATTAAGTACAACTGCAACATGAACATAAAATACATGGACCACACACACACACACACACACACATATATATAACTGAATAATTTTAAAAATATACAACTGTAATATAAATGTTATGGATCAGGCGCTGGTGGTAGTATAACAACATCAATAGAAATACTACAAGTGGATGCATGCTCAGTAAAGCTGGGTGCAGCCTCGACAGTCGATGGTCGAGCCTGCTCATGATCATGAT
The DNA here is from genome assembly GCA_034641835.2 of Pinus albicaulis. Lineage (NCBI taxonomy): Eukaryota > Viridiplantae > Streptophyta > Pinopsida > Pinales > Pinaceae > Pinus > Pinus albicaulis. The sequence goes on from CM076576.1 coordinate 333,594,188, forward strand.
CACTAGTACTGATGGATGCATCCGCTGGTGGTAGTACAACATCAATATGAGCAGCAGTAGTGGAGCCGTGCTCAGTGAATAGTGTAGCCTCGACGGTCGATGGTCCAGCCTGCTCATGATCATCATGACTAGTACTGATGGATGTAACTGTAGGCTGCTGACTGGACGTGATCGATGGTCCAACCTCATCTCCATGATCACTATCAGATGCTGCCAGTGGAGCATCATGTGCCTCATCAGGTGCGTCGCGAGGTGAATGATCATGAGATGCATGTGAGTCTCTACTCGCGGACTCATGTCCATCACATGTCGTGGCTCGACCACGCCTATAGCTACGGACAATCCTCCTGAGTCGCGTAACGACTGTCGTAGCTCCTATAACATGTTGCATCAGGCCGTACATGTCACGCGGCATGCCTCTCCACATCCGTAAAAACCTATCGTCGGCCTGTATGTCTCTGTAATGAGCGGGCCTAATGCTCGCATCAACAATCAATGCACAGAGTTGGTTGGCCAACTCCATCCTATATTTGGTATCAGGTCGACCACGCCTAGCAAAAGGTGGCACCAGTGCACCATGATGAGCAAGAGCATGTCTCTCTGCTGCACCGGCCTCATCCTCATCATGATCATGCTTGACAACAGCCATATCCTGATCGTCATCATCAAGATCCACACCTGGATCATGTGGTGGACCCGACATCTCCTCACCATCAAAAGAGCCAATGTCTACAAAATATATACAAGTACACAATAATAATTAGACAATTTCATTACACAATTTAATAAAAATAAGTTAATTAAGAACATTTTAGAATAAATATAAATAAAACAATAATATTACCTCTATCATCTGGCGGCTCATCAGCTATGAAGAGGATGTTGGGACACCCTCGCCAATCTAAGCCAGCATAAGGACATGGGACCAAAATGAATGGATGCAACCTGTCAACACTGGCTAGTAAGTCCAGTGAATCATGTGATATCCTGGCTGGAAACAAAGTGTCTCCCCTCTTGGGCATCATTTGCCTCCACATGTGCATCTAGGCCTCAAACATTGGCCTATGAGGCTGTTGAACAAAACTAGGTCTCATCTCTGGAAACCTCTAAAAAATAAAAACAATAGCTCTAAAGCAAAATGGAAGCTAACCCTCCCTTGTGCATGAGCATGACATCTATCTAAGGCCGTACAAAGCTGCCGCAAAAAAATCGCAGACCTCCTGACAAGTCATGGCTATTGTACTAAAGAATCAACATAATATAAAAGCGAGAAACTAATGCATTGTCTGTCACTTGTGTTGTGCGAAATGGTCGAAATGATAAGGGAGAGGCACTGCACGTCCTATCTACCAAAAGCACATATACGTAACTGACCTCCAGGTACCTGAAACTCTGAAGGAGACAGTACATGTGCTCCAATGTATCTCTAGGAGTAAACTAACTGACTCCCTGCTGCACAACCAGCTGGCACATCTGGGAATGAGGGAAAATCCACCCCTCTCCTTGATAGTCCTGTAATAAAATAAATATCCTCCTCAGTGGGTGTGTACCACTGGTTAGGACCAACCTGGAAAGCCTATCGGTGGGCATTCCACCTGCGGATAAGATATCTCAAAAACACATTGTGTGCCTTTAGGGAAGTAGCCTCCTCATAGAACTTGAGGAGGCCTACCTGCCTAAGGATCTCCTGGGTATCTGCAATAATATGGCAAGGGTATGCATCTCTCTCCCTCTCTCGTACCTCCCATTGGAGAATCATGTCATACTGTTCAACCTGTTGTTGCTGTTGTTCCTCCTCTTCTCTCTGAATCATTTCCATATTAAATAAAGAAAAATTATTAAAACAGACATGTATTTAGGAATATAAATATATATTTTTTTTGAAAAAAAACAAACAGACAAGTCGGTGCACCATACAAACATTCATGCACCGGTCGCGGTGCATATTAAGAGTATAGAGCACTGGTCCCGGTGCCCCTAATGAAATACAACGCACTAGCCTCGGTGCAGATGCCTATTTTTCAAGCACCGTTAAATTTATCAAAGTTCAGAATAGCGGTGCGCTGACTGAAATATACGCCCCGACGCATATAGTTGTGTCAGCGCACCGACTTCATGACAATTACATAGCTGATGATGTGGTATTTTACTCGGCCGCACCATTGACCCTCTCGGAATCCAGAATGCGGTGCGCTGACATACACCGGGGTGGATAATTCCATCAATGCACCGCACTGTGATTTCCGTGGTCAACGTTGCGCCTAGATAAATGAACGCACCGCCTTTTATTTTATTTCTTTTATTTTAAAATTATTCGGGGCGCCTTTCGGTACTGCCCTGGAAACGGTGCGGATATCATTAGCACCGGTAGCAGTGCGGCCTGTAAATTTTATAGGCAGCACTGCTATCCGGTGCGAGCTGAATAGATCCAGCGCACCACGCGACAATTTTTTCTTTTTAAATGGTTATTTCAATTTCTAATCCACTAAAAGGTTTAGTTATGGAAAAACTAGAAAAATACCTGTACATTTCGCCGTCGAGGAGGCATATTGGCAGTAAAATTTGCAAAAGAAAATTTACCCTTCGTTTTTCAAAATGCAAGTTGGAGATTGGTGGCCAATGCAGAGCAGCAGTTCGTGCAATGGGTGCAATGATTGCACCAATGTCAGTGCGGCTCAGACAAAGGGAAATGGCATCGATGCTTGAGAGCTCTAGAGCACTTAGGAAAGTGAAAAATGAAGTTTTTTGGCCGTAAATGTTTTTTCATTTAACCCTGTTCCGGTGCGCAGGGTTTTATAGGCGCACCGGTACGCTTACCTGCTGTGTCAAATTTGGCGCATTTTTTATAATGCACTGGGGCGGTTCCCTAACACTGCACCGAGATGTTTCAGTTTCAGCGTGAAATTTTGATGAGGCACCGGGGCGGAAAATCCATAAAGGACCGGTGCAGAATAGTTGTAAAGCACTGGTTTTTTGGCCTTAAATTTTTTTTTTTGTAACGTTATTCCGGTGCGTGCAGTTTATCGGCGCACCGGTGTTCTTGTGTAAGAACACACCGGCGTGTTTCTGTTTTGGCGCGATTTTTTATGATGCACCGGTGCGGAAGAGTGGTGAAGCACTGGTGTGTTACAGTAATAGGAAGCCCCGGATGTGTGTGTACGTCACGCAAGTTGTCCGGTGTGCCAATGTCTCATGCGCACCGGTGTGTTCTATGGGAGGTCGCGCACCGGTAATTGAGAGCTTAGAAACACTGGAAAACTGAAAAATCTGGGTTATTTTGTCGTAATTTTCTAATATAACCCTTTACCGGTGTGTGTTTTTTATAGGCGCACCGGTGCTCTTTGGTAAGAATGCACCGGCACGTTTTTGTTTTGGCGCGGTGTTTTATGATGCACCGGCATGGAAGAGTGGTGAAGCACCAGTGCGTTACAGAGATAGGAGGCCCGAGATGTGTGTGTATGTCACGCAAGTCGTCTAGTGTGCCAATGTCTTGTGCGAACCGATGCGTTCTATGGTAGGGCGCACACCGGTAATTGAGAGCTCAGAAGCACTGGAAAACTGAAAAAACTGGGTTATTTTTCCATAATTGTTTTTTAATATAACCCTTTACCAATGCGCGTTTTTTATAGGCGCACCGGTTCTGTTTCTTACAAACACACCAGTCGGTTTGTGTTTTGGTACGATGTACTATGATGGATCGGTGTGGTTTCTTTCTACCACACCGGGCCGTCTCGGTTTTGGCGCTGTGTTTTATAATGCACTGGCACGGAATATCTGTGACGCACTGGTGCTATAGAATAATAAGACGCACTGGGCGGGTGTGTACAGAGTGCATGGTGTCCGGTGTGCCAATGTTTTGGTCCGCACCGGGGCTTTTGTGCTTCGAGTGCACCGGGGCGACTTGTAATGATAAGCGCACTGAGAGGAAACCATCCGCAAAACCCTCCGCCTGCCAACCTCCTCTAGTAACCTCTGCTAGAAACGGATGTATGGGGTATTTTTCTGTGGGGTTCCTCAAAAACATCCAATAGAGGGTCTTTTCCTTGTAGTGACATTTTACACATGTGAGAGCGTAAATTCAAAAAGACATTTCTGCTCGTCCAAATTGATGATATTTAGGCCATTTTAGTCCTCTCTAAAAGAGGAATTAAATGAAATAATCATCTCCATCAAATGAGTTGTCCAATAGTGGAATTTAGCCCTAGTTTCCAATTATAACACTCCCTCTCAAATAGGGATAATTCCACCTACAAGTCCATCTATCATCATCGATCATCATGCCATCTTGTCGTCGTGTACCATCTATGCATCTCATCTTAACTCTGTTGAAAAATGACGTAATAATTAAGAATAATTGATCGAGAGTGAGTCACAAGAGCTTGCCACTCTCCACTCACAAAAGTTAGTCCAGGGGTAGAACCCTAATCAGATTTGATCCTAAATGATCAAGTTGTTGAACACCATGCATCCTAGACATAGGGAGTATGGTAACACACGATGAATCCATCTGTATTGTTATGGTCCCTATCCACTTTTCCCAACTCATTGGCCCTATGAGAGGTACTTCCCATGAGTCCTAAAATACATGGGTAGAATGTATGTTGGGACATCCATAGGAGAAGGTGAACCACTCATCATTCTCATATGCCATATTATAATGTGAACCACTCATCCTATGCATATATAATCAATCGTAGGGGAAGGTGAACCACTCACCCTACACACATGTCTCATCAATCGAAGGGAAAGGTGAACCACTCGCCCTACACACATGTCTCATCAATCGTAGGGGAAGGTGAATCACTCACCCTACACACATGTCAGCCATTATGTGGTATCACAGGGGAAGGTGAACCACCCACCCTACATACATGTCAACCATTATGGGGTATCACGGAGGAAGTGAACCACTCACCTTGTACACAACATACTTGTTAGTATGAAATCTTAACGCAAGTGTACGAAAAGAGATCACTTTAGTTTCACATGAAAAATGACACTAAAAACAAATATGGTTGTCTAAATTTGTATATCTGCAATATATGGTCGAAACAAATGCAAAATAAACCCAAATCTATGCAAATAAAGCAGCTAAAATAGAAAAATGAAATAAAAGTTTCTCCAAAATATCCAATGGACAAGACAAGAATTATAAAGAATTTTTTGTACTATGTAACACCTGGGAAGAGAACTGATACAGTCCCCCTCAATGGGATGGGTTCTTGGTTGTCCTCAAACGCTTCAACTTCAGTGTTTCTCTCACAATGGTGTAGAATACCCAAGGCATGTAGAACTCAAAGGTAGCTCAATAAGCAAAAAAGAAAATAAAAGTAAATCAAAGTGTGACAATGATAAAAGGTTCAAAGTCCGACCATGATAAAAGGATCAAAGGTAAGAAATGGATGGAAAAATCTCCTATTTATAACAAAATATTGAGTTATCCTTGATAATGGGGCATAGTAAAGTATTATTAACAAAGATCTAGATCTAAATGCTTGTCATATTTTATTATATTTTGTTAGAGGGAAAAGGAATTTAAATTGGTTAAATCCCTTTATTTAGAAACATTAAACAAATAAAATGCTTATTTATCATTTCAAGGATGGGATCAAGGAATAATTTAACAAATAATGATTTATTTTATTATTCCTAAATGATTTAGTCAAATTTACCAAGGAATATTAATTAAATAATTATTTAATTAATTTCTCCTAGAGGATAATAAGATAAATAATGATTTATCTAATTATTTCTCATTAATTGGATTAAATATGACTAGGAATATTATTAAATAGAGGTTTAATTAATTATTCCTAGAGGAAAATCAAATAAATAACGATTTATTTAATTATTCATCATGGGGTTTTCTATTTGGACCAGAAATAACTTAATAAACTATGGTTTATTAAATTATTTCTTAGTGAAAACAATTTTACTATGGTAAAATTGGTCTTACATGGTGTATTTCGATCCATCTAATTATACATGGTTAGATGAAAAAAAATTGGTGTAACAAATTTCCCCCCAATGTACGATTATTAGGAGCTATTCGTATGATGGAAGTACATTGTAAGAACACAATCACTAGACATTGAAGGGGATCCATAGAGAGAGAGATACGTAGGCGAAGAAAATCAAGAAAGGATAATAACCCTGAGGGGGCAAGACTGACAACCGTAAGTGTCCTTTAATGGTTGGGTACCTATACATAATGAGGCGAGGGAGGAATACCTGTGCCCATCGTGATGACAAAGTATAAAGAATAATGGTTCGGTCAAGAAAATGAGACTAATCTATAAAGTACATGATATGTTGGCATAATATGGGCCAGACAAAAATATAATGGATCCCATATACATACTGCACCTGGGACAATAGTGAGGACATAATACAATAATATCTAAGTACATGAGATATAATAACAACCAGAGAAGCCCTGATAAATAGGAAAGGACTCTGAACATATAAATTGATCATCTACGTGATACATGCATGCTATAGGCACTGCAAGCAGCTGGGGCCAAACCCATCAAATATGTGGAGCTGCATCTGAGGTTGTAGAAGAGAATGAGGTCATTTTGGCTTGTAGGAAGCTACCTGAAGGGCCACCCCCTCATGAGGTCTAAAACATCTCACACACACCCGGGAATCACTAGATCAATCTGCTGGATCACCAAACTATCGAGGATACGAATCTCGATCATGCTGAAATGGAGTGGATGAGAATAAATCAAGTGAAAGGTCAATAATAATTCCCTTTGCCTGATCTGAGGCACCAAACAAGAATGGAAGTTGGAACCAAGATACACCACCCTCTAAACCTGTCTTCTGGAATGAATGTGCTGATGTCGAGAAAAGGAGGTCCACCACAAGTGAGGCAATGAGGGTCCTCAACTAAGGCATGAGGATATATAGTAGAGCAACTAATGGCCTACCACCATGGATGATGATGGAATGCGGGATACTGAGTATCAAACGGATGACTTCCCTTGTTAGGACATAAAAAGCATGGATGACCTGGCAGTGACTAACTCGACTCCTGAGGGGATGGGGGATAGCGGGAATGGAGGCCAAAATGGGCTACACGAGAGAGGGACAAGGCATAAATGGATGGGATACTGTAAAGGGAGGCAAAATGGACTCGAGACAAACTCCATGAATGTGATGATGACTCAACTTAGATGCTCTGATCAAGGGTGACTCGATGGTGCTGCCACAAAGAATAGGCTTGGTGGGGACCATAAAATCACGAGAAAAATATGGTTAATCATGAAGAAAATTGACAGAAGCATCAACAAGTATGAAGGCGCAGTGGTTCCCTAAGTATAAGTGGTGAAAGTGCAAAAATTTGATTTTGAGAGGCGTCGAAGTGACCCTTCATGGAAAAAAGGCTTCCAGATGAAGTATCAAATCACCAAAAATGAATGAATACCCATTTTAGAGTTTGATGAGATATTTCCAATGGTGTTGACGGTTCGTCAAACGGAGCTATGGTTTGGTTGCAATTGGAAAAAGAAAAATTAGGGTTTCTCTTTTAATAGGGTGATTTCCCTCCAATTTGATTCATTTGCAAGTGTAGCTGTGGCGAATGTGGAGAGGAGGAAAATGCCCTAAATCTTGCGGCATTTGTAGCGAACAAACTGACTATCAAAATTGATATTCGTCAGTTGTAGGTAGGTGGCCTAACCATACTCTTCAATTTCAACTGTTTAGAATTTCTGATTATGTGCCCAAAGTCCGGGAACAACATTTTTCCCTTCCTCACGGTCGGCTCGCACCTTTTGGGGCCTGATCTGCGACCTGGGTAGCAGCTTCAGAGGAAAAACTGTGACATCACAGGTATAGAGATGAAAAAAGTGTGAGCTGCAAAAAGTTGGCTTTTTTGTTGTTTTTGGTTGGGAACTGGGTCTTGATGTTTTTTAGGCAGTTTTTCCTTCCTCTGACTGAAAAATTATTGGCTTTATGCAGGTATGGAAAATTTAAAGATCAACTGGAGAGTGAGAGACCTTGAGGCACTTCTTTCTGAAATCTAGGCGAATTAGGTTGTTCGAGGCGCACTGGCAAGATATGGGGCAATCAAGTTGGTTGAGAACCCTTTGATGAGGGTAGGAGAGCCCTTGTTAGCCATGATAGTCATATATTGGGACTAGAAACTAGAGGTCTTTATAGTGCAGGGGCACCATATCAAGCTGAGTGTGCATGAAATTTATTTCTTGACCAGTCTCCCACCTTTGGGGATGGTGGGAAACATCGAGCTAGTATTACTGCGGGGGCAGAATATCTCTGAGTTTGTGGACTGCCATTGTCTACCAGATGTCTATGTCAAGGGCATGACTATACCAATTGGAGACCTAGAGAGCCTAGAGACTCAGGATTTCTCCACAAAATTGTTGTGGATCTTGGGAAACCAGGCCTTCCACCACATCACCATAGGGTAGATGATGCTTCTTGAGAGTGTGTTGAGTAGGACCTACTATAGGTGGGCCCATATGATGTTTTTGTCACTGAAATGATAGTTTTTGCTATTCAAGCGATAATTGAACAATGATTGTGCTTTTGGGACATTGTTGTGCTCATTCTTCTTTGAGAAGATCCCCACATTTCAACCTCTTGTACAGATCCAGGATGGGGGCCCGCAAGAGCCCAGGATGCATCGTTGGGAATAGCTACTGAGGAGAGGAGGAGGTGGGGGATTCGAGTGGGTGTTCTAACCAAATTTATTTGCACATTGGGACCAAATGCCGCTGTATATAGACGCCTATCCATACAATGGGATGAACTATTAGGGGGACCCACACTTACCACTTCCGCCCGGTCGAGCATGGGGACCAGATGGTAAGTGACAATTTTTTATATTTCATGATTCATTTAAAGTTTTATAATGATTTATATCATACATATTCATTACTTTTGGTATGTATATATAGCACCAGTGAGACTGGCTAGGTATATGGGATGACCTGCAGTTCCAGGGGTTGCAGAGTCTAGTAGAGCTAGAGGAGTTGACCGAGCAGATTTCGAGGCACTATTGGAGGATGTCTGCCACAGATGCGAGTTGTTGATGAATGGGGTATCAGAGCATGGCTAGCAAGATCTAGATGACCACTACATTGAGGCATGTGTTGGTCTACCCTCGGAGTGGCGAGAGATCATGTGGCGCATGGCGATGGCCAGATAGGGTATGCGGGATCTGCGGGCTGCAAGAGCCGAGCCATTGGATCAGGACCCTGCAAATAGTGATTAGATGTAGGGGCATGAGATGCCCCCTATTTTTATTTTTGCAACATGCTATGGGCATGTCGAATGTATTATAGTAGAGGACTCCAAAAAATTTATGATTTTGTGGACACATATTATGGATAATCATATTTTATATATGACGAGCATGTGGCTCGCCTTTTGTTTAATGTTATTTTCTTGTGTTAAATGCATATGATAAGTTCCAATCTAGAATATTGTTTGCAATGCTATCTACAAAGTGATTTTGGTCTCTGGGTACATGACTAAATGTAATCTTTTCAAATTCACACATTAAGAGCGTCACTCATAAATATATTCTAAAAAGGACATGGTTATGCACACGATATAAAACATTCAATTTTCTGACAAGCAGCAGGGAATATAAACACACATGAAGACGAAGGATGCGATGGTCAATGATATCGACTAGCAAACCTATCAATGCATCATATTCAGCCTAATTATTGGTGGCAGATCCAATACATACATCGTGGCAAAGGACTAACAAATGTATGGGGGTAAAAATGGCCTAGGCTACCGAGGCTAAATTTTGTGAGTAGCGACTTGCACCATCGACATAGCCGATGTACGATGTGGATGAAGTATCCATCTGAAAGGCATCACGAGAAAACAAAGGAGAAGATGATGGACAATGCAAGAAACCTGAATGCATGGCAGAAATAAAACACACATGGGGTATGTTGTGAGTAAAATTTCTATGCACCTTACACTTGTTAAAGATATGGTCAATACATGGTGTAGGGAATTTGTCTTGGGGAAAAGCTTTATTCAGGTCACGAAATTCAATACAAACACGAAGGGTTCCTGTTTTCTTGAGAATGGGATAGGAATAGCCATCCTTCTTGAGCTTATCGATTGCAGTTTTGAGAGCCTCTCGCCAAGAAATGTGTCTCAACTTTTGACGGACAGGGTAGGTATCAAGCAATGTGTCGATATGGTGGTCGATAATGGAAGGGTCATGTATGGGCCTCTCTAGATAGGACCTGGCGAAAACATTACAGGATTATTTAAGTAGCTTGGTTTAAGCCTCAATTTCATCCGGAGTGCAAAGTGACCCCAAGGCAATGTTTTCTTCATCGAAAGAATCGGGTGAAGGAATAGGATTTCTAAGCTGATCAAAATCATCTAAGATGAAGTCTTTAGATGCCATAGTGTACTGGTCAAGGGACTGTTGCGGAAGGAAGTATGCATGATGGTGCATATCATCCCAAGGAAAGTCAGGGGTGGTCATCGCTTCCATAATTTCTTCATCAGAGTGAAAGATGGGGGGATTGGAAAAAGAAATACCACATGATGCGGTGGGGATACCTGACGCATCATCATGAGAGATATGGTTCACATACGCATCGCTACAAAGGGTATATGAAGAGCTAGTAGATGAAACATCTACCGATATTGAGCCCAAGGTGATCGTCAGAGGAGATTCAGTCAAAACATAAGGGAATGCCTTAGAGGGGTTTTCCGCCAAGGATCTCATGGATGATGATAGATAGAGGATGGTGGTTGAAGGTTCCGTCATCTCGACATCGAGTGGAGGTATGAAAATTTCCTATGGTTCAGGTTGAGCTAAACACACGAGTAGAGGAGTAGCGAGTGAGCTACGTCCGGCCTCGATTCGGCGGATGAATTCAAGGGTGTCATAAAAATATTCGAGATGAGGATAAAGGTGATAATAGTGGCCATAAATATCACACAAAGCACAAGGGTGATTCATGCGCAAAATTTTGAGTTTCTTAGCTGAATCAGGTAAGGTAACATGGACCTATGGGATATCTAATTCAGGAAATTTTTCGTTGACCACAGGTTTGAGAAGAGGGAGTTCAAGACAATTTTGGGTAGCATTCCCAACAACATCACACAAAGCGCATAGAAGTGACTTATTTGGAGGCTTAGGAAGAGCAGGATTTTTTTGGGTAGCCTTATCCTTAGGTTCCTTTTTTCTGGCTTTGTCCCCCTGACCAGATGCTTTCGCAATAGGAGTAGAGTTTTGTTCAGGTGGTTGCGGCACTAAAGCAGCAGTCGTGGTGATGGGTTGGACAGGGGTCAAAGCACTATAAGGTTTGAGCTGACCAGGCAGGGTTTCGACTGGGGAATCGATGAACCAGGCTGGGATTCCTAGGTTCAAATTGGGAAGGCTCAACATAACCATAACAGGAACTGAAAAGACTCCAAAGGGGGGAGAAAGAAATGATATCTGACTGAAGCGGTAATGACCTGGAGGAATCGCTCCTAATTGGTTAAGGCTAGGGGGGGATTTTCCTAGTTGAAAAGGAGTGGAAGAGACACCAGCAGAAGAGGAAGGACCTGAAGGCTCCGTCGAGTGACCACCAGCAGGTTCTGGAGGCGTAGGCTTCTCGGTGGTGGAACCGTGCTGCTTGTGCCTAGTCTGAGATGATTACATCATGAAAACATTTGACGAGTTAGGATCTACGACAAGAGGGGAGGGACCAGGGAATGCACCTAACAAGGTGGAATTTTTATAGACTCTAGGTGAAGCATGGGTAAAAGGTGTGACTAATTTCTTATCAGCCATCGAAGATATGATAAACTCAGGGGAGAGCTGAGACTTCAATTCGTATTATGTCAACTGATCAATGGTAACAATATTTCCATTGTGAAGAAATCATATCTTACGATGAACCACAGGTGCAACATTAGACATCGCATATGTGTAGCTACAACCCAATAGGATCTGTAATCCAAGGGGGCATCAACGACTTCAATTTCAATACAAACAATATTTCCCACAAGAGTGACAGGTCAATTGTGGTACATGCCAAAGGGCTGAGAAGAGTGACCATCCCAAGCATGAAAAGTAATGGTGGGTGGGGCTCACTCAGGTGATCTGAGTTTATTCCAAACAGAGGTGGACATCATGCAGGTGGATGCGCCCTTGTCAATGATACAGTGTGAAACATGGGCATTCCAAATTTTTTCTGGTATTTGGAAGGCGACAGATGAAGGTAAGGGGGGATGTTTAGACTTGTCAACATAAAAGGTGATCAGAAGATCATCTGAAGGATCCACAACACCCAAAGTAGATAATAGAGCTTTACGCTATGAAGGGCATGACTGGAGGACTTCCCGCATTGACATAGCAGCAGGAGATTGTGCTAAGTCATCTATTATGTTGTAATTATGGGCGGATTTGGTAGAAGCAGCAGTTCAGCGTAATGGCCCTTTAGGGATCTTGGGAGGAACATCTACCCATGGCTGAGGGATCTGTAAAGGGGAATTAGGTGTCAAACTGGACTCTGTGGAAACTTTGGTTTGAGACTCAGTTGCAGAGGAAGCGGGTGGCTTTCCATATTGGCGCAACCGAGTTTAAAGGTTGACATCAATGGTATTAATCACTTCAGAATTCATTATGAGAATCTGGTAATTAGAGGTACCAGGCTGTGAGGTTTGAGGTACGGCCTCACTTTGAGGGGGTTGGGGAGCCACATATCATTGTTGATGGAAAGGATCAGTGAAAACAACTGGTTGAACAAGCGCAATATTTGGAGGAGTCGAAACCATGGCTTGTTGTCCTCTAGATGTTTCTTGTACTTCCCACAACTAACGCATTTGGGGTAAAAGGGGACAATCATGAGTATAATGGCCATGGACACCACATCAAGAACAAGGCTTATTCGTATGAAGAGGCTCGTCCTACTTGGGTTGATTCCCTGTTGTTGGTTTTTAGTGTTTGGAGGATTTCCTCGGCACCCTTGATTACCTTGCGCAAGTTTATTTTGGCTTCCTTTCCTCATTTTCTTGGAATTTTTAGGATTAGTCGCACTCTACTGTGCATACACCTGGCTCCGAGGGGAAGGTGGCTGCTACAGTAGAGGTTGAGAAGGCATAGGAGGCTGGGGTGCTAATTCTGGAGGGGCTGGAGCACCATACTATTGATAAGGATAGAAAGAAGGTTGAGAAACATTGTGGTAAACAGGTTGATCAAACGCACGCCCTGCCATCAGTTGATGCAATGGGGAAAATTTTCTTTGTCTTGGATACATGTTGCCGGGAGGGGGATAAGTTCTAGAGAAGTTTTCCCCTCCCTGGGGGAAACCATAAGCCATGGGAGGGTGAGTATACGGATGTGAAAGAGATCCAACGATACCATCAGCAGCATGAGATGCCCCTAGTGTGTTGGCACCACCAGGTCTAGGAAGATCCAGTAAGACGGTATAAACATAACCAGACTGGGAGTAAATGGGGTCATATTTCAATGCAATTTGGAGAGATTCTTCCTCTTTATTAGGGAAGTGAGATGCAACATATTTACTAATAGAGGGAAAAATCGTTCTGAGAAACCAATCCATATAGACATGGTCGTCAAATGTGGGAGCTCGACATAGGCTCCTCCTTCTATACCATTCTTGGACATGGTCAAAAAGGTGGGTGGCAGAAGTTTGACGGAATGCGGTCAACAACTCGGTACCAGTATCATATAAGAGAGGTAACTGGAAGTAGCATAGAAACACTTTAGTAAGACTCAAAAAAGTGGAATGAGAGGTAGAGGCCTGGTCAACATACCACTTCGCAGCGTCTCTAGTGAGCGTATGCTAGAATAATCAAAGACGGATAGAGTCATCAGTGATACAATTGGACGAACACCACATGTGGAAGGAGCGAACGTGATTATTAAGGTCCTCTCCAACATTTCCTTTGAACTTAGGGATGTCAGAAGGAAGCTTAGTTGGCATAACAGTCCAACCTAGATCATGGTGTATAGGGTCGTTAATTAATTGGATGAAATCGGGGAGGCTAAAACCTGCCTTAAAGGTAGCAAGGGAGTAGTCAGGATGATTCTAGTATTGTTGTGTAACCAGCTCCAAAAATAGAAGAATAGAGATATCAATGCCTTAGAAATAAGCCACTTCGAGGGGGCAACCTCCAATACATTACATAAATGAACAATTCTTGGATGATACAATTTACAAAACCTCCTTTCTATATATAGGAGTCCATGGGGCTATAATGTAATCCTAGTGGGCCACAATGTAATCCTAGCCGACCTAACAATAATAATTTAAGGGCACAATAATAACAAAATGGGGTTACAAGGGTACAATAATAACAATAAGGGGTTTACACTAACAATAATAAGGGGCTATACTAGTGATATAGGGACCTAACATGCCCCTCTCCTTCAAAAAAGTGTTGTCCTCAACACTTGAGTAGCTCCGGGTGCTTCTGTATAAAATTCTCATCCTCCCATGTAGAATCTTCAGTGGGTAAGTTCTTCCACTTGATGAGATACTCTCAAATTGATCGATTCCGTAGTTGTCGAGTTCTTGTTTCCATGACCGCTTCTGGTTCCAATATGATTTTTCCTTCCTCATCAAGTTCTGGCAATATTGTTTGAACTGGAAGATTTTCTCCTATAACCTTCTTTAAGCATGAAATATGGAAAACTGGATGTACTCGCGAAGAAGCAGGAAGCTCCAATTTGTATGCCATAGTACCAATCTTTTGCAACACCTTGTAAGGACCATAGTACTTTGTTGATAATTTATTATCCTTCTTAGCTTGCTTGAGGGACATTTGTTTGTATGGTTGTAGCCGTAAAAATACCCAATCTCCTACATCAAAACTTCTCTCGCTGCGATGTTGATCTGCCTGTTGTTTCATTCGACTTTGTGCCAAATTCAGGTTATCCTTTAAGAGTTGGAGAACTTCTTGCTGATGCTCGATGTGATCTTCCACTGCTTGAACCTTCGAATTTTCCCTTAAAGATGATGTGATGGATGGTGGATGATATCCATAAAGTGCCATAATGGGGTCATTTTTGCTGTAGTATGGAAGGAAGTGTTATACCACCATTCAGCAAGAGGTAACCACTTGACCCATTGTGTTTGTTTATCAGATACAAAACAACGAAGATATCTTTCCAAACATTTATTTACTATCTCAGTTTGACCATTAGATTGAGGATGATAAGATGAGCTATGAGCTAATTGAGTACCCAAACAAGAAAATAACTCCGTCCAAAAATTTCCAGTAAAAATGGGATCTCTGTCGCTCACAATGACCCTTGGGCTTCCATGTAGCTTTTGAATTCTATCCATAAATGTAGTAGCAACCGTACTTGCTTTAAATGGATGAGATAATGCACAAAAGTGTGCATACTTGGTAAGTCTATCAACTACCACCATGATGACACTCTTTCCTTCGGACTTAGGTAAACCCGTGATAAAATCCATTGAAATCTCCTCCCAACGTTGACTTGGAATGGATAAAGGTTGTAGAAGTCCTGGGGTCTTAATTGTTTCCACTTTATTCTGCTGGCAAACCAAACATTCCGCCACAAATTTTTGAATATCAGATTTAAGGCCATCCCAAAAAAATTCTTTCTTCACCCTGTGGTAAGTTTTTAAAAATCCTGAGTGTCCTCCTAAAGGAGAAGTGTGCAATTCCAAAAGAATCTTTTGTTTTAGTTGGGAATTCTTACAAAGATATAAGCGATCTTGTACCATAAGGAATCATTTTTCCAACTAAATGTATCAGATGTACTAGGATCTTGCTGCAAATTTTGAATGAGTGTCCATACATCTTTGTCCTTCTTCCATTCATCTCTTGCTTCAATTATCCAATCTGGTTGGATAATAGAAATGGCACAAAGCAATGCTTCCACCTCTTCATTCTTTCTTGAGAGTGCATCTGCAACAACATTAAGCTTCTCTTTTTTGTAGATTATTTCAAAGTCATAACCCAACATCTTTGTGACCCATTTTTGCTGCTCTTCTGAAGATAGTCTTTGTTCCAAAAAGTGTTTAAGACTATCATGATCAGTTTTTACCTTGAAGTGTCTTCCCAATAGGTAAGTTCGCCATTTCTTTAGTGCATGCAGTATTGCTAACATTTCCTTCTCATAAATAGGTTTCTGTAAATACTTTCCTTTGATTGGACGACTTTCAAAAGCAATGGGTCTTCCTTCCTGCATTAAAACTGCACCAATTCCATTTCCGGAGGCATCACATTCCACAATAAAGGTTTTTGTGAAGTCTGGCATAGCTAAGACCGGTGCTAGGCACATTGCCTCTTTAAGACGTTCAAAGGCCTTAGTTGCTTCGGGAGTCCATGAAAATGCATCTTTCTTCAATAATGTTGTTAGAGGTGCTGCTATTCTCCCATAATTCTTAACAAACTTGCGATAATACCCTGTTAACCCAAGAAATCCTCGCAACTGCTTTATGGTTGTGGGGACTTTTCATTCCTTAATGGCTTTAATTTTGTTAGGGTCTACTTTAACACCGTCGTGAGATACAATATGACCCAGATATTCCACCTCTTGTACTCCAAAGAAACATTTGGATGTTTTTGCATATAATTGTTTTTCCTGCAATAGTTTTAGCACCATGTCAACATGTTCAACATGATCCTTCCAAGACTTGTTGTAGATTAGTATATCATCAAAAAATACTAGCACAAATTTTCTAAGGAAGGGTTTGAAAATGGAATTCATCAACCCTTGAATTGTAGAAGGTGCATTGGTAAGACCAAAAGGCATGACCAAAAATTCATAATGACCCTCATGAGTTCGAAATGCTGTTTTTGGAATATCTTCAGTCTTCATTCTAATTTGATGATATCCTGAACGAAGATCCAACTTGGTAAAACAAATTGCTCCATGTAATTCATCCAATAATTCATCAATCACAGGAATGGGAAATTTATCTTTAATGGTGAGCTTATTGAGCTCCCTATAATCCGGACACATTCGCCATGATCCATCCTTCTTGTGTACCAATACTACAGGAGCAGAGAAAGAACTTTGACTAGGTTGAATTATACCCGCCTCTAACATTTCGGCAATCATACGTTCAATTTCGCTCTTTTGGACATAAGGATATCTATAAGGCCTGATGTTTGGAGGAACACTTCCTGGAATCAAATGAATAGCATGATCATGATCACGAATAGGTGGGAGTCCTTTGGGAGTTTCAAACACCTTGGAATGATTGTCCAAGACTCGTTGGAGATCTGCAGAAATAGATGATTTTGATGTCGGAACTTCTAGAGAGCATAATTGTGCAATTACGCCTCGTTGTTCTTTCTTTAGAAGCTTTGTCATGACATTAGAGCTTATTATCCTTCCTGGTTTCCCTTCAATACCCCGTAATTCGACTTCCTTTCCTTCTGAAAAAAATTTCAAGAAAAGTTCTTGAAAATTAAAAGCTACCGTCCCCAAAGATTGTAACCATTGTACTCCTAGTACAACATCAACACCTCCCATAGGAATGGAAAGCATTGGACCATTCAATACATATTCCCCCATGGTTAGCTTGATATTATGGCATTTTCCAGAGCAATTTATAGTTCCTCCATTTGCAACCATCACTTGAAATTCTGGTGCTGTGTATAGGAAACAATTCAATTCCTTGGCTACCTTACAATGAATAAGTTATGGGTGCTACCTGAATCAATCAACACTATTACCTTTTTCTTCTTGATATGTCCTTCTATCTTGAGAGTTTGAGGAGTGGTAATTCCTGCCAATGCATTACATGATATGGTCGGACTCATTTCTTCCTCTTCTAGGGCTGGTCCCTGGTGTATATCCTCTTCTTGTTCATTTTCTTCTTCCTCTTCACAATCTATGTAAAATAATTTCTTCTCAGCACACTTATGACCTTTAGTGTATTTGCTATCACAACTGTAGCAAAGCCCTTTTGCTCTTTTTTCTTCCAATTTTTGTGGTGTCAACCTTGTAGGTTGTGTAAATCTAGGCGTAGCAACACTTCCTTCTTTATAGAAGTGAGTGGTAGGCTTCCTTTTCGCCATAATTTTACATTCAATTTTTCTTGCCAACCTGAATGCCTTCTCCAATGAATCAAGTTCCAAAACGTGAACTTCATGTTGGATGTTATCCTTTAAAGTGCCTATGAAGAGATCAATCCCGTGTTCCTCTAGAATATCAGTTACCCTTATATTCAATTTTTGGAAGTCCTCAATGTTCTGCCCCACTAAACCCTTTTGTTTGAGATTTATCAATTGGCTAAAGAAGGTGTTGCTCTTTGTATCCTCATAATGTGCTATCATTTCCTCCGTAAAAATTGACCAAGTGACAATTTTTTTACAGGAGCAAAGCCATCGATACCATACAAATGTATTTTGTTCTAAATGTAAAGTTGCAATGCGTACCTTTTGTGTGTTTTGCACGTTATGGAGATAAAAATATTTCTCCATCTGTAGTATCCATGTTACAGGATCCTTTCCATCAAACTTCCTCATATCCATTTTTGGAATATGGTGGTTCTTCCCGCCAACATTAGAGTTTATGAAATCACGATTAACATTTATTTTGTTCTCATCATGAGGTTCTTCTACTATCTTTTCACCATTAGAAAACCTTTCTTGTATCAACTTTGTCAAACCTTCGATGTCTGCTTTGAGATCATTCTTCATGCTTTCCATGTTGTCTTTCATGTCATCCATCGTAGCTTCCATGCCATCCATCTTAGCTTCCACGCCATCCATCTTAGCTTCCACGCCTTTCTTCAAAACTTCCATTTCATTTTTTGTCACTCTTTGCGAGAGTGAAATTTGTTGCACTTGCTCTTGTAATTTTGATAGATCATGTTGCAATTCTTCATCTTCATGAGTCATAGTAGACCCTTCTGAAGGCTTAATGGGTGTTGAATTATTTTTACGGGCATATTTTAGAACCCAATACTGATATCTATTCTACAATATGCCCTTGGAATCAATTCAAATTGATACTTCAAACAAGACTTATGCAATTCTGAAAAAAATACACACCTTTTTCTTGCTTTTGAAGAGCTCGATATTGAAATTGGATTATTTCTGTGATTGCAGCACTTCAATATCTAAATTTTGGTACCGATGTAGCCCTCTGAATTATCTTTCTAATTCCATAGGTCTGATCTGATTTGGATTCTCCAAGACAAAGTTGTGTCCAATCTCCCACAATGACCTAATTATGGATAGGTTCAGTAGAGTGAACTTTTACGACTTGCCACGTGTCACTATTTTGTTCTTTATCTCTTAAATTGATAGCCAAGAAACTACAGTCCGTGTACTTGCGACCACTTTTTACGGCACTCCAATCCGATGCCCAGAGAGAGAGTTATTGAACTTTTCCCACGATCACCTCTTTGAGATGAAATTCAGGAGCCTGAAAAAGCACTACCTTCCACAGATCATATCTCCAAAAATATTGTGAAGCAAGCTCTGAAATATTTTGACGAATATCCTCAGGATTTCAGCTTCGCACCATATGAATTTCAGATTCTGAACCTTCGTAGAAAAAAAATTATAGCGCAAATTCCACAATGACCTCTTTTGGAGCCTGAAAAACAACCTAACTTCCAAAGATCATATCTTAGAACATGTTGTGAACCAAGCTCTAAAATTTTTATAAACTATTCCTCAGTATTTCATCTTCACACCCTAAAAATTTCAGCTTCTGAAACTTCGTAGAAAAAAATTTATAGCGAAAATTCCACGATGACCTGTTTAGGAGCCTGAAACAAGACCTAAATTCCACAGATCATATCTCTGAAAATATTGTGAACCAAACTCTGAAATTTTTAGAAAATATTCCTCAGGATTTCTGCTTCGCACCCTAAAAATTTTAGCTTCTGAAACGTCGTAGAAAAAAAGTTATAGCGAAAATGCCACGATGACCTGTTTGGAGCAGCGAAACCCTAGAATCCAAAGCTCTGATACCAAATGTTGTGTAACCAGCTCCAAAAATAGAAGAATAGAGATATCAACGCCTTATAAATAAGTCACTTCAAGGGGGCAACCTCCAATACATTACATAAAGGAACAATTCTTGGATGATACAATTTACAAAACCTCCTTTCTATATATAGGAGTCCATGGGGTCATAATGTAATCCTAGTGGGCCACAATGTAATCCTAGCCAACCTAACAATAATAATTTAAATGCACTATAATAACAAAATGGGGGTTACAAGGGTACAATAATAACAATAATGGGGTTACACTAACAACAATAAGGGACTATACTAGTAATATAGGGACCTAACAAGTATTGGTTCCAATACTAACATCTCCAAATTTAGGGTCAAGGCTACCACCAGCATTAGGACCAATACCTAAATTGGCACCTGACATGGTGGGAGAATGAGGTAGAGAGAAACTGGGTTCAGAATCAAAATGAGAGTCCTATGGACTAGAATCAGAGTTGGTATAGGGACTCTGCGGAGGACTAACTCAACGTCTACAAGGTGGAGTAATTCTTCCTAACGGAAACTAAGAATGAAGGCCTAGGAGTCTCCGGCATAAATGCCTTAGGGGCACAATGATCGCAATACACAAGTAACCCAATAATGAAGAGAGATAAACAAAGGCACAGAGGGCCAAAAAAATTAATTATAATGTTTAAGTCTTGGCTTTGCGGTGTAAACCAAGCACTCTTCACTTTAGGTGTGTGTGTGTGTGATCTGTGTGTTAATTTTAATTAAGCCCAGACGGTTGTGTATAAAGAAAAAGAAAAAATGTTATGTAATTATAAATAAAAATGAAGCGACAGTAAAATAAACTACTAAAGATGCATAAATTCAACCCAAAAATAAGGGCTCCCAAGAAATTTTTCTAAGAGGTGGGAAAAATTGACTCAAAACACAGAAGGTGGAAAAAAGATCTAAGGTCTAAGAGACAAGGATCTAATGACTCAAATCTACTGAAAAGAAGTGCAGAAAACAACAAGAAATCAAAGGGAAAATTGCTGCAAAATGGGAGGCGGCAGGTTAAAACCCTATGGGAAATAAGAGGGAGTTTTGGATGAGATAATAACCAATCTAAATGGATCTGAAAGAAAGCGGGATCAGAACCTGAAAAATGGCTGAAAGTGCTACAAAATCTCAAACTACCTACTCATTTAAACCCTTCCTAAAAAGGTGGAAGTGTACTGAAGCCCTAAGAGGCTTGTTCCCACTTCAAAAATAAAAACTAAGAATATCCATGCCTTAGACGGGCGGAGACAGAGGTCAAACAACCCTTAATAGTGCTTGCTGAAAACCTTGAAAATTACAAAAAAAACCCTGCAAAAAACCGCAGCTCACAAGTACTGACCTGTTTGCTGGTCTCGCAGTTTTTGTCCTAAAAGCTACTATCTAAGCCGTGAACTTCTAGTTTTGGGGCTGAAAAGTGTGAGTTGCACTTTCGGAAGTCTCGCCGGCAGGTTGTTGAAAAAAAATTTCGTCTGTGGCGCAGCTAATACCTTTTACCTGTAGAAAACACCCATAAACATGCGGAAGTTAAATTTTTTACTGTTTTAGGGAAAAAAGGTAAAAAAAAAACATTAATAGGCTAAAAATTAGTTGAATAAAAACTCTAGGTACTGAAGCAGATGGTCACGCAGGAAATCTGAATAAAACCTTGTGGAGTCGCCAATTGTTAGTATGAAATCTTAACGCAAGTGTACGAAAAGAGATCACTTTAGCTACACATGACAAACAACGCTAACAAAAAATATGGTTGTCTAAATTCATAGATATTTAATAGACAGCTGAAAAAAATGCAAAACAAACCCAGATCTATGCAAATAAAGAAGCTAAAACAACAAAATGAAATAAGAGTTTCTCCAAAATATCCAATGGACAAGACAAGAATTATAAGGAAGTTTTTGTATTATGTAACACCTCGGAAGAGAACTGGTACAGTCCCCCTTTATGGGATGGGTTCTTTTCTTTCCTCAAATGCTTCAGCTTCATAGTTTCTCTCTCAATGGTGTAGAATACCCAAGACGAGTATAACTCAAAGGGAGCTAAATAAGAAAAAAAGAAAATCAAAGTAAATCAAAGTGTGACAATGATAAGAGGATCAAAGTCCGAACATGATAAAAGGATCAAAGGTAATAAATGAATGGAAAACCCTCCTATTTATAAAAATAAATTAGTTATCCTTGATAATGGTACATAGTAAAATATTATTAACCAAGATCTAGATCTAAGTGCTTGGAATATTTTATTATATTTTTTTGGAGGGAAAATGAATTTAAATTGGTTAAATCCCTATATTTAGAAACAATAAACAAATAAAATATTTATTTATCATTTCAAGGATGGGATCAAGGAATAATTTAACAAATAATGATTTATTTTATTATTCCTAAATGATTTAGTCAAATTTAACAAGGAATATCAATTAAATAATGATTTAATTAATTATTCCTAGAGGATAATAAGATAAATAATGATTTATCTAATTATTTCTCATTAATTAGGTTAAATATGACTAGGAATATTATTAAACAGAGGTTTAATTAAATTTTCCTAGAGGAAAATCAAATAAATAAGGATTTATTTAATTATTCCTCATGGGGTTTTCTATTTGGACTGGAAATGACTTAATAAACTATGGTTTATTAAATTATTTCCTAGTGAAAGCAATTTTACTATGGTAAAATTGGTCTTACATGGTGTATTTAGATCCATATAATTATACATGGTTATATGAACAAAAATTGGTGTAACGATACCTATAGGGGAAGGTGAACCACTCACCCTATGGTCTCTCATAGCTCCAAGAAGTACCCCAAGCCCCCAAGAGCTCCCAGTGCTCAATGTCCAACTTTAGCGATACCCTCATGGGAGGGCCCTTCCACAACTCAAATTCTTTCTTGAAAGGAAAATAATTTGACCTTCCCCATGGGATTCATGAGGATTTCTGCAACATGATCATCAGTCTCACTGTGTTGAGCCTTATTGTTCCTCGTTGTACCATATCACAAATAAAGTGGTACCTTATATCAATACGCTTGGAGCATTCATGGAACACGGGATTCTCTGAAAGGTGAATCCCACTTTGGTTGTTGCAATATATCACGATGTTATCCATCATGTGCTCAAATAGCTCATTGAAGAACTTCCTCAACCAAATAGCTTCACAACAGGTCATACTAGATGTAATGTGTTCGGCTTCAGCAATGCTTAGAGAAATTTATTTTTGCTTCCTGCTCATCCCATAAATTCAAGAACACCCTAATGAGAATCAACATCCTGACATGCTCTTTTGATCCACCACACTTCCATCTCAGTCAGCATTAGTATATCCATGTAGCCTCAAATTCCTGGTGGTGTATCTCAGTCCATAGTTGATTGTGCCACGAATATATCTCAAGAGGTTCTTAGCAGCAATCCAATGTATGTGATGAGGCTCAACCATAAATTGACTCAAAATATTCATAGTGAATCATATGTTTGAACAGGATTTTACCAAGAACACGAGGGCCCCCACAAGTTTTTGATACTCGGAAGGGTTTTCCAGTTTAGTCCCAACAACACTTCCACATAGCTTCTTGAATTTGAGTTCCCTCGTAGTAAACACAGACTTGCAATCCACCGTCCCACATCTCTCTAATAGCTTCACAATGTATTTTCCTTAAGAAATGAAAATATCACCTGGATTTTTCTAGACCTTTAGGCCTAGGAAGTACTGAATCAGACCTAGATCCTTCATCTCGAACTCAGAACTCATCTCCCTCTTGCATTGATAAATGAGAGGGTTTGCACCAGTTGGAAAGAGACCATCAACATAAGGGACCAAAATGAGAGGCATTTCCTTTTCAACCTTAAAGTATAGTTTTGGATTAGCATATCTTCTCGTAAATCCAAAATTCATAATATAACTATCAATCATATCGTACCAAGCCCTAGGGGCTTTCTTCAACCCATAGAGGGATTTCTTCAACCTGCATACATGTGTCCTTCGATCTTGAAATTAAAAACCTTGAGGTTGTTCCAAGTATAATTCATCCTTAAGTGATCCATGTAAGAAAGAAGTCTTAACGTCCATTTGATGTAGGTTGCATCCTTGAGTGGAAGCAAAAGAAATAATAAATTAGATAGGGTATATCAGGTAACCGGTGTAAATATCTCGTCATTGTCCACTCCTTCCTTTTGAGAGAAGCCTCGATCAACAAACCTAGCCCTATATTTTTTTAGCACTCCCATAAACTCCATGTTTATTTTTTTAAAGCCATTTGACCACGGACTTGTCCTTGGGTCTAGGCACCATGTCCAAGACATCATTCTTAATGATAGATTAATATTCATCATTCATTTCATCCATCCATACTTGGTTTTTCACAACTTCTTCTAACATACATGGTTCAGCTTGAAAGATAGTACTCATGGAAGCCAAGTACCCTTGATGCATGTTCGGCTTCTTATTTTCACAGAATGTCCCTCTTGGAGCAATATTTTATTCAACATCTTTGAGAGTACCTTTGTGTCACAAAGGTATTTTCCTTGAGGTAGAGGGATCACTAGGAGGTGGATCAATGGGATCCATCGCGCCTTCAAAATCGGGCATAGGCTCATTCGTTGGAGCTTCATCTTGTTTTTGTATAGCATCATCATCCTTCCTTGGAATAGGGAGGTAGATATCTTTCCCAAGGGTAGTATATTCATCAATTGTGAAATCACATCTTACTTCCAAATCTATTTTACTAGACACATAGATTATATATGCTTTTGAATTTTCATTGTAGCCAACAAATATAAATTTATTCTGTGATGCTTCCAACTTGTTCCTTTTCTCTTTAGGCACATGAAAATACTTGGGACAACCAAATATTCTAAAATGAGAAACATTAGGTTTCTTACCAGTGAATATCTCCTACGGTGTCTTGAAATCCAATTCTCTATGCAGGCTCCTATTTTGAACATACACGATAGTGTTGGCAGCTTCTCCCCATAATAAATTTGGTAGACCTTCATCATGGAGCATGGCACAGGTGGCTTACATGATTTTTTTATTCTTCCTTTCAGTAGCTCCATTTTTCTCAAGAGTGTATGGAGAAAGTGTCTCCCTCTTAATGTTAGCCTCTGAAAAAATAATTAAATTCATTTGATTCGTATCAAGTTCCATTGTCGGTCCTCAATATTTTGATCTTCTTCCCTGTTTGATTTTCCACCAAGGCTTTGATAGAATAGAACCATTTGAACACTTAATCCTTCTTCTATAAGAAATATATCGATTTTTTTCATAATAATCCATCCACAAATATTCCATAATATAATTATCCTCCCAACGATGTTATGGGAAACATGCCAGATAGGTCAGAATGGACCAATTGAAGAATATATGATGTGTGGCTTTCACTAGAAGGAAATGGTCCCCTTGTAATTTTTCCAGCTGCACATCCCTGACAAACACCTTCATGATTCATGTTGAACTCAGGCATACCTATGACCATCTTCCTTACCCCAGGTAAGCCTTTGTAATGTAAATGGGAAAATCTATGATGCCATAGCTCATGTTGAAGTGAAGTATCATTGGCCAAAGCTCCCAAAGGACTTCCACCAACTTGATAGAGACCATCAACCCTAAATATGAGATTAAATGCATCTTTAGGGTTTATTTTCCAAATACATACCTTTCCATCAATGAATGATACCTTGAAGCATTTATCTTCCATCACAAAAAATGACAAAAGGTTCTTCTTCAAATCGGGCACATACAATACTTCTTGCATATGAATGGTTTGACCTTGATTTAAGGGAAGAGTGATAGTACCTATCCCTTTCAAGGGGTAGGTGGCATTATCTCCAAGTATGATCTCCAAAACAGTCTTATTTTCAACCAAATTTGAGAGGGCATCCTTGTACCCATTGAGAGGCTCCACTATCAATCAACCAATGATCCAAAGTATCTGGATGAGAGGCAGTAGATAGAGCGGAAATAAGATCAAACTCATTTTTTTTTCTACAATATTACTTTCATCAAACCTAGTATTTCTTTTCCTTTTGGGAGGTCGGCCATTTCCATTTCAAGCAACGGGAGAATTCCTATTTCCTTTGTTGTTGAACCTATTGTTCCTTTTATTTCCATTACCTTTGAAATTGTTGTTGTTGTTGTTGTCTTCATCATCACTTGGATGATTCTTCTTGTGAGGATGCTCTCTAGCATAGTGATTGAACCTGTTGAAATTGTATCACGTTCCTTTTCTTCCTTCTTTGAATCCCTTGTTGAATCCTTGACCCAGTCTCCTTGGACCAATGTTATTTTTCCTCTTTACATGAGAGGAGAAATTAGTAGGTTTATTTCCATTTGAGGGCTTGTCTCTCTCCATCATCCTTGTCTCCTCTTGAGTGCATCTAGCCAATAATTCATTGAAACTAGGTATCATGTCATTGTTGAGAATAGTGGTGACAAACACATCACATGACCTTGGAAGACCTCCAAGTGCAATTAGAGTGAGCTCCTTTTCAGCAATAACTTATCCAATATGTAAAAGGTCATTCTTGATTTGTGTTATTCTCATGAAGTAGGATTGGATAGACTCTTTTCTATCCATCTTGATGTCCTTCAACTTTTTATTGATAAAGAGGATTTGATTTGCATTGTTCACTTTGAACATCCCAACTAGCTTATCATACATATCCTTAGATGTTATAAAATCATAAATATAGGTAGTAAAATGCTTTTGAATGGAGTCTATAATAATTTTGATAGCTTTGATCTCACCTTTCTTATATTAATTTGTCTTTGTAGAAACAAGTGCATTTGAAGGAGGCTCAACCACTTTTCCTTGCACATATTCCAATGCATCATGCTTTTCCAAATTCAAGTCCAAAGTCATATTCCATGCATGACAATTAGATTTTTCTTTGATCATATCCTCAATCTTGAAGTAAGATGTAAAAGCCATTGAGGCTTGTCCTTGTTCAAAAAATATCTCTTTTTGATTGCTTTTATCCCTCTTACTTGGGCTTTGTCTTCACTTGGGCTCTGAAACCATGTTAAATTTAATTAAAAATGATATTTTCTATGATTAGCACAATTAATTCAATTTCCTTTAGCAGCCCAATGGATATTTCCAATTTATTTTCCAATAGAATTTACATTAACCATTAATCACATTAACAATAACTGTAGATAGAACATGAAATAACAAAATGCAGAAGACAATCCAAGACAAGAGGGCACTAGATTTGTAAGATGTTAGGGAAAAACCCCAAGATGGGGAAGACACATTTGTTAACACTAGAAAATCGTATGGGAAAAAGACATTAAAAATGTCAAGCTGAAGGTATAGATAAAGGTTTCCAGGGAAGAAAAACATTAGGAGGAGCCAAAAATTTAATTATTCCTAAGGTCTGTTATCACTCTAATAATTCTCAAAGTTGTGAGATTTTTAATTATAGTTTAAATAATATCAGAGGTAACCACAAACCTACTTTTAAACTTTAGGATCTAGCCTTCCTAAGGCTCATAGAGGGCTCTCTCTATAATATTTAACTTTGTTTTAATATCTGATTTTAGGCTAGTTATATAGGGAAAATTGGTTTTGGGGTTTTGATTTGGTTTGGTGGTAAAATCACTTAATGAGATGGATAGCTGTGGATCTATAATCCATTTGGAAAATGAAGTCAATGTGTTAAGCAGACAGATCAGGATCAAGGTCTAAAGTCAAATTTTTGCAGGGAAAGATAGTAGAGTCGCTTCAGATCTTCAAAGGTTGATGGTGAAATGATTTTAATTGAGATACAGAGAAATTAAGGATTCTTTAATCTGGATAAGGAGTGAAAAGGTAGGGGTCAATCGAAATTAGGGAGAAATTAAGGGTTCCCTAGTCTGGATATTAGCAGAAAACATTTAAATTAAAACCAGTCAATAACAGAGTGCTTTTAACAAATTCTGATATAACAATTCCTGATTTCACATTAAAATTTAGAACACATTCTTGAATGGATGAAAAACATAAGAAAGTTGAAAAATAACATTAGAAAATACTTCACTTCAGTGGACCAACACATGAATCCTGAAATATGATGCTTTATTGTTTGAGATCCAGTCTTCTGACTTGAACTTGATACACAAACCCTTAGGTTTAGAATATTACAGCTATAGAAATATTCAACAATTTATCCACCCTCAAAACTTCAAATGATGAAGTATTTATACAAAAAGTAGTACAAAATATCCTAGAACAATCTAAGGAATTTTTCTTGGAAAATAAAATATCTTTTTACAAAAATATAGTGATAAATGCCTAACTAATTGCAAGTTTTCCTATTTATTCAAATTAAATAGCTTGTTGTTGGATTCAGGCTACAGCTGGGCAAATGAGGTGTCCCTCACGCTGGCAGTTTGATCTTCAGTCTGTTTTGAACTTTATCTTTCATCTAATACTCGTTTTCAGCTGATAGTACCTTACTTTAAACTTGGTTTTTGTGGTAGTTTCAGCAATGTATGAGCCTTCTTCCCTATTTACTTTTGTACCTCTGTCTTCCTGAGCTGGAGTTTGCAGAATGTGACTAGTATCACTCTATTGATCAACTTCTACCAATGTATTTTCTAACCATTCAGATTGGTTAGAAAAATTCTCAATTTCAATTTTCTTCTCATGAATATAGGGAGTTAACTTACACTTCACTTTCATTTTTCTTATGATACCATAAAGATCATAGTGCCAAAGGAAACTTTTTCTGAATTTATACTCTAACAATTTATTTTCTGCCTCCATTCCTTCTTCTCTGTTATTGCAAATAAAGGGACCCACTTGGTTCTTCAATTTAAATTGGGTTTTCTTTTTAGCAGCCAAGAAATTTACTGAATCTGAGTTTAAAATCTCTCTAATATATTCTAAAGAAAACAATCTCATTGTTAAATACTTTGGCAACTTGTAGGGAATGAGGTTTGACCCATAAAATTTAACCTCAATGTGATTTTGGTATAGATACCAATCGTCAGTCCTGCTCTGTTCTGAAAATTGTAACACCCTCTTGATTTCATCACTTATTCTAGGTTGCACATTATTTTTAAGTAGATTTACCAATGGATGAATGAAACAATCTATAAAATTTGCGTATGTGAAATATTTTGACTCCTTTCTGATCAAGGAGGTCCAGAAAATAACTAACAGTGGATTTCCTTCCACATCCATCTTTTGAAGAGTTATGGAGAACTTGTCTAGCTGAAAGTAGATGAACATATGGAAGATAAATGAGGTATACCTAAAGACACCTTCAGTAGGTAATTTAACAAGTTTTTCATGTATACTGTCAATAATATACTCATAAAAATTGTAGATGACTGCAGGGGGTTGACCAGGCACAAATATGGATAGAAAACCAAGTATAGATGCATCAGTATGTTCATCAGTGAAGTAACCAATGATAAAAGACAGCATTGAGATAATGTGTCTTGTTCCTTCTAGGAATTTGGATGATGAATATGGAGGGCTAAGCTTGGGTATTTCTATATATGAGGGCATGAATATTTCAAAGATTTGAAATCTTTTGGGAAATTCTAACTCCAAATAGAACTTTGTAAGAGCCTCAATGGATAAAGGGACTGCATTGGGTTTAGGCTGCAACTGAAGCATTTGGTTTATGGATTCAACAGTTAGGGTAAAAAATATTTCTCTCTCAACATTGACAATTTCTCTTTGATCTCGGGAATAAATTTTTTGGCAAAATCGAATGGCCTTTGTACATTGATGGGTGTGGGGAACAACATGGGTACATTAGACTCCCAAACAAGCACTTCATCTACTTGGTCCAAAGATTTCTCTTGGCTCCAGTAGTGGAGCTTAAGAAGGTTAAATTCAGTTACTGGATTAGTGATTTTGTAGTCTACATCAACCAATGGGGTATGTTCAACATCTACAAGAGGAGGTTGTAGTGGATTGATGACAATTGTGCTTTTAGATGCCATTTATAGGTTTATTTTTTAACAACTTAACCTTTCTTGATCTTTAAAACTATGTTTTTGGGTTTTTAACACACTTCTGTAAGATTAAACTTTTTACAGAAGGTCTTTTTAGTATAACAGAGGTTTCTCTTGGAATGCAACAGGTAAAATTTGGGTTTCTCTGACTCAAACTGTCAATTCTTCTTTTAAAATCAATTTCTTAACTTTTACAGACTCGAGAAAAGCTAATAAGGGTTTATTGTACTTTTATGTTGATGAAAAAGTCCTAAGAAAGTCAAATATTATGCAAGGGGTTTCTGAGCACTGTAAAAAGGCTTTGAATCACTCAGAAGGCTTCTAAAGGTCTACAGATGCCTAAGTTAATCATATTTTTCTTTAATAATAGATTACAGATTCAGATACTGTGGGTATGCCCAGGTTTATAGAAAGGATGAATATATCAGAAAATAGGGTTATTCCTTAGGCAAACAGGCATTAAAAGGTTTGAATTCAAGAGTATACTTCTTTTCAAATGGACAAATAGGTCTTTTTCCTGAGAAATACCTGTGAATTTAGGAATTTTGGACGCAAAAAGAGGTTTGATGGGATTTGAAAACCTTCAAAAACTTGTTGTGACCTTTTAAATGCAGTCTACAGGCTTGGAGTGATCAGAGCGATGGATTTAGTTGAATTTTGCTGGATTTTTGTATTCAAATAGGGTGGCAACGTATTTCTCTCAGTCGGGAACTATTTTATAAGAAAAAAGAGCAACAGAGGGCTTAAAACGCGTACATTCTGATGTTTTTATAAATATTTTGAATTGAATAGTGTTTGCATTTATTACCAGTCAATTCAAATCAGAAACGGTTTAGGCGCAGGGATGATTTATGCTGGATTGTTTATCGCACCGTTGAAGGATGGTAAACAATATTATATGAATTGATGTGATCCAATAATTTTGCGACATGTGGAGGAGAGAGAACAGGATGAAATAGTTTATATTGCAAATTTAATTTCATTTAACAATCGTGCTAATAGATTTGTGATGGGATATCTAGGCCGTTGGATTTAGTGAGAAAGAGAGAATGGTTGGGATTGAAAGACTAAGTTGTTGGGTAATGGGCATAGGGCTCAGGAGTTCTTTGTGTGGCGGGATTAAAAATTATATGTTAAAACAGAGTTTTAACATAAAGTTTAATGTTAAAGGTATAGGCGGGTGTAATGTTTGTTTAACCAATGTAATGCCGATGTGATGTAAACATTGGGCAGTTATTTATATAAAGGGGATAGTTTAAACCTTTGGAGAGCATGGAATATATCACGTGGGGAAAATAAACATAGGTTTAAGCATGAAATATGGGTTTGGGATATGTAATAAAAATGAATTAATATAATACGGGATGGAAGGTTTATGAAGGAGTTAATACACTATATTATCATGTTAAGGAATGAAATGAATGGGGAAACTAAAATACACTTAGGGTACTGTAAAAACATTTTTTTATGCAGGATTTCCATAGTGGGGGTCCAATATCAACATTTTACACTTTAAAACTTAGGATAAATGCATTTTAGGAGTTTTTTACTTTTCCAAAGGTGACTATGCATTTTAACTTAGGAAAAGGGGTTTTAGTAGGGAAAAATGAGTAATGTTAAGGGAAAAGGGTTTTTATGAAGGGAAAGGGTTAATGAGGTAGAATCCAATACCTTGGCGCCAATCAGTCATTAAGATGTGGGTCCGGTCCCACCAGAAGTCAGAGAAATGCTCTGAGTCTTTATGACTGAAGGTTTTAGTACTGGAATGCATTGTGGGGAGGGAAATTAGTAATATGCCTGATGATGTTTATCCATGCCTTGTAAAATTGCTTTCTTCCTACCCATCATTTATTCTACCATTTTTTCCTTTATTCGCATGGGTGCATTTGAGCTTGCAAACCCTAATCCATTTTTCTTTTTAAAACAAGAAACTATCTAATTCTAACCTTATTTCATCCAAGGGCTCAGATTAAACTGTTGAGCTCCTCATTTATTCTCTAACTATCTACTAATTTGCCAAGATTATACTGTTTGGCAAGATCTTTATTCTCTATCTATCAGCATGAAATTTAAAGCATGAAAAAGTCAAGATTAAACTATTTAACTCATCATGGATTATGGCATTTTGAACAAGCTACACATAATCATTTATTTTGCAGTAAAAAGTAAGTAGTAGTGGCATTTTTACTTGCATCTTTTTCATGTCTTATTCTTATCTCTTTTTTGTGTTTGGGGTCCATTTTTCTATTCTTTTGATATTTCTATTTTCAAGTTCTTTGATTTTCTTTTAGGACTTTTACCCTCTTTACATTTTTTATTTTATTATATGGGAAAACAATTTGCAGAAACCAATGTATGTACATATTACAAGACTAATCAAAGTAAATTAAAAAATTATGAATCCTATTATTGTAGGACCCTAACAAGGTCAAAGGAAAAAATTTATGGACCGTGCACATGCAACACTGACTCTTGGCACACAGTACGGATTTTTCTTCGATAGTCATGCACTGCACGGCTATCCCTTCGATAGTCGCACGGTCATGGGGATGACGGAATGTCACCATCCGAGACCACTTGGCACACTTGGTGAAAACAATTCTCACTCAACCTAACCAAGTACAGTCGCCTTTCAGGATTTAGTGTAGAACACTAAGGAATCATACCCCCACTCTTGTTTCACCATCCATCTTGGGCCAAGAGAAGGAGGGAAAATTTGAAAATGGTCTATAGAAGAGAGCCTTGGGAAGAGAAATAGGAGACACATTCTTATTGCTGACAAAATTACTCCATGTTAAACTAACTTGTATTTTCCAACGGCAGGAGGATTGGAAGGACTCATTTGTTTTCCACCCAACATCTTAGTCCAAGAGAAAGGATTTTACCACATGTTCATCAATCTACCATCCTTGGAGAAGGAAGAGAGGCTTGTTGAAAACTTGAGGGGAAGAGACCCCCTTGTCTTGGATATTGGATCTCCATAGCTCGAAGGATCCACTACAAGAGATTTAACATTCTATCTTCTACTACTACCAGCACCTAGTAAAGGGAGAAGCTCTCCATTGTTGAGTTATTAGTGTGTTTTCTCTATTGAGAGTGTATCTTGTGCATGTTGTGTTTTTGTTTCATTGTTTATGTAGAATGTTATGTTTTCTTTCTAACTTATCTTATTACATGTTGAAATTATTTCACTAATGTTTTAAAAACTAGTTTTACATGTGTCTCTTATGTAGGTAAGAAGCCTCCCTACTAAGCAAAGTGTATTTTGTTCGCCCATGCGCGGAATACACTACCACAGGAATGGTGAATCCACTAGATTATTTATTTTGAGTTAATGGTTGTTGATGGAGGTCCCTCTCCCTGCTCATCTTGTTGCAAATCACCCCTGCATCCTCTCAGTGTATTCAGTCACACTCAGTGAGAATTTCTGCCCAGCAGAGGAGCAATTTTTTTTTCATTTTGCCCGACCACGCATACTACTATGATAGATGTTCTCTCTTTGCCTATGGAAGATAAGTTGCATGGTTGGAAGCAAGCTCATTTTTTCTTGTTTTTTGGAATTTTTTCAGTTGTAAAGTGCTTGGAAACCCATAAAAAAAATTCCATCACAATTTTTTGGTATTTCATGAATGATTAGGACTCTTATTTTCTACAATTTGGCTTAACAACTAAGTAATTTTATTTTTATTTTTATTTTTATTTTTGCAAATCATACATAGTTTAAGTAGGAAAAAATAAGTGGCTTCAATCAACATATGTTGTTCGAACAAACGATTTTCTGATAAAAGATACAAAACACATAGCATAATTAGCATAAAATTAAGTGGCCCATATATCCACATATCTTTAGCTAAATCAAGTTTTTTCAATTTTTTGCATTAGATTAGTTTAATTTTGCATTAGGAATTGGGACTAGGACCAAACTGTAGAAAAGAAAGAAAGCAATCTCTGCCACCCTTGCACCTCACAGTGATCCTGAGTATACACATGAATTATTTCCTAAGACAATTTTCCATCTCCCTATAGTGCAAACATAGTCTAACTAGTCAAGGTGTAAGCGGCCCATAATCCGAACAACGTTTATTTTTGAAAGGAACAATCACACATAGGGTAATTAGAAAAGGATTGTAAAGGATCAATGCATATACACATATCATAACACTTGTGATTTTACACTCCAAATAACACATGAAGCATCAGTAAGCATTGGACTAAAAGGCACCCAGTGTGTTGGGATCTTTAGCCTCTTCTTACAGTTACTTCACCAAGGCACACCCTAAGAAAATTGAGACTCTCTAAAAGTAATTATTAACCAAACTCACTAAATTCTCCCCACAGGGGCCACAAAATAAATTATAGTTTAGGTTAGGACCATCAGGGGTAGGCATCCAATAAGCCGATGTGGTCATAATACATTTTGAAAAATATATGTTGACTTTTTAGGGAGATTAAAATCTATCTATTTGCCCCGAAATGAATACCCAAGCGTTACCAGAGACCCATTTAAAAGGGGCTTAATCTTAGGCCAAGTGCGTGCAGTAATTTTTTGGGCTACCTGACCCATCTAGTGCTCCGTACTGGTAGTTTATTACCAATAATCTCAAGAATTGAATGCTCGCATGGGACAATAGTACTTTAGTGGCCAAAACTAGGGCATCCTTCCCTATAGGTGATGGTGTAGGCAGCTCTTGATCCTTGTACCATTACCTTGGTCAATTATTCGACTACTGGAAGGCGTCGCCAGTTCTTTAGGGGTGTTAGCCCTAGTACCCATCAGAATACATCTTTGCAAGGCCTAGTTACATTGAGAGTGTAAGGGCGAATAGGTCTATATAGGTTTTTGAGTATCATATGCAAAACAAAAAAAACCACATTTTTTTGCTTGATTGACCACATAGCGTTAAAATAAAGGAAAACTTTCCTTTAGTTTTTTGCTTTTTTTAATGCATGTGATTGTATTTCCTTTGATAAGAATATTCCTTCCTCCAACAAACCAAAAATATCACCAATATTAAGCTATTCGACACCATAACGGAACCAACAGGACCCCATCAATCTAGGTGTTTCTTGGACCTCCCCCCATTAGAGGGAGGAGTGTTAAGTCCCACTATTTAGGCTTCTAAGACAAAACACTACCACCATTATTAGTTCATCCTTTATCGGGGCATCTGTGATTGGAAACCCCCAAGGGTCACCCAACACCACACTAGTGGAAACCCTAGTAGGGTCACCACACTCAACCCCTCTTACAACCCCTAGAGGGAAGAGGAGTGCTACCCCTTTTGGGAGCCAGCTGAATATTCATCATGGCATGCCACAGGGTAATATTCCCCAGGCACCTCCCCTAAACCATCACATTCAAACACATGTTTTTTCACAGTTTACAATGGCAGTCAATACTCAGTTACCGTTCTTAGCATCACTTAATCTTCCATGTTTAATGAAGTTAAATAATGTCCCAATTTCTCATGGCCTTAATTTTCCTCCCATGCCCACGAAGCTCTCTTCAGATATACCTAAATTTGAAGGGAAGCAAGTGGAAGACCCAAGAAATCATATTATGACTTTCCACCTGTGGTGTTCATCCTATAGTATCATTGATGATACCATTAGAATAAGACTTTTTCAACGCACCCTAACTGGGCTCGCAGTGAAATGGTATGTCGAGCAGCCTTCCGCTTCTCATGGAACTTTTATCTCCCTCGCTACCATGTTCCTCACCTATTTTCAGCTACCCATTCATCATGATTAAGGAATGGAACTTCTGACACATTTTATGCAAACACCAGTCATCCATATATCGGACCATCTCCACGAATGATGGCGACATCATAGTTTGTGTAAAGAAAAACTTGACGACAGAGTGTTGTTGGAATTATTTTTTAAAACTCTCATAGCTGAGATTTCAAAAGACATGGTGACAAAGAAACCTACCTCTGAGAAGGACGCCATTAGCAAGGCCCGACAACTTGAACTCATTTACTCCCAATCAAGATATATTTACAATGTCCTGCCTAATTCCCCTCTCCTACAAACTTATATAGAGTTACATGGCGAATTAAATACTATAGATAGTTCGATCAGGCCCTTGACCCAAGGTCACCTAAGCAACAGTATCCAGTACCTAAGATACTCGTACAGTTCTACTCAGAACGTGTCGCAACCTGGCTACCATCAAAGTCAGTCTGCACCTTTTTAGAATATGACGAATAGGGTAATACCATACCATATGTTATCACTCCCCCCATTTCCCAAGGCTGAGAATGGAGACTGAAGGAGGTAACCGCAAACCAATCTTTAGGTTTGGTAGCTAGCCCTACCAGACCAGAGAGGGCTCTGTCATTGTCATTTTTACAATCAATGAGAGGACTGGAGATATAATTATCTTAGGCTAGATATAAGCTCAATGAATTAGGTTTTTTTTAGTTTTTGCTGGATAGGAATGATAGTCAAGGAACTAGGTATAGGTTTTAAGTCTTATTTCAAATTTTCAGTTGCATAGATGAAGATAAGGCCAGGTAGGTATACATAAAAACCTACTTAAATTTTCATTGTGTATAGGGTTTTAAAATAAGAGAGAGTCAAAATGGGCATGTTACATGAATTCATTCATCAAAACAGGAGAAACACATTCATGAAAATATTATAAAACAAAGCATGAAAAGCAAGATTTATGTTCATAGATTCATAATATCATCATATAGAGGCATACATGTGATGGAAATAGAACATAAAAATTCAACTTGATGGTGATTACTAAGAAAAAACAATGCTAATAAGCATACCACTGGAGTCCCAAAATTATAACTGCAACAAGTCTTTGATTTCACTGAAAAAAGTTTGTACAATAGCTCCACACTGCAAATAACAACTATCCAACCTCTGAAATGACTTGAGTTGGACTACATATAGAAAATTGAAGAGATTAAACCTCATTAGGTTGATACTTGATCCAAAATACATCATAAATGCGGCTAATGAGTCATTACCTAAAATTTGGGGAAGTTAGAAACAGTTCCCCCAAATTTATCTAATAACTAGGTGTGTATGTGTTAGGTCCTTATATTACTAGTATATTTTCTTATTGTTGTTAGTGTAACCCCCTTATTGTTATTTTTGTACCCCTGTAACCCCCATATTGTTATTATGCCCTTACATTATTATTGTTAGGTCGGCTAGGATTACATTGTGGCCCCACTAGGATTACATTGTGGCCCCATGGACTCCTATATATAGAGTGGAGGATTTGTCATTTGTATTGTTACACCATTTTTTGGTCATATAACTTATTATCATTAGATGGACCCAAGTACACCATGTACGACCAGTTTTACCCTAAGTAAAACTGCTTTCACTATGTTAAAACAGGAACCCCAAAAGGAAATATTAAACAAACCCATATTTGTTTGATTTTCCTCATGGAATAATTAATTAAACCATAATTTAATTATTATTCCCAGTCATGTTTAACCCAAAATCAAAGAAATTAATTAGATAAACTTTTATTTATCTTATTATTTTCTAGGAATAATCATTTAAACCTTATTTAGATGATATTCCTTGTTAAATATGACCAAATCACCCACAAATAATTAAATAAATCACTATTTATTTAATTATCTTTCAACCACCTCCTTAAATAATTAAATAAATCATTATTTATTTGATTATCTTCTAACCGCTTCTTTAAAAAGATAAATAAATCATTTATTTATTTATTTTTGACAAATCAAGGGATTTGACCCAAGTCAAATATCTTTTCCCTCCAACAAATATAATAAAATATTCCACAAAAAGTGGATCTAGATCTGGTTAACCCATGCACCAAGATCTAGAATGACCCAATATTTTGTTATAAATAGGAGGGTTTTTCCTACCATTCTTCACCTTTTGTTGCCTATTAGATCACTCTCGATCTATACACTTGGTCACCCTTTTCTGCCATTTGCTGCAAGAGCTCCCTTTGAGTTCCATTCTTTGTGTGGGTCTTCTACACCAACAAGAGAGAGAAATATTAGATCCGAAGTGTTGAGGACTTCCAAGAACCCATCCCACTGAGGGGAATTGGATACACCTTCTTGTTTTCCTCCCAGGTGCCCCATTAATATAAACATTCTTTCAAAAATTGTTCTTGTCTTGTCTATTGGTATATGGAGCAAACCCTTACTTTTTCTGCTTAATGTCTTTCCATGCATAGATCTGGTTTTTTGCAGCTCTTTTATGTTTAACTAACCGCAGATCTGAAGATATTGGCAGCCACTTTTGTTGTTAGGGCTATTAGTTATGCGTAGCTAAAGTGGTCCTTTTTCGTACACTTCGACAAAGGATTCATACTAACAAATGGCGACTCCACACGGGTTTTAAATTACGACCGCTGTCGTTTTTCATATTCCTGCATATCCAGCTACTTCAGACCCTAGGGTTTCTTTTCACCTGTTTATTTTTCCTATTTTCATGTTGTTTTTCTCACATAAAACCCTAAAACATCAAAATTTATAACTTCCGTGTGTTTCTGGCCCTATTGCGCAGGTAAGCGACACCAGCCGCAACTGAGACGGCAACTTTTCTGAAAATCTGCCGCCGAGACAACCGGAACAGGGGGTCGCACTTTTTGGCCCTAAACCTGCGACCTGGACCTCCAAGTCGCACTTTTCAGCCTGTTTACTGCGACCTGCACTGAAATCAGGTCAGAAACTGCGACCTGCCATTTTTTCAGCAATTTTTCTGCAATTTTTCTGGGTTTTGCTGCAGCTTCGGTCAGGGTCCTCCAGCCTCTGTCTCAGCCTGTTTTGACCAAGTTCTGATCTTTTTTTTCTCATCTAAGTGGGAACCTAGCCCCTTAGGGCTTTAGTACCCTCCACTTTTTGTGGAAGAGTTTTAAGTTGTTTCAGCTGTCTGTTTTTCAGAGCTTCAGCCTCCTTTTTTCCAGATCTGTTACCTCCCTTTCAGATCCTTTGAAATCAGCCTTTCTTCCTTTCAAATCACCTCCTGTCATTTTGTTTGGACCTACTTTGAGGGCCTCCACCTTGCCCCCTCCGGTTTTTGCTGATTTCCTTCCTTTTTCCAGCCACCTTGCCTCTGTCTCTTGGCTGTGATCTGCACCTCTTTTCAGCAGCTTTATCCTTTAGATCCCTGTCCCTTTTGACCTTAGATCTATTGGCCTCTTTTCCGTGTGTTTTACATAGATTTTTCCCTTTCTTTTCAGAATAGTTTTGAGAGACCCACCTTCTTGGGTTAGATAGATGCATAAGTAGCTGTTATTTTTCTGTTATTTCAGCATTATATTCTGTTCTCTGTAGGTTTATTTTCAGCTACGCAGCACACTTTTTTCTTGCTCTCAAAACGGAAAGGGTTTAAAAATTAAAATTAACGCACGCCACACACCGACCCTAAGCGAAGAAGCGCCTGGTTAACACCGCCTGGCAAAGACTCTAAAATCAATCGTCACTGCACCTTTTCTGCCCTTGACCTTAATTGATTCTGTCCTTTTCTGCCCCTGTCGGTTTCCTTCTTCCTGTCATCATTGCGCCCCCAAGGCGCCTTTCCCGGAGACTTCTTGGCCTTCATCCTCAGTTTCCGGTCGATCGACCTGCTCCGCCCCGCCGTCGTCGAGCCAGTCCACCTTCGAGTCCGCCCTCCGACTCCTCTCCTGATTCATCGGGTCCTCCTTCTCCTCCTGGTTCTCCCCCTGTCACCTTCACTATGTCTGGTCCAGGGCCTAACGCTAGCGGTTCTCCCGGCCCTAATGCCGGCCCTACTACTAGCGGAACCGCCACAGGAAATACCCCGGCCACCCCTGTGCTGCCATACATTGCAGGCCTCAGCCTCCCCGATTTCCATCAGTTGATCAATGGCCCCATTCACCACAATGCTAATTGGCCTGCTATGCCAACCAAGCTCCCCTCCGACATCCCTAAGTTTGAGGGCCTTAATGGCGAAGATCCAACCAATCATGTCCGATCTTTCCACATGTGGTGTTCCTCTAATTCCATTACCGATGACTCCATCCGTCTTCGTTTGTTCCAACGCACGCTCACTGGCGAAGCTTCTAAATGGTATGTCGAACAAGCCACCTCTACCCATACCACCTTTGAGACTCTTGCCCAAGCCTTTTTGTCGTACTTCCAGCTCCCTCTCCGATACGATACTGGCACGGAACTCTTGACTTCCTTCAAGCAATCCTCTTCAACACGCCTTTCCGCCCATGTTCAGGAATGGCGAAGAAGACGGAGCTTATGTCGAGCCCCTCCCTTCGAAGATCGGGTTTACATGGACCGGTTCCTTCGCACCCTTCCCGCTCCCATCGGCAAAGATGTCGCCTCTCATTTTCCTCAAACTGAAGAAGCCGCCCTCCAAATAGCCTTGAAATATGACCTGATCTACGCTCAATATGGTTATGTTTATACCGTTCTTTCTGACATCCCCAGGCCCGGTGGCGCTAACGCCCCGGGGGCATCTCATTCCGCCGACGGTATCGTTGGAGCCCTTTCCCATCCTTACGCTCAACCTCCTATGGGCTATGGTCTCCCTCAGGGAGGGACCAACTCCTCCAGCACTCTCCCCCCTCCCGGTAGCATGTATCCAGGCTACGGCATGCCTCCTCCTTTTGCCCAACCTTCTGCTTACCTCAATGTTGCCCCACCTACTCATTACCCTTATCCGCAGCCTAGTGCGCCAGCTCCTCCAGCATATGCTCTTCCTCCTCCCTTGCCTCCTCAAACCTAGCACCAGGACCTACAACCCCCTCTAGGGCAAGTATTTGCACAGCAGGGCGCGACTAATCCCCCTTCTTCTCAAAGAAGGCAGAGAGGCAATCGAAACCAATCTCGCTCGGTACTCCGTGATCCCCGGTGTCGACCACAACACTCACAATCCGGAAGAATGTGGCACTCTACCCCTGCCACGGACAAAGCCGTTTCGCACGTGCTTTGTTCGTGTTGCGGTGTTTATGGTCATTACACCCACGATTGTCCCCTCTACCCCGTATGCGCAGGCCAGCTTAGTCAACCCACATCGGGCACCCGACGCAGCTTTCCCCGTGCCTCCTATCGGGCGCCACCCGCCCACCAGAGCCATCGATCCTTTCCCCTTCAGCGACCAGGGTCACCCAAATGTTCTCCGCCGCCCAGGTGGCCGCCCCCCCTTCCCTTTCTCGGTTCCTCTCCGATTACCGCATCCTTATGATGCACTCCGATCCCAACCCGTCCGTCGATCTTCACCTTCAAACTCGGTCTCGCCAGTACCCCAAGCCTCCTGCTCAGGCTGCCCCCGAGCCTCCTTCTTCAGGTTCTCCAGAGCTTCTTTCTTCACCCAGTGGCCCCTTACATATCCCTCAACCAAAAGTTGAGGTTCATACCAAGATACCTAAGGGCCCACTACGTCGAAACGCTGCTTCCGGGGCCGAGTCGCCCATTCATATATATAGAGATAAATTACAACTTCTGCCGCCATTTCCACATCAGAGCCTCCGGGCCATGCCCTTCTCCAAAAGAAGGCTCTACTATTCGCCGGGCGGTCAGACCCCGTCGATGACCAAATGATTGTTTGATTACTCAATCGGACTGTCCTTTTCTTTCTCCTCCTCTGCCGCTCTTCAAATCAGTCAAACCGTAACGCCAACGTGTCCCGTGTATCATTGATGAGGCATCCACCTCGCGGATGTCCGCTTTCTGCTTGGAAGCAACTCGGTCCCCCGAGCTGCCCTTCCACGATCACCCTTCGAGCGCACGCTCATGCCTCCCACCCCCACGTCCGTTTCGTAATTGTCCTATCACCCTCGCCGCAGAAGGATCGTTTGCGTTGATGTCGAAGTCATTGACGCCCCTCTAGACTACAACATCCTATTGGGGCGAAGCTACACCTATGCCATGTCTGCTGTCCCATTCGCGGTCTTCCGTAAGATGTCTTTTCCACATAACGGGAAGATAGTCACCATTGACCAGCTATCGTATCATGAGTCATCGTCTCAGTCCTCCTCCGAGACGACCATCTCTTCCGTAGCCAACAAGCAAACTGTCAATTCCTTGACCAGTGTCTCCCCCGGCGTTTATAAAGATTCCACCTTGCTTGGTACTTTTCCTCACCTTCCTCCCCCTCCCGTTACTGATCCCAGCTTGTCGAATGTTTGCATGATGCAATCATCTCAGGCTGCCCATAAACGGCCTGCCTCAGCTAGCCCGCACCCTCCTCCTCGCCCTCCGCAACCCGCTCCTAGCCATCCATCTCAGCCAGCCGGACCTCCCCTTTCTGGCCCGTACCCTCCGGCGTCTCGGCCTCCCCAACCCCCTTATCCTCCCCGCCTTAACCACCCCGAAGCCGTCCCTCCCGGTCAGCTTGCTCCCCGCCGGGCGTATCCCTCTCCTAGCCCCCCCTCCCGAGCATATTCTCGTCCCCGTCATGGCCACCCCTCTCTCTCCCAATCGACCTTGGGCATACCCACTGTACCTCATCCCCCTGCACCGCCACCCTCCCTGGTCATCCCAAGCCCTCTATATGGCTTTGACACGGCTCAACCGGTCCCCTCTAGCTTCCTCCTCCGTCTCCGTGCCCCCGCGCACTCTGGATAATATCCTTCTCCGCCGAGACCCTGCAACCCACAGGAAGAAAGGCAAAGCCTGCAAGGGGGCACCCAAAGACAAGACTACCACGACTGACCCGACCCCTCCGCCGCCCGCGAAGCCTTGCGCTTTATGTGATGTCACCGGTCATGCCACCCATGCTTGTCCCGAGTTGCCCCATATTCAGCCCATCGTTAAAATCGCGTTCCCCGAGTCTACGGTCCCTGAAGCCCCCATTCCTTCTCCGTCCGTAACCAAGAACCCCAAGACTCTCCGTACCAACAAACCTTGTGCTTTGTGCGGCATTCATGGCCATTACTCCCACCATTGTCCTCACCTGATGCACTACTGCGCCTCTTTAGAGGTCATTTGAGAGTATGAGGTTGAACAAAATCAATCCGCCTCTCCTATCCTCGTGCAGTATGCTTCAGGTCAGCCTGAGGATCCCCCCGCTCCCATCGACATTCCCCCCCCCCCTGATGTTCAGATGACAGAGTCTACTGTAACCATTCTTTACCTATCCTCCTCTGCGAGACACTCGGAGCCTAGCCCATCTGCATCCTCCCTTGTTGTGTCCCTTGATCACCCTTTTTCTCCCCATACATGAGATCACTCCACCCGTGTCTCTGTTGACCTCCGC
The DNA here is from genome assembly GCA_034641835.2 of Pinus albicaulis. Taxonomy (NCBI): domain Eukaryota; kingdom Viridiplantae; phylum Streptophyta; class Pinopsida; order Pinales; family Pinaceae; genus Pinus; species Pinus albicaulis. Next base: position 333,637,307 of record CM076576.1, read on the forward strand.
AGCCCGAGTCCTCACCATGCTTCCGATAGCCCACATATACCACCTTGTATGAGTCATGGTCATCCTGCCCCTTGCACTCCCTCCTGCAGTTGCCGCCCGATGACTTCTGTACACTCACGCTGCCGTCATTACCTTTCCTCCCCTCATTTGTTGTCTTGTCACACCATTCTGCAGGATCCCCCGTCCACACCCTTTATCGGTTACGCCGATGGTGCAAGTCGTTACTCCAGGAATCTAGCCTCAGCAGGTTGGGCCATCTTCACCCCCTTGCATGCCCTTGTTCTTTCTAACAGGGTATGCATTGGTTCTGCCACCACAACGTGCCGAATATGATGCGTTGCGTGGTCTCTTAGCCGATGCCCTCTTTCATCGCATCCTCCATCCGCACGTTCGTTTGGATTCCCTACTTTTCGTAATGCAACTAAATGAAGCTACCGGGTGCATAACCCTGTGCTGTTTAGACGCTATTTACGAGTGAAAATCTTGATACGTGCATTTGAAACCATAACTTTCAACCATTTACCTCGAGAACAGAATCACTATGTGGATAGTATTGCAAACCTTGTTCTAGATTGGCATTTATCACACACATTCCATACAAGACAATAACATTAACAACCATCAAAAAACGATGCATATCCATAATATGTGTCGCAAAAAACATGTGTTTAGAGTCCATCTACTCTGATACATATGACATGCCCACAGCATGTTACAAAAAACTCAAAACTAGGGGCACCACTTGCCCCTACATACATCATAGGGGGCACCACATGCCCCACCCCTAATCACTATCTGGAGGCTCCCGGGCCAAGGGCTCTACCCCTGTAGCATGTAGATCGCGCATAGCCTGACCGGCCATCGCCATGCGCCGCATGACACCTCACCACTCCGAGGGTAGACTAACACATGGCTCTATGAACTGGTCGTCTAAGTCCTTCCACCCGCGCTCCGATACTCTGGTCAACAACCTTTCGCATCTACAGCGGATGTCCTCCAGCAGGGCGGCTGCATCCTCATTTTGCGCCGCTCTCGACCCACTTGGACCTGTAGCTCCAGACACTACCGGTCGTCCCATATATCCAGCCGGTTTTACCAGTGCTATATCTGCATACCAAAAGTACATGAATTAGTACCATCAATTACTATTCAAAAAATTTAACATGCCCACACAAGAATAGCAATCTGTCACTTACCATCAGGCCCCCAAACTCGACCGTGCTGGCGTGCGCATCCGGGATTCCGTCGCAGCTCACCATCCCACCAGGGGACAATGCTTAAGTACAAAGGCATCTCGATCCGAGGCACCATACAGAACTCTCCCATTGGGGAAACACCCGCCCGACCGCCCCTCCTCCTCCTCTGCACAGTAGCCATCCCCAACGGCGCATCCCGGGCTCTCTCGGGCCCCCATCTGAAAGCTGTACACGAGGCCTCAAGGTCGGGATCTTCTCAAAGAAGAAGGCGCACAACAAAGTCCCATATGAACAGTCATGGTTCACCTGCCGCCTGCATAGTGACAACTATCGCTTTAGCGACACCAACAACATCTGGGCCCACCCATAGTAGGTCCCACCCAACACACTTTCCACTATCATCATCTGCCCTCCAGTGATGTGATGGAATGCCTGGATGCCCAGGATTCGCAGCACAGCTGTGGCCACTGCACGGGTTTCTAGCCTCTCTAGATCCCCGATCGATATTCGAGTCCCCTTGACTTGGAGACCCGGTCGACAATGGCATTCCATGAACTCCATGATATGCCGCCCCCGCGGCAACACTGGCTGTGTGTTTCCCACCATCCCCAGTGACGGGAGACCGGGGCCGGGGAGCACACGTCCCCACCGTCGCCCGATCCCCGTGCCCCTCGCCCTACAAAAAGACTCGATCCGGATCCCAAAGAACCGATAATCCAAAGCGCAACGGCTCTCTGCTCATCAAAGGGTTCTCCAAGAACTTGAGAACCCCAAATCTGGCCAATACATGGAAGACGCCCTAATCTGCCTGGATCTCTGTCCGTAGTGTCCCCAGATCTCTCTCTCTCTAGTTGACCCATAACTCTGCCATACCTGCACAAACACATCATTTTTGGCAGCGTACAGATCGGGAAAACCATAACCAACCACCAAAACCCAACTTCCAGCCATCAAACAGCACCAAAACCCCCTCATCTCCCAGGTCGCAGTTTTCTGCTCTTTTCTGGACTAGGTCGCACTTTTTGCCCCAAAAAGTGCGACCCGGCCGTAGAGATGTAGGAGGGGCTGTTCCTGGATTTCTGGGCCCTAAACTGACAATGTAATCCATCGAAATGCAAGAGAAAAGTTAGACCTCTTACCTGCAATTGACAGATCGCGATTCCAACGGTCGGTTTGTCCGCTACGTTCGCCGCAAGATTTAGGGCCTTCTCTCCTCTCTACATTCACCACAGCAACAATAGCAAATGAGTGATTTTGGAGGGAAAACTGCCTTATTAAAAGAGAACCCATGTTTCTTCTTTCAACTGCTGTGACCACACCGTAGCCCCGTTTGACGAACCGTCTACACCATTGGAAAGCTCTCACCGAGCCCCCAAATGGGTATCTGTTAGTTTTTTGAGATCTGATACTCCACCAGGACACATTTTGTCCAAGAAAGGTCACTTCACACCTCCTCCAAATTGAATTTCCTCACTTACGACACTAGTACTTGGGGCACCATCTTGCCCCCTTACTTGTCCTTGTTCGTGTCGATTTTCGTCATGAGTTCCCATCATGTACTCATTTTTCCACGGTCCCCCATTGGGGCCTTTACTCTATGGTAGCACCATCGAGTCGCCCTTGTTTAGAGCATCCAAGTTGAGTCATCTTTCCCTCCATGGAGTCTATACTGAGTCCCTTTGTACCCCACTATAGCCCTCCATCCGTCATTGCTTGGTCTCTCTCTTGTGTCGCACATTATGACGTTCAGTTCCACTGTCCCCCATCCCTAATGATGTTGTGTCAGTCGCTGCCATGTCATTTATGCCCTTTATGCTCTAGCAAGGGAAGTCGTCCATTCGCTACTCAGTCCTTTCCACTTCACTATCATCATTAGTGTCAGTCTTTCCGTCGCTCTACTCTTTTCTCTCGTGCCTTAGTTGAAGGTCTCTCATTGCCTCAACTATGGCGGACCTCCTTCTGTCGACCTCAGCTCATTTATTCCAGAAGCCAAGTCTAGAGGGCGGTGTACCTTGGTTCCAGCTTCCACTCTTGTTCGTTGCCTCGGATCAGGCAAAGGGATCTCTCCTTTCCCTTTGGCTTGGTTGTTTCTCCAGCTCCTTCAGCATGATCGAGATCCGTATACTTGATGGTCCAGTGATCCAGCAGCAGCTCTTGATGATTCCCGAGTGTGTGTGAGATGTTTCAACCCTCATGAGGGGGTGGCCCTGCAGGTAGCCCCCCACATGCCCGGATGGCCTCTTCTTTGCAGCCTTCGATGCAGCTCCAGATATTTGATGATGTTGGCCATAGCCACTTGCAGCGCCTCTTCGATTTGCATGTATCAGTCAGATTTGTGAGCCCTTCCCCATTTGCAGGGGGCATTTGGGTTGTATTTGTATCTCATGTACTCAGATATTATTGTACAAGTCCTGGCTGTTATCCCAGGCACAGCATGTATGTGGGATTCCTCATTGTATTTTTATCTGGCTCATGATTATGCCAGCTGTACTCTATAGTTCGGTCCCTTGTTTACTGGACACACTATTCTTTTGTACTTTGTCTCAGCGGGCATAGGTATGCCTCCCCCGCCGCCTTCAGCACAGGTACCCTCTCATAAAAAGAGACTTGTTGCACCTGCGAGTCTCGTCTCCTCAGGGTCTAGTCATTCAGCACACTATCTACCTCACATTTCTCTCTCTGACATCCCTTTTGTTGTCTAGTGATTGTGTTCTTACAATGTACTTCGGTCATACGATTCGCTCCTGACACTCGCACGCTGGGGGGCAATCTGTTACACCATTTTTTGGTCATCTAACCTATTATCATTAGATGGACCCAAGTACACCATGTAAGACCAGTTTTACCCTAAGTAAAACTGCTTTCACTATGTTAAAACGGGAAACCCCAAAAGGAAATATTAAACAAACCCATATTTGTTTGATTTTCCTCATGGAATAATTAATTAAACCATAATTTAATTATTATTCCCAGTCATGTTTAACCAAAAATCAAAGAAATTAATTAGATAAACCTTTATTTATCTTATTATTTTCTAGGAATAATTATTTAAACCTTATTTAGATGATATTCCTTGTTAAATATGACCAAATCACCCACAAATAATTAAATAAATCACTATTTATTTAATTATCTTTCAACCAATTCCTTAAATAATTAAATAAATCATTATTTATTTGACTATCTTCTAACCGCTTCCTTAAAAAGATAAATAAATCATTTATTTATTTATTTTTGACAAATTAAGGGATTTGACCCAAGTCAAATACCTTTTCCCTCCAACAAATATAATAAAATATTCCATAAAAAGTGGATCTAGATCTGTTTAACCCATGCACCAAGATCTAGAATGACCCAATATTTTGTTATAAATAGGAGGGTTTTTCCTACCATTCTTCACCTTTTGTTGCCTATTAGATCACTCTGGATCTATACACTTGGTCACCATTTTCTGCCATTTGCTCCCATTGAGCTCTACTCTTTGCATTGGGTTTTCTACATCGACTAGAGAGAGAAATCTTAGATCTGAAGTGCTGAGGACTTCCAAGAACCCATCCCACTGAGGGGAATTGGATACTCCTTCTGGTTTTCCTCACAGGTGCCCCATTAATACAAAAATTCTTTCAAAATTGTTCTTGTCTTGTCTATTGGTATATGGAGCAAACCCTTACTTTTTCTGCTTAATGTCTTTCCATGCATAGATCTGGTTTTTTGCAGCTCTTTCTGTCTAACTAACCGCAGATCTGAAGATATTGGCAGCCACTTTTGTTGTTAGGGCTATTAGTTATGCGTAGCTAAAGTGGTCCTTTTTCGTACACTTCGACGAAGGATTCATACTAACATGTATCATCCAAGAATTGTTCATTTATGTAATGTATAGGAGGTTTCCCCCTCAAAGTGGCTATTTATAGGGCATTGATCTCTCTTTTCTTATATTTTTGGAGCTGGTTTCATAACATTTGGTATCAAAGCTTTGGATTCTAGGGTTTCGCTGATCCAAACAGGTCATCGTGGAAGTTTAGCTATAACGTTTTTTCTACGAAGTTTCAGAAGCTGAAATTTTGAAGGTGCGAAGTAGAAATCCTGAGGAACATCATCGCAAAATTTTAGAGTTTGATTCGCAATATTTTCGGAGATATGATCTGTGGAAGTTAGGACTTTTTGCAGGCTCCTGAATTTCACCTAAATAGGTCATCGCGGAATTTTCACTATAAATTTTTTTCTACGAGGGTTCAGAAGCTGAAATTTTCATAGAGTGAATATGAAATCTTGAGGGACCTCTTGTAAAAATTTCAGATCTTAGTTTGCAATATTTTGAGAGATATGATCTATGGAAGTTAGGATTGTTTTAGGCTCCCGAATTTCATCTCAAAAGAGGTTACCGTGGGAAAAACATCATAACTCTCTCTCTCTGAGCATTGGATTTGGATTCTATAAAAAGTGGAGCCAAGTACAAAGACTTTAGTTTTTTCTATATCAATTTCAGAGCTGAAGGTGAAAACAGTGACACGTGGCAAGTCGTACAAGTTTTCTCTACTGAACTAGTCCATAATTAGGTCATCGTAGGAGATTGGGCATACCTTTGTCTTCAAGAACCCAAATCAGGTCAGACCTATGGCATTCGAAAGAATATTTATAGGGCTACTTTAGGGCCAAATTTCAGATATTGAAGATTCAAAATCACCTAGATAATTCAGTTTCAATATCGAGCTCCTCAAAATCAAGAAAAAGGTGTGTATTTTTTTTCAAATTGCATAAGTCTTGTTTGAAAAATCAGTTTTAAGTGATTCCAAAGGCCTATTGAGCATAGATATCAGTATTGGGTTCTAAAATTCCTCCTAAAAAGAATTCAACACCCATTAATCCCTCATAGTACTCTACTATGACTCATGAAGATGAAGAATTGCAACATGATCTATCAAAATTACAAGAGCAAGTGCACCAAAATTCGCTCTCGCAAAGAGCAACAAAAAATGAAATGGATGTTTTGAATAAAAGTGTGGAAGCTAAGATGGATGGTTTGAAGAAAGGCGTGGAAGCTACGATGGATGGTTTTAAGAATTGTATGGAAGAAAAAATGGATGGTATGAAATAAAAAATAAAAGGTTTGAAGGAAGACATGGAAGGTTTGAAGGAAGGTTTGTCAAAGTTGATACAAGAAATGATTCCTAATGGCGAAAATATAGTAGATGAAACTCATGATGAGAAAAAAATAAATTTTAATCATGATTTCATAAAATTTAATGTTGGATTAAAGAACCACCATAGTCCAAAGATGGATATGAGGAATTTTGATGGCAAGGATCTCGTAACATGGATACTACAGATCCAGCAATATTTTGATCTCAATAATGTGCAAAACACACAAAAGGTACGCATTGCAACTTTAAATTTAGAACAAAATACATTTGTATGGTATCGATGGCTTTTCTCCTGTAATATTCCCAATTAGCCACTGCTAGTTGGAATATTTTAATTGCTCCATTTTTGCAGTAGAATAGTAGAAAGACAATAAAACAAATCCCAGTGTAAAAAGGGATCAGGTTAGGAGGGAAAATAAAACCACTTTGGTGTGAAAGAGGGAAAATGTAGGTGAACTAGATCCAGTTGACCAAGTCAACAACACTGCTACAAGAGGGAAACCAACAAGGACAACACAGTTTTGAAAGGGGAATCTTTTCTAGGAAGTCACCTCTTCAATGAGTGGCCTCCAGGGTGGGAGGCTCACCAAGGATAAGAAGGAGGAGATAGAAGCAAGGAAGGCATTCAGTATTCATCTATGTTTTTTCTTCTTGACTACTTGCAAGCTTCAGCTGTTTAGCTGTAGTTGCAACATTGTTTAGTGCAAAGGATTCTCATGCAGGAATTCCACCTTCACCTTTGGTTCAGCTTGTTTAAGAGATCAAAAGGGAAGGTCCTAAGCTTATTTTCCATTATCTAACTTGATTTTATCTAGCCATCCACACCTACAGCGTAGTCACTTCCAGTAACTGTGGCTTTTCTGCAGTTGCAGCAGTCACAGGGGTAAACCCCTTGATTTTGTGCTTGTATTGGAGGAGGAGGTGTCTATTTCCCTCCGGGAAGTCTATTGAGGAGGGCCTTTTTCCATTTTCTATATTTTTCATATATTTTATATAATCTTCAGTCGTATGTAATATAGAGTTGCAGTGGACTGCGTTATTTTCTGCAGTACTGCATTTTATATTGATATTTTGCCGGAAACCCCTGCCAGGGTGTTCTAATGTCCATGTAAAGGAGGTCAAACCTCCCATTTCTAATTCTATGATTAATGAAAGCTCTAGATATATATTTTAATATCTCTTTCTATAGAAACCCTAATTAAAATCATGTTTTTGCAGTCTTCAGAAATTCTATTATGTGAAGTCATGGGATTAGCATGCTTTTAAGCACATTTGAGTTGGGGAGATCTGTTTAGTGTAGCTAGAATGATTTGTTTCTAATTCCATTTCATATTTAATCTAAATATAGCATATATAAGAGGATCCAAGTCTTTTCTTGTGCTTATGTTACATGGTTTTCCTTATACAACATCCTCATTGAACATATTGCATAAATTTCTAAAAAGGAATATTACAGTGGTATCGGAGCTCTTCTCTTGGCTCAGCTTGTGGGGATAATCTATCTTCAGCATGGAGGAGGAATATATTTTGAATCTCCTAATTCAAACCCTGCAGAACATTGCAAGGGACCTCAAGGATATTAGGCATGAAGGGGATTCTATAGGGTTTTTCCATGAGGAAAGCACCAGCACTTCAAATGGCATGGAGCATTAAGTTGCACCACAATGCTATACCATGCCTTCATTTCTGTCTGGAGGAGATAAGGAGGAAACCCTGGGAGGTTATTTTGAAGAATATGAACCCCAATCTCAAAGGTTCAAAGAGCACTTGAGCTTTCAGGAGTTTTACCGGATCAAGGATGGAAGGAGGTTTAATCCTCATCAAAAGGAGGAGAACTTGATGCAGGGATCAGCCCTATAGTGCAGTACAGTAAGGTTATTCTTGCCCACATTTTATGGGACACCTAAGTGTACAGCCAAGGCTTGGGTGGAGAAGCTGGACACATACTTCCAGCTCAACAAGGTTTCTGAAATAGAAGCCATCAAGATAGTTGCGCTGCACCTAGAGGGGGAAGCTCAAGAATGGTGGTTTCATGGACTGACCACACTTGGGCATCATCACATCACTTCATACTTAGCTTTCACCAAGAAGCTAGTAGAGATATTTGATCCAAGAGATCCGGAAGCCCATTTTGTCAAGTTAACCAAGCTCAAACAGGTGGGAGATCTTAAGGATTATATTGCTGAATATTTGCAGCTTTAAATGATGGTATCCAACCTCACTATGACCAGGAAGATATGCATGTTTATTAATGGGGTGGCTGAACCATTGCAGGGGTTGGTCAAATCCACTAAACCAACCACACTCCTTGAAGCTATGGAGAAATCTAGTGACCTACAACACATCTTTCCCAGGGCAAGAACATTAGTGCAGCAGGAGACCTATTCAGGACCAAAGAAGACAATCCTTGTTCGTGATTTGGAGGGAGAATTTGTTACAGGAAGGACACATTATGTCAAGACCTTCTCCAAGAAGGATGCGAGCGTCGTACCATCCATAGAAGACTTTGCTCTAATAGGGGGAGCTATTGCAGCATTAAGAGGGGTCCCAAAATATCTGACTTTGAGGGTGAGAGGTACTATTATGGGGCAAAGAGTATCTGTGTTGATAGATAGTGGGGCCACTCATAATTTTATTGATGCACAAATGGTACAAAGGAGAGGGATCCACATGGAGGAGTTTTAAGGATTCTCAGTTTTGGTCCTAGGAGGCATGACCCTGCAGTGTGCCAAGTATGTTCTGGCACTAACCATTACCATGGGGACCTACACCTTGACATACCACTTCTTTGTGGTAGATATTTCAGACACCAATGTCATATTGGGATTCCAGTGGTTGATCACTCTTGGGAGAGTTACCACTAATTGGAGAACTTTGGAGATGGAATGGACAGAAGGGAAGGATGGTCAGTATCAAAAGGTCAAGGGTATAAACACATACCACCCTCAAGTTGTTTCAGCACACAGGATGGAGGCAGATATGCGTAGAGGGGATGTTGAATTGGCAACGGAGTTGCATATATCGGAATTAAGGGGCAAGGATTCACCAGTGCATCCATATGTTCAATCTCTTTTGGATCGGCATTCTACAGTATTTGGAGATATCCCACCAGGGAGACCTCTTGACCGAGGGTTTGAACACACTATTGAGTTGGAACAAGGGATCCAAGCAGTAATAACCACTCCTTATAGGCACCCCAAGGCTTATAGGGATGAGATTGAGAGGGCCATCCAAGAGCTACTAGCTCTAGGACACATCCGGCCTTGTACTAGTCCTTTTTCTTCTTCAGTGGTCTTGGTAAAGAAGAAGGATGGCACATTGAGGATGTGCATTGATTATAGAGCCTTGAACAAGAAGACCATGAAGAACAAGTACCCTATACCCAGGATCGATGAACTCATGGATGAGTTTAGGGGTTCTAAATACTTCTCCAAGATTTATTTGAGATCCGGGTATCATCAAATCAAGGTGAGGGAGCAAGATATCCCCAAGACAGCGTTCAGATGTCACTATGGACATTTTGAGTTTCTGGAGATGCCCTTTGGATTGACCAATGCCCCAGAAACTTTCCAATCTTACATGAACCACATTTTTTGTGGTCATTTGAGAAAGTTTGTGTTGGTATTCTTTTATGATATTCTTATCTACAGCTGCACTTGGGAGGAGCACCTGTAGCATATTGAGACAGTTTTACATATCCTCAAGGAGCAGCAATTCTATGCCAAGCTCTCCAAATGTGAATTTGGCCTCACAGAGATGTTTTATTTGAGGTACATCATAGGAGTGGATGGAGTGAGGGTAAATGAGGAAAAGATCCAAGCTATCATATATTGGCCTAAGCATAGGAATGTCACAGAACCCAGGGGGTTTGTGGGCATATGCACTTATTACCAGAAGTTTGTGAAGGGGTTTTCACAACTAGCAGCACCACTCATAAAATTGAAAAAGAAGGGAGCTTTCCATTGGACACCTACAGTGCAGAGGGCTTTTGATAAGCTCAAAGAGGTAATGAGTAGCTGTCCTATTTTGGTTTTTCCTTATTTTTATCAACCTTTTGTTCTAGAATGTGATTCATCAGGTGAAGGGATTGGAGCAGTCTTGAGACAAGGTGGGAATCCTATAGATTTTGAGAGCAGGAATCTGCTCCCTCATGAGAGGTTATACCCCATCTATGATAAAGAGATGCTGGCTATCATGCATGCATTATCCAAATTCCGGCAATACTTGGTGGAGAATAAGTTCAAGGTGAAGACTGACCATAACAGTCTTAGATTCTTCCTTGAACAGAAATAACTCCAGGAGATACAACAGAAGTGGGTGAGAAAAATCCAAGCATATGATTTTGACATAGAATATGTCAAGGGGAAGAGAAATGTAGTAGTTGATGCTCTATCCAGGAGGCCTACAACGTTATCTTTGAGGGGCATGGACGCAGATTGGAAGGCTCAACTTTTGGTTGAGTATTCCAAAGATGATTTTTCATGTGAGATACTTGATGGGGTGGTATCAGATGAGAGGTATAGGGTGATGGATGAGATCATCTATTATCGGGACCGGATCTTCTTGGCTAAGAATTCCAAGCTCAAGGAGAAGATCCTACTAGCATCATATGATTCCCCACTTGTCGGACATCAAGGTTTTATAAAGACTTATAGGGCCATAAGGGAGAGATTCTCATGGAAGGGTCTCAAGGAGGATGTGCTCCAACATGTCGGAGGGTGCACCATTTGTCATCATAACAAGGGAGAACACACCCACCCTACTGGGTTATTGCAACCACTACCTATTCCGGATGGGAAGTGGGAAAGCATCTCTATGGACTTCATCACCGGCCTACCGACAGTACAGGGTAAGGATTGTATCTTTGTATTTGTTGATAGACTAACACATTACTCTCATTTCTTTGTCATTTATGCACATTATACTACTTCACAGGTAGCTAAGCTCTTCTTCAGAGATGTATTTAGACTCCATGGTCTCCCAAGGACCATAGTGAGTGATCGGGATAGCCGATTCATGGGTGGCTTTTGGCAAGAAATTTTCCAGTTAGTGGGGACTGATTTGACTCCAAGCACTAGCTATCACCCCCAAACTGATGGACAGACTGAGATAGTGAACAAGTCGCTGGAGGGATACCTGAGGAACTATGTAGTAGGGCAGTAGAGAGCTTGGTTGTGTTGGCTCCACTTGGGAGAGTATTGTTACAACACTACTCACCATATTTCTATTGGCATGACTCCATTCCGGGCCTTATATGGGTATGAGGCACTCTCATTTGCTGATGTCATTTTTGGGGCAAGTAAGGCTCCAAGGGAAAAGAAATGGATTCAGGAGAATCAGGACATACTCAGAGCACTCAAGGACAACATTGCTACTGCCCATAACCAGCAGAAGATGTATGCAGACCGTGGTCGGATAGAGAGACAGTTTGAGGTGGGAGATCTTGTCTATCTGCGTCTTCAGCCTTATAAACAGTCCATACTCAAGGAGAAGGGAGATGAAAATCTCAAACCACGTTTCTATGGGCCATACAGGGTGATCAAGTGTGTCGGTAATGTAGCATACGAGCTGTAGCTTCCTAAGGGAAGCAAGATCCACAATATCTTCCATGTCTCTTGCCTCAAGAAGGCCATTGGGAGGAATTTAGTTGCCAACATAGATCTCCCCCCTATTGATGATGAGGGCCACCTAATTTTGCAGCTAGAAGCAATCTTAGACACAAGGGAGAGGCAACTAAGGAACACAATCATCAAGGAATATCTGATTCGATGGAGGAATCTACCAGATGAGGATGCCATTTGGGAAGGAGAGAAGATCTTGCAGCATCCTTCTTTACTGTTGCTTTTGGGCAAGAAAATTTTGAGCGGGGAGGACTATAATATTCCAAATTAGCCACTGCTAGTTGGAATATTATAATTTCTCCATTTTTTGCAGTAGAAGAGTAGAAAGACAATAAAACAAATCCCACTGTGAAAAGGGATCAGGTTAGGAGGGAAAATAAAACCACTTTGGTGTGAAAGAGGGACAATTTAAGTGAAATAGATCTTGTTGACTAAGTCAACAGCGCTGCTACAAGAGGGAAACCAACAAGGACAATGCAGTTTTGAAAGGGGAATCGTTTCTAGGAAGTCACCTCTTCAATGAGTGGGGTCTGGGGTGAGGATGCTCACCAAGGATAAGAAGGAGGAGATAGCAGCAAGGAAGGCATTCAGTATTCATCTATTTTTGGTCTTCTTGACTACTTGCAAGTTTCAACTATTTAGTTGTAGTTGCAGCACTGTTTAGTGCAAAGGATTCTCATGCAGGAATTCCACCTCCACCTTTGGTTCAGCTTGTTTAAAAGATCAAAATGGAAGTTCATGAGCTTATTTTCCATTATCTAACTTGGGGTTATCCAGCCATCCACACCTACAGCACAGTCACTTCCAGTAACTGCGTCTTTTCTGCAGTTGCAGCAGTAGCAGGGGTAAACCCCTTGATTTTGTGCTTGTATTGGAGGAGGAGGCGTCTATTTCCATCCGGGAAGTCTATTGAGGAGGGCCTTTGGAAATTTTTTGTATTGTGCATCTATTTTATATAATCTTCATTCATATGTAATACATAGTTGTAGTGGACTGCATTATTTTCTGTAGTACTGCATTTTACATTGATATTTTGCCAGAAACCCCTACCGGGGTGTTCTAATGTCCATGTAAAGGAGGTCAAACCTCCCATTTCTGATTCTATGATTAATGAAAGCTCTAGATATATATTTTACTATCTCTTGCTGTAGAAACCCTAATGAAAATCGTGTTGTTTTAGTCTTCATAAATTCTATTGTGTGAATTCATGGGATTGGCATGCTTTTGAGCACATTTGAGCTGGGGAGATCTGTTTAGTGTAGCTAGAATGATTTGTTTCTGATGCCATTTCATATTAAGCTACATATAGCATATATAAGAGGATCCAAGTCGTTTTTTTCATTTCTGTTACATGGTTTTCCTTATACAGCGTCCTCATTGAACATATTGCAGAAATTCCTGAAAAGGAATATTACAGCTCCTGTAAACAAATCGTCACTTGGTCAATTTTTACGGAGGAAATGATAGAACATTATGAGGATACAAAGAGAAACACCTTCTTTAGCCAATTGATAAATCTCAAACAAAATGGTTCAGTAGCAGAGAACACTGAGGACTTCCAAAAATTGAATATAAGGGTAACTGATATTCCAAAGGAACACGAGATTGATGTCTTCATAGGGATTTTAAAGGATAACGTCAAACATGAATTTCACGTTTGGGAACCATATTCATTAGAGAAGGCATTCAGGTTGGAAAGAAAACTTGAATGTAAAATTATGGCGACAAGGAAGCCTACCACTCACATCTATAAAGATGGAAGTGTTGCTACTCCTAGACTTCCACAAGGTTGACACACAACAATTGGAAGAAAAACGAGAAAAATGGCTTTGCTACGGTTGTGATAGAAAATACACTAAAGGTCATAAGTGTGATGAGAAGAAATTATTTTACATATATTGTGAAGAGGAAGAATAAAATGAACAAGAAACTTGAAAATAAGAGGATATACACCAAGAACCAACCCTAAAAGAAGAAGAAATGAGTCCGACCAGATCATGTAATGCATTGGCAAGAATTAACACTCCTCAAACTCTCAATATAGAAGGACATATCAAGATGAAAAAGGAAATAGTATTGATTGATTCGGGTAGTACCCATAATTTTATTCATTGTAAGGTAGCGAAATTGAATTGTTTCTATCTTGACACCAAAACCTCAAGTGATCGTTGCAAATGGAGGAACTATAGAATTTCTCTAGAAAATGCCATAATCTCAAGCTAACCATGGGGGAATATGTATTGAATAGTTCAATGCTTTCCATTCCAATGGGAGATGTTGTTGTTGTACTAGGAGTACAATGGTTACAATCTTTGAGGATGATAGCTTTTAATTTTCAAGAACTTTTCTTGAATTTTTTTCGGAAGGAAAGGAACTCGAATTACGGGGTATTGCAGGGAAGCCGAGAAAGATAATAAGCTCTAATGTAATGAAAAAGCTTCTGAAGAAATAAAAACAAGGCATAATTGCACAATTATACTCACTAGAAGTTCCAACATCAAAATCATCTATTTCTGCAGATCTCCAAAAAGTCTTGGACAATCATTCCAAGGTTTTTGAAACTCCAAAAGGACTCCCACCTATTCGTGATCATGATCATGCTATTGATTTGATTCCGAGAATTGTTCCTCCAAACATCAGGCCTTATAGATATCCTTATGTCCAAAAGAGCGAAATTGAACGTATGATTGCAGAAATGTTAGAGGCGGGTATAATTCAACCTAGTCAAAGTTCTTTCTCTACTCTTGTAGTATTGGTACACAAGAAGGATGGATCATGGCGAATGTGTCCAGATTATAGGGAGCTCAATAAGCTCACCATTAAAGACAAATTTCCCATTCCTGTGATTGATGAATTATTGGATGAATTACATGGAGCAATTTATTTTACCAAGTTGGATCTTCATTGAGGATATCATCAAATTAGAATGAAGACTGAAGATATTCCAAAAATAGCATTTCGAACTCATGAGGGTCATTATGAATTTTTGGTCATGCCTTTTGGCCTTACCAATGCACCTTCTACATTTCAAGGGTTGATGAATTCCATTTTCAAACCCTTCCTTAGAAAATTTGTGCTAGTATTTTTTGATCATATACTAATCTACAGCAGGTCTTGGAAGGATCATGTTGAACATGTTGACAGGGTGCTCAAACTATTGCAGGAGAAACAATTATATGAAAAAACATCCAAATGTTTCTTTAGAGTACAAGAGGTGGAATATCTGGGTCATATTGTATCTCACGAGGGTGTTAAAGTAGACCCTAACAAAATTAAAGCCATTAAGGAATGGAAAGTCCCCACAACCATAAAGTAGTTGCGAGGATTTCTCGGGTTAACGGGGTATTATCGCAAGTTTGTTAAGAATTATGGGAGAATAGCAGCACCTCTAACATCATTATTGAAGAAAGATGCATTTTCATGGACTCCTGAAGCAACTAAGGCCTTTGAACGTCTTAAAGAGGCAATGTGCCTAGCACCGGTCTTAGCTACACCAGACTTCACAAAAACCTTTATTGTGGAATTTGATGCCTCGGGAAATGGAATTGGTGCAGTTTTAATGCAGGAAGGAAGACCCATTGCTTTTGAAAGTCGTCCAATCAAAGGAAAGTATTTACAGAAACCTATTTATGAGAAGGAAATGTTAGCAATACTACATGCACTAAAGAAATGGATAACTTACCTAATGGGAAGACACTTCAAGGTAAAAACTGATCATGATAGTCTTAAACACTTTTTGGAACAAAGACTATCTTCAGAAGAGCAGCAAAAATGGGTCACAAAGATGTTGGGTTATGACTTTGAAATAATATACAAAAAATGGAAGCTAAATGTTGTTGCGGATGCACTCTCAAGAAAGAATGAAGAGGTGGAAGCATTGCTTTGTGTCATTTCTATTATCCAACCAGATTGGATAACCGAAGCAAGAGATGAATGGAAGAAGGACAAAGATGTATGGACACTCATTAAAAAGTTGCAGCAAGATCCTAGTACATCTGATACATTTAGTTGGAAAAATGATTCCTTATGGTACAAAGATCGCTTATATCTTTGTAAGAATTCCTAACTAAAACAAAAGATTCTTTTGGAATTGCACACTTCTCCTTTAGGAGGACACTCAGGATTTTTAAAAACTTACCACAGGGTGAAGAAATAATTTTTTTGGGATGGCCTTAAATCTAATATTCAAAAGTTTGTGGCGGAATGTTTGGTTTTCTAGCAAAATAAAGTTGAGACAATTAAGACCCCGGGTCTTCTACAACCTTTATCCATTCCAAGTCAATGTTGGGAGGAGATTTCAATGGATTTTATCACAGGTTTACCTAAGTCTGAAGGAAGGAGTGTCATCATGGTGGTAGTTGATAGACTTACCAAGTATGCACACTTTTGTGCATTATCTCATCCATTTAAAGAAAGTGAATTTTCTATTGCATTTATGGAAACAATTCAAAAGCTACATGGAAACCCGAAGATTATTGTAAGTGACAGAGATCCCATTTTTACAGGAAATTTTTGGACGGAATTATTTTCTTGTTTGGGTACTCAACTAGCTCATAGCTCATCTTATCATCCTCAATCCGATGGTCAAACAGAGATAGTGAATAAATTTTTGGAAGGATATCTTCGTTTTTTTGTATCTAATAAGCAAGCAAAATGGGTCAAGTGGTTACCTCTCGCTGAATGGTGGTATAACGCTTCCTTCCATACTGCAGCAAAAATGACACCATTTATGGAACTTTATGGATATCATCCACCATCCATCACATCTTATTTAAGGGAAAATTCTAGGGTTAAAGCAGTGGAGGATCACATCGAGCATCAACAAGAAGTTCTCCAACCCTTAAAGGATAACCTAAATTTGGCACAAAATCGAATGAAACAATAGGCAGACCAACATCGCAATGAGAGAAGTTTTGATGTGGAAGACTGGGTATTTTTACGGCTACAACCGTACAAACAAATGTCCCTCAAGAAAGCTAAGAAGGATAATAAATTATCACCAAAGTACTATGGTCCTTACAAGGTGTTGCAAAAGATTGGTACTATGGCATACAAATTGGAGCTTCCTGCTTCTTCACGAGTGCATCCAGTTTTCCATGTTTCATGCTTAAAAAAGGTTATAGGGGAAAAAATTCCAATTCAAAAAATATTTCCAGAACTTGATGAGGAAGGAAAAACCATATTGGAAACTGAAGCAGTCACGGAAACAAGAACTCGACAACTATGAAATCGATCGATTTTAGAGTATCTCATCAAATGGACGAACTTACCCACTGAAGATTCTACGTGGGGGATGAGAATTTTATATAGAAGCACCCAGAGCTACTCAAGCATTGAGGAAAACACTTTTTTTAAGGAGAGAAGCATGTTAGGTCCTTATATTACTAGTATAGTCCCTTATTTTTGTTAGTGTAACCCCCTTATTGTTATTGTTGTACCCCTATAACCCCCATATTGTTATTGTGTCCTTACATTATTATTGTTAGGTCGGGTAGGATTACATTGTGGACCCATGGACTCCTATATATAGAGTGGAGGTTTTTTCATTAGTATCATCCAAGAATTGTTCATTTATCTAATGTATTGGAGGTTCCCCCCTCGAAGTGCATATTTCTAAGGCGTTGATCTCTCTTTTCTTCTATTTCTGGAGCAGGTTTCATAATAGTATGTCTCCTTGATTAATTACATGATTCCTCAACAATGTGAGGCAAGAAAATACTCTCTTATCCAAAATAAACCTCATTGGATAGTTGAAACCTCAAAATTTGGACCATTCTGGCTTGATAATTGTCCAAAATGAATCTAAGACAGAAACATCGCGCCAGTTAGCAGAAGCGTCGCATGTCCCAGTATAAGTGTCGCGCCACTTTAAGGGTGATTTTAGATGACCTTACATCATTCTCCTGATAATTTGAATATTGGTATTGTTGGCTCGAGGGGTCCTGACCTAGGTTCGGAGTTCAAGGTTTGCCAACAAACCCCTATACTACTGGCCCTTTCGGCAGTGACCTTCTTGCGCAGGTCAAAGTCTTACCCGAAGTAGTATGGGTGGGTGCTGGAACCAGGTTTCCGCACCCTGGGAAAGGATAGGTAAGGTAAGAAGATCTGCATTCAGCCCTGCAATACCCAGATCGCCGCTTTCTGTGCAGGGTCAATAGGTCTCTTTTTGCATCCACGTGCGCTAGATCTATAATTATATCTTTCTATGATAACAACACAATATTGCATAAAACAGAACAAAATAGATCCAGATACATAACACACACTTACACAGATCTTTCGCAACTTAAATACAGAATGTGCATATTGCAGTAATTACCAATGATTCGTACAAACGGTATACACAGATTTAGTTCTCAAGCAACCTTTCTTATTCATCAATTCATCAATTCCTTCATACAATACCCATCCCAGCCTATGCACATAGTAGCAGGGTCCACACATAGCTGGACTCTGGATCTCTGTGCACACAGCCAGCAGGAGTCCTTTCCCAAAAACCCAAACCCAAACAGATATATTAAACCACAGTTCGCATCAATAGCTCTTCATTGCCTACATTACAATACAAAATGTTCCTCTATTTATAATAACTTAGCCTAAAATTTCGTATGGTCTGTTAACCGTGGTTTGCAAACCCCTGGTTTTACCCTTTTGCCCATTACAATGCTTTCGGGGATTTGACCCACCCCAAAACCCCTGCGCTAAACTAAATATAATCAAAAGTATTCAAAATTGGACCAGTTTCGCAGCTCGTAGGAGACCCTGTTCCAATAGTCCCCCAACACAATCTTGTGACTCGTCCCGAGTCTCTGTGGTGGTGTGGTCGCTATCTGCGCATGCAAGGAATTTGGGCGGCATCTCGATGTGCGATATTGACAAGCTTCAGGGAGGTAGGATCTTTCAGAGCCATGGTAACCTGTTCCAATATCCAGTGGAGGTGTGTGATGGCATTATGAGCATCCTGAGATATCTGGAATGTAGTATCACTCCATGGTTTCAAGCGCTTCCTGACGACATTCTTAGCGCGGTGGAGATCCACAATTGTGTCTATGAAGTCACTGCAGGTTGGTAAGAGGGCTAGATGTTGTGTGGGGTCGAGGGAAGGCAAGGTAGCTTTGACCTGATCGAAAGCAGCCTCCGTCTGTCGTAAGTCTTCCTGGACACGCTGAAGCATGGAATGGCACCAGATCGCTTTCCAGAGCTGCATATCTGCCTCGACCAACTGAGTTCCCAGAGTAAGTTGTTCCTTAATAGTATCCATAACTTCCATGATCAATGCAACCCGTTGTGCCCGAACTTCCGAGGGTATTTCACGCTACTGCCATGCAGTCTGGTCATAGTTACAAATATCTTGCAACACAGGGGTGTATAAATCCTGCAATTCCTGATGGGGTAGTTGTGCCAAGTCTATTTGTAGGTCTGTAGATGTCGGGGCGTGGTCACCAACCATGATAGTGTGAGGTAACGAACAAATATGTTTGTCATCGTTTGGTAGTTCGGAACTACAGAGAAGTCGCAGCATATCCATGTATTTCTTTGTCCCTCTCCTACGCAAGATTGTGTCAGTGTCGGTGACGAACTGTGGCAATTGTGTACCATTCCTCGGGGTATCATCCAAGGCCATTCGGTTAGGGCCTGTGATCATTTCAGGGTTTTAAAGGTTGGGAATTCCCATCGCATAGTTGTGGTGCCCCTCTGTGCGAGGTTCAAAGTCAATTCTTCCTACAGGGAGCCAGAGGCCAATCATCTTATCAATCTCAGCAGCCCCAGACCCTTTTAGCACGATGTCTACAGGCACTGAACTGGTAGGTGCTGAGGCGTTTAGCGGGTTAGGGACTGCCATATCAACAAAAGGACAAGCTTCCCAGAAAACGTTAAAGATCCCAATAAGCAAGCAGGATAATAACAGAAGCAGGGTACAGAGACAATATGGAGCCTTAAGTGAAGTTATCTTGTTGTCCTTATACTATCCGGGGCTATCCAACGGTAGAGCATAGCTCACTTGAAACTTACCATCGATCGTCCAAAACAAACTCGCCATAAATTGTCGTATTGATTCCCAGCCGCTCATTTGTTTTAACGAAAAGGTTCCCTTCTCACCAAAGTGCAGTGGTTTGACAGTCGTTATTCGTACCTGAAGGCTTTCCCACGGATTGACATATTTTGGATGACGCCTGCATGCTGCTTGCGTACCCCGAATTAAAGCTGGTGTCAGGTGATTTGTGATGCAGTCCAAGTACCACTTCAGCAACTTGGCCACCGTACCTCTTGACAGGCGTGCTTTTTCCTTGGTCACTATGTCCATGTGTGGTAGGGCTGCATCGAGCATCCTTGTGCCATTTGCCACCTTAAATTTTTGTAGGAACTCAACCCGCAAATTCTCCCAATTGCACATGTACCAGTGCAACTCCGCATCTAAATACCATGCAGTCGGATGCAAGCCTAGGTCATGGATAACCAGGCGAACTTGTTCGTTTGGAGTCCTGTCGTACCCTTGTGTTTCCCATGTCAGCAAATACTTGCGCGGATCCTTTGACCCAAGGAACCTCTGGGTCCATCTTCCAGCTAGGGCTCCAAATCGCAAGATCATCTTATCCCAACACTCCTCCCAAGTGCGGAATACCAGCCCATGCGTATCCCACCAATGCGCAGATGCTCAGCGCAGGGCTAGCAGAAGTGCTCCTAGCCTGCGTTCCTTGGGAACTTCGGCTTCGAATGCACATAAAAACTCCTTAATTTCACCCGCGTCCTCAAGGTAGGGTAGGTCTCTTAAATCGGCGGAGATGCAACGGAAGTTCCTTGTGACCCAAAGACATCGTAGCGCCGAAACCTCATGCAACCAGCCTTGCCAATTCTCCAGTTCCCCATCAAAGTCGAAAAAACATTCACTGTCCTTTTCTCAGCAAAGTACTCCTTCCACTGTCAGGTTAATCCAGTCTTCATCCTGCATAGTCAATTTGTAAATGTGATCTATTTCTTCCTCATCATGTGATGGCTCTGTATACCACAGACCTTCTGCGGGATCCAGTGGTACTATTGCGTGTGTACCGTTATTTTCAAACACCATGCTGCGCTTTTTGAGATTGATGACACCCCCCATATCTATAGCCCAGTCTAGTCCGAGGAGTGCAGGGTAGGGATCCGCATCTTCCACAATTTCTATTATTTCAAAGTCAACTAGTACTTTCACCTCTACGATATCTACCATGACCTTTGGCAGCCTTCCCAGAGGGATGATATTTTGTTGATTTTCCATGCACAGCTGGATGGTGGACCATTCTAATTTAGGCTCTCCCATTCGTTGCCATGTTTTTTTTGGTAATACGTACGCACCTGATCCAAGGTCTAAAATAACTTGATCCATCTCGTAGTCACCAATCTGCGCAGTCAACCGCATTTCTTTTGGATGTGTTTTTTATATCTGTATAGCTTATGTACATCCTTGATCCCGAGACTTGGATCAGGCCGAGCTACGCAGCTATGCATTAATGCTTGAAGGTTCTCTACAGCCTGTGGGTTACGTAGCAGCTTCATACATGCCTGCCAAAAGGGTTCAAGCCCCTCCTCTACCACGAGGTGTGTTGGCATCTGCGCAGTAGCAGTTTCTTGGCCCTTGCCGATGTTCAATTCTTCCTGAGAGGTCATAGGATCCCTGGCAGGTGCTTCCTTTGCTCCCTGGGTGACCATCCCGCTGCGTGTTATGACTTTCACACTCAGTTCTATGTTCCTTAGTTCGGCTTTAAATCTTTTCACATTCTGCGTAGGGGTGGGCTATTTTTCCTGCATCTTAGCTATTAAAATTGGGCAGTCTTCAACCACATGGTCTAGCTGCCTACAATATTTTCACGATTGCTTGGTGAGATTTGGGCAGTCCTTGGCAAATTGTCCTAGCTCCCTGCAGTTATAACAGATTAACTTCCCATGTCCTCATCCTGCACTTCCGCCCCGACCTCCTCTGCCTCTTGCTAGAGATCCTTCGAAGCTCGCATGAGTTCTTGGAAACACAGGGTCTGATTGTACCCTATACAAGTTCCCATGATTGATCATCAAGTCATAAGTGCAACATTTATGCTCATCGTGTCCCACGGACCAGCAGAACCTGCACCACTGTTGCTTTAGTTCTGGGACATATGCACCTAGCAGTGGAAAATGGTTCATATCATGCAGCCCTGCTACATGGCAATCATCACACCACAGTGTAGGTCCACTCGAGCCTGGTCGCGATAGGATGGGTTCCCCACTTGTTCCCGGGCGCACCGGACTAGGTCCTCCTACCTGCGTGTAATCTACCAACAGAGGGCACTGATCCTTCGTATGGCCAGATACCTGAGTTCATATGCACCATAGATCTGCGCGAGCTTCTTTTCCTTGCCCCTTTCGCAGGTTATGAATTTCCATATGCATCACTCCAAGCTGCTTCTGAATTTTTTGTACTCCTACCAAAGTATCTTCTCTGGGCACAACTTCTAATTTCATAGCAACTTCCACAGCTTTTTCCTGCGACTCAAAGGTTTGGTGACTCATTGGCATACGCAGGTGGGGTAATAGCATAGCGATGAACCATTTTGTATGTTTTCTATCGTCGTACTCAAACCCTCCTTCCTTTATTTTTTTCTTCAATCACTAATCAGCCTCTCACACAAATTCAGACGCACCTTGCTTGAAGTCTTTTACTTCTGCTACCAACTGAGAGTAAGACTTTGGCTTCCAGAACTGCTGCTTCAGAGCGTCTTTGATATCTTGAATAGATGCACTCCCGTTCTGGGAAATGTATTGCATATACTAGTCCAATGCTCTGTCCTCGAACACCAGGGATAGTTGCACCCTCTTCACCATATCGTTTGTCACATTTTACGTAGTCCATACGGAGTCTGCAACAAACCAAAATCAGTCCATATCCTCATCCCCTACCCCCTTGAAGGTAGGTAGTCTCAGGTGCACAACCATATCACTGTCCGGCAGAGGTGGTGGTATGGGTGAGTTCTTACCTTTGTGTAGCTTGGGCGGTGGTTTCGCCAAGGGGTATTGTGCAACCAGTTCTCGCAAAAGCTTATAGGCGGATCTCCCCCCGTTGAGGTTGGTTCGATAGTATTTACCACGGTGCGTCGCGCTCTCGTCTAGATCCAAGGTAATTCAGTCGGTATCACTACACAAAATTCTCTTCTCACACAGTAATATCTTAATTATAAATGGTAATGTGTTTAGAAATTTGCCCCAAAACCCTTTTAAGAATCTTCGTTCGGCCTCAGAGTAGGAGACAAACTGATCAATAGAAATTCTATCACAAATCCTCCCAGCACACTGTTCCCAATGATCTACTATGCATGTAATAGTATTATCAGTCCTCTCTAGCTGTTGGATCAGCTCTGGGGTCCACTAAGTGACGCGCTCGTCCTTCCAACATTTCTGGAATTCTACGAGTCTATCCAGCCACTCCTGAAGCTCGATTGAAAATGTTACAAAGAATATTTCATAGCTTTTCATAAGAATGTACCTAGTTTTCCACCTTTCCACCCTCAATTTCTCGCTGCGATTTTCTTTTACCACGAATTCCTGGATCTTCTTTTCGAACCAGTCCTCAATTTCCTTCCATTCAGGCTTCCAATATTCTCTTTTCATTACCGATCCCTTTCTCAGAATGCTCTAGGTCCTAGCAATGGAACCATTTGTTGGCTCGAGGGGTCCTGACCCAGGTTCGGAGTTCAAGGTTTGCCAACAAACTCCTATACTATTGGCCCTTTTGGTAGTGACCTGTTTGCGCAAGTCAAAGTCTCACCTGAAGTAGTATGGGTGGGTGTTAGAACCAGGTTTCTGCACCCTGAGAAAGGATAGGTAAGGCAAGCAGGTCTGCATTCGGCCCTATGATACCCAAATCACCGCTTTCTGCGCAGCGTTAATAGGTCTCTTTTCGCATCCATGTGCGCTAGATCTATAATTATATCTTTCTATGATAACATCACAATATTGCATAAAACAGAACAAAACAGATCCAGATACAGCAAACACACTTACATAGATCTTTCGCATCTTGAATACATAATGTGCATAATGCATTAATTACCATTGATTCGTACAAACAGTGTACACAGATTCAGTTCTCAAGCAACCTTTCTTATTCATCAATTCATCAATTCCTTCATACAATACCCATCCCAACCTGCGCACACAGCAGCAGGGTCCACACACAGCTGGACTCTAGATCTCCGCGCACACGGCTAGCAGGAGTCATTTCCCAAAAACCCAAACCTAAACAGATATCTTAAACCACAGTTTGCATCAATAACTCTTCATTGCCTACCTTAAAATACAAAATGTTCCTCTATTTATAATAAATTAGCCTAAAATTTCCTATGGTTTGTAAACCATGGTTTTTGGACCCCTGGTTTTACCCTTTTTCTCATTACAACGCTTTCAAGGCCTTGACCCACCCCAAAACCCCTGCGCTAAACTAAATATAATCAAAAGTATTCAAAATTGGACCAGTTTCGCAGCTCGTAGAAGACCCTGTTCCAACAGGGATAGGTATCCTTGTGTGTCCTCTATCCATCCCAACCTTGAAACTCATAAAATACCTCCTGGAAGGCCTTCAAAAATCCATTTTCCCAACCTTACTCCAGAAGCACCACACACAGGCAAAAACAGTGGCAGAAGCATGAAAAAGTGGTTATTTTTTGAGTTTTTTCTCGAAAACTGGAGGGTGTCATCAAAACCTGAGACCATATCTATAAATTAGAAAGAAATAGCTATCTAACCATATAAAAATTTCCTCATTTGAAGGCTCTGAGGAAAAATTTTGTGCCGTTGCGCGACACTTCTACAAAGGTCAATTTTCCAGAATTTATCAAATTTCACAAAAAATACTCAAAATGCTCAAAATCTGCTGAATTTTGGTCCATGACATCCTTGGATGATAAAATAAATAGCTATGGATGCCTCAACTAGAAAATCCAAGTTATATTTCTCCTTTATTTTAATTAGGGTTTCCTTAAGCTTTTTCCTCAAATTCTTCACCCTCACTTTGACGATTTGGATCATAGTGAAATAATGTCTCGCTATATGCCTCTGGAGGTTATTATCCCTTTCTTCCTTCTTCAAAAGCTTCTTAAGATGAAAATTTACCCTGTCAAGCCATAAGTTTTTGTTTTTCTCAATTTCAACAGCGATCAATTCATCAAATGTTAGCTGGCCTAATGGAGGAGATGGCTCTCTTTCTTGCTCTTTTTGCCTGGTTAACCCTCTTGTTCTTGGCCTCCTTGTCTTTATTTCAGCCTTTATGTCTTCCAACTGATCAGCATCTACAACTTATTTTCCTTTACCTTTGTCTGCCTGAAGGTATGCCTTTGGTTTTCTTTGAATTAATTGTTTCACCTTCAACTGCATGTTTTCTTGCTATAGGAAGGTGATCAAGAAATTTTCCTTTGAGAGGTTTTCCTTCAACTCTGCTATCTCTGCATCCTTTTCCCTTATTACCTCCTCAGTTGTCTTGTATTTCACCTGCTCTTCCATTTCAACCTCCATAGGCGCTTGTTCATCATGTTGTTGCAATGGTGACTCATCCTCATGCAAAGATAGCTCACTCTCATGAATAGGTGGCTGCTCCATGGTTTCTCTTTTCTCAGCTGTAGTTTCAGGTGCAAGTACACCTTTGGTGGGATTAGGAGAAAAAACCATCCTCTTACCCTTCACATGGGTTTGACTAATTTCAAACCTAGGTGCCTTTGGAACCTTTGGTTGTCTACTTGAAGAACCAACCTCCTTTGGTTGTGTCGGCGGCTCATGGTATGTTCTGAATGTTGGGTGTACTAGTAGTAGGCGCAAATGCAACTGTCTCCATGAAAGTTTCCCAATACATATTGATTACTGAGAATTGACGCAAAACAATAATATTGACCAAACCATGGTGGAACAAACTAGGGTGATGATATTTTCCTTTACTTTGTACCTTTTCAGTCATTTTGACCAAACTCCTGAATAGATAATTAGGCAAATTGAGTGGCTTGGTGGCAGTGAAGTGCATCAATAGCCTTATATGGTAGTAGTACAATGTTGAGAATCTCCTTTCACAAGTAAAATACGTCATAATTATCTTCATCAAAGGGGCATACTTATCAATTAAATGCCGGAAAGGACAAATGTGCTCAGGAACATCTTTTCAGTGAGGTTTTAAGAACATTTTGTAGTTCTCAATGTCAAAGTCCATTCCTTTGAACTCAATTTCTCCATGGTTCAGGATACCTGTTGCTAAGGAGATAACATCTGCTAATATGGTGAATTCAATACCTACTATGACAACCTTATCTCTCCTGAAGCTGGTGGAAAAAAGGCTTGTCAATTGAGCATGACAACCTACCTCTTGGATTCTCTCACAAAATCTCAAACAACCATTGTTTTCAAAAGACCTCTTAGCATAAGGAGAAGAATTTATCTCCTGAAAGTTGGATGGCTCAAACCTGTAATGATGACCTCTCTTATGGAACCTCTTCTCACCCTCCATGATTTTTTTCAAGGAAAACCCTAGCTTGATGTAGTGGATAGGGAAGGTGGAAAATTAGGAAAATAGGGGATAGTAGTAGAGTGGTTTTAGGGATAGAAATGATGTGGAAAGAAGTTAGAGAAAATTCCATAAAAAATTGGTGAAGTAGGGTGATGAGTTGGCTACAACATGCAAGTGAAATTTCTGGGAATGGGCATGAGAAAGGTGCACAAAAGGTCAAAACACAGGGTTTTCCTAGTTTTCTTGCAAAAACGTAGTGAAAACTAGGGTTTGAATGAAAATGAAGGCAAGGAGGGATATGAGTGATAGGTTGTGTTTGGATAAGGTATATGGATAATATATGAAGGTTTTTAGATGGTGAAATTAGGGTTTTTTTAATTTAAATCAACCAAGAATGGAGGAATCCAAAAACATAGTGAAGAAAACCCTAAGGAGGGAATCCACCATTTTCTTAAGAATTTGGCATGAAAGAGGTATGAAAAGCATTCACCACTGTCCCAAACTCCCTGAACTGAAAAGACTTCAGGGTAACCATGGACAAGGGGGACCTCCTCAACAAACTATTGTAATGTAGGAACCCTTCCCCCACCAAGGAGTGGTTAACACCCAACAACAACAACCACCCCAAAACGATACCGGAGGAGGCAGTCATGAAATCTACATGGCTGGAGAATAATTTTTCTTCCAAACAAGTAATAGGAACTAAAATACACCTTTGGACACCAACCCATCAGATACAAGTACGAGTGCACCTACTACACCGTTAACCATCTCCAAAGTACTTATAGAGCCCCTTTCAAAAATGGTCAAGGGACCAACCAAGTGCATATGACATCACTCTAAAGCTGCTCATAGATATATAATAGTATATTATTTAGCACAATCATCATCTGCTATGTCAGCCTTGGAACTTCTGCAATCATGCCCAAGACAACAGAAAGCCTTGCTTTCCGCGTTAGGCACAATCTTCCTTCTAATTCATGCCTAATGGTTTTTGACCTAGAAAAATCAAGCCTAAGGCTTCCTTATATGTTCGCTTTCGAAATAAGTTTCGATTCAAAACATCACCAATCATCGGTGCATCATCGATGAAGGAGCATCCACATGTATCATGTCCAAATCAGTTTGGAAAAAGTTAGGATCACCTGAATTAAAACCATTTGACATAATGCTTAGAGCATACGACGGTCGCCATTCAGCCCTCGTCGATCTATATCAAAATGTCTCAGTAAACCTGACTAGAAAGATAGTTCTTATATACATTGATGTCTTGGATGCATAACTAGACTACAATATACTCCTTGGGCGGAGTTATATGTACACCATGACTGTAGTCACATCCTCTGTATTTATGGAAATGATTTTTCCCCATGGTGATCGGATCATCACCATCGACCAGCTCAAATACTATGACAATAAACCCATGACGGCTCTCGATGTCATGTTACAGTACGTAGACACAACTATAGAACCACTTACAAGTATATATAATTTATCCCAGGCTAGTTCAAACCATCATCCTACCTAGGGCCATTCCTACGAGATCCCCCTATTATACCAGAGGGAGTCCCAGAAAGCACGGGGGAATGGGTATGCATGATTCTCTCATAAAACACCGAAACTAGACCAGACATAGAAACCAGCAGTACGGAGGTCAAAGCCACTGGCACGACATTCCTACCCTATGTCAGTTCGCAAACCCCATTTTTATACCCCCCACCTAGTTTTGTGTCAAAATAAGTAATGGAAACTATGACATTGTTGAATATGGATTTTGCAATACCCGTGTGGTATTTGGTCCCCCCAACCATGCTGGGAAGTTGTGGCATCACCTCTATATGAATAACCCCTATTACCCCTTAAGAGGTCACAATGGTTAACGAAACAGTTGTAGCAGCACTAGCTAATATGACAAAGAAAAATAACAAAAATGGGAAGAAATTTGAAACCCCCAATTTACCTAGGGCATTAAAACCTTGCGCATTGTGCAATATCGTAGCTCATCCGACTAATATTTTCCCAGAGTTATATGAATTTAAACCCCTTCTACACATCGAAATAAATGTCACGGCCTTGAAATCTCATAAAAAGGAATAGGCCATGGAAAACCAAGAGAAATCATTATGCACCAATCATGTGCGCGCCATATGTGACCATTATGGGAATTATACCCATCATTTCCCAAAGATGTTATGATATAGGGATGTCTTACAAGCCTATAACAATCTTACTAGGAGGACCCCTCATCTCCACCCGTGCAACTGGACAAGGGAGAACCCAAAACCATATTGTACGTACAAGAGGAGCCTGCATCTTCCTCATATACAGTTACCCCAACAGCCCAGAGATGGAAAACAGAGGCCATAACACATGTCCCAATTTGTGCACTATGTGACGAGCCTGATCACTGTGTGTGCCTCGAGTTAAGGGCATTCAACCATTGGTATCAAGTCCTGCAAGTTTCCAAAATCAACTTAGTTTGGAATTTATGATATATGTGTCAGATTTTTCGGAGCAACCACCACGTACGATGTTGTCTCCACATCTGTCGATTCTGGTCTATGTTGGATTTCATGCGACGCTTCATCGCTAAAAACCCCAAATTAGCCTACTCAGACATGGAATCAACAAACAACACTACAACTCAAAGGATGGAAGCAACAAGGATCATATTGTATGTGTCAGAGGAGTAGCAGTCACTTGAATGACTCCCTCCTCCCGTAATCATCCTCAAGCTCCAGTCTAGTTCTGCGTACTCTACGATGAACGAGATCACTTTATCGCTGACTGTGCAGCTCCAAAGTTATTTCAAATATTGTTATGAAACCAACTCACAAAATAGAAGAAAATAGAGATGAATGAATTAGAAATCAGCTACTTCAAGGGGGCAACCTCCTTTACATTACATAAATGAACAATTCTTGGATGACACAAATTAAAAAACCTCCTTTCTATATATAGGAGTCCATGGGTACACAATATAATCCTAGCTAACCTAACAATAATAATGTAAGGGTGTATTAGAGCCTACGTGATGGGGGCTTGAACCCGTGACCTACGAATGGGCGAACCAGTTTGCGTATGGCCTTCCCTGGTTCTCCACATCCCCAAAGGTTACCATCTCCTACCTGGGAAATGGCGTTCTAACCCTCACCTAAGTTATCTATGGACTATTGTGACTGCCTCGCTACCTCCTATCGACGGTCTCCCAGTTGTGGTTGTCGGTTGCATTTTGACCATGGCCTCATAAATGGAAGAAGAGCTCCTCAACTTCTCCGAGAACCCTTAAACATCAACTGGCATCTGGTTGGACCCTCCTTGGTTTCCTACAGGTATGCCATACACTTTGCTGGCTGTTACTTCTCATTTTCTAGATGGTTTACCTAGGGTTTCATTGATTCACCCTGATTCCTCCTACCCTATCCTAGATTTTGACTCTTTCATGGTTGTTGACCTCAATGTTGTTACATCCTCTGTTATCCTTGCTGCAGTAGAATACAACCACATCCTCTCTCTGGATATTCAACCTCCATCTCTGTCTTCTCTTTCTTTTCTAGCTCAAACATTCCTGTTGTTGCTTCTAGAACCTGCGGGTCCAAACCTCCCACATATCGAATCTCTTAGGCTCCCACATCCTACTATTTCTGGCCCTGGGTTCACTAGTACATTGCACTCAACCATTCCTATTGCGGTGTGCAGCTCCTCTCTTCCATCCTGTACCGCCCCTACTTTATGCCTCCCTCCATCTAGCTATTTTAACATCTGCATCCATAAACTACACATCCCCTCGACCACTACCTCAGCCACTACTCCACCATCCTTGGTTTTATCTAAACTACATTCCACTTGAACACACCCTCGTGCAACTAGGAAGACCAACTGTGTTAGGGTCTACAACAAAGGTAGTCAACTCACCCTTGGTGATGGCATTCAAATGGCAGATGTGATGGGAAATGTGGACAGGGTTCTAGTGGGTCGAGTTTGTGGATAGAATTACAGTGCCAAGAGAATCAGACAATGGGTATCGGAATTTTGGGGCAACACCCTACATGAACTCCCTAATGTCTTCACATTAACAAAGGGATGGTTTTTCATTCAATTCAGTTCAAAGGACCTCATAGATTGGGCACTCTCATAGTTCTGGCACATTGAACTTCCTCCTGTCCACCTCAAGAGATGGAGCCCTTTATTCGATCGAAAGAGGTAAAATCTGGGGGTTGGCTCCATTTAGGTGTGTCTCCCTAGTCTTCCTCTGCATTTATGGAAGGAGGAGATATTTATCGGCATTGGGAACATACTAGGCACCTATCTAGACCATGATCAGTCCTACATTGAGTCAGGAAAAAAGACCTTTTCCCACATACTGGTTCACTTGGACACAAGGGATGGATTGGAGGAATCCCTTAAGATCCATTGGATAAATACTACCCACATTTAAATTTTGGACTATGAAGGTGTACCCTTCACATGCAGATGCTGCCATAAGGTTGGGCATGTATACAAGGACTCTCCGCTGCTCACTACTACCTCTACTGCACCTGCATCAACTGACCCCCAAGTTCCACATGATCTGATTACTTTCTCTCTAACTAGGAAGAACCAATCATCGGGTATCATTTCATCGTCGCAGGACTTGCCACCCTTAGTGATTGTCAATGCTCTTGCCACCCGCACTTCGACCAAGATCACCAGATCTATGAAAGTGGCTACAACATCAGGATAGCCTCTGGGTATGGGTGCCTCTCCTCTCCCCCCTTTTAATTTTACATCTCTCTTGTCTTCTCCTTCATTACATTTATGTACTCAATCTATTCCATATGGTTTTCATGTATCCTCTCTTGTGTGCTCCACTATATCCTCCCTGTAGGTTTACTCTCCCCCCCCACATTCATTACCCCTCCCCCATCCACCACTTCACCTCCGATGGATAATCCAACTGATTTTTCATCCTCTCACTCCTATAACCTCTGTCCTCGCCTCACTCTTTCCCATGTCAGTTTGGGTTCAGGACCTACTCCTTCCCACATCCCTATTAAACCATCTCGGGGTCGCCACCCTAATATTTATAAGGCCATAATACTAGGTGGTCTGGACATTGCGGTTGGTAAGAAATTATCCATTTAAGGGGTCCTTAGAGCAATAAATGCCCCCCCGGATGAGTTTTTAATGAAATGCATCTCCTTCAACTATCGAGGGTTTGCTAGCCCTGTTAAGCATCTTGCCCTTAGGCGCCTCTATGACTCTGTTAAAGTGGATATTATGTTCCTTCAAGAATCCCTTGGGCCATATCAGTCCACCATTGTTTTCCTCTCATCCCTCTTTCCATCCTAGATATTTCATGCACTGAATGTCCGGGGGTGATCGGGAGGCTTGGAACTGGGCTATAACCCACAAGTTATCAGACTCATCAACTGTTGGGGAAGGGAAGGATTTATTCTAAATAAAATTTTC
The DNA here is from genome assembly GCA_034641835.2 of Pinus albicaulis. Lineage (NCBI taxonomy): Eukaryota > Viridiplantae > Streptophyta > Pinopsida > Pinales > Pinaceae > Pinus > Pinus albicaulis. The sequence continues at coordinate 333,669,210 of CM076576.1, forward strand.
TCTTAGCATTTAGGGTTTTAATTAAGGATGGTCAATGTGTATTGACCCTGCCAACATCGTCAGGAATTTTGGCTCTCCTTACTACAAACATCATTCATGCAAATAGATAACATCATTTTGGTGGGTGACCTCAATTTCTCTATGGATCATGTCGAATATTGGGGACCTAGTGCACACATGGAACCCCTCACAGACTTCTTCAGACATATATATTCTCTCCATCACCTATTTGATCCCACCATGGAATCACCATCGTATTTGGTGAAACTAGCATATTGGTGAAGCTATGATTGCCCACGGACTTGATATATTTCTCATCAAGGAAGATATGCTTCAACACTTGGTATCTTATAAACAATGGGTTGGATTTGGGGGCATTTCAGATCACTGCCCCATTTACCTTGAGATCCTTAGAGAATCCTCTAAGCCTGCTTCCCCCTACAAGTTCTGCTCAGTATGGATACAGGATGAATATTATATTAGGATGATTAATCAGGCTTGGAGCAGTGCCTTGAATAATTCCGACCACACCTTCTCGTCCTCCTTTGCCAATAAATTTCACTTGATTAAGAGAAAGTCTATCAAATGGGAAAAATATAAGAGAAGACAAAATGACCTTGACCTGACCAAGATCAAAATCCTCAAATATAGGGAAGAAACTTGGAGACTCAAAAGTCGTGCCATTTGGTTAAAAGAAGGGGATAAAAACATTAAATTCTTTCAGCAATATGCTAGAGGTAGATGAGCCATCAATACCATTTGGGAACTTGAAAATTTGGATGGTACTCCAGCTACATCCTTTGATCAAATGGAAAAATTTGGCTCTTCTCACTTCAGGAACCTCTACAAAGCTCCAGAGGAAGCCACACTGATTGAAAACATCAAAGTTGTTGGATACATCCCAAGGTATTTGGACTGGGACACTGCAAATTACCTATTCAATCCAGTCACTATGGGATAACTTGAGGCAGTTCTCAAATGGTTCAAGAAGAACAAGAATCCTGGCCCTGATGGATGGTCAGTGGAATTTTACCTAGCATTATTTGATCTTATGGGAAAAGAGCTACTAGAGGTGGTGGAAGAAACCAGGAGTACAAGTCTCTTGTACAATGCTTTTAACTCTACTTTCATTGCCCTCATACCCAAATCTAACCATCCCTCCTCTTTTAAATACTTTCGCCCTATATCCCTCTATAACTGCATTTACAATATCATGGCCAAAATTATTTCCAATTGACTCAAGCCCATCCTATATGAACATATCTCCCCTGAAAATTTTGCATTTCTAGAGAACATGCAGATTCATGAATCCATTGGGGTGGCACAGGAGGGACTTCACTCTATGCACGCAAAGAAGATCAAAGGCATGATTCTTAAGATTGACCTTGCAAAATCCTTTGATCAGACCAGCTGGCTCTATATCAGAATGCTTCTCACTCACCTTGGATTCCCCATATCGGTTATCAACTAGATCATGTGTTGCATCACCAATGTCTCTAATAGTTTTCTCATTAGTGGAACAACTACTAACTTCTTCCATGTAGAGAGGGGCCTCCGAAAGGGATACCCACTCTCCCCTCTACTATTCATACTTGTTATGGAAGGCTTGATCAAGTGCCTGATTGATGAAAGGGAACGGGGCAGGCTGGAAGGTATCAAAATCGTACAAAACTATATATTGACACGTCTGCTCTTTTTGGACGATGTCCTCATATTTATGAATGGCTCCCTAGGTGACATAACAGTTGTCAACTCAACACTGCAATTGTTCTGCAAAGCTACAGGTATGTCTTGTAATAACTCCAAATCCAATATTACCATTCATGTATGCTCCCCACATGAGACTCACTATGTTTTGCAAAATTTTCCCTTCAGTTCTATTAGATTTGAGGATGGTCTAAAATATATGGGTTTTCACCTAAAACTAGCCAACTAGAAAATTGTTGATTGGACCTGGTTGATTGCAAAGATTGATAAGAGGCTTAATGTTTGGCACCATAGATGGATCTCTCAGGCTGGTCAATTTTCACTTATTAAATCTGTCCTGGAGGCCATTCCTGTTTACTGGATGTCTTTGGCCTGGATACCTAAGGGTATTCTCAACAGTATTCATAGAATCTGTTGTCAGTTTCTTTGGAAAGGAGGGACATACTTTTTCTTGGGCAAGATGGGATATCATTGCCCTCCCTAAGAAGTGGTGGGGTTGGAGCATCAAAGACCTGAATTCTTTCTCTATGGTGTTGGCTGCCAAACTGGGATGGCATATCATAACTGACCATAGTCTCTGGACCAAGGTTGTCACACATAAATATATCCACCCATTACACCCGATTGAATGGATCAGAGGGGGGCATTAGCACAGAACAAATATCTCAACAATATTGAGAGACATCTTGAACTCCATAGATCACATTATAATTGGACTTGCATGGCAAGTAGGCTCTGGTAGGAAATTCCGTATTAGTTGTGACCCATGGTCTCGTAGTTGAAATGCTCATCTAATCCCACCAGAATTCATCCTATCATTGAACTATGTTGGTTTCTATACCCTTGAGAAGGTGGCTAACCCAATAAACACAACCATTTTCTCACAAGGATGGTTGAACTACCGTGATCTACATATCCATCAAGAATGGGAAGATGATTGGGAACTCTACTTATTCACTCTTTCTGAATCACATGTTCGAATCACTGAAAGAGATGATGAGATCATCTGGGAAATCTCCAAACATGTAAAATATACTCCTAAGGATGGCTATCTGCATATATATGAACCTTATCGACCTTTGGAACTGTGCTGGTGGTGGAGTCCATTATGGAAACTAAAATGTCCAACTAAGTCCAACTTTCTAATGTGGTGTATCCTCGGCAACAAGATCCCCACCGGGGCATACCTCAAAATCGTTCTTTCATCAACCCATCTTAGTGCACACTCTATAAATTGGCGGTGGAGGACTTTGATCATCTATTTCTACATTTACCTGTCACTCTATCTATTTGGACCCATATTTTGACAGCCCATAATCTCAACAAGAACTAGTCGGGTCCCTCTATCAAACATGCCTGGGGATCATGGTGGGATTCCTCCCACCCACAAAAACTGTGCAACCCTCCCATATTAATATGTTGGGATATTTGGATAGCTTGCAATCGATTTATCTTCCATGATCTCCTCCCATCCTGTTTGACCATAGCTACCCACATATCCACCATATACAATTTGATCTCGAATGACCCTCCTCTCCCATCCCCTCGAACCATCATCCCTAAAGAAATTGATAAATCCTTTCCGTGGGCCTATTTTGATGGATCTTCTCAACATCTTGGCTGTGGGGGGGGGGGAATGATCCTTTTCCTTACAAATCAACATTTAATCAAAGTAAATATTGGATTTGGGAGGGGTACTAACAATTATGCTGAACTATCATGCCTTAGAGCTCTCCTACAGTTTGCCCTCATAAAAAAATGCAATAGAATGCAGATCTTTGGAGACTCAAAGATCATCATTGATTGGTTCAAAAAAATTACAGCATGTCACGTGCACACACTACAGAATATTTTGGAAAGGGTATATCAACTGAAATCTCATTTTGGCTATATCTCTTGTCATCATATATACATGGAGAGGAATCAAATTTCCATTTCACTTTCCAAGGAGGAAACACACCTACTAAAGGACCAATGGGAGATACAGGAAAAAAATGATCATCAATATTATAATTTATTCCATGGGCCTTATGAAGATATACTAGGACAAAGGGCGGGTGTGCTCTAATTGCTAGTGATTCACATCACATTTTGGGTGGCATATGAGACAATTTTTTATTTATATATTTTTTGAATGTACAACACTTTTATCTACATACATACACATCACATTTTTATTTTTGGAACATTTACTAATATCTATTTTTGAATGTAGCTTTATGCTGACATACCTGAATATGCCTAATTTCATATATAGAATATAATTTTCATAATTATCAATGAAATTTATGAATTTTACTGTGGAAAAAGAATAATGTAAGTGCACAAAAATAACAATAGTGGGCTATTATGGTGCACAATAATAACAAAATGGGGAATACATGGGTAAAACAATAACAGTAAGGGGGCTACACTAACAACAATAAGGAACTACACTAGTAATTAGGGCCCTAACATGCCCCTCTACTTCAAAAAATTGTTGTCCTCAACGCTTGAGTAGTTTTGGATGCTTCTGTATAAAATTCTCATCCTCCCATGTGCAATCTTCAGTGATTAAGTTCTTCCACTTGATGAGATACTCTGAAATTGATCGATTTCGTAGTTGAAAATTTCTTATTTCCATGACTGCTTCAGGTTCCAATATGATTTTTCCTTCCTCATCAATTTTTGGAAATATTGTTTGAACTGGAATTTTTTCACCTATAACCTTGTTTAAGCATGAAACATGGAAAATTGGGTGCACTCGGGAAGATGCAGGAAACTCCAATTTGTATGCCAGAGTACCAATCTTTTGTAGCAACTTGTAAGGAAAATAGTACTTTGGCGATAATTTATTATCCTTCTTAGCTTGCTTGAGGGACATTTGTTTGTATGGTTGTAGCTGTAAAAATACCCAGTCACCTACATCAAAATTCTTCTTGCTGTGATTTTGATCTGCCTGTTGTTTCATTCGATTATGTGCCAAATTTAGGTTATCCTTTAAGAGTTGGAGAACTTGTTGTTGATGCTCGATGTGATTCCATTGCTTGAACTTTATAATTTTCTCTTAAATATGATGAGATGGAAAACGGATGATATCCATAAAGTTCCATAAATGGGGTCATTTTTGTTGAAGTGTGGAAGGAAGTGTTATACCACCATTCAGCCAAAGGTAACAAATTTACCCATTATGTTTGTTTATCAGATACAAAGCAATGAATATATCCTTTCAAAAATTTGGTCACTATCTCAGTTTTCCCATCGGAATGAGGATGATAAGATGAGCTATGAGATATTTGAGTACCCAAACAAGAAAATAATTTCATCCAAAATTTTCCAGTGAGAATGGGATCTCTATCGCTTACAATAATCTTTGGTTTTCCATGTAGCTCTTGAATTGTTTCCATAAATGTAGTAGCAATTGTACTCGCTTTAAATGGATGAGATAATGCACAAAATTGTGCATACTTGGTAAGTCTATCAACTACCACCATGATGACACTCTTTCCTTCGGACTTAGGTAAACCTATGATAAAATCCATTGAAACCTCTTCCCAACGTTGATTTGGAATGGATAAAGGTTGTAGAAGACCCGGGGTCTTAATTGTCTCAACTTTAGTCTGCAGGAAAATCAAGCATTCCGCCACAAACTTTTGAATATCATATAGCCATCCCAAATAAAATATATCTTCACCCTATGGTAAGTTTTTAAAAATCTTGAGTGTCCTAAGGGAGAGGTGTGCAATTCCAAAAGAATATTTTGTTTTAGTTGGGAATTCTTACAAAGATATAAGTGATCTTTGTACCATAAGGAATCATTTTTCCAATTAAATGTATTATATGTACTAGGATATTGCAGCAACGTTTGAATGAGTGTCCATACTTCTTCGTCATTCTTCCTTTCCTCCTATCCAATCGGGTTGGATAATATAAATGGCACAAAGAAATGCTTCCACATCCTCATCCTTTCTTAAGAGTGCATATGCAACAACATTTAGCTTCACTTTTTTGTAGATGATTTCAAATTCATAACCCAACATCTTTGTGACCCATTTTTGCTGCTCTTCTGAAGATAGTCTTTGTTCCAAAAAGTATTTAATACTATCATGATAGATTTTTACCTTGAAGTGTCTTCCCATTAGGTAAGGTTGCCATTTCTTTAGTGCATGTAGTATTGCCAAAATTTCCTTCTAATAAATAGATTTCTATAAATACTTGCCTTTGATTGGACGGCTTTCAAAAGCAATGGGTCTTCCTTCTTGCATTAAAATAGCACCAATTCCATTTCATGAGGCATCACATTCCACAATAAAGGTTTTTGTGAAGTCTAGCATAGCTAAGACTGGTGCTTGTCACATTACCTGTTTAAGATGTTCAAAGGCCTTAGTTGCTTCAGGAGTCCATGAAAATGCATATTTCTTTAATAATGTTATTATAGGTGCTGCTATTCTCCCATAATTCTTAACAAACTTGTGATAATACCTTGTTAACCGAGAAATCCTCGAAATTTCTTTATGGTTGTGGGGACTTTCCATTCCTTAATGGTTTTAATTTTTTTAGGTTCTACCTTAACACCCTCCTGAGATACAATATGACCCAGATATTCCACCTCTTGTACTCCAAAGAAACATTTAGAGTTTTTTGCATATAATTGTTTCTCATCCAATAGTTTGAGCACTATGTCAACATGTTGAACATGATCCTTCCAAGACTTGATGTAGATTATTATATCATCAACAGATACTAACACAAATTTTCTAAGGAAGGGTTTGAAAATGGAATTCATCAACCCTTGAAATGTATAAGGTGCATTGGTAAGGCCAAAAATCATGACCAAAAATTAATAATGACCCTCATGAGCTTGAAATGTTGTTTTCGGAATGTCTTCAGTCTTCATTCTAATTTGATGATATCCTGAATGGAGATCCAACTTGGTGAAATAAATTGCTCCATGTAATTCATCCAATAACTCATCAATCACAGGAATGGGAAATTTATCTTTAATATTGAGATTATTTAGCTCGCTATAATTCAGAGACGTGCGCCATGATCCATCATTATTGTGCACCAATACTACTAGAGAAAAAAAATAACTTTGACTAGGTTGAATTATACTAGCCTCTAGCATTTCTACAATCATACGTTCAATTTCTCTCTTTTGGACATACAGATATCTGTAAGGCCTGATGTTTGGAGGAACACTTCCTAGAATCAAATGAATATCATGATTATGATCATGAATGGGTGGGAGTCCTTCGGAGTTTCAAACACCTTGGAATGATTGTCCAAGACTTTTTGGAGATCTGGAGAAATAGATGATTTTTTTGTCGGAACTTCTAGTGAGCATAATTGTGCATTGATGCCTCGTTTTTATTTCTTCAGAAGCTTTGTCATGAAATTAGAGCTTATTATATTTCTTATCCTCCCTGTGATACCCCGTAATTCAACTTCCTTTCCTTCCAAATAAAATTTCAAGAAAAGTTCTTGAAAATTAAAAGCTACCGTCCCCAAAGATTGTAACCATTGTACTCCTAGTACAACATTAGCACCACCCATTGGAATAGAAAGCATTGGACTATTAAATACATATTCCCCCATGGTTATATTTATATTATGGCACTTTCCAAATAAATTTATAGTTCCTCCATTTCCCACCATCACTTGAAACTCTAGCGCTGGGTATAGGAAGAAATTCAATTCCTTTGCTACCTTATATTGAATAAAATTATGGGTACTGCCCGAATCAATAAGAACTATTACATTTTTCTTCTTGATATGTCCTTCTATATTAAGATTTTGAGGAGTGTTAATTCCTGCCAATGCATTACAAGATATGGTCGGATTCATTTCTTCTTCCTCTAGGGTTCGTTCCTAGTGTATATCCTCTTTTTTTCAAGTTTATTGTTCCTTTTCTCTCTCCTCTTCATAATCTATGTAAAATAATTTCTTCTCAGCACACTTATGACCTTTAGTGTATTTTCTATCATAAATATAAAAAATCAATCAACCTTGTGGGTTGTGGAAGTCTAGGAGTAGCAACACTTCCATCTTTATATATGTGAGTGGTAAGCTTCCTTGTTGCCATAATTTTACTTTCAATTTTTCTTGCCAACTTGAATGCCTTCTCCAATGAATCAGGTTCCCAAAGGCGAACCTCATGTTGGATTTTATCCTTTTAATTTCTTATGAAGGCATCAATCATGTGTTTCTCTGGAATATCAGATACCCTTATATTCAATTTTTGGAAGTCCTCAATGTGCTCCGCCATTGAACCCTTTTGTTTTAGATTTATCAATTGGCTAAAGAAGGTGTTGCTCTTTGTATCCTCATAATGTGCTATCATTTCCCCCGTAAAAATTTAACAAGTGATAATTTTTTTACGAGAGAAAAGCCATAGATACCATACAAATGTATTTTGTTCTAAATATAAAGTTGCAATGTGTACCTTTTGTGTGTTTTTAAAATTATGGAGATCAAAATATTACTCCATCTATAGTATCCATGTTACTGGATCCTTTTCATGAAACTTCCTCATATCGATCTTTGGAATGTGGTGGGTCTTCAATCCAACATTAGATTTTATGAAATCCTCTACTACCTTTTCGCCATTAGGAATCATTTCTTGTATCAACTTTGTCAAGCCTTCCTTCAAACCTTCCATTTATTTCTTCAAATATTCCATGTTGCCTTCTATACCATCCATACTAGCTTCCATGCCATTCTTCAAACCATCCATCTTAGCTTCCATTCCTTTCTTAAAACCATCCATCTTAGCTTCCACGCCTTTCTTCAAACCATCCATCGTAGCTTCCATGTTTCCTTCTATACCATCCATTTTAGCTTCCACGCCATCCATATTAGCTTCCATCCCATCCATCTTAGCTTCCATGCTTTTATTCAAGCTATCCATCTTAGCTTCCACACCTTTCATCTTACCTTCCATTTCATTTTTTGTTACTCTTTGTGAGAGAAATTTTTTTTGCATGTGTTCTTGTAGTTTTTATATATCATGTTGCACTTCTTCCTCTTCATGATTCATAATAGAGCCTTCTGAGGGATTAATGGGTGTTGAATTATTTTTAGGGGTCATTTTAGAACCCAATACTGATATCTATGCTTTAATATGCCCTTGGAATGCCTTCAAACTGATTTTTAAAACAAGACTTATGCAATTTTAAAAAAATACACACATTTTTCTTACTATTGAGGAGCTCAATATTGGATTTGATGCATCTCTATGATTTCGGATCCCCGAGATTTTATCTTCAGCCCTTTTTTAGCCCTCTGAATATTCTTTCCAATGTCATAGGTCTGACCTGATTTGGATTATTTAAGGAAAATTTATGCTCAATCTCCCACAATGTCCTAAATATGGATTGGTTCAGTAGAATGAACTTGTACATCATTCCATGTGCTATTTTTTCCTCCTTCGGCTCTAAAATAGATACACAGGAAACTAAAGTCTGTGTAATTTTGGCCACTTTTTACAGAATTCCAATTCGATGCTCAGAGAGAGAGTTATGACGATTTTTCCAAGATCACCTCTTTGAGATGAAATCCGGGAGCCTGCAGAAACCCTAACTTCCACAGATCATATTTCCGAAAATATTGTGAACCAAGATCTTAAATTTTTAACCGAAGTTCTTTAGGATTTCCTCGCAAATGGGTTTTTATTCTAGCATCTGAACCTTCGTAGAAAAAACATTATAGAGAAAATTCCACGATGACCTGTTTGAAGTAGTGAAACCCTAGAATCCAAAGCTCTAATACCAAATTTATGAAACCGGCTCACAAAATAAAATAAAAGAGAGATAAAAAACTTAGAAATCAGCCACTTCGAGGGGGGAACCTCCTTTACATTACATAAATGAAAAATTCTTGGATGACACAAATGACAAAACCTCCTTTCTATATATAGGAGTCGATGGGGTCACAATATAATCCTAGCTGACCTAACAATAGTAATGTAAGGGTACAAAAGTAACAATAGTGGGCGATTATGGGGCACAATAATAATAAAATTGGGACTACATGGGCACAAAAATAACAATGATGGAGCTACACTAATAACAATAAGGGACTACACTAGTAATATAGGGCCTTAACAAAGATGGTACCCGGTCAACTCGGTGTACTACGATGGCCTATGAGCAGTCCCATATTCATGCCGAGTGTGTTCAGATAACCACCTAATTCATCATTGTTCCTACATCCCCACTTCTGTTTGGCATTAAATTTTTTATGCTAGGCCATAACCTGTCTCGTTGTAGCAAACGGATCAGATTCAGACTTAGTGGAAAGTTCGAAAACCCAAGATAATGAGGCAACCAAGTCCATCCTCTTCATATCGGCAGAAAAATGTCCAACAAGGGGGCAGATTATCGCCCCCAACCACCCTCCACAAATAATCCCAGCTTGTGCATTGTGCAATGCACAAAATCATTTGATGGCTCAATGCCCATATTTACGATCACTTTGCAAATGGTACCCAATTACTCCAGTATTCCAAAGGGAGTGGAGAACCAAATAGAATCAATCTTGTCTAATTTTTCATGACAACCATCATGCTCAACATTGTACTTACATCCACCAATTTCGACCTATGTTAGACATCATATTCCCATTGGTCACCAAATACCTAGATGTAACCAATTTCGAACCTAGGCAGCCAGGCACAATGCGACATTCCCCCCTTCGTCACCAAAACCTTAAGAAGGCTAAGGAAACCAATCATCCTAATGGGGCATGAAACCAACCAAGAACAACATGTGTTCTATGCGATAGAAAGGGTCGCATGGTCAATCAATTTCAGGAACTCAAGAAACTCACTGACAGTCTTTGCATGGTCACCATACCACAGATACATCTCTCTAATCAAGAGAATATCACACATTGTTATTGCAGGATTTGCTCGCAATTCCAAAACACTATGAATTGTAAATACCTCCCAAGTTTACGAGCAGCAAGAGCATCGTTGATCTTTGACTCCCTAAAGGAGCCCCACCAACCAAGACTAAAGACTTGGAGATGGAAGAAGCGCAAAAATTCCCCAATGCCCAATCATCTCCAAGCATCCACTTCTGGCATGGAGAATAGTGTTGGTTCTCACACCATCTAATCGATAGGCACCTTTACTCCATGTACTATTTTCATGAGCCATAACCATGAAACATAGATGTGTCACATGATGAAAACATTTCAACACCTCTGTATTCAATGCCACTTCCAAGTACAGAAATGTGCGCGTACCCTTAGTACGCTGCCAGAAGAGCATGAGTTTTCTCTCAAAAAACAACCCTAACAGAAATTCTTCCACCATTTAACGCTGACGACACACAACACCATATAAAATTCATCTCATCATGCATGGGAACCATGACTTGTGTTGTCTTCTCATCTTTCATTAGTGTTGAGACTGCGACAACTACAACAATAGTAGTAGTATCATCGATGGTGCAAAGCCAACCTGTTTGCATCCTGTCAACCTCATCTGGTTCCATGGAATCAACACAGAATCATATTCATGTCTGTCAACCATTACCGTTAGGCCCAAACCAATTCCTCACTGCCTAACAGCAGCCAATTCCCCCTTAGAAATCTTGTTTCACTCTGACGAAGATATTCTAGAGGTCATGGCAGAACAATATTGTCTGTGGGACTCAATGCATCACCACTCTTTTCTTCTTCTAGAAAAAACGTTTGGGCCTAGCAGCCCAAAAACCCAGGATATATAGGACATTTAATCCAAATAATTCCTTCCATATGGAAAGGTATATTGGTTCAAAAGCACTATTCCAAAACCCGATGTGTTCGAATAAGGTAATATTTTGAATATTCTGCTAACCATTAAGGTGAATATCTCATGAAAACCAGAGAAAAATAAAGAAATCACGCTAGGGGAAGCATGCTCCCCAGACGAGGTAGTCACTTATACAAACTTATTACAAGAGTACAGGGATATCTTCACATGGGATTATTTGGAAATGTTAGGGCTTAGCCCCACCATCGTAGAGCACCACATTGACACCTGGCATGACGTATCACCAGTCCACCAAAAGAAGCGTCAATTACACCCACCCAAGGTAGAAGAAATCAATAAAGAGATTTAAAAGCTTCACAAAGCTGGGTTCATCTACTCAATCAATTACACATTGTGGGTTTCCAACTATGTACCCGTCATGAAAAAATAGGGCACCATATGAGTCTGCACCGATTTTCAAGATTTAAATAAATCTTGTCCCAAGGAAAACTACCCTCCCTTGTTTACCGACCAAATTATTGATGGTTGCACCGGTCATGAGGCCTTTTCCTTCATGGACAGATTCTTAGGGTACCATCAAATTCCATTCCAACATACGGACCAATACAAAACAACATTCACTATCCCTTGGGGCACATTCGCATATCAAGTTATTCCTTTCTGTCTTAAAAATGCTGGAGCAACCTTCCAACGGGCCATGAATTATATCTTCCATAACCTTTCTCACCTCATCTTGGCTTACTTAGACAACCTCGCCATACGATCCAAGAAACGAAGTGACCTTCTGGAGGACTTATGGTTGGTATTCCAACGATGTCGACACTACAACCTACTCTTGAACCCTCTCAAGTGTGTTTCTTGCATTAATGCAGGTAGACTATTAGAATTAATCATATCCCAACAAGGGATCAGAGTTAACCCCCTAAAGGTCCAAGAAATCAAAGAAGTTCCACCAGATAAAACTCTCAAGCAACTTCAAATCCTGCAGGGGAAATCCAACTTCTTACGATGCTTTGTCCCCAACTATGCCAATTGCACGCAAGGTTTCCTATGCCTACTCCGTTAGGACATTCCGTTCAAATGGGATGATCAGGCTCAAAATTCATTTGAGGCACTAAAATACACATTGTCTTCATCTCCTTTGATCATTCCACCCAATCACGACAAAGACTACGCCCTATATCTATCGGCATTAGACACAACCATAGTTGGGGTGTTAGTCCAAGATGGGCCAGATAATAAAGAGCACGTAATTTATTACATCACTAAGAACCTATCTGGCCCAGCTTTCAAATATGAACCAGAAGAAAAAACTTCCCTAGCTCTAGTACATGCAATACAAAATCTTTGGCATTACATCATCCTAAGGACTACAACAGCCATAGGAACTATCAACCCCATGAGATATCTTCTAACTCGTCGTCTGATGAACCATGAGTACGCTCGATGGGTAGTTATACTACAGGAATTCAACCTGCATTTTAGCTCCCCCAAGAGAAAAAAACCATTGATCTTAGCTGAATTCATCACTGACCTTCTGAGTCTAACTCAAGGGTCCCCTGTTAATGACTCGCTACCAGATGAACATATATTCTTAGTGATGAACGAGGACCCTTGGTATAGAAACATCCTCCTATTCTTGTGAACCCAAAATTTCAAACCACAACTCACCTGTGACGACTGAAGGCACATATGCCATCAATCCCCCCTTTACCTTCTCATGGAGGATGCCCTTTATCGAAGATTCATTGACACTTTTTTAGGTTGTTGTCTCACACATGACCAATCTGAGCAAGCCCTAAATAACTGTCGTAGTGGGGCTTGCGATTGTCACTCTCAGGGATGGTCACTACCCAGAAATTCTTGTGCCTTGGTTATTTTTGGCCCACCCTATTCCATGACTGCATTCAAGCATTCAAATAGTGCGATCGATGCCAATGCTTCGCCCACAAGGTGAGAGCACCTCCTGCTCCTCTGCACCCGGTCATTGTAGAAGGTCCCTTTTATAAATGGGGAATCAACTTCATGACTTGAAACCTTGCCTCATCTAGAAACCACAAATACATTATTGTAGTCTTTGATTATTTCACCAAGTGGGTAGAAGCATTGCCTACATATGACAACATGGCAGAAACTACAGCTCGATTTCTCTTCAACCATGTCATCACAGGATTCAGTGTGCCTAAGGCGTTAGTCTTCGACCACGGAAAACATTTTGAAAATGAAATATTCCAGGAGTTGTCCCATCATCTAGGATTCATACATGATTTTGTATCACCATACTACCCCCAGTCAAATGGTTAGGTAGAAGCTATTAACAAAGTACTCAAAACAATATTATAGCGCATGGTCAACAACCATAAAAATAACTTGCACCATATGGTATTTTCATCCTTATGGGCATATCGCACAACGGTTAAATATTCAACAGGATTCACACCTTTCCAATTTGTATTCGAAGTGGAAGTCGTGATTCCCATTGAATGTGAAATCCCCAAATTACACGTAGCAATCGAACTCCTTGATGATACACAACCTTTAGAACAATGGTTGGTACAGTTAGAACTCGCCGACGAAAATTGAAGAGAGTCTATGTTTTGTGGAAATACAAACCTACGGATAAGTATGCTTTCCCTAAGTGGGTGGTTCACTTAGAACAACAGAAAGAAATATATATGACCTTTTCCTTAACTGAATAGATAAAGGGAGAGAAACCTACTTGTAATATGTTTGCTTCCTCTCACCTCCCTTCGTCGTTTTCGTCACTCTCAATCCAACTTAACTCGCTTGATTGATACCTGCCATGATAAATAGAAGACAAAAACCCACATAAAGTCAATATGATCTATTCAAGTTAGAAAAATTTAATCGCTTAAATTCATAAATACACATATAATATCATTGACATGTTCATTAAGAAAGTAACAAATGTATTTATTATGAAGTAGAAGGAATAATACAACCGGTTGATAAATTCGTTGTCACTCATCCATCTTGCTTCCCATCCTCATCACACCAAATAATCTGTAATCCAGCAGCATCATAGTACATGCATAACACCTTTAAGAGTTGATATCACCTGCATAACTCTACTTAACACAAATTCTTTCTCCCTTGTGCAATAGGTTTAGTGTTATATTTATAAGTAGATGGAAGTGGTTTGACATAATGAATCATTGAATGGATTTCCTAAAAATGGATGAAGAGGTTTCCTTATTCATGGGAATAGGAGCATAAGAGGTTTAATGACTTCATGGGTTCCAAATTCGAGGCTATCAGATGAGGTGAGAGCTGGAACAACTTCTAGAATTCAATAAAAATGGGAAAGATTCCTAGAATCCAATGAATAATTCTCTCCCAGTCGACCAACACACTCTAAAATGGGCCTATATCCTCTGCAACGCAGCCTTTCATGGAAAAATATATTGTGCATAGTAGTTACAATTTTTTAGGGGTGCATTGATGGCTTGATAGGGAACTTCAATTGGAATCTAAGCAGTGAAACTTTCATGAAGGAAAACCATCAATATAATGACTTTGTTAGGGCATGTAGCAACCAATTTAGAGTATGATAGACCTTAATGAATATTGATCTTTTGTTTTTCTATGATGCCCAAATTGACCTGTAACAGTTCCCCCCTAAAGCATGAAGTCAAAAATGAAATGTTGAATGATTTTCTTTACGACGTGATGGGGAAGGACTGAAGTGGACGGTGCCCTGCATCAATTACATTACATTACACCAGGATATTTGTTCATCTTGTACATGAATTTTTGAGGGAGGCATATCCCATACTCATCACATAAAATATCATAACATCAGAAATTCCTCTACAGATATAGACCCATGATAGGATGACCATCTAAATAATGACCATCATATGGGTGATTTGGTACTTCTCTTGAAATTGCAGCTTGGATGGATGAAACTATATCTTGGGTCTTCTATCTCATTCACTCCATCGCTTAAAGTATGAGTCTAACCATGTGAATATGTGATCTGATGTTGAACATGGGAAGACACCGTCTGATTATTAGCCAATGATGTGAGCCGTTAACAGACGCAAGAGAAACCACCATTGATGATAATGTCTCTCAAGGTACTACAGTACATTCTACATGGTGTGAATAGATGATTTGATTTTGAACACCATAAAAATTATTTTACTCAAAGGCCTGTGATGATAACCTATCGCTGGAAGATAGAAACCTATTGTTGATGTAAGCAAGCTCCAAGGTACTGAAAGGTAGTTTCTAAGTCAACTTCATGGATGATGAGCTAAAGTCGACGGGAAGAAAATTGTTGCAGGAAGGCATTGATGCTTCCCCCATCAACAATACGAAACTGGA
The DNA here is from genome assembly GCA_034641835.2 of Pinus albicaulis. Taxonomy (NCBI): domain Eukaryota; kingdom Viridiplantae; phylum Streptophyta; class Pinopsida; order Pinales; family Pinaceae; genus Pinus; species Pinus albicaulis. Next base: position 333,685,006 of record CM076576.1, read on the forward strand.
GTAATGATTTTGGAGACAGAATGTGACTGATGAAGCAATGTCAGGGATGGCGGTCATGAAATGAAGGCTTGTGAGTATTGCAATGGATGAGGAATAACTGAGTGACTTCCCTTGAACATATCGGCGACACTGAATGAATTGGTAGCATTTGACCCAAAACCAAAGTGATGGATGGTATGATAGACCGTCAAGAATATTACCCAACCCAAAAATCACGGAGATGAAGTGAATAAGTGTCATGTTCAAGAGCGACTTGTTACCATAAAGTGTTTTATCTCTTTCCAATTTTACCCAGTCATTGTTGACAAATACCTCTTTATATTTTAACAATATTGAGGAGGATAACATATGCTTGATGTATGATTCCACCCTTTAAATGAATCCATCGCTATTTGATGCTTTAACGAGTCTAGAGAAGGTGAAACTCGATCTTGTCATGATGGAAAACTTCGTCGCTATTTTATCTTTAACGAGTTTAACAACAGTGAAACTCGGTCCTTTTCATATTTGGAGAGTTTAAAAAATAGATGAAAATAAAACTCCGTAAATTATTTTTCGTATAATAGTCCCTCAGATCCAAAAAAGCATAAAATAATACTTGAGAGAACCTCCTATCCATGTTCGACTAGGGTTTTTCTTTTTCGTAAACATAATCTATCCCACTCTGGAAAGGTTTAAACTTATGCTGAGTAGAGGTCATTTCAATTACTTTAACGAGCTCGAAATGACAAGTGCTCGGCAATATTTTCATATTTAGAGAGTCTGAAAAGCGCTGAAAGAGAACTCCAGTGGGGTTCCCTTTTCGCATTTAACAAATCTAGAAAAGGAGATAAAAGTGTGATTTGAATTCATTTTTCATGTTTAAAAAAGCTCGAAAAAATATGATAAAAGTATGCTTTGAATTCATTTTTCATGTTTAACAAAGCTCGAAAAATATGATAAAAGTATGCTTTGAATTCTTTTTTCATATTTAACAAAGCTCGAAAAAGAGATAAAATTGTGCTTTGTGGTCAATATCGCATTTCACGATCATGCACGACTAACTCACTACATTCAGCTGCAAACCTGCTCAAAACACCATCAAACGGATTAAAAATACCTGTTTAATAGTAAAAATGGGTAAAAACCATAGTCAATTCATTAAATACGCATTAATTAATCAAAAAGACTATTAAAATAAGAAATTACCAAGTCATTTTTACCATTTGAATTTTAGTGCTATGAGCTTGTTTTACCCTCGAACTTCAGCAGCTGATTGCGACAAATTCTATGGATCATTTCTCATGCCATCCAGACCAGGTAGAGGATCTTACCCTCCTCTTTCTTTTGAATGCATTCTTTTTCAATTTCATGCATAACTTTTAGGGCTAAATATACAATTCCCTAGGGCCAGCGCACCCTTGAATGTCGAAAAGTGTGTTGAAGAGAGATTGGAAAGAAGGCCAGTTCCTCTGCAATTCTCTATCTTTCACTCAGGGGTGTGTTGGGCGCAATTCAAAAAGTTGTATCTTTGTTTATGCCCAAAATATTCCCAGTTTTTTGCATGAAATGGATCCTAACTTAGCCTATGGTGTGATTTCATACTTTCATCGGATCAGAATGTTGATTACATGAAGAGAAAGAGAACATGAAGAATAGAATATGGTTTCTCTTAATGATCCTGGCACTGTGAGAGCCCTCAGAGATTGTGGGTTACTCAAGTACTTCTAATTGTCAGGAATGAGGCAACACATGGAACTATTGCAATTCTTAATCCGTTAATGAGATATAGCAATACAGGAATTCCACATTGGGGACAAAGTGCTCCCAATATTAGTAGGTGACATTTACTTTCTAACAGGGTTATCGAGACGTGGTGCCCCCATTTTCCTTGTGGGCTCTAGGCATGGAGGTGAAATGGTAAAGGATTACATTCAACGGTTTTGTCAACCATGAATTGAGCCTAGTAAATATGGAAAGATAATATCAAATATGTTCGTGATATGCCTTTGCGCACTCTCCTATTCACTAATGCAAAACTAGTTGGCAGTGTGACACTATATGTTGCAAACAGATCATATATGTAGTATGCACTTGAGTGTCTCGAGCCAACCGTGTTCAACTGGGTTGAAGAAGTACTCCTTCAGATGAAAGAAAAGATGACCAAGGTAAAAAGTGGTAAGTCCAAAAATATTAGTTATGGGTCAATTTTGATCACTTTTGTTTTGGAGCAAGTTCCATTAATGCAGCCACAGCATGTGACACTGGGATTAGCTAGTCCTAGAGATCCATGAATGTAGTAATGGGTCAAGTTGATGGCTAGACATGTTGGTCAGTCATTAATCTCATTTTCCACTACATTCTTCAGTTGGCTCTGAAGGCATAATATCTTCATAGAGGAGCATCCATATGCAGGGATGGATTTCGGAAAATATCCAAATTTGATTTTACCAGCTGGTGCTCAATGGGGTGCTATATGTAAAATGTTAACTATTTTTTTTGGGGGGGGTTTTTACATATTTTTTTGTATTTTTATGTTTCCAAAACTAAACTAAAGATGTTTTATGCATGCAGATGTAGGCACTGTTTGACTAGTGATTTGTGCACAGCAGGCAGGAGAACCAACAGAGCAGACTGTCGGAAGAGCAGTCCTACAGGATTTGGATTTAATTGAGACTCTTGTTGAGTTGCAGTAGCATGTGGAGGGATTGAATCTTGGGATATCGGATGCCTGAATTGAGGAGTTACCTATGAGGCTGCAGCACCATACCATTGGTGTTCCTATCCGTTGGATGAGGCTATTGTGCATGATAGCCCAAGCAGTGACCTGATATCATGAGAATCATTAGCTTTACTTAGATTTTGCTATATCTATATACATTTTGAGGTCATATGAAAAACGGGTATTGGACAAAAATTTTGTAAAAAACTCGATATAAATCTATTTTACTTTCAGTGTTTTTCTATGATTATGTGTAATCATAATCAATTGTATAATGTGAATTGAAAATATATCTTTACATATGTTTAAAATGTTTATTTAACACATAATTTGCCAATGAATCAACAAAAGTGTTAAATTTTCTGGAAATATGTTAATATTGAATGTAATCAAAATGTCTTTCCAAAAGACGAACTCTAAGGAACATGTGATGAACTATTGGGTTTCGAACAGTATAGACACTAGTAAATTGGAGTACGACAAGTTTGGAGTATAGTCTAATGATGATGTGGTGAATGCCAAGTGAAATGGCATCAGAGAGTAGTTCAATCAACCCGCTATACTCAGTGATATCGTTGGTCGATTGACCAATACAAATCCCTTCGAAACTCACTAACTCACCACTTGAAGAAAATATGGCCCATGCTGCAGAGGATAAATTATGAGTACTATGACTAGCACCATCAAAATATCCAACAAATGGTTTCGAAGATTCTGACATCTGCAAAAAATGAAAAACGGATTACTAACCATAAAAAAAAACTCTAAAATACACACTGCTACACACATGCAATCAAAGCATATCATACAGTGCTTACTACGTAAAATCAGGCATGTTAACGTTTAAGATACAGCCAATTTCGAGGCTGGGCCAATGGAATCCCATCATAATCTACTAACTCGTAGGAACCCTTAGTTATAATGCACTTGAAAATGTAGGGTTCATGCCATAATGGTTCAAATTTCCCTGTTCCTATCTTATCAACTTTCTGATCATAAATCAAGACCATGTCTCCTTCTGAGAAGGTGTGAGGCTTGACATTGCGGTCATATTTCGCCTTAATTCATCTCTTATGTGCTTCGTGGGCCAATGTGGCTTCACGACATGTTTCATATAGATGGATGAGATCTAAGTGATGTGCTTCTTCAGTGGAAGTTTTAGGTGGAAAGTCAATCGCGAGTTTCAACGATGGTATTTCTCATTGGATCGGTAAGATAGCTTCCAGACCATAAACCAGCTGAAAGGGAGTAAATCTGGTCGCATTTCTCACCAAGGTTCGATATGCCCACAAATCTTAGTACAGGATCAATTGCTAGTTTCTTTTGTCAACCTCAATCATGTGTTGAAGCATACGCTTAAGAATTTTGTTGATAACTTTAACTTGTCCATTAACTTGCGGATAATAGGGGGTAGAATTATCATGAGAAAATCCTAACTTGGCAGTTAAATCATCCATCATGTGATTGCGAAAATGTTTTCCATGATTTATGACTATGGCTTGTGGTACACCAAACCATGAAACCACATGGTTAAAAAAGAATAATGCAGCTGTGTGTCCCGTGTTTTTGAATGTAGGTATTGCCTCCGCCCACTTGGTAAAATAGTCAACAGTGACAATAATATAACCATGCCCCCCAGCTAAGCAGAGGTTACATATCATGAATTCAATGTCCCATTTTTCAAATGGTCCAAAAGATATGACAGGATGCATCTATACGGGCGGAAAGCGGGTTTTACGATCAAATATCTAGTAAGCATGACAACTTCTAGCCACGATAATGCAGTCATGAAATATGGTAGGCCAGAAGTAACCAGCATGGAGAATCTTCTACGCAGTAGCATAACCAGACAAATTTCCACCACATGCACCAGTGTGGCAATCATTTAGAAAATTTTGATCTTCCTCATGAGTGAGGCACCTACATAATATCGTATCGACACCATGACGATAAAGTGTATCGTCGACAATCATAAAATATTTGGCTTGGTATCGAATACGTCGATGTTGCAAGTGAGAGGTATCAGGACGAAAATTTTGGGTCTAGAGATATATGATGAAATATCCATACCACGAGTCAGATGACTCAATCAAAAACAAAGACTCGTCCATAATTTATGGTTTCGTAGTAGGATCAGTACTACTCGAAGGAATGTCACAAATAAGCTTAGAAAAAACCAAAGATTTATTTGACTTGGATTTGATGAATTCCAAATCAAAGTCTTGCAAAATGACGATCCATTTTGGATATTTTCCCCCCAGCAATTGCGTGACAAAATGTATGTCATAGGTTTGTAATTCGAAATCACAATGGTCTTTCGGAATAGGATATAATGGTGAAATATTTGTACAACTTTAATGGCTGCCAAAGCGAGCTTCTCATTGTATGTGTACTTAACTTTTGTATCATGGAGATTACGACTCAAATAATATATCGGATGTTCAATCCCATCTCTTCTTAAACTAAAACCATAGCAATGGTTGTATCTGTAGCGGCGAGATACAATAAATAGTCACTCTAATCATTTCTGGGATGGATTAATGATGCTCGGATCAAGGAATATTTAAGAACATCAAAGGAATATTGTGCAACCTCATCCCAATGGAAGGTTACCCCATTTTTCAAGAGTCGAGTAAATCCTTTAGCCAGTTCATTTTAGTTAGGAATGAACCTCCTTAGAAAGTTAGCCTTCCCTTGGAATGTTTGTAACTGAAGAAGATTTGAAGGAGCGGTCAAGTAAAGAATGGCATGGACCTTTAATGGATCAAGCTGAATTTTCTCTTTTGACACGAAAAATCTGAGAAAACAACCAGAACCAACACCAAACACACATTTGTGCAGATTTAGGCATATTTTATAGTGACGACATCATATAAAAATTTCTCTCAAATGTAGCGGGTGATCATCTCGTTTTTGTGAATGTGCAAGCAAGTCATCCAGATACGATTGAACTATGTGCTTAATATCATGAAAATCGTAATTCATTGCCCTCTAGAAATTAGCCCCGACATTTTTTAAACCAAAATGGAGCTTTTAATAATAAAATGTTCCCGAGGGACAGATAAAAGCAATTTTATATTGGTCCTCTAGGCGAATATTGACCGTAAAATCCATCCATGAAATAAAATATTTCACATCCGGTACAATCATCAATAATTTTCTTGATAAAGGGACTTGATAGTTGTCTTTCAGAAAAGCATGATTAACATCCCGATAATCGATGAACACTCTAATTGTTCCATGTTTCTTCATGACAAGAACAATATTAGATACCCAATCAATAAGTGGAACAGGGTAAATGAATCCAGCATGCAAAAGTTTTTCAACCTCTGCTTTAATGGTAACATCTTTATTAGGGTACACAGGACAAAGGCATTGTCGCACCGGCTTGACATCAGGGCACATTTTAATCTCATGTTCAACAATGTTGGAGTAGATGCCTAGCATCTCCTCGTATGACCATGCAAATACATCTCAAAATTCACGAAAAAGAGCACGGTAATTTTCAAGTTCAGATGGAGAACAATATGCACTGACATGAATGTTTTCTACAATACCAGGTTTGGTAGAAATATCGATAGAAATCATTTCTTCGATATTTTATGGGTTTCGCTTAGAATCGACGGTGTGGATAGGAATAGAATTCATCAAGAACTCAACAACTCAACAACTATAGGGTGATATAGTTCAGATGGATTATCTTCACTGTAATCTGGAAGATGGGATCGTTGATATGATTATTCCCATGGTTCTTCTTCCGGCATCATGGATTCCATAATGCTCTCATCAGGCTAGAATATGCATGAAAATGGATCAGAATAAGTACCAAAATCTGAAGAAAGATCAACTCAAACAATCAGCAACAATGGATTTAGATTTCACCACATAGGCCAAGAAAATTTATTGCTATGCTAGCTCAATTGGGCTTAGCGGCATCATGTTGCCCAACCTAACTACATCATAATCATTGGGTGTCTTCCTTAAGTCAGATGAAGTGGAAGATATCATGTTGAAAGTCTCTATATGTGTGATTTCTACCGATGTCACAGAAGACGGTAATGAAAAGGTGCCCATTAGGGAAGAATCCTTAAAATTCCTACACCTTTGTTCTGAAGAGAAGGTGGGGGTCCGTGAAATATGGAACACTTCCAGTTGCCTAGGAACCAGAGGCGAAGAAGGTGAGTTGGTCAATGGTTCTGATACTTCCTTTATGGGAGAAGATGATCATACGAAAATAAGTAGATACTACCGCTGCCATAGCGTAAACCCACGGTATTCCAAGTAATTTGTTTTAGTTGAGGGGTTTGTCAACAACCTAAACTTCAATAGTAACTGATTTTCCCCCTAGTTCTACTTGCAAGTTATTTAAAATTCCACAAGGCTTATAAGTACGACCGTCAAAATATTTTAACATCATAAGTTATTATGACAAATTCGGCGAGCCAAGTGACCTCCAGCAGCTCATTGACATGATGCAAGTAGATGTGCCTTCATCAATAATGATCCAGTCAATGAGATGATTAAATACATACACTTGACTCAAGAATGTTAACTCGGCTGGTAATTTTGGCACATATCCTACATGATTAAAGACAACAAGATTTGAATCCATCGGATCAATTCCATCAATCACGAACAACAAAGAATGCTTCTGGGAGTGATAATTTTGAAGTACCTCGAGCTTTGACATAGAATAATGTGATTGAGCCAGGTCTTGTACTACATTATAATTCTAAACTACTCCCTTTGGTAGTTTTATTTTTAACTCTAAAAGGACAGGTGGTAGAGCTGAGTCAAATGAGGTCGAAGTCGATGTCATAGGTTGATTTGTAGCCTAATTATTAGACGACAACAGAGGATTACTGTAATCTTTACTTCATTTTGACACTAAAACATTATTTTTGGGCTTAGTGGGGGATAGCATAAGCACTTCCGAACTGGAATTAGGATCCATTGCAAGGAAATGGGTTTCTAGGTTCGGAAATGTAAATTTCTAAACATGTTCTTTGCCATTTCAGATTAGGGAAAAAAATACTGAAGCAGATAGAACAAATAAATTGATCGATGGAAGACAAGCCAACAATAGAAAAAAGAAGAACAATGATGGCATTACGATGTATCAGATATTTTTTCAACCGTTAAAGTTCCAATAGGCTATTCATCATAAATGGTTATTAAGAACACAACGAAAGCTTGCAGGTCACAGCCCACCTAATAAAAAATTATATTCTTTCAACTAGCCCCGCGCGTACGTTGCGCCCGGCGATAAGGCCGCGGGGGGCGTAGCCTTCTGCTTGGGAACCAGCGCTCGGCGAAAATTGTTTTCGTGCGTGTCCCACCTATAAAGCAAGACCACCCATGTTTTAACAGGAGTTTTGCACATGGTTTTTGGGCATGATGGTTTTCGGCCCCTGGTATTTTGTAGATCCGGTCAAGGGAACTACGGTTATGTTCTAATCCAGGGTTAATGGATTGGGGTTTATGTATGCTTCGGCATGTATATATATGTGTTGTAACACTAAAAGGAATATAATGAAAATTCAAGCTAGTCGTCTCGATTTGGGATCCAAGGGAAAATCTCTGTGTTTATCTATTTTATGTTTTATGCTCTCACTATTGTTTATTTTCTGTTATAAGATTCATGTGTAGATAAATTCTATTCAAAGCAAACCACATTTGTATCGTAGCCGTTTTCAATTTATGCGTGTTTTTTGTCACCAGGTTTAATAATGAGACTATGTCAAGAGGAGATCGATGGATTTATTCTTGTTAAGAAGATGGTTAGCGTTAAAGATAGAGATCGAGAAATTTAATGGTCAGAGTTTTGAGTTGTGGAAGCTCAAGATGGAGGATCTACTGGTGGATAAATATCAGTGGATCACGGTAGATCTAGGTACTAAACCAATGGCAATGTCAGATGAATACTGGAAGAAACTGGATCGGAAGGCTAAGAGCACAATACGATTTTGTGTATCAGATTCAGTATTGTTGAATGTATCTGGGGAAGCTACAACGAATAATTTGTGGGGAAAACTTGGGACTTTGTACCAATCTAAGTCTCTGGTGAATAAGTTGTTCCTGCGAAAAAAGTTGTATAACCTGAGGATGAAGGATGGAGAGTCGGTGACAGAGCATCTTAACGCCTTCAATACTGTGGTAAGTCAGCTGTCATCTGTTGATATTAAAATCTCAGATGAAGATAAGTGCATCAGTTTGTTGTGTTCTCTACCAGACTCGTGGGACAGTCTGGTTATTGCAATAGGTAGCAATACAACTACCTTGAATTTTGATGACATTGTCTCAGCCTTGTTGTCGGAGGAAATGAGACGAAGAAATATGGAGGGTCAAAATGGAGATGCCTTATCTGTACGAGGAAGGTCCCAAAACATAAACAAGAATAAATTTTCGAGTGGGAGATCTAAATCTAGAGGGAGATCTAAATCTCTTGGAAAGTTTGTAAAGGTATGCTGGAAATGCGGAAAGGAAGGGAACTACAAAAAGGAGTGCAGATCTAAAGCTCCTGAGAAAGGAAAGGGATCTGATGATGCTCCTTCTGCAGAGGCAAAAACCACCTCGGATGAAGGTGGGGATGTGTATTTGGCTTCTTCTTCAAATACACATGTAGATCATGAGTCATGGTTGATTGACTCAGGTGCATCATGTCACTTCACTCCCCATAGGGAGTGGTTCTGTGAATATGAGAAATATGATGGTGATGTCTTCCTAGGGGATGATAGGAAGGCCAAAATCGTCGGACGTGGAAAGGTCAAGCTGAAGCTACAAGGTGGAAGGATTAGAACACTTCCTGGTGTTCTAAATATTCCTGCATTGGCAAGAAATCTAATTTCTGTAAGCAAGATGGATGATGTAGGTCTAAAAATAGTGTTCGAGAAATATGCCTACAACATGGTTCGAGGAGCACCGGTATTAATGCGGGGAGTTCGGACTAGAACTCTGTACAAGCTACAAGGTAGCACTATTTTTGATGGGTGTAACAGTTATGTGGTTCCTGAAAGTGGATCGGAAAGCCTAGCTATCTTTGGAGAAAAGACCATGTTATGGCATAAAAGGCTTGGGAAATATTGGAGAGAAGGGCTCTGATACTGGCATGAAATGGTATGGTAGAAGGTATGTCTAATTTCTCTCTCGATTTTGATTTCTGAACATTGTGTATAGCGGGTGCTTATAATCTAAAGAGTTTTCCTTTCCTGTGCCAAGAGGTAAATAAGATACTAGATAATAAGATACTAGAACTTGTGCGCAATGATGTGTTTGGACCTGTGTCAGTTCCATCACTAGGAAAGTCTGTGTACTATGTTTCATTCATAGATGACTTATCAAGGAATACATGGATATATTTCTTGAGGAATAAATCCGAAGTCTTTGACAAATTTAAATAATTTAAGGCTCTGGTGGAAAACCAAATAGAGAAGAAGATAAAGGTGCTGAGGACAGACAATGGTCGGGAGTTCTGCAAGAAGGAATTTGAAGAGTTCTGTAAGAAGTGTGGTATAGCACGGCAGAAGACTACTCCATACGCACCTTAGAAAAATGGAGTTGCAAAAAGAATGAACAGAACGCTGATGGAAAAGGCAAGAAGCATGCTCAGTGGTACCAGGCTAAGACAAGAATTATGGGCAGAGGCAGTGGAGACTGCATGTTACTTAGTTAACAGATCTCCTTCATCAGTGTTGGAGGATAAGACTCCACATGAGGTATGGACTGGTAAAAAACCCTCTCTTTCACATCTAAGGTTATTTGGATGTGATGCATATCTACATGTTCCAAAGGAGAAAAGGACCAAGTTGGATAATAAATCTGAAAGGTGCATCTTTATTGGGTATAAGGATGGTTTAAAGGGTTATAAGCTTTGGAACCCATAAACAAGGAAGGTTGTGTACAGCCGAGATGTGGTGTTTAGAGAGGTGAAATATGTTGTTACACATGAAATCCTACCAAAGGAACCTGAGAAGATAGAGTTTGAGCTAAAGGAGTATGAATCAGACTCTACAACAGAAGAAGATTCAGAAGAGGAAGAGCCACAAACCCCAGCTTTGAGAAGATCAGTTCGGGAAAGAAGGCAACCAGAAAGGTATAGTCCATCTACTTTTTGTTTAGGTTTTGCCTTAACTATAACTGATGATGATCCCAGAACTGTCAGGGAGGTAGTAGATTCAGAGGATGGAAAACTCTGGAAGGAGGCCATGGTTGATGAAATGACATCCTTGCACAAAAATGAGGCATGGGATTTGGTGGAGTTGCCGGCTAGAAGGAAGCCCATTGGGAGCAAATGGGTGTTTAAGAAGATGATGAATGTAGAAGGCAAGGTGGAGAAATACAAAGATCGGTTGGTAGCAAAAGGTTATTCCCAGGTGCCGGGAATTGATTTTGCTGATATTTTTTCTCCTGTTGCCAAAGTTACTTCTATTAGATTACTTTTATCTGTTGCTGCTGCATTTGATTTTGAGATAGAACAGATGGATGTGAAGACAAAATTTCTTCACGGGGATCTAGAAGAGGATATCTACATGAAGCAACCTGAAGGCTTTATGGTGAAGGGTAAGAAAGAACTGGCGTGCAGGTTGAAGTAGTCTTTGTATGGGTTAAAACAGTCACCAAGGATGTGGTATCAGAAATTTGATACCTATATACGGGGACTTGGCTTCACCAGAAGCAAGGAGGATCACTGTGTTTATTTTAAATTAATTGGTGACCGTGTTATTTATTTGTTCTTGTATGTGGATGATATGTTGTTGATTGGAAATGACAAAGAAATTATCCAAGATTTGAAGACCCAGCTGTTCTCCAAATTCGACATGAAGGATCTTGGTGCTGCAAACTATATTTTGGGCATGGAAATTAAGAGAGATCAGGAAAAGAGGAAGCTCTGGTTAAACCAGAGGAAGTATTTCGAGACTATATTGCAGAGGTTCAATATGCAGGATAGTAAACCGGTGAATGTTCCTATTCCTGTAGGTGTAAATTTGTCTGCTGAACAGTGTCCCAAGACACAAGAAGAAGAGGAGTATATGTCCCGTGTTCCATATGCTAGTGCAGTGGGTAGCCTGATGTATGCAATGGTCTGTACTAGACCAGACATTGCACATGCAGTGGGAGTATTGAGCAGGTTTATGTCAAACCCAGGGAAGGAGCATTGGACAAAAGTGAAGCGGGTTTTCAGATATTTACGTGGCACTAGTGATTATGGCTTGTGCTACCAGGGAAGACCAGGATTGGAAAGAATGTTGGACATTCATGGTTTTGTTGATGCAGACTGGGCTGGAGATCTAGACCAAAGAATATCTACAAGTGGGTATGTGTTTAGCCTATTTGGAGGTGCAGTCAGTTGGATGAGTAAAAGACAGTCTGTAGTGGCGCTTTCAACTATAGAGGCAGAATACATAGCAGCCACTCATGCAAGCAAGGAAGCAGTTTGGTTGCAGAGATTATGTTCAAGTATGGGGTTGGTACAGAAAGCTATAAGGATAGACTGTGATAGCCAAAGTGCAATTTTCTTGGCTAAGTACCCTTCTTATCATTCAAAGACAAAGCACATTGATGTTCAATATCACTTTGTTAGAGATATGGTTGAGGCTAAAAGGGTGTTGCTGGTAAAGGTGGACACTTTGAAGAATGTTGCAGATGCATTGACAAAGTCTGTAAGCACTCAAAAGTTCTCTTCGTGTAGAGAAACAATGGGTGTTGAAGTATTGGCCAAATGACTAAGCTCTCATGTGGCCCCCTGTGGAAAGAAAACAACAAGTGGGAGAATGTTGGGTGTGTGTTATATTATTTCCATGACTAGCCCCATGCGCTGTACATTGTGCCGGACGCAGCAGGGGGGTCACAGGGGGGGCGGCAGCCCCCCCTGTCGAGGTCTGGGGCAGCGCCCCGGCGGAAATTTTTTTGGTATGCGGTCCCACTCATAGGCGGACCCACCCATGTTTTGTGCATGATTTTGCACATGGTTTTGGGGTACGATGGTTTTCGGCCCCTGGTATTTTGTAGATCCGGTCAAGGGAACTACGGTTATGTTCTAATCCAGGATTAATGGATTGGGGTTTATGTATGCTTCGGCATGTACATATATGTGTTGTAACACTAAAAGGAACATAATAAAAAATCAAGCTGGTCGTCCCGATTTGGGATCAAGGGGAATCTCTGTGTTTATCTGTTTTATTTTTTATGCTCTCGCTATTGTTTATTTTCTGTTATAATATTCGTGTGTAGATAATTTATGTTCAGGGTTAAAACCTACAATTAATCTCCATGAGAAAGCCCTAACACAGATGCACCAAGAATAGAAGATAATTTCCTCCACACAATGCCTATAAAATGATCTCCAAAACTCTCCTATTTATAATCATCTGTGGGGGTGTGTGACACGTCCTTTAAGACATTTAAGTCTATATTATATTCCAAGCCAACCTTGCACACTAAGTGGAATAAATTCAAAATACATGTTCTGCTCATCCGATCAAGATGATCTTTAGATCAATCTTACACCTCTCCGAAAGAGGAATCCAATAAAAGTATCGCAATCATCATCTGAGCAGCACAACCCAGAATTTGGACCTAGTTGTCCAAAATTAACACTCCCTCTCAACTAGGGAGAACTTCGTCCATTTGTGCAACCCAAACATTGTGCGTCATCCCGCTATAACATTCTTTACTGTCATATTTATTTCAAATCGTGAGTCACAAAGACATCACACCTGGCTGACCTGAAGTTAGCTCAGAGGTTAAAACTTCTCCAAGACTCAAAAGAGTCTCATACTAACCCAAAGTTATTTTAACTGACCCGAAGTCAGTTGGAGGTCCCAGATCCCACTTCACTTGATCCTTGATCAAGTTGTTGGACACATGTCATCCTATAATAGAGAGTACAGAAATCCCCGATGCATTCATTGGTATTTCTATGGTCTCTAACGTTTCCCACCTCATTGGCCAAGATGAGGGGTACTTCCCATGAGTCCCCGACTCCATGGGTAGGATGCATGTGGGGCACAGACCAAAGAGAGGCGAACCACCTCAATGTCATCACGGTGGGGTCAGAAGCACACCAACAAGGTTTGGCAAGCCTAGCCCTGTGGTTTCTTATAGATTCAAGAAGTTATTCCCACGCCCCCTAGAGTTGTCAGAGCTCATTTTCCAACAAGACCTGGAGCTTTCACAACTCATCATCCTAGAGCTCTCACAACTCATCATCCTAGAGCTCTCGGAGCTCATCGTCCAATCGGACCCGGAGTTTTCACAGCTCATCATTCAACAGGATCGTTTCATGACTCCAAGATTGTCATGGAAGGTTAGGGACTTGACCTTCCCAAGGGCTTAGTGAGAATATTCACGACCTGCTCATAGTTCCTATATGAGCCTTATGGCGCCACATACCATGTCCCAGACAAAGTGTTACTTGATTGGATCAGTCATGAAACATTGGATTCTCGGACAACCAAATCCCACTCTGGTTATCACAAAATATAACTGTGGTATCTAGCACATGGCCGAACAACTCACTGAAGAGATTTCGTAACCAAATCACTTCACAACAGGCCATGCTTGTAGCAATGTATGCGGCCTTAGCGGTGCTCAAAGCTACCGACTTATTCTTCCTTCTCATCGAAGCAGAACCAAGTGTAAAGCAGCATGCACATGTGCTCTTGCGATACACCACACTACCAGCCCAATCGACATCGGAATATCCATGGAGTGTCCCGCTCCCAGTAGTGTATCTCAGCCCATGGTTTATCATGCCTTGGAGATATATTAATAAATTCTCAGCACCAACCCAGTGAAAAACATTCACTGCAAATCATACGTCCGAACGAGAGTTCACTAAGAACACCAGCGCACCTACAAGTTGGTGATACTCAGTAGGATTTCCCAATGCTGGCCCAGTAGCATTTCCACACAACTTCTTGAAGTTGAGCTCCATCAGTGTCGACACAGACTTATAGTCCACCATACCAAATCTCTCCAGCAACTTCCTAATATATTTTCCTTGAGAAAAGAAAACCTTTCCAGGCCTCTTCCAGACCTCTAAGCCTAAAAAGTAATGCATCATTCTTAGGTCTTCAATCTTGAACTCGGAAGCTAGCTCCCTCTTACACCGATGAATGAGAGGGTCAACACTTGTCAGAAAGAGATCGTCCACATAGAGAACCAGTATGAGAGGTTTCTCACGATCGACCTTGAAGTAAAGGTTCATATCAGAATTACTTCAAGAGAATCCCAGCTTCATCAAGTAGCTATCAATCCTCTCATACCAAGCCCTCAGTGCTTGCTACAACCCATAGAGATATTTCTTTAACCTGCATACATGTGAGCCTCTATCCTAGACTTTGAACCCCAGTGGTTGCTCCACATACACTTCTTCCTTTATTGCCCATGCAGAAAAGAGGTGTTCACATCCATCTGATCGAGACTCCATCCTTGCATAACGGCAAGGGAAATAATAGATCGAATGGTCGTATAGCGAGCCACAGGTTCAAATATATCATCATAGTTAATGATTTATGTTTGAGAGAAGCCCTGGGTGACAATTCTTTCCTAGTATTTTTCAGCACTTCCATCAGATCTATGCTTGATCTTGTAGAGTCATTTCAAGGTGACAACTGCTTTGTCCTGCGATCTTGGAACAACATTCTAGACATCGTTCTTCATAATGGACTCATATTATTCGTGCATCGCATCCTTCCAAACTTGATGCTTTACGACTTCTTCAAATGTTCCATGCTCAGATTGTACAATAGTACTCATAGCTGCTAGATACCCTTGGTATCGATTCAGCTTCTCACTTTCACGAAATTTCTCCCTTGGGGTCATATGTCTCTCAGCATCCTCGAGAGTATCCCTGAGCCATGAGGGTCTCTTCCTACCAGAAGGAGGAGGATCAATATGGTCTATTGGACCTTCAACATCGGGCAATGATTCATCCTTCGACACTTCCTGCTTCTCTATTCTTGCATCATTGTCTTCCTTGGAGCTAGGAAGGTTCATCACTTTCCGGAGGGTAGCGTCTTCATCGAAGGTGACATCATGGCTCATATCCACTTCTCTTTGACAAGACACATAGATCCTATATGCCTTTGAAGTTCTTTGTAGCCCACAAACATTCCTTTCTTCCCAGAAGCATCCAACTTGCTTCTCTTTTATTTCGGCACATGAAAGAAAACAGGACAACCAAAAACTCTAAAATGAGAAACATTAGGTTTCTTACCAGAGAAGACTTCTTTAGGAGTTTTGGAGTCCAATGCGAAATGCGGGAATTTATTTTGAATGTACACAGCAGTGTTCGTAGCTTCTCCCCGTAGAAACTTTTGCAAACCTGGGTCACATAGCATGGCATGGGCAGCCTCCATAGTGGCTTGATCCATCTTTTCAGCAACATCATTTGCTCAGGAGTTTAGATGATGGACGTATACCTCTTAGTCCAAGCATCTCTACAATGGCTCCCTTGAGTTTTCCTACAGCCCAGACATAAACATCACAGATACTAATGCCCAATATATACATTATATCACTGTTAAGGTAATTTTAGATAAGGCTGCCATCATGACACTGTAGGTATCTTTATATTTCTATCATATGTGCCACTGTCAGACACAAGTATCACTGACACAAGAACAGGTATTAATACCATATATCTCTGTCATGCCATACATCATCTATTTATATCTTACTTTTATCATACTTATCACTGTCATGATGCTGAAGATAGCAAAACAGTGAGGCCATTTATACTCTGCCATATGACACACCTACTTCCATGTAGATATACTGCTATCGTTGTTCTATGACGGTCAAGGTTATATAAATGTATAAAACTGGCATTTACCAGAAACACTCAAGGATATATTGTCATACGTAGCAGCACATAAATTTCACTGTTATGCAAAGGCTCACATCATACTGTACAGTAATATGTTGATCCAACTAATCAAAAAAACTCTTATAGCAAAAAGTGATAAAGAGACTTATGTAGAATTTATGAAAAATCCCTACTTGTTGAATAATACCCGGGGGATGATATAGTGACTACCACAACTCTTATTACTCTGTTTTGGAAGCCTTTATTGCAAGAAATTGATAAGATGTTCTTGCTAAAAACTGTTGCTAACAGACTCCACACTTGTAACTTAATGATGAGTGTTCAGGAGTACCATCAATACAAACAATGATTACTTTGTCTACAAAATTCAGCCTTCAGCCTGTAGGTGTCCTTTTGATATATAGATATCTTGTAGTGCCATATAATGTTTTCTATACTGAGAATGCAAACTATCATTCAAAAAATGTCAAATGTTGCCTATGCAAGATGCATACCACAGTACTACCTTACAATTCCAGTCACAAATCATTGCAAATTCAAGCTTCTAATAATATATTCATTAGTCACTAATATTTCATGAATTTGATTGCTACAGCGATCATAAGAAATGTTCCTTCAATCCATTTTTAGAATTACAAAGTCTTTGCATCACAAGGATAATAGCCTCTGTATCATCAAGATATTTTATCACCGACACAGAGATCAGATATTTTATACTTTGTATAACCAGGGAATAATTTTTCCAATGCTACAGGCATGCATCCAATCCTTGTCAACCATTTGCTTCTTTTCAAGGAGAAATTCTAGAATTAAGTCACAAAAGAATTTTGATTTTCAACACAGTATTCTTCATTAAATAGGGTACCCAAATCTTCTTGGATATAATCCATAAATAGATCCATAAATTAGGATGTAATATCCCCAAATTGGGATTGCTAGCAAGACATGCCTGAAAAACACATTTTTTCAGGAATGTGTGCTACAGTAAACAAGATCAGCCCTTGGATCCGTTAGATCTAATTATCTAAGACCAAAATCCAAGAGGAAATCAGAAACCAATCAAACTAGGTGAGGTAAACAGGCCTCTCACACTGAGTATGGTTGGAAAATACCCAATAATGGGACTGCAGCAATATGTCAAAAAAAATTTGGAGAAACAACAAGCTATTAACTCATGAAATGTGTTGAGAAACACATAGCCATCATTCAATGTTACAACAACAACTTATTACACCTTTTATGATTCCAAAAGTTAGGGAAATGCAGCAAATAGGGCCATAAAAAGGTTTTCTTCAGTAAATTACGCTATAATTGTGAGAAATGGGACTTGGATCCCTTATAATATACAATATGAAACTCACATCCAAAATTGGAGCAAAAAAAAAATGCCTCTAGCCAAGCTAAACAGGTCTCCCCAAACCAATACAGCTCAAATAAGCCCAAACCACATGACTTTTGCTAACAGAAAGTACTGAAACATATAACAGCGTTATTTTTATGAGGTTTTATGCAGAAAATAATGAGAAATATCAGATCTGGAGTTTACATTCATCCAATGGCTGAGAAATTTGGAGATCTGTTCCTTTTTATACAAAATGAGAATAACCCGCCAAGGGCTTCATGAAAGTACAAGTATAAAATGACAGCTCTCCAGATATAGATCTGGAAAACACATTTATATTGTAGCTCTATATATATGTAGCTGAAATGTACAATAAAGAGAAGAAGAGGTGTTATACAATATTCCTAGGAGAAGGGTTGGCCCTTTACCCAAAGGACAAGCTCAAGATCAAGGGTATTGACCCTGAAACTGCTATGCTAAAAAAAATAATGCAGTTCCTACAAGGGACTGCACTGTAGAAGATGAAAAGTACATTTTCCACATGCCAAGATCTAAAATCAAGCTCAAAGATTCCCTCACTGATCTCCTAGAGAAAGAAAATCTTCCTCCTCTAAAATACAAGCTCTAGAAGTGGTGTTTTGGTGCTTCCACTGCAACACCCTGCAACACAACCCAGCTCTCAATAGAAACTGCACTGTAGTTGAAGGAGGATGCTTGGCCTCAAGCCTGAATGTGGAAAAATTGAGTGAAATACTCCTCCAAGAGGCCTCTCAAGGTAGGAGAAGGAATTCCTAAACAGGAATGCCTTGTGCTAAACAACATTGCAACTCTACTAAACAGCAAGAGGATGCCAAATAGTCATGCAGACCAAAATCAATAATCATCAAGCTAACCTCAAATGGCTGCCATCCCCTTCCTTATAAGCTATGTGAGGCTCCTCACCTTGGGTCCCACCCATTAGGGTTTCCACATGCACATGATCAATCTCCCTCCAAAACTGCGTTGTGTCTCCATGAAGGTTCTCTTCAAAAATCACGTTGTTTGATTTGGTCAAGGTTGACCTCTTCAACCTGCTTCATCGCCTTTCACACTCAAGTGTCTCCAAGATATCTCTCATATGTTCATTTAAGCTGATACTTTTTCACATTGAGCTATTTGTAATGATGATCCACTCCTCTTCATACATGTTGTTGACTTGGTCAAACTTGACTTTGTCCACAAGAAAAAAGTCCATTTTCACACATGAGGGTGTGAAATCCAGCTACTATAATGATCCCCTTTCACACTAAGAGGGTTTTTATGTTGATTTTAGTTAAGTATGGGTATCCTCCCCCATTTATTCATCTACTAAGTGCAAAAATCAAAAATTAATATTCCCATTAGTTGCTTGCTAAAGTAAGAATATTACAGTCCTCCCCTCCCAAATGTTGCTTGTCCTCAAGCAACTGCAAGGATAGGACTGGAAAGCCTCATCCCAAGGCATGGAGTCTGAAATTTGTTTGGGAACTATCATTCCCATGTAAAACCTCCACCCCCAAGCTATCATCCATACAATATGAGTCACCCTCCCACATGGCAACTCATAAAATATCTCCTCCACCTCCAGCTCCTGCAAAGTAGGTGGGCTAAATAACTAAACATGGTAGACAAGATGGCCTACCCCATGCTTTCTTCCTCTCCACTTATGACAATTTTAGAGCATATGTTGTCCTTGGGCTGCAATAAGGTTACCCTCAAGTGGCAAGAAGAAGATTATATCTCCTAATATCCTTTCTCCCATGACATGAATCATGCTTCCCCAAATCACCCCATTCAAAATGAATGGCACATCATCACCATTTGGCATCCAAATCAGAAAAATGCTGAAGGTTACATGGTACCAATGGTTTATCAAGTGGATACAACGTATTTTTCCCAACTACTGCTTGAGAACATCATGTGGCAAGTTGTTTCTCAATGAATTACTAGCTGCACAAGTTTGCTCATCTACTATGTGGTAGTAATCAGTAATATATATCCACTGAGCACAATCAAAACAGTTATACACTTTCCCAAAGTTATGAGGAGATGGGTTATCATCATTATAAATGTTGGCCCTAATGTGACCATGTAACCCAAGAATAATCTTGCTCTTATGTAGAGCAATGCACTGTCCATAAATGGTGAAAAGATACAGATACTTAAAGGAACAATCAGTAAGCACAGAAATGTATCTATTACCATGCATATTGAGTAAACTGAAAGTGAGGTCCATGGATGAGTCCTCCCATGAGAATATCCTCATAAAAATCTGCAAAAATGAAGGATGCATACACCCTTTGGAACACTCCATCAATAGGAACATACTCTCTAGTGACAACGCTATTGGCCTTAGTGTTAAGGCTCTTGTCACTCCATGACTTCTCTCTTTGACATTCCAGATGCCAAAGCCATCCACCAAAATGCTGCTATGTGAGAAGCTCTTCCCCCTCTGTGGAAGCCTCTCCTTGTCCTCCAATGGTGAAGGGTAGCCTCTTTTCACTTTGAATGTTCCATTCCCTTCTCTGGAAATATCATGATGAGTATGGAGAAATTCCAGCCCATACTCTCCCAATAGTAACCATAGCAACAAGGACTCTTGCTACCTTCTCGCATTATCAAAATGAAAATCATGGAGCAATGATACAATGATGAACATGTGGGATGTCCCATTAACACAGTACAAACCAGCTCCCTTATACATCATCTGGGATTTATCCTTCCTCCCAAACCAAGGTACATACATGAGATACATCTCAAACATAAATACATGTGAATACATGAGACATACCTCGAACAAGGGTAAATACATGGACATAAGATTTGACATATGATGTCCAAAATGTCTTCTTATCAGCCACAACAACCATGCCTTCTTCTTATGCATCCTATCATTGATACTTAAGGCATGAGATAAGGAAATAGAAACTTTTGGGTAGTGACCATACTCACCCAAAAGCAACCAGCACAGCCATGCTTCTTGATGGCCTATATCATAGATTTGCAAGGGGTTTGGAAACCTCTTGCTCCATACTTCCATCCACTCATCCCAATGTGGGTGATGGATCTCATTATGCAGATGGTACCCTCCCATGGTAGGACACCAAACTCCTCAAATCTTTGAAGAATTTTGCACCTCATGAAATGTTGAAGTGCACCTCCAATGGGATCTCCTGATGAGACCTCCTCCTCATGCATGGTCTTCCAAAACCAATGAGGTCTTGGATCTGCTGCAATTAGAAGTCTCTCTTTGAGCTATGGCATGCTCAATGAGAGAGTGTCATCTAGATAGGAGAAAAATTTTCTCATCTCAAGATGTCTACCCTTTGACATCTCTTCCTCCATGGCTTCCTGAATGAAGCTGACATCTGAATGTTCCCATGAGGAATCGGTCCTTCTTTCTTCACTGCTACTCTTGGACAGCGCAGTGCAACCTTGCTACTCTAGATTGTTACAGTTCAAAATACCTCCTCATCAGCTCAGAGGGGAAGACAAATATGGAAGGAATACAAAGACCCAAATTAAACCTATTTCTGCCAAGGTAACGCCTTTCTATAACAAATCAGAAGCATTATAACGCATAAGACCAGTGAATGTGACATGTTAGTGGCTAGGGAAACACTCTGTTTAAACTAGAGGGCAGCATTACCCGTTGAAATGGGAAAAATGCGTGGAAAATGATTTGAATCTCCGGCTTTCCCTCACAAGAGATTCAGTTCACAGAGGAAACTGCAGAGCACTAGTTCATTATTGGTCATTTCTATAACAAGACTGAACTCCAAAGGAGGCAAAAGCATAGAGATTAAAGAAACATCTAAGTTTTTTCCATTCCAAACTAATGGAAAGAGAAAGGCAACAATGGCTTTCTCCCTCTCCTATAAGAAGGAGCTGAAGGCTCTTAATTGAAGGTCGAAGGATTGCAAAAGGTTTTTGCATACTTGTGGAATAGAGAATAGTGTTATATTGTGAAGGCCAAGAGTCAAAGAGGTTCCTAGAGAGATTTTTGACTTGGACTTCTTCACTTGAGAGATAAAAGAGATTGGGAGACTGAGGAGGGCTTGGTACAACCGATGGTTGTAACCGATGGTTGTAATCCTCCTTCTTTCAAAATCAATAGAACTGTGTTCATTTTGTCCATTCAATGCTTAATATTTTCATTGTTGTTTGAACATTTACATAGTATGATATGAATGGCTCAGATGTGTATAATTTAGAAGTTCATTATATATTTACTTGATTGATAGGATATATGTTATGTTATAAATTACACGGGTGCTTTGACTGATTGCAGGACCAAGATTTGGAGCCGGTGAAGAAGGACTCTTGTTTCGCTGCCTAGCGCTCTCCAAGGAACTCCAAGATTGTCAAAGAGGTAATTCTCTATCGCATTCCATCAAGTTATTTTAAGTTAATATGAACATGCTCATGCCATCTTTGTGAAAAACATAGCTAATCTTACTGTCTGCCTCGGGCACCGGAAAGCCCTGAGAGGGATATTCGAAAACCAACAACCCAAGCAGTTACCCTATAGCAGAATTAGCGACTCTGCTGGGGAGTTTCCCCATAGTTTCCGGACTATTTCTTCTCTCCTCTCTTCTTTCCTCTGTTCACAGACCCTTCCAACCATTTTTGATGCCCAGTAGACATATCAAACGCTCGCAGAGTTCAATTCTGTTTCTGTTTGATCAATTGAAGAAATTTTCCCTGGCTAACGCTACCTTTGTAGGTTGTCCAGTGCATTATAATGCTGTCTCTGATTAAATACAGTGCGTTAGTCGCTGTCTTTACTCACAGACAGAGCGTTAATCAACCAAAACCTTGTTGTTCACTGCTGTGATGGTGTTTTAGTTGCAGAGTTTTTTGGCCATCAGTACCTTTTGCTAACTGAATCCCTGTGCTTGTCTGCTAAGATGGCATTTCTATTTGTTTCTCTTGTTTGAAAAGTCAGTGTCCAAAGCATTTACTTTTTAAGAGAAATTTTTTTTATTTATTATTTTTCTGCATCTAGCTGAGTTTATTCTGAAATTTTCAGTTCATAGACTGTTTAAAAGAGGTAGATAGAAGTCTGAATCTTTAAAAGTTGAACTGAACTATTTGAATGTTAGTGCATGGATTTTGAAAAGAAACCTCTCCCTGTAGAAACACTCTTCATCGAATTTAATATCTAGAGCATGTTTTGCATGGTTTCTTGAGTCAGAGTCTCGTCACATTTCATACGTCCACTCCCCCTCCGCAAGACTAATAATCAAGTACACTAAGAATAAAGCGATAATAAAATCAATCATTACTCTTTTTTTGAGCTCACACAAACAGTAGTTCAGGCTAGGATCTTGGGTTAGGAACAGTGAAAAAACTACCCAAGATCTCAAAACTTGAAACTAGAGTCATTAATGAGCGAAATCCTACTACACTCATATTATCAGGACCGTTCCTTTACCGGAGCTCAGCGCGAGACAACACTTGGGTGCACAAGAAGGTAGCCCACCTTCGACTGCATCCGGTGGGTGTGTTATATATTGGGTTTCCCTTCAGGGATGTCAAAACTAGATTGGGGATCTAGGTATTCTGCCCATATAGCACACCATCCTTGACCGTGGACCCCCCTGATGATGTCTGTGATTTGAGGTATCTTTAGTGGCCATAATTTTTAGGGACTTACACAAGGTGATTGGGATGGGCTCTCCTGGTACCTGAAACAGACGGACCCACTCTGTCTTCATTCTTTAGGAGGGTACTCATCTTCACGAGAGTGCTTACACCTATCGTCTGAGGTTCGGGCGAAGCTCTAGAGTGACCATAACTGTACTTTCGACCATCCCTCTCTGTATACTATTGTGATACTGGATTTCATCACCAGTAAACGGTAGTACTCAGACAGGGCACCCTATTCTGGCTGCTTGCTGTTTGATTTTAGAGAGTCCTTTTTTTTATTTTTTTAGGTGTGTGGTTATTGTCACAGAGACTTTATAATACATCACAATTTATTAAAATTTGTTAAAATTAAGCAGGTCACCGTGGCGTCCCCCAACCCACACCGTCTGTCTAGACGACAGCAAGGTCTACCTCCTCTAACTATTGAGGAAGAACTGAACCTTGGTGAACCCGTGCCTTCTACGGAAGAGTAGTCTCCACTGACTAATCTTGATTATCACATAGCCTCATATCATTCGGAATTTCCGGAGGACCCTTTCACTGAAGGGGTTGTACCTCATTACAATCATCCGCTCACTGATCTATTGGGGCCTGTGATAATTCAGATTCCACCATGCCAAGATATGTCTTCGGCCGCACCAACATCCATTTCACCACCGGCATCCACAGGGTCGATGTCAATGGCAACCATCCCAGGTTCGCCACCATCCTCCCCACCGGTGATCAGCTCTATGCCATCACTGGGTAACCCCAGTAGTCAACATATACCTACTCCCAACCCTATGGTCATCACAACTGTCAGTATCTTGCCGAATCCTTCGGCATCTACTCCTACCGTGACCACGTTGGGACCCACGGTAGCTCCTCCCACGAGTATGACTACTTCGGTACCTTTTAGCAATCCTTTTGGTTGGAACCCTCTGCTGAGTTCAAACCCCTTGGCCTCTATGCCAGGGGGCAGTGTCACCAGCATGCAGGTAGTAGGGAACATTTCACTTCCTCTGCAATCCTTAGGAAAAATAGGACAACCTATTGTTAATACTCTTCCCTTAAGTGGTTCAAATACAGGTGTAGGGTCTATGCCGTTGCCAAACTATGCAAGTAGTAGCATGCCTCCGGGAAACTCTATTGCATCCATTTGGACTAACCAACCCCAACCTCCATCTAGAATGGGAGGGCACTTTTATACTGGGGGCAACCAACAGTTCACCCCGCAATACAACATGCCCTATGGACAGCAACCGTATGTCCCTACTCCTCCGCCTATAGGAAGTTTTTACCAAAGTCCTACTTATCCTCCTGGTAACACATTGATGGGTGGACCCTATGGTCTAAATAGTCAGCCCATACTGCCTTGGTTAGATTCGTGGGCAAATCCACAATTGCCATTCTTAGCAGCTTTGGACATCCCCGATATCCATAAACTGACTAATGATCCCATCAATCACAACCCGCTTTGGCCTCCAGTACCGCATAAGATTCCTTCCGACATCCCGAAGTTTGACGGGAAACAAGGGGACGACCTAGCCGCACACATCACTACCTTTCACCTATGGTCTATATCCAATTCCATGGTAGATGATAGTGTCCGACTTCGACTGTTTCCCTGCACACTTACAGGAAATGCTACCAAGTGGTACATTGAATTACCACGCGCCACCATCAATACGTTTGGTGCTTTAGCAACGGAGTTTCTAAAGAACTTCCAACTACCAATTAGATTTGAAACCGGAACGGAACTATTAACTTCGCTCCGCCAAGACACCGCCACCCACATCTCCGATCACATTCATGAATGGAGACGTAGGAGGAGGCTAGTCAAAGTGCCAATTCCGGATCATCTCTTAGCCAATTGGTTTTGCAAGTCTCTCTTACCCCACATAGCTAAAGACATTGGCCTTTCTGGTGCAGTTACAGAAGATCAATGCATTCGCCGTGCCCAGCATTTAGATTTAATCTACTCACAATCTGGCACGCTGTATGATTTGCTCCCCCATGCCCCTGGCAACCCAAATCCTCCGGCTACTCAGAAAACCGGAGCTCATGCCGATGGTCTCGTTGGCACGATCTCTGGCGTAGCCACAAAGCAGTCTCGGGGGCAAGCCTCCCAGCCATCTTTGGCTGCCACCACCCCTCACCAAATGACTACTCTTCCCACCGCTGAGGTAAATTCGGTGCAAACCTCACAAAAACGTAGCGGGAAAAATAAGAAGAAAAAGAAAAAGTCATCTTCTTCGGAAGAGCAGTCGGATAATCAGAATAACCCTAATCAGAAAAACGCTACCAAGAATGACAAAGGGAAGGATAAACCCATGAAATTTCCTTGCAAAATCTGTGCGGAGGATCACTTGACATACAAATGTCCTCGGCTGCAGGAATGCACCGATTTTATTGCCAACAAGGATTCTGGGCGAACACCTATCGTTCTTCATAATCCTTTCCCTAATCAACAGCAGCAACATCAACACATGGTTGACAATCCACCGAAACCCCATCAACGGGGCAATGGTGGTTCATATCCTTCTATTGAAGGACCATCTGCCATTTATGGCATTGAGAGTGTTGACCTTAAAACTCGAGCTAAGCTTTATGGAAGCCCTACCATAGATGCTCAAGAACCTGGTACTAGTTCAAATCCACCGCCGCCAAACGATTTGCATATCGAACGGCCTACTGCTGACCCCGTGATTCGTCCCCCCAAAGGGACACTTCAACGCACGACTCATAACACCTTTGCACGTGCAGCCCAAAACTACAACATTGTAGAAGATTTGGCGCAGGCACCGTCAGCTATGTCTGCTCTCGAAGTATTACAAACCTGTCCAGCACAAAGGAAATCCTTGCTTTTGGCCATTGGTGGAATAGACCCCCAAGATTCCATTCTAGCTATCTTTGATATGGAAAAGGCTAAACCTCGCCTCTCACACCAACTCGCATTCCAGGTGCAGGTTGTGTCGAAAGGGAGACCAATCCATCGCACTGTCATAGACGAAGGTGCTTCGGCTTGCGTTATGTCACAAGCTTGCTGGCTCAATTTAGGTTCTCCTACCCTCACCCCGCCATCGAATTCCCTCAAAGCTTTCGATGGCCACACTTTCCTCCCAAAAGGATACCTTGCTAGCTTTCCCATCACTCTGAGTGGGAAAACGGTAAATGTGGATGTTGAAGTCGTAGAGCACCATCTAGACTATAATCTATTGCTTGGTCGCAGTTGGTCTTATGCCATGACTTCCATTGTGTCTTCGGTCTTCCGACTCATCCTATTTCCATTGGATGGGAAAATAGTCACAGTGGACCAGCTATCCTTCTGCACCCCTGATTATGCCACGTTACCAAGTAGCACTGTACCCCTTATAGGAGGCTTTCTTGACTCTTACGTCAGTATCGGTACCAGTCTTCTAAAGGCATCTTCCCTACTGGGTTGTTTTCCTCTCCCGCCACCATTGATCCCAAACACGGTTGCAATGATATCCACCACTTTGGATGGCTCTATCGACCCATGGATCATCCCGGCACCTTCAGACATTGATTCCTATGGAGATCAGATTCCGCTTTCGCCAGCCGAGTTGGCTTATCAAGCCATCCAAACCGCATCTGAACCCTCCACTACTATGGTTTCGACCAAAGGTACAAACCTCCCTCCCATCACTGTTCTCTCTAAGGATCTCCTCAATGAAGTCTTGCCTACAGATGAAGCTATTCGAGAGATCATGTCTCTAGAAGAACGACCTTGGGGAGAGTTTCACCATCGCGCTTCGATGATTGACTCGGAGGCGATAAAAACTGAAATCCCATCCTTTGACCGACCTGAGGTGGTTCCCTCTGCTTATACGACTGTTCAAACTATCGATTCAGAAGGGAACATGGGTAATATTTCTAAGACAATGCTCATTAATATCTCGATCAAAACGGGTATCGTGGAAAATATCCAGATTGGAGATGACTGCAATCCCAAGGAAATTGCGTGCTTCACATCCCTTTTCAAGGAATTCCGCGATGTTTTTGCTTGGTCTTATGACGAAATTCTCGACATTGATCCTTCTATTTACGAGAAAGAGATAAAGAAATTTCGAGCGTTCTTTTTATGGTATTTTTCTTGCTCGTTAATCCGAAAAACCTTGAGTCTTCTTCTTCGGGCTCGTTAAACTTACACGAAGAAACTTCGAGCATTCTTTTTACGGTATTTTTCTTTCTCGTTAATCCGAAAAACCTTGAGTCTTCTTCTTCGGGCTCGTTAAAATTACACGAAGAAGCTTCAAGCGTTATTTTTACGGTATTTTTCTTGCTCTTTAATCCTAAAAACCTCGAGTTCCCTTCTTTGGACTCATTAAAATCATGAAGAAACACCGAGCATTCTTTTTAGGAACCTTTTTCTCACTCATAAAACTGAAAAAACCCTGAGTTGACTTTGTCGGGCTCGTTAAACTACCACGACAGAGAGCAAGGAGCCATTCTTTTCCTCTTTTTCAAAATATCTTTAAACCGAAAAAGTAACCGAGTTTTCTCCGCGTGACTCGTTAAAATTTCACGGAGGGCACCGAGTTTTTCTTTGTTGGACTCGTTAAAATTTCACAAAGAGTATTGATTTTACTCTGTCTCCTCGTACTCATAACAAAATGAGGTAGACGTCCATCGAACACAGATTTCTCACTTTTCCGGCTTCAATGGACTAACTCACGGAAAATGAACTGTTTCGGGCTTACTATTACCCCTTTTCCATGCCCAGTTATCAAGACATGACAAAGGTACCCTAATGGAGTCGTCTTTTATGATATTTTTCAGACTCTCTAAACATGAAAAATTCACCGAGTTTGCTCGTCTGGACTCGTTAAACCTAATCAGATGGGGCACAGAGTATCTTTCTTGACATTTTTTAGACTCTCTAAACATGAAAAATTCACCGAGTTTACTCATCTGGACTCGTTAAACCTAATCAGATGGGGCACAAAGTTGTCTTTCCTGACATTTTTTAGACTCTCTAAATATGGAAAATTCATCGAGTTTACTCGTATGGACTCCCTAAACTTAATCAGACGGGGAAAAATTTGGACAAAATGGATACTACCTCTGTTACATTTTCAAAAAGGTCGATTTGGCAGAAAAATTCTTGAACATGGCACTTCCCGGAAAACTCTTTCGTAGTTAGCCGAACCCTACCATCTATGAGTATTAGCCTTCATTTCCCAGTGTCCCTACACCGGTAAAATCCTAACACACTCTTTTGTTTTCATCAAGCTTCAGCTGCCTAGTACCCTACTAGAGTGCCTTCTATTTTTCAAGAAGATCTCACTATCTACTGCTCCTATTATCAACCAAACTGCTCATTATGCTAGAAATTATTTGTCGTCCGACGTTCCCATTTACTCTTCATTATCTCAATCATAAAAAAAATTAGTTGGTTTCCGTTTCGTGTTGACTGATGTAGGACGCCTCAGTGCCTACCTTTCAACAAATCACTTCCTATCGACTTCAACATCTTATCTAGGAAGTTGATCCAGAAACCCATCAGTACCCGGATACTTGCAGACATCAGTGGCAGGTAGTCTTGTGTTTGATCAAGGGTCTTCATCATTGGCTCTTGGTCGAATGATTCTACGAGTGTTCGACTTCAACTTATTTTATTCACACTCGCTAGATTGTACTGGGCATCTTAGGGACCATCATCATTATCGGTGGCCACCTTCGCGTCTGTTAACAGTTTTCATTATCGACTGGTAATCAGATGATTTCTCACATGTTCGACGACAACTCCTTCATTCACATGTCGATGAATATGCAGTTTAAGTGAATCAGCGGTCAAGACCTTGGGGCAAAGGCTACATCATTAAAATTGTGTTTCCTTCCCCAAGTTGCGATATTGTTTATGGAGACATCTTCTTCAGCTTGATCATGTTATGACAGACACTTCCACATTGTGCCTATCAATGGATAGATTCTTCATATCTCTATTCTAAGAGAAATCATGTTGTTTAAGCTACTGAGCATGGGAAATGCCTGACTCAAGGCAGATACTATATTTTCTGACATATGTTCTTGTTTCATGTTTTCCTCAGTCTTTCAATCTCTTTATCTCTATACAAATTATAAATTATTTCGGCCATCGTCTTCATCTCTGACCTCACACTTTAGGGGGCATCTGTTACAGGTCAAAATACCTCCTCATCAGCTCAGAGGGGAAGACAAATATGGAACGAATACAAAGACCCAAATTAAACCTATTTCTGCCAAGGTAATGCCTTTCTATAACAAATTAGGAGCGTTATAACGCATAAGACCAGTGAATGTGCCGCGTTAGTGGCTAGGGCAATGCTTTGTTTACACTAGAGGGCAGCGTTACCCGTGTTTTAAGTTTGAAATGGGAAAAACGTGCGGAAAATGATTTGAATCTCCGGCTTTCCCTCACAAGAGAGTCAGTTCACAGAGGAAACTGCAGAGCACCAGTTCATTATTGGTCATTGCTATAACAAGACTGAAATCCAAAGGAGGTAAAAGCATAGAGATTAAAGAAACATCTAAGTTTTTTCCATTCCAAACTAGTGGAAGGAGAAAGGCAACAATGGCTTTCTCCCTCTCCTATAAGAAGGAGCTGAAGGCTCTTAATTGAAGGTCGAAGGATTGCAAAAGGTTTTTGCATACTTGTGGAATAGAGAATAGTGTTATATTGTGAAGGCCAAGAGTCAAAGAGGTTCCTAGAGAGCTTGTTGACTTGGACTTCTTCACTTGAGAGATAAAAGAGATTGGGAGACTGAGGAGGGCTTGGTACAACCGACGGTTGTAATCCTCCTTCTTTCAAAATCAATAGAACTGTGCTCATTTTGTCCATTCAATGCTTAATATTGTCATTTTTGTTTGAACATTTACATAGTATGATATGAATAGCTCAGATGTGTATAATTTAGAATTTCATTATATATTGACTTGATTGATAGGATATATGTTATGTTATAAATTACACGGGTGCTTTGACTGATTGCAGGACCAAGATTTGGAGCCGGTGAAGAAGGACTCTTGTTTTGCTGCCTAGCACTCTCCAAGGAACTCCAAGATTGTCAAAGAGGTAATTCTCTATCGCATTCCATCAAGTTATTTTAAGTTAATATGAACATGCTCATGCCATCTTTGTGAACAGCACAGCTAATCTTACTGTCTGCCTCGGGCACCGGAAAGCCCTGAGAGGGATATTCGAAAACCAACAACCCAGGCAGTTTACCCAATAGCATAGATAGAAATAAGTGATGATCCTGGGTCATGCAACAACAGATTTCCACAATCTCTTAAAAGGTTTTTTGCAATATTAGGAAGTGGAAATTCAATCATACCTTGTTGGGCTTTGGGAACACTTTTCATGGCTGCAAGAGTTCCTTCTTCTACCGTGTTGGCTCCCTCAACTGCTGATGTTGAAGGCTTCTCCTCCAAGGTTGTGACAGTGTTGATCAAAGTCTCCTCAAGAGTTGGTGAGGGCTCCTCCCTCTTTGATTGTTCTTCATCAAATCTCTTGATCATCCTCTAAGTGAAATCTACAAGAGTAGATACTCTTGCATGACTTATGTGACTGAACCACCAAGTGCTTGCTTTTCCCTTCATGTGCAGCACTGCATTCTCTACTGCTTCTCTTTCTACCACTGGATACAGTAGGAAGAATGCTTCAAGTCTTCTTGCCTAAGCTCTTGCTGCAGTGTCTCCTCTCTTCCTCCAGTTGAATGAACTGTGGAAAGGCTAGAGTCTCCTTGAAGGCTCTAGGTTGAGACTTGTACTCAACAAGGTATTCACTTAGAATCTGATGATCTAATTTCCTTCCATGCTTCTGGTCTTTTCTTCATGAGAATAGGAAGTGCATGGTTCTTCCTCTTCTTGAAACCCTCAAGGAGTTTCATGCCATCTCTTCTCCTCCATCAGCTTAACCTCCTGGGAGAGTTTATTTTTGGATCTAAAAAGTGATGAGAGTAAACTCATCCTCTCCATCATTCTTATCTTGCTCCTTCTGATATCTGGAACTCACCGGCTGAGCCAAATATCATGCTCTGATACCACTGTAATATCCCCAAATTGGGATTGCTAGCAAGACATGCCTGAAAAATGAACTTTTTTAGGAATGTGTGCTACAGAAAACAATATCAGCCCTTGGATCCCTTAGATATAATTATCTAAGACCCAAATCCAAAAGGAAATTAGAAACCAATCAAACTAGGTGAGGTAAACAGGCCTCTCACACTGAATATGGTTGGAAAATACCCAATAATGGGACTGCAGCAATATGTAAAAACAATTTTGGAGAAACAACAAGCTATTAACTCATGAAATGTGTTGAGAAACACATATCCATCATTCAATGTTACAACAACAACTTATTACACCTTTTATGATTCAAAAAGTTTGAGAAATGCAGCAAATAGGGCCATAAAAAGGTTGTCTTCAGTAAATTATGCTATAATTGTGAGAAATGAGACTTGTATCCCTTAGAATATACAATATGAAACTCACATCTAAAATTGGAGCAAAAAAAAATGCCTCTAGCCAAGCTAAACAGGTCTCCCCAGACCAATATAGCTCAAATAAGCCCAAACCCCATGACTTTTGCTAACAGAAATTACTGAAGCATATAAAAGCGTTATTTTTATGAGGGTTTATGCATAAAATAATGCAAAGTAGCAGATCTATATTTTACATTCATCCAATGGCTAAGAAAATTGGATATCTCTTCCTTTTTATACAAAATGAGAATAACCCGCCAAGGGCTTCATGAAAGTACAAGTATAAAATGACAGATCTGCAGATATAGATCTGGAAAACACATTTATACTATAGCTCTATATATATGTAGCTGAAATGTACAAGAAAGAGAATAAGAGGTGTTATACAATCTTCCTAGGAGAAGGGTTGGCCCTTTACCCAAAGGACAAGCTCAAGATCAAGGGTCTTGACCCTGACACTGCTATGCTAAAAAAAATAACGCAGTTCCTACAAGGGACTGCACTGTAGAAGATGAAAAGTACATTGGCCACATGCCAAGATCTGAAATGAAGCTCAGAGACTCCCTCACTGTTCTCCCAAAGAAAGAAAAGCTTCCTCCTCTGAAATACAAGCTCTAGAAGTGGTGTTTTGGTGCTTCCACTGCAACACCCTGCAACACAACCCAGATCTCAATAGAAAATGCACTGTAGCTAAAGGAGGATGCTTTGCCTCAAGCCTGAATGTGGAAAAATGAAGTGAAATACTCCTCCAAGAGGCCTCTCAAGGTAGGAGAAGGAATTCCTAAACAGGAATGCCTTGTGCTAAACAACACTGCAACTCTGCTAAACAGCAAGAGGATGCCAAATAGTCATGCAGACCAAAATCAATAATCATCAAGCTAACCTCAAATGGCTTCCATCACCATCCTTATAAGCTATGTGAGGCTCCTCACCTTGGGTCCCACCCATTAGGGTTTCCACATGCACATGATCAATCTCCCTCCAAAACTGTGTTGTGTCTCCATGAAGGTTCTCCTCCAAAATCACGTTGTTTGATTTGGTCAAGTTTGACCTCTTCAACCTGCTTCATCCCCTTTCACACTCAAGTGTCTCCAAGTTATCTCTCATATGTTCATTTAAGTTTATCCTTGTTCAGATTGAGCTATTTGTAATTATGATCCACTCCTCTTCATGCATGTTGTTGACTTGGTCAAACTTGACTTTTTCCACAAGAAAAAAGTCCCTTTTCACACATGAGGGTGTGAAATCCAGCTACTATAATGATCCCCTTTCACACTAAGAGGTTTTTTATGCTGATTTTAGTTAATTATGGGTCTACTCCCCCATTTATTCATCTACTAAGTGCAAAAATCAAAAATTAATATTCCCATTAGTTTCTTGCTAAAGTAGGAATATTAAAGTCCTCCCCTCCCAAATGTTGCTTGTCCTCAAGCAACTGCAAGGATAGGACTGGAAAGCCTCATCCCAAGGCATGGATTCTGAAATGTGCTTGGGAACTATCATTCCCATGTAAAACCTCCACCCCCAAGCTATCATCCATACAATATGAGTCACCCTCCCACATTGCAACTCATAAAATATCTCCTCCACCTTTAGCTCCTGCAAAGTAGGTGGGCTAAATAACTGAACATGGTAGACATGATGGCCTACCCCACGCTGTCTTCCTTTCCACTTATGACCATTTTAGAGCATATGCTGTCCTTGGGCTGCAATAAGGTTACCCTCAATTGGCAAGAAGAAGATTAGATCTCCAAAGATCCTTTCTCCCATGACATGAATCATGCTGGCCCAAATAACCCCATTCAAAATGAATGGCACATCGTCACCATTTGGCATCCAAATCAGAAAAATTATGAAGGTTACATGTTACCAATGGTTTATCAAGTGGATACAATGCATTTTTCCCAGCTACTTCTTGAGAACATCATGTGGCAAGTTGTTTCTCAATGAATTACTAGCTGCACAAGTTTGCTCATCTACTATGTGGTAGTAATCAACAATATATATCAATTGAGCATAATCAAAACAATTATACACTTTCCTAGAGTTATGAGGAGATGGGTTATCATCATTATAAATGTTGGTTCTAAAGTGACCATGTAACCCAAGAATAATCTTGCTCTTATATAGAGCAATGCACTGTCCCTAAATGGTGAAAAGATACAGATACTTAATGGAACAATCAGTAAGTACAAAAATGTATCTCTTACCATGCATAATGAGTAAAATAAAAGTGAGGTCCATGGATCAGTCCTCCCATGAGAATCTCCTCATAAAAATCTGCAATAAGAAAGGATGCATACTCCCTTTGGAACACTCCATCAATAGGAGCATACTCTCTAGTGACAGCGCTATTGGCCTTAGTGTTAAGGCTCTTGTCACTCCATGACTTCTCTCTTTGACATTCCAGATGCCAAAGCCATCCACCAACATGCTGCTATGTGAGAAGCTCTTCCCCCTATGTGGAAGCCTCTCCTTGTCCTCCAATGCTGAAGGGTATCCTCTTTGCACTTTGAATGTGCCATTCCCTTCTCTGGAAATATCATGATGAGTATGGAGAAATTCCAGCCCATAATCTCCCAATAGTAACCATAGCAACAAGGACTCTTGCTGCCTTCTCACATTATCAAAATGAAAATCATGGAGCAATGATACAATGATGAACATGTGGGATGTCCCATTAACATAGTAAAAACCAGCTCCGTTATACATCATGTGGGAGTTATCCTTCCTCCCAAACCAAGGTACATACATGAGATACATCTCAAACATAAATACATGTGAATACATGAGACATACCTCAAACAAGGGTAAATACATGGACATAAGATTTGACATATGATGTCCAAAATCTCTTCTTATCAGCCACAACAACCATGCCTTCTTCTTATGCATCCTATCATTGAGACTTAAGGCATGAGATAAGGAAATAGAAACTTTTGGGTAGTGACCATACTCACCCAAAAGAAACCAGCACAACCATGCTTATTGATGGCCTATATCATAGATTTGTAAGGGGTTTGGAAACCTCTTGCTCCATACTGCCATCCACTCATCCCAATGTGGGTGATGGATCTCATTCTCTAGATACTTGGTATCCTCCCATGGTAGGACACCAACCTCCTCAAATCTTTGAAGAACTTTTCACCTCATGAAATGTTGAAGTGCGCCTCCAATGGGATCTCCCAATGATACCTCCTCCGCATGCATGGTCTACAAAAACCAATGAGGTCTTGGATCTGCTGCAAGTAGAAGTCTCTCTTTGAGTTGTGGCATGCTCAATGAGAGAGTGTCATCTAGATAGGAGAAAAATTTTCTCATCTCAAGATGTCTACCCTTTGACATCTCTTCCTCCATGGCTTCCTAAATGAAGATGACATCTGAATGTTCCCATGAGGAATGGGTCCTTATTTCTTCACTGCTACTCTTGGATAGCACAGTGCAACCTTGCTGCTCTAGATTAGCAGTAAGTGATGATCCTGGGTCATGCAACAATAGATTTCCACAATCTCTTAAAAGTTTTTTTGCAATAT
Source organism: Pinus albicaulis (assembly GCA_034641835.2). NCBI lineage: Eukaryota > Viridiplantae > Streptophyta > Pinopsida > Pinales > Pinaceae > Pinus > Pinus albicaulis. Next base: position 333,720,554 of record CM076576.1, read on the forward strand.
TAGAAAGTGGAAATTCAATCATACCTTTTTGGGCTTTGGGAACACTTTGCATGGCTACAAGATTTCCTTCTTCTACTATGTTGGCTCCCTCAACTGCTGATGTTGAAGGCTACTTCTCCAAGGTTGTGACAGCACTGATACAAGTCTCCTAAAGAGGTGGTGAGGGCTCCTCCCTCTCTGATTGTTCTTCATCAAATCTCTTGATCATCCTCTGAGTGAAATATACAAGAGTAGATACTCTTGCATGACTTATGTGACTGAACCACCAAGTGCTTTCTTTTCCCTTCATGTGCAGCACTACAATCTCTACTGCTTATCTTTATACCACTGGATATAGTAGGAAGAATGCTTCAATTCTTCTTGCCTAAGCTCTTGCTGCAGTTTTCCCATCAAAAATGGACAATAGAAACCTATTGCCCTTGATTTCTCCCTTGCTGCAGTGTCTCATCTCTTCCTCCAGTTGAATGAACTGTGGAAAGGCTAGAGTCTCCTTGAAGGCTCTAGGTTGAGACTTGTACTCAACAAGGTATTCACTTAGAATCTGATGATCTAAGTTCCTTCCATGCTTCTGGTCTTTTCTTCATGGGAATAGGAAGTGCATCGTTCTTCCTCTTCTTGAAACCCTCTAGGAGTTTCATGGCATCTCTTCTCCTTCATCAGCTTAACCTCTTCAGAGAGGTTATTTTTGGATCTAAAAAGTGATGAGAGTAAACTCATCCTCTCCATAATTATTATATTATTCCTTCTGATATCTGGAACTCACAGGCTGAGCCAAATATCATTCTCTGATACCACTGTAATATCCCCAAATTGGGATTGCTAGCAAGACATACCTGAAAAATGCATTTTTTCAGGAACGTGTGCTACAGAAAACAAGATCAGCCCTTAGATCCCTTAGATCTAATTATCTAAGACACATATCCAAGAGGAAATCAGAAACCAATCAAACTAGGTGAGGTAAACAAGCCTCTCACACTGAGTATGGTTGGAAAATACCCAATAATGGGACTGCATCAATATGTAAAAACAATGCTAGAGAAAAAACAAGCTATTAACTCATTAAATGTGTTGGGAAACACATAGCCATCATTCAATGTTACAACAGCAACTTATTACACCTTTTATGATTCCAAAAGTTAGAGAAATGCAGCAAATAGGGCCATAAAAAGGTTTTCTTCAGTAAATTACGCTATAATTGTGAGAAATGGGATTTGGATCCCTTATAATATACAATATGAAACTCACATCTAAAATTGGAGCAAAAAAAATGCCTCTAGCCAAGCTAAACATGTCTCCCCAAACCAATACAACTCAAATAAGCCCAAACCCCATGACTTTTGCTAACAGAAAGTACTGAAGCATATAACAGCGTTATTTTTATGAGAATTTATGCAGAAAATAATGAGAAATAGCAGATCTAGATTTTATATTCATCCAATGGCTGAGAAAATTGGAGATCTCTTCCTTTTTATACAAAATGAGAATAACCCGCCAAGGGCTTAATGAAAGTACAAGTATAAAATGACAGATATGCAGATATAGATCTGGAAAACACATTTATACTATAGCTCTGTATATATGTAGCTGAAATGTACAAGAAAGAGAAAAATAGGTGTTATACAATCTTCCTAGGAGAAGGGTTGGCCCTTTACCCAAAGGACAAGCTCAAAATCAAGGGTCTTGACCCTGAAACTGCTATGCTAAAAAAAATAACGCAGTTCCTACAAGGAAATACACTGTAGAAGATGAAAATTACATTGGCCACATGCCAAGATCTGAAATCAAGCTCAGAGACTCCCTCACTGATCTCCCAAAGAAATAAAATCTTCCTCCTCTAAAATACAAGCTCTAGAAGTGGTGTTTTGGTGCTTCCACTGCAACACCCTGCAACACAACCCAGCTCTCAATAGAAACTGCACTGTAGCTAAAGGAGGATGCTTGGCCTCAAGCTTGAATGTGGAAAAATGGAGTGAAATACTCCTCCAAGAGGCCTCTCAAGGTATGAGAAGGAATTCCTAAACAAGAATGCCTCTTGCTAAACAACACTGCAACTCTGCTAAACAGCAAGAGGATGCCAAATAGTCATGCAAACCAAAATCAATAATCATCAAGCTAACCTCAAATTTCTGCCATCCCATTCCTTATAAGCTATGTGAGGCTCCTCACCTTGGGTCCCACCCATTAGGGTTTCCACATACACATGATCAATCTCCCTCCAAAAATGCGTTGTGTCTCCATGAAGGTTCTCCTCCAAAATCACGTTGTTTGATTTGGTCAAGGTTGACCTCTTCAACCTGATTCATCCCCTTTCACACTCAAGTGTCTCCAAGATATATCTCATATGTTCATTTAAGCTGGTCCTTGTTCACATTGAGCTATTTTTAATGATGATCCACTCCTCTTCATGCATGTTGTTGACTTGGTCAAACTTGACTTTGTCCACAAGAAAAAAGTCCATTTTCACACATGAGGGTGTGAAATCCAGCTACTATAATGATTCCCTTTCACACTAAGAGGGTTTTTATTCTGATTTTAGTTAATTATGGGTCTCCTCCCCCATTTATTCATCTACTAAGTGAAAAAATCAAAAATTAATATTCCCATTAGTTGCTTGCTAAAGTAGTAATATTACAGTCCTCCCCTCCCAAATGTTGCTTGTCCTCAAGAAACTGCAAGGATAGGACTGGAAAGCCTCATCCCAAGGCATGGAGTCTGAAATGTGTTTGGGAACTATCATTCCCATGTAAAACCTCCACCCCCAAGCTATCATCCATACAATATGAGTCACCCTCCCACATGGCAACTCATAAAATATCTCCTCCACCTTTAGCTCCTGCAAAGTAGGTGGGATAAATAACTGAACATGGTAGACAAGATGGCCTACCCCACACTGTCTTCCTCTCCACTTATGACAATTTTAGAGCATATGCTGTCCTTGGGTTGCAATAAGGTTACCCTCAAGTGGTAAGAAGAAGATTAGATCTCCAAAGATCCTTTCTCCCATGACATGAATCATGCTGGCCCAAATCACCCCATTCAAAATGAATGGCACATCATCACCATTTGGCATCCAAATCAGAAAAATGCTGAAGGTTACATGGTACCAATGGTTTATCAAGTGGATACAACGCAGTTTTCCCAACTACTGCTTGAGAACATCATGTGGCAAGTTGTTTCTCAATGAATTACTAGCTGCACAAGTTTGCTCATCTACTATGTGGTAGTAATTAGCAATATATATCAGCTCAGCACAATCAAAAAAATTATACACTTTCCCAAAGTTATGAGGAGATGGGTTATCATCACTATAAATGTTGGCCCTAAAGTGACCATGTAACCCAAGAATAATCTTGCTCTTATGTAGAGCAATGCACTGTCCATAAATGGTGAAAAGATACAGATACTTAATGGAACAATCAGTAAGTACAAAAATGTATCTCTTACCATGCATAATGAGTAAACTGAAAGTGAGGCCCATGGATGAGTCCTCCCATGAGAATCTCCTCATAAAAATCTGCAAAAAGAAAGGATGCATACTCCCTTTGGAACACTCCATCAATAGGAACATACTCTCTAGTGACAGCGCTATTGGCCTTAGTGTTAAGGCTCTTGTCACTCCATGACTTCTCTCTTTGACATTCCACATGCCAAAGCCATCCACCAACATGCTGCTATGTCATAAGCTCTTCCCCCTATGTGGAAGCCTCTCTTTGTCCTCCAATGCTGAAGGGTAGCCTCTTTGCACTTTAAATGTGCCATTCCCTTCTCTAGAAATATCATGATGAGTATGGAGAAATTCCAACCATACTCTCCCAATAGTAACCATAGCAACAAGGACTCTTGCATCCTTCTCGCATTATCAAAATGCAAATCATGGAGCAATGATACAATGATGAACATGTGGGATGTCCCATTAACATAGTACAAACCAACTCCCTTATACATCATGTGGGAGTTATCCTTCCTCCCAAACCAAGGTACATACATGAGATACATCTCAAACATAAATACATGTGAATACATGAGACATACCTCGAACAAGGGTAAATACATGGACATAAGATTTGACATATGATGTCCAAAATATCTTCTTATCAGCCACAACAACCATGCCTTCTTCTTATGCATCCTATCATTGAGACTTAAGGCATGAGATAATGAAATAGAAACTTTTGGGTAGTGACCATACTCACCCAAAAGCAACCAGCACAGCCATGCTTCTTGATGGCCTATATCTTAGATCTGCAAGGGGTTTGGAAACCTCTTGCTCCATACTGCCATCCACTCATCCAAATGTGGGTGATGGATCTCATTCTGCAGATACTTGGTATCCTCCCATGGTAGGACACCAACCTCCTCAAATCTTTGAAGAACTTTGCACCTCATGAAATGTTGAAATGCGCCTCCAATGGGATCTCCTGATGAGACCTCCTCCTCATGCATGGTCTTCCAAAACCAATGAGGTCTTGGATCTTCTGCAAGTAGGAAGTCTCTCTTTGAGCTTCGGCATGCTCAATGAGAGAGTGTCATCTAGACAGGAGAAAAATTTTCTCATCTCAAGATGTCTACCCTTTGACATCTCTTCCTCCATGGCTTCCTGAATGAAGCTGACATCTGAATGTTCCCATGAGGAATGGGTCCTTCTTTCTTCATTGCTACTCTTGGATAGCATAGTGCAACCTTGCTACTCTAGATTAGCAGTAAGTGATGATCCTGGGTCATGCAACAACAGATTTCCACAATCTCTTAAAAGGTTTTTTTCAATATTATAAAGTGGAAATTCAATCATACCTTTTTGGGCTTTGGGAACACTTTTCATGGCTGCAAGAGTTCCTTCTTCTACTATGTTGGCTCCCTCAACTGCTGATGTTGAAGGCTGCTCCTCTAAGGTTGTGACAGTGCTGATACAAGTCTCCTCAAGAGGTGGTGAGGGCTCCTCCATCTCTAATTTTTCTTCATAAAATCTCTTGATCATCCTCTGAGTGAAATCTACAAGAGTAGATACTCTTGCATGACTTTGTGATTGAACCACCAAGTGCTTTCTTTTCCCTTCATGTGAAACGCTACAATCTCTACTGCTTATCTTTCTACCACTGGATATAGTAGGAAGAATGCTTCAAGTCTTCTTGCCTAAGCTCTTGCTGTAGTTGTCCCATCAAAAATGGACAATAGAAACCTATTGCCCTTGATTTCTCCCTTGCTGTAGTGTCTCCTCTCTTCCTCCAGTTGAATGAAATGTGGAAAGGCTAGAGTCTCCTTGAAGGCTCTAGGTTGAGACTTGTACTCAACAAGGTATTCACTTAGAATCTGATGATCTAAGTTCCTTCCATGCTTCTGGTCTATTCTTCATGAGAATAGGAAGTGCATAGTTCTTCCTCTTCTTGAAACCCTCTAGGAGTTTCATGGCATCTCTTCTCCTTCATCAGCTTAACCTCCTGGGAGAGGTTATTTTTGGATCTAAAAAGTGATGAGAGTAAACTCATCCTCTCCATCATTCTTATCTTGCTCTTTCTGATATCTGTAACTCACAGGCTGAGCCAAATATCATGCTCTGATACCACTGTAATATCCCCAAATTGGGATTGCTAGATTGACATGCCTGGAAAACGCATTTTTCAGGAATGTGTGCTACAAAAAACAAGATAAGACCTTGTATCCCATATATATGATAATCTAAGACCCAAATCCAAGAGGAAATCAAAAACCAATCAAACTAGGTGAGGTAAAGAGGCCTCTCACACTGAGTATGGTTGGAAAATGCCAAATAATGGGACTGCAGCAATATGTAGACATAATGCTGGAGAATCAGCAAGATATTAACTCATGAAATTTGTTGAGAAAAACATATCCATCATTCAATGTTACAGCAGCAACTTATTACACCTTTTATGATTCCAAAAGTTAGGGAAATGCAGCAAATAGGGCCATAAAAAGGTTTTCTTCAGTAAATTACGCTATAACTGTGAGAAATGGGACTTGGATCCCTTATAATATACAATATTAAACTCACATCCAGAATTGGAGCAAAAAAAAATTCCTCTAGCCAAGCTAAACAGGTCTCCCCAAACCAATACAACTCAAATAAGCCCAAACCCCATGACTTTTGCTAAGAAAAAGTATTGAAGCATATAAAAACGTTAATTTTATGAGGTTTTATATAGAAAATAATGATAAATAGTAGATATAGAGTTTAAATTCATCCAATGGCTGAGAAAATTGGAGATCTCTTCCTTTTTATACAAAATGAGAATAACCCGGCAAGGGCTTCATGAAAGTACAAGTATAAAATGACAAATCTGCAGATCTAGATCTGGAAAACACATTTATACTACAGGTATGTATATATGTAGCTGAAATTTACAAGAAAGAGAAGAAGAGGTGTTATACAATCTTCCTAGGAGAAGGGTTGGCCCTTTCCCCAAAGGACAAGCTCAAGATTAAGGGTCTTGACCCTGAAATTGTTATGCTCAGAAAAATGACGTAGTTACTGCAAGGGACTACGTTATAGAGGGTGAAAATTACATTGGCCACATGCCAAGATCTGAAATGAAGCTCAGAGACTCCCTCACTGATCTCCCATAGAAAGAAAAGGCTCCTCCTCTGAAATACAAGCTCTGGAAGTGGTGTTGTGGTGCTTCCACTGCAACACCCTGCAACACAACCCAGCTCTCAACAGAAACTGCACTGTAGTTGAAGGAGGATGCTTGGCCTCAAGCCTGAATGTGGAAAACCGAAGTGAAATACTCCTCCAAGAGGCCTCTCAAGGTAGGAGAAGGAATTCCTAAACAGGAATGCCTTGTGCTAAACAACATTGCAACTCTGCTAAACAGCAAGAGGATGCTAAATAGTCATGCAGACCAAAATCAATAATCATCAAGCTAACCTCAAATTTCTGCCATCCCCTTCCTTATAAGTTATGTGAGGCTCCTCACCTTGGGTCCCACCCATTAGGGTTTCCACATGCACATGATCAATCTCCCTCCAAAACTGCGTTGTGTCTCCATGAAGGTTATCCTCCAAAATCACGTTGTTTTATTTGGTCAAGGTTGACCTCTTCAACCTGCTTCATCCCCTTTCACACTCAAGTGTCTCCAAGCTAGCTCTCATATGTTTTTTTAAGCTGATCCTTGTTCACATTGAGCTATTTGCAATGATGATCCACTCCTCTTCATGCATGTTGTTGACTTGGTCAAACTTGACTTTGTCCACAAGCAAAAAGTCCCTTTTCACACATGAGGGTGTGAAATATAGCTACTATAATGATCCCCTTTCACACTAAATGGGTTTTTATGTTGATTTTAGTTAAGTATGGGTCTCCTCCCCCATTTATTCATCTACAAAGTGCAAAAATAAAAAATTAATATTCCCATTAGCTGCTTGCTAAAGTAGGAATATTACATAGGATCTAACATCTAGACATATGTATCAAAAAAAACATACCTTAAACTTACTGTTTAGGTTTCCTTGATTGCTACAAATTAAGATCTGGTTAGGGAAAAAGGTTGTCCCTAACAGTCCTTTATTTTTTGCCCAGAATAGCTCCTTAGAGCTGCGGATTGCCCTAGGAGAGGTCCCCTCCTTCTCTACTACAATTTGGGCCATGGATACCCCTATGCTTCCCCTCAAATTAATTTGTAGGGCTGCGTCCTACTCAAAACAGCTCCTAGAGGCTGCAAATGCCTCTCCCAAGATTGTTTCACTCATAAACATGCCTTAACCAGTCTTGAAATGAACCTTATTGGTTTCAACCCTCAGGTCACTCGTTAGGGATTCTTGATAGCCTGTTATAACACTTTTATTTTCACTTCTAGACCTCCAAATAGTGTGGCCCTCACCTAGACTTGTATCTTCTCTTGCACAGTGGTTTGGACCACCTTTTAAGCCTCCAAACATTGCCTAACAGCCACTTGATCTTGCATAAATTGCCTGAAGCTTTACACTATAACTCGGCCTCTAGGACAGTGTTATTTAGGCCATCGTATGGACTGAAACAACTCCTCCTAGCTGCGGCTCACTTGAGGGAGGAATGTGGCACAAGGGTTAGGCCTCTACGCCACCCAAACAAGCCCTCAAGTAATGCGGCCTTCCAGAAATTAATGCGGACTTGTGGTGATGCCCAAAACAGTGTTCAAAAAAACTCCTAAAAAGGTTCCACGCAGCTTCTTCTTCTCCCACGCTGTAGTAGCCTCTCTTTTCTCTAACAATTTTGGCATTGTCTTCTCCTAAGCTCTGATACCATGTAAATTTTTGAACATGTTCTATGCCATTTCAAATTAGGGCACAAAATACTGAAGCAGATAGAACAAATAAATTGATCGATGGAAGATAAGCCAACAATAGAAAAAATAAGAAGAATGATGGCGTTACGGTGATCAGCAGGATGCTTCAACCAGCAAAGTCTCCAATAGGTCATTCATCCAAGCGTGTCACACAACCCTAAAACGCTACTTCAAGAAGCCCTAATTTAGCTCCATGAGAAATCCCTAACACAGATGCACCAAGAAGAGAAGATAATTTCCTACACACAATGTGTGTAAAATGATCTCCAAAACTCTCATATTTATAATCATCTATGGGAGTGTGTGACACATCCTTTAAGACATTTAAGTCTATATTATATTCCAGGTTGGCCTTGCACATAAGTGGAATAAATTCAAAATACATGTTCTACTCATCTGATCGAGATGATCTTTAGATCAATATTACACCTCTCTTAAAGAGGAATCCAATAAAAATATCGGGATCATCATCTGAGCAGCACAACCCAGAGATTGGACCTAATTGTCAAAAATTAACAGGAAAAGGATTTGTCAACACTGCAGATGCGGCATAAGTCTTAAGAAGCTTTGGGACTTCTGAGCGGTGAGGAAAATCTCGCGTAAAATGTTCCTCATTATAAATCAAGCAAGGGTAACAAGGTTTATGAAAAGAACTAGATGAATTAGATGAGCTATCCTACAGGGGTGAATTGATTTCTTCTTTTCTTTCCCCTTCTTCCTATTTCCTAGTTGCTTATCAATTTTTCCTTTGTCAGATGACACGACATGTATGTTAGAAGAAGATGCAAGATAAAATGTAGTAGGGTTTTTATTTTAAATAGAAAGTGTAGAACCAGATGGTCGACTTATTGCCGGAGTGTTATGCAGAATTATGAATTATGGATAAAACACATTCCCTAAATGTGGTGCTATGCATTTAGAACAACAAATCAAAGACTTTGTAGACACTTTTCCTAAGAGTAAATAGAGACACAGAAAGATGGAGAAACTTACCAGAGGTCCAAGCGCTTCCTATTCTCCTTCTGTTGCTCTTGCTATAGCTTCCAATCTGACTTTGATCGCCAGACTAGTTCCTGCAAGTATAAACATTAAACAGAAAAGAGATTGCAATATACAGATGCCTATTCATCTTAATCAGTTAAATCAATGGAACATGCAACATATACATCATCTAAGAATCCATGATATGAAAGATAGAAACATAAAAAAATACATATGTGGGAAAATGAGCAGCGATATTTATTAATGTAGAAGGGGGAGGTTACAACCAGTGATTGATTTGATGTCACCAGCTCCATCATTTATCCCAGCCTCATTACAATAAACATCTCTCCAGCAACATATTTCTCAAATAAAACACTCAATTGAGAAACCAACAACATTTCTTTACCCAATTTCTTCCTTCTCAAGCACTAGGATCTGTGCTCAATTTATAGAGTAGCTGAAGGTAGTTTCTCAATCAATGACTTTCTAATAATAGGCAAGACATGTTCCCAATCTTAGAGGTGTTAGATGGACACATGGATTCAAAGTTTGACAAATATGGACTCTTCCATAAGGCACTAGCCATGTGGAGATTCTGGAACAATGAGAATTCCACTCCTATTTGACCAACGCACTCTTGAATGTTAGGAAGTGCTTTGTAGAGCACCCCTGAATGGAGGTAAATGCATATTCAAAGCAGTTAGTCCCTTGAGAGACTGTGTTGGTGAGCTCATAGATGATATAACATGTACTTCAAATCTTGGAAACCTTGCAATGGAATTCATGGATGATTTGTTCTTGTTCTTGTCTTAGGGCATGTAGCAATTGAAATGATAGGGGATGATACACCCTATTTCATTGGTTTTGGGATGATGTCAAGTTTTACCAGGTCATTGGGAATGATGCCAAAACTTACCTATAACAGCTACCCCCTAAAGCATGAAGTCAGAATAATAACAATATTTTTTTAATGAGATGCTTTACTTCTGATGGGCTGGAACTGAAGCGGGGTGGTGACCTGCATCAATCTTAAAATACATTAAATCATTATATATCCTCTTGATCACGACTTTCTGAGGGAATGCATTCCCATTCTCAGCACATAAACTATCTAATAACATGTACATAGTGCAGAAAGTCATATATATTGGAATGTTTCCCAATACATACATGCCTATAGATATAGGCCCATGTTCGGATGACGATCTGTATGGAATATCACCATACAGATGATGTGTACAAAAATCCTGAAATCGCAGCCCAGATGGGTGAAACTAGATTCATGGTCTTCTTATCTCATTCACTCAATCTGGGTACAATTCTAGCCATGTAAATATATGATTTGTAGTTGAATATGGAAAGACATCGTTTGATTACAAGACAATGATGTGAGTTGTCAAAAAATGCGAGAGAACCAAATTTTATCACCAAATTAATATTGATTGGCTGCTCATCAAAAAATTCAGTGTAACTGTTTCAAACCGCTTATAACTGAAGATTAGCCTCTTCAGTTTGAGAGGGATCTCTCAATGGGGGTTTATGATTTTGAATTAGGATGGTACTAGATGGCTATCTCTATATAAAATTTAACTTATTTTGTACAATTTCAGGTTGAAAAATGCAGGCTTGCTACCATTGGGCTTATGGAGTCAACAATCAGTAGTTTCAGTGAAAATGGTTCTTCACATGGAAGCTAAAGCAGATAGAGGTTTTAGACAGAGGAAACTCACACACACAACATAAGGGAACACATTCATTTAACCACTAAAGGAAGTCAGAGCATAATATTATGAATTCTGAGTAATTAGAGATGAAATCTATTGCAAATGATAAAACATAAATATATAGATCAATGAGACATCAAAAACCTCATGATAATCTTAGGTCTAGAAGAAGAATGTCACTTTGTATTACTGATAATGGTCAAAAACATACAAGCAGCAATTTGGTGCAAATGTTCTCCAACCCCTTGCTTCTTCGATTTTTTTTCTATAAATATACATTCTTTACAATAAGGATGATCTGCCTAATGGCTATACCCTCGAATTATCCTATGACGCCTTTCATAACTGAAAAAAATAACTTACAACAAAAAAACTGACAGCTACCCTTTTAAAGAAACCAACTCCTAATAGGACTCTATCTCCTATTTATTACATTTCTATGTCTTATCTATGATACAGTTACATGATGGTTACATAATGAATATCACATGTTCGAAAGACACATGACTAATTTCACCACCACATTATATATTTGAAACACCCCTAGATCTATGGAGCATAACCCTGACTTTTAGGAATGGATGACCTTCATCTTCAACGTTGTTTTGACTAATGACCTAGCTGCATGGCACTTCCTTTGAGTCATAAATATCTACTAATAAGGTCCTCTGACATGCTGGATGTCTCCAGCTGGCAAAAAATTCTTTTAAGATGTTCAAAATCCTTCAACAATTGTTCGCTACGAAAACATGACAGTTTCATAGTGATTTTTAGTAGCATGGTAAAAGTGGCTTCTCCATCCATTTTCTTCCCTGCTTTGTTGTTCCATCATCTTCATAATGTCATAACATCTTACCATCGTGGATCCCTCTCCTTAAAACATGCAAAACTGACTTTAAATGCAAAAAGGCACCTATAGGTTTTTTTGTAGCGTATTTCTGGCTTTAAGCCTGAGGTATGCTACGAAACTGTGCAAAAAACCAAAAATTACTCCTTTCGTGATTGTCTTCAAAAACTGACCTCAAGCTGAAAAATTTGGGTTCTCTGCATGTAATGAACCTCATAAGGCATATTCCATCTCAAATTATTAATCCTGTGGTGTCTCCTCCTCATTTACAATCAGTTGACTAATTTCCTTTTCTACCACAGTCGTTTTCAATCCTTTCTTTTCCAACTCCTCATGAATTAGCTCCAATTTCTCTTCAAGATCTTGCACTTTGTCTTTTAATGCCTTGTTCTTGATTGCAAGTGCAGGTTTATCTTTTTGATGTGTTTGACTTCTCCCCTTAGCGGCTGAGTCCACTTTATCAACCTTTTTTTATTGTCCAAGGTCTTTGAGACACTTGTGACTTGATCTTCCCAGATTTTCCTCATTTGTTCAAACTGAACCTTCTCCGCTCTATGCTTCTTTGCTTCTTGCTTCAAGACTGATATCTCCTTACCTGCCTCCTTCAATTTCTCCTTAAGGGTTTCAATTTCTGATTTTTCACTAATTATCTCTTTACCCTTATTTTGTTTGGTAACCAGCTCTTCTTTTGCAAGTGAAGAGAGATTTATGATGCTTGGTGGCTGAGCAGTTTCACTGACCTTCTAAGTCTCTTTTTTGCTTTCCATGACCTTTATTGCATGTATGGTCATTGGATTTCTAGGTTGAAACATGAAACCAGCATCATCACCTGCAAACTCTAAATTTTTAGCTGTCTAACCTTTCTTCCACTTTCTTCCTCATCTTCAATGTCTTCAACTTGAACAATGGGAGTTTCTTTAATGTCAATTGCATGCAAGATTTTCTCTAAGTTAACCTTAACCATTGTTTGACTCCTAGTAACTCTCTTGATGCTTTTTTTGTTGATTGTTTTCTTATGTTTTGCAGGTGTTGTTTTAGGTTTGTCAATATTCTGCAAAGGCTCTGTCTCCATGCTCACTAGTTCTGGTGTAGATGATCTATTCCCTTCTTCAACTTCGTCTGCCACTGTTGGTGATGAAATATTTCTAGGTTTGGAAGCTCTCTTAGGAGTGATAGCATCAAATTCAAAACCACTCATGAATAGAAAGGTATTCCAATCACTGTTTAGTCTCTTCAACTCTTCTAACACCAACAACTTAATCAAATTATGGTGAAAGAGAGAAGTTTCATTGCCTTCTTTTTTAACTTGAACCTTATCTGACATTTTACCTAGACTTTTGTATAAATAAAAGGACAAGTCAACTGACCTCTTACCCACAAAATGCAGAAGAAGCTGGAGGTGGTAGGATTATACCATGTGAAATCTTCCTTCATGGGTAAAATACTTCTGAATATCATTTGTATCTTTGAATAATTTTCCTTCATGAAACTCCTAGGGATAGCATTTGTAAGATGAATTTCACTATGCTTTGGTTTGATGAAGTCTTTTCAATCCTACATGGTGAAATTGATATCTTTAAACCATTGTTCCCCTCCTCTAGGGATTGTTGTTGAAATATTGTCTGGTGTCACTATAAGGTTCATCATTCCCACTATTGAATATATTCCTTTGAAACTGTTAGCAAATCCTTGGAAACTTGTAGATGACAACCCTACAACCTTTGATATAATAGGAAGCATCCTGTTCTTCAAAATAACTCCATGGAAGTTGGGTCTTCATTGAGAAAATTCATGTCCATGGGATCATACTTGTGACAATTACCACCTTTGTTTGTTTTCTTCCTTGGAGCCATGGGTGCTTTATATCTTCCTAGCCTCACTTGCTTAATCACACCTGCAAAGTTTAATTTTGCTAGCAACCTGCTTGGCTCAATGAAGCAGCTCTCCAAAAATCCATTTACATGAAAATATAAAGTGGAGTATTTCAAAATAATAATTGGGTAAGTTTTTGATGGTTTAAATGATGGCTCATGCATTAATCATGACACATGCATGCTAAAAAGGGTAATGATGACCTCAGACATGGCTTTGTACCTTTAAATTAACCCTAACAGACTCGAATGACCTCCACCCTAACTCCTCCAATCATGAAATGAAACTTCACATCAAGTTTGACAAGACAGACAAGAAAACAGTTTTTCGTAGCATGATTAGTTTAACTTTTGACAGCTTCGCTACGAAACTATTAGGAATTTTCGTAGAAAAAATTGTTATTTTGTTGTATAAAACGCTACGAAAAGTTGTAAAACTGGCTTAAGCATCCTTTTTAAATTTAAATTCTTGGGAAATGAAAACTGACACCTTATGATGACTGATGGGACATGACATGACCTAAATGGAGGTGACCTTGAACCTTAGGATAGGTTAAACATGTAAAAAAATGAAATTTTCCTATACCAACTTGAAAGGCTTAAGGAGACCTTTGATAAATGAACTATATGACCATATCAAGTAATGCTTCACATTTTATGAGTGATAACAGTGGCTCCACTTGGGATGGTGTGCCCCTGTGGTACACCAAAGAACCTATAGTTCAAGTGCCATCCATCTTTTTGGAAATAAAAACTTTGAAATTTTCCAAGCCTTCTTCAAACTCTAATGGCCTTTACCTCAAGCTCAATTTTGATGATCAGTTTGTCTTTATTAGAAGAAAATCATCATAAAATGGAATATATACAATGGAGTGAAAAATCAGTAGAAGTTAAGAGGAATAGTGCTTTAGAAACCTGCCATTGACAGGTCCTCTAGCACAAGGTTGTCCATCCATCTCCTGCAGTAGATAAGTGTTGTTGCCATGGAATGCAACAACTATGAATGGACCTTTCCAGATATTCTAAACCTTACCATGTTTCCCCTTTTCTTCAATTCTGGCCTCCCACTTCAGTACCACATCTTAAATCTGAAAATTTTCCTCTTTGACCTTCCTCTCAAATGTCTTCTTTATTCTATTTTGAGACTGCTGATGGTTGTTATATACTTCCTCCCTTTTTTCCTGCATAGCTATCAACTGGTTTATCCTCCTCTAAATAGCATTAGGTTCCTCTTCTATTCCTTGCATCAATTCCATAACTGGCACTCCCAAGGATGTAGGAAAAATGGCTTTAGCTCCATACACCAACTCATAAGGTGAAGTACCAATTAACCTTTTTATACACACTCTATCAGCCCACAAAGCATACTTCAACTTAATATTCCATGACCTTTTGTTTTCCTGCAACACGTTCTTTATAATTCTTACAATGCTTTTGTTAGAAGATTCGGCAAGACCATTACCCTATGGGTAATAAGCAGTAGAGTGTCCAAGTGTAATGTGATACTAATGACAAAAACTGATCAACCTCTTGGATTTGAAAGCATGTGCATTGTCAGTGATGATCTTCATAGGACAGCCAAACCTGGACAATATGTTATTCTCTAAGAATTGAATGATGACTGAATCATTTTCTTGCCTTGTTGGGATTGCTTCAATTCACTTGGTGAAATAATCTGTTGCTGTTAGGATCCAGCGATGCTGCCTTGAATAAGATGGGTGTATTTCACCAATAAAATCTATCCCCCACTGCTAGAAAGGTGTCTCAACATAAATTGGCATCAAGGGTAATGGAACAAGCTTTTTATTACCATCAAAAATCTGACATTGATGGCATACATCTATCTTCTTGTATACATCCTTAAACATGGTGGGCCAGTAGTATCCTGCTCTGAGAATTTTGTTCATTGTGGCCTTCCAGTAGTGATGTCCTCCACAATATCCTTTATGAAACTCTTCAATCACCCTTTCAGCTTCCTCTTCCAGAAAACAATTCAAAATAATGCCACCAGTATCTTTCCAATATAGATTTTTATCTATAATGCAATACCTCAAAGATTTCAGCTTCACAAACCTTGATTTTGACTTGGTCAATTCTGAAAGAGCTCTATGATGATGTAAGACAAAGACAATGTCTATGTACCAATCAGATAAGATATACTTCTCTTCAGTAGGAATCATCTCTTCATCTTCATCTGATAATTCTGAAATTTCTGCAATAAAATTCATATCAAGACAGTCAAAATTGGACTGTGCCATTAGCTTTGCTAGCCCCTAACATTTCACCAATTTTTTAGGTCTGATTTCTCTTTCATACTCCAGCAATTTAGCTATCCATTTCCCTCTATTTCCATCAAGATCAGCTTGATTCAAAATGTCTTTCACCACAGTATTAGGCACAAATTCTATGACATGAGAATGCAGAATATAAATTTTGAAATCTTTAATGGCTTTGATCAAAGCATATGCCTATTTTTCAAGAATATTGTCCTTCAGATCTGAGTTAGCAAGGGTTCTACTAAATAATGAAATGGGCTTCTCTGTACCTTGTTGCCCTTTCTACGGTAAAACTCCAGCATTTGTGTTTTCTGATGCAAATGTAAAAACCAGAAATTATTTTGAAAAATCTGGGCTAACCAACACTGGAGCCTGAGTGAGTGTCTTCTTATTTTCCTCAAATGACTGATTTTCTTCAACTGTCCATTTCATATCATCTCCTTTCTTCAGCATATTAGTTATATCTTTGATAATCTCAGCAAAGTTGGGAATAAACATTCTCAAAAAATTCAGTCTCCCAAGGAAAGACTGAATTTCCTTCCTGCTTCTAGGCAGATCTACTTTCTGAATGGAATTGACTCTGTTTGGATCAATATTTATCCCATATTTAGATATAATATGCCCAAGTAAATTTCCTAAGGTTAGAGAAAAAATTCTTTTAGTGGGATTAAGAGAAATACCAAACCTTCTACACTTCAATAGAAAATTCTCCAGATGCTTCAAGTGGTCTTCCTCTCTTCTTGAGAATATAGTTATGTCATCCAGATAGACAACCACCAACCTGACCTTCTCCTCAACAAAGGCAATATCCATTTCTCTTTGAAAATTCACTCCTACATTCATCAAACCAAATGGCATCTTGGCATACATGAATGTTCCCCATGGTGTAGTAAAAGTATTTTTCTCCTGGTCATCTGGGTGCACTAGTATCTGATTGTATCCTAAAAAACCATCCAGCATAGACATCCTTTGGGAACCAACAATATTCTGCAGAATTTGATCCATCTTAGGGAGAGGGTAATTGTCCTTCAAAGAAGCTTTGTTCAATTTTCTAAAGTCAATGCAAATTCTGATCTCTCCACTCTTTTTTCTGACTAGTACCAAGTTAGCAAGAAATTTTGAGAATCTGATAGGAACAATATTTTTTGCATCAAAGAGCTTCTTAATTTCCTTCTCAATCAGAGGCATGAGCAGTGGATTAATCCTTCTCAACTTTTGTTTGAAAGGTTTTTCATTTTCTTTAATAGGAATGGTATGTTGAATAATAGTAGGATCATACTTCTTCAAATTAGCATGACTTCATGCAAATACAACAATGTTTTTTTCATCATTTCAATATATTTATGTTTCATCTCTACAGAAAGAAACTTTGAAAGCTTGATCATTTTAGGCATTGTTGTTGTACCAAGATTACAACTCTCTATCTCTTCATCATCATATTGTATCCTAGGAGATTTGAACACATCATTTTGGTCAAAAATATTTTCAAGTGGTATAAGACCCTTGGGTAAACAATTATTCTTTAGCTGCAAAACTTCAGAATTACCCTTAGTTTCAGCAAGCATGTTTTGTTGATCTACTTGTGTGCTTTCAAACTCCTCTTTAAATTCTATGAATTTTTTGACTTGCTGGTCATCTTCAAACACTTGCCAATGGATGATGTTGTCTGGGATAGCAGGCCTATGATGAACTTCAACCTCATAATTTTCATTGGAATGTACAGGGATAACAAACAGACTTGCAGAAATAGCTAGGGAGCCAGCTACTGAGTCTTGGTCCCTAGTTTTCACAATAAATGAATATTCTTGGAATTTTTCTAACATCTCCATGATCATATTTATGTATGCTCTTGTTCTCACATCCTTGGTTTGATATACACCTTCAATTTGCTTTATAACCATTTTAGAATTTCCAAAAACTAAAATTTTTTGGGCACCCAATCTTTTCAAAAATTTTAAACCCAAAAATAGAGATTCATACTCATCCATATTATTTGTCCAATCAAAGTTCAGTTTGAAAGAATAGAACTTACTTTCATCATCAGGAATTTTGATCAAAATGCGTGCTCCAGCCCCCTCTCTTCCAGCTAATCCATTAAAATGCAAAAGCCACCAGCCCTCTACCTTTTCTTCAATGATTTCTTGATTTTTCATCTTGCTGATTTTCAAACTCCTGAAGTTTTGCTTTTCTTTCATCTTATGCTTCATCAATTAGCTCATTGAAAAAAATGGTTAATCCTAATTCAGTTTCAATAGCATAAATTGGGAAATTATGAGGTTTATCCTTACTTCTTACCATATAAGCCATCCTTGTCTCTTTGTACAGTCTTCTTTGCTCACCAAAAATGGGGATGGTGGCATATGACAAGTCCATCTACATTGTGCCTTTGATTTTTTCTTCCCAAGACCTAGATAGAAGCATGCCAAACTTGGGTGTAATGTTTGCTACCACAATTTCCATTACCACTGTCTTGGAAATTATTTGTGTAAGGCCAACAACAACATATTTTATCTGTTGGCCACCTATAAAATTTGTTCCATCAAAAGGTGGCCAAAACATTGTTCAGCCTTCAAGGAACAGTTTCATTATAGAAAAGTGGATCTCTTGAAGCCTCTAGAAGAAATCATATCCTTGTTTCAATCTGCATTGATGTTCCCATTTCAAGCTCAGAAAATTCTGTTGAATTCCATGAGAAATACTGTTGCAAAATCCCCTTTTTCCCCTTCCTGCACTCAGAAACTAACCTTCATCCTTTTCCATCATTTTCCTCTTTTTTCCATTTCCCTCATCTCCCCTTCATAAAATTTCCTTTGTAGAGTTTAAAAATCATTTTAAAAACTCTATCGAAACCCTCAATTACCCTTTGAAAACCATTGAAAATCATGTTTTTATTAATAAATCTTAAGCCCCCTTGGGCTAAGTCTTTAACCCTTTTCTTCCATACACTCACTCCCTGGAACTAAGCGCTAACCTTTTTCCGAAGCTTATCGCATCACAAACACAAGAGCGCAAGTCTTTATGCCATTATAAAAGCTCTGATGCGATCGCGCGATCGCATCGCAATATTCCAATAAGAAGATTAAAGCGCCCTGGCCCGATCCGCGATTTGCGATTCCCCCGATGCATCTCCCATCGTCGATCTGATCTGCAGATCGACAGTCTATATTTTATCGCATCGCAAATCTTCCAATGGGTTGATTGAAAAGCCCGGACCCGAAACTACGATTGCGATTGGCCCTTGTTATATAAAGTCCTGGTCCCATTGTATTCCGTAAGTCCAAAGGCCCCGCAGTCGGACGCTTATCCTATATCACATATATATCCCGTCCAAAACCATAAAAAACCTTTGTTATTTGTAAACTTTGGGTTTTATTTTATTTTATAAAATTCTCCGCCGGAGCGATTTCTCAATAAATCTACACCGTCGATCTAATCCACAGATCGAACGGTGCGGAATCCATATCCCCGGTGGTCCCTGCCAGCCGTGCCCCGCTGCCCAAAAACCGCGTGGTTTTCATCGCACCGCCTTCGAGCGGAGGGCGGTTTTTTCCCAATCGACAGCGATTCCATACGCTGGCTGACACGCGTCCCAAGCACTGTTCCAAAAACTGCCATTCATCACGCATTAAAGTTCTCCATCGCGCATTAAAGTTCGGACGAGGATGCCCAGCGATATTGACCACAGCCGTCGGATCCGAACTCGCTCATCCGACGAAGATCGCTCGCCAAATATGTCCGATGGTTAACCAAGATACACACACGATAAGCCGGGCTATCGTACAGCGGCAACGGCATCTCCGCCGTCGATCTGATCTGCAGATCGACGGCCCACAATTCATCTCCCGATTTCTCCGTTTGACTTTCAACTTCTGCTCCCGACCGTCGATCTCTGCACGATCGACGGCTCAAATTCAGTCTTCCTCTGCCCGTTCCACGATCCCTCCCGATCAATCTTGACCGTTGGATGATGTTATCCAATGGCCATGCTCCTTCCACACGTCCTCTGAATCATTCAAACTATATACGCAGGATTTTATAACTTTTTTTTGTATTTTGCAG
Organism: Pinus albicaulis; assembly: GCA_034641835.2. NCBI lineage: Eukaryota > Viridiplantae > Streptophyta > Pinopsida > Pinales > Pinaceae > Pinus > Pinus albicaulis. Next base: position 333,740,594 of record CM076576.1, read on the forward strand.
GGTTTAAGGTTTTCTCCGCCATACTGAGGAAAATTCGCAAGCTGGGGGTGACGATCCTCTCGCCTTCCATTCACCTCAGAAATCATTCACAAGTTTCCATTTCATGTTTCGTCGGTGTTTATCCAAGCACTGATGCCACATAACCCTGCATGACCCTGCGTATCAGCAAAAACCAGGGATTTAACACAGTGAAAGAGTATCAGTGCCGAAGACCAAAATGTATCAGAAAAAAGGATTAGAGACAGTTTCACAGGGATTACGGCTAAGAATGTTTATCAAAATTCTAATGCCCGTTTCTAAACACAAGTTAAAGAAGATCTAAAGGGTCTTGTCAATAGGAACGCCTCCACCGCCACAAAATGAGGAAAATTGATCCCTTTAGTTATCACGACGCCACCTGTGCCTCAGAATATTCAATCAGAAGCTGAATTTATTGATCAGGCACCTACAGCCTCACAGAAAATCAAAGGTTTCCGAACAAATAAATACTAATCAAGGGTCTTATCTCCGAATTGTCGAAAAAACTATTTTAAAGGTTAAAGAACAGTCCAGAAGCAGATCTTTTCAATCATTAGGCCTCGAAAGACACAAACAGAGTTATGAAGCAGATTTATAAATGATTACATTCCCACCTTATGCCTCGCTTGGTTCCCAAAGGCCAGGAATTGCATTGATTACATAATTAATAATACTTGACCCCTGGGAAATCCTCCCACCTCTTCATTCTTCTATAAATACTTCTATAGAAGATGAGAAAATGTTGGTCTCTGGAGATCTAAATGTATGTAATAGTTTCTGAAGCTACTGATGCCCTGTTTGCAACTTGAAGATACATAAGCTGATATGAGAAGTTTGAAGTTGTAAAGACCCACTGGGCTTGCTGATTGTAACTGGTTCAAACATCAAATACAAGCTACTGATTTATGGGATCATGATTTGTGTCAATGGTGATGTGTTCCTCACTGTCAATTTTTATTTTTCTTAATGTTTTCATTCTATTCATTTTCTCTGATAAAGAGTAGCAAACATAGAGCTAGGATTTACTCTCAACAGTACCCTACTCTTACTGAAAGCTTTATTGTCTATGTTTTCTTCATTTTAAAGTTCTCTTTGAAGAGTACATTAATGCAGGTTGGTTTAAAGGCACTTGCCTGATCTAAATTTCTCTTTGTCATTGTTATCTGTGGTTTTCTTATTGAATATGCTGAAAGCGGGGTAGTTTAAAGGCACTTACCTGATTTTAAGATTTTCAACTGTTTTTTCTAATGTTTTCTAATTAAAAGTATTTCAATGCAGGCTGGTTTAAAGGCACTAAACTGATCTCAAAATACTTTATGTTTTTCTTATTGAATATGCTGAAAGCAGGGTAGTTTAAAGGCACTTACATGATCTTAAGCTTTTTCAAACTGTCTTTTAATGTTTTCTAACTGAAAGTACTTCAAAGCAGGCTAGTTTAAAGGTATTAAACTGATCTCAGAATACTCTCATGTTTTTTTTTAAGTACATGCTGAAGCAATATAGTTTAAAAGAACTTACTTGATCTCAGGCTGTGTCACTATATCTCCATTTGTTTGTTCTTCATTTCCTATCTGTTTCATTCCATAAAATCACCTTAAGAGATCCTTTGGCATAAGTGACTTGCCCCATGGATCCTTCTTGAACCTTGCTGTCCAATTAAAATCCTCCTATGACTCCATAGCCCAATGGGTTAAAACCGTCTTTGCCTTTTCTATCAGCCAAATCATTCCTTCACCTGCAGACACCTCCACCCTTCATTTTGAAACTGCCTTCACCTTCATCATGTCCTTGCCCAACCAAAACAAACAAAACCAAAACCCAATCTCTTCATAACTAGCCTAATATCACTATTTCAGATTTTAAAGATCACATATTTAAGCCCATTCATAGAGAGATCCCTCTCTGGATTCAGGAGGGCTAGATCCTAGAATCCCAAAGTTGGTTGAAATAATGTTGCTTCTACAGTTTTAGTCTTACCAATCTCCTAAAATTATAGATTCCTAACATTTTTGGCGACTCCACTGGGAAGAACCCTTATCATTGCAACACCTTTCAAACTCAGTCACAAGACTGCAGGACTGAAATTTTTCCAAAACAGACTAGTTAACCTCTTAAAGATTGTCATACCTGGTTGAACTTGTCTTGTTTATTTTGGGTCTCAAAAACACAGCATAGGGGCTTCTAGAAAGATTCACACTAGAGCCTATCCTGACCTTGATCCACCTGAGATAGTTGATAACCCAGAAAGTATCCTTAGGAAGTCTCCTATGATAAATTTGTCAACCATTTTCAGATCACCCTTGATAGCCAATTCCGTCCCTGAAAATATTTCAGCTCTACAACAATCTCAGGTTGAATTAGTAAATCCATTTAGAACTAGGTCTCTTGGTGATTTAGATCAGTTATATTCTGATTCTTCACTATCATCCCCACAAACAAGTGAACCTCTTGGTAGTAGAGAAACAACACCTCCTGATTTGCATTTTCTTCACAACTTAGGTGCCCCTCATCCAAGATCAACTCAGCAGTCTATCCCTGGTCCATCCACTTATGCTCACCCTTCATCCACTGTTCAAACCACTCCACTTCAGCCCACTGTCCGTCTTGTAAATCCACCTCCACCTCCTACCATGGCCGCATGGTATGCTCCCCTAGTCCTTCCTGTACCACTAGTCAATCTTCCACAGGACTATCAGTCCAAAATTCCATTATATGATGCTAACAATGCTACAACTGCATCACAACGTGTGGATAAGATGAATGACTACTTTGACAGAAATGAAATTGATGATGATTCGGTCAAACTTAGGTTATTTGCTCAGAGCTTAGGGGGAGAAGTGAGGAAATGGTTCAAAGGTTTAACCCCCCATAGTATCCGTGATCTACAAGCCTTCCATCAAACATTCTTAAACAAATGGGAAGTAAATAAAAACCCTCTCCAAGTCCTTTCTGACTATAAAAATCTCCATAGAGACACTGGGGAAAGTGTGCAAGCTTATTGCACTAGATTCAATAGTGTGTATAATGCATTTTCCCTAGAACTAAAACCTCCACAAGGCTCAGCTTTAAACAATTTTCCTGAAGGGTTTGATCCTGAGATGGCCTATCAGCTGAGGGAGAGAGATTTTGCAACTCTTTAAGATATGAAAAAGGGTGCCCTTTCTGTGGAAGTCAACCTAATGGAGAAGAGAGCAAGAATGAAAACTGAAAAGAGAGTATCCTTCAGAGAGGAAAATGTCCCTTCTACTTCCAACTCAAAGATGGAAAGAATGATGGAGGAGATGATGAATAAAATGAGCATCCTTGAGAGAGCACAAGCAAGTCAAAACCAAACTGCTCCTCAAAACAAGAACCAGAACCAGAATCAGAATTTTAGAAGGAACCAACCTCCAAACAAACCTAGGGAAGATGATCAATAGATCACTCCTCCCTTTCATCAAAAATATATAAGTGAGGTTGAGGAAACAGAGGAGATAATAGATGAAGATGATATCAACATGTTGGGAGTAGATAATGATGACTTTGAGATTCATTTTGATAAGGAACAAGGTTTTCATACCCCTTATGATGACAACAAAGATGATAATGCAAGTTATTTTCAGGACATGGAAAATGTCATCATAGAGCCTCAAAAAGAATATGACCTTAGAAGCAAAACCAGTCAACAAACTCCCAACACCAAAACCTCTGACAAATCTTCACAAAACAACACTACAACCAAGCCCAAAAGGATAAAACAATAGCTGTGAATTCTGATAGAGATAGAGAGAAAGGCACTCAAAATAATGAAAAACAGAGTGCGGACATTAGTAGTACTACCACTTCAGCTAGTACTCCTGTTAAGACCATTTTGTCAAAAACAAGTAGAACAAATCAGCAAGCTGATGTTGCTGATAGACTGGGAGCTAGTAAAGCTAAGACAAGTTCATCAAAGAACCAGATTCTTTTTAGCCTAGAGCAGGAAATTTCAAAGATCAGAATCTATGTCCCCCTAACTGAGTTAGCTGCCCAGAATGTATATAGGACCCAAATTTTGAAGGCTTTAAATATTGAGGATAATAATGACTCAGTCAATCTTAATGATGACCAGCCAGAGCTCATTTTTGGTCCTAAGATTGAAGGTATATATCAAGAGGGACCTGTACCTCCCTTTTATGTGAGTTTTAATGTTCATGACAAGATCCTGCATAATGCTATGCATGACTCTAGAGCCTCGCACAACCTTATGCCAAAGGTGATAATGGAAAGGCTAGGATTATAAATAACCAGACCTTACAAGGATTTATATTCTTTTGATTCAAACAGAGTAAAGTGCCTTGGCCTGATCAAAGACCTTTGTGTGAGTTTGACCCAAATCCCAGCCAAATGCATGGTGATGGATGTTGTGGTGGCTGATGTTCCTCCTAAGTATGGCATGTTATTGTAAAGATCATGGGGTGCCAAGCTGTAAGGTACCATACAGATGGACGGGACATGTGCCACTATTCCTGTTTTTAGCCAGCTCAGAAAACTGTACAGAGAGTCACACATGAAATTCATGGTCAGTAGCCCAAAAAAGCCTGAAAATTCTCCCATTTATTTTTTCCATACTGACCTGGATTCATTTCTCTTTTGCAATAATGAATCCACAAAACAGTCAGAGCCAGAACACAGTGACTCAGATAAACAGTTAGACACCCCAAATCTAGAAATAAATGCAGTTCTAGATATGGAAGAAAACGAGAGAGAAATTTTGGAACAGCACGTTGAAACAACGGACTAGAGTGAACAAAGCCAAGATGGCAAACAACAGACTGACCCTCATGCTCAGCTCCATGAAAAACCTGAGAAGGTGAAACAGATACAACTAAGTGCCGAGATTTCACAACAACCCTTGAGCACGTTGGTTGAAGGGGACAATAACCAAGACGAAACCGAAAATATTCCTCTGTGGAGTATGTATTTTGATGGGTCATGCACTAAAAACAATGCTGGTGCAGGTGTCTGGATTACCAACACTGAAAACAACCACATAGAAAACATTTCCTGCAAATTAAACTTTCAGTGTTCCAATAACATAGCAGAATATGAATCCCTTCTCTTAGGCTTACATCTATTAAAAAAGTTAGGAGCCACAAGAATTAATGTGTATGGGGATTCAGAACTAGTCATTAAACAAGTCAATGGGGAATATAACGCAAATCATCCCAGGCTTAGAGCTTATCGAAACGATGTCATGGACCTTTTAAAAACTTTTGAGGAGTCCAAATTTATTTTTGTTCCAAGAAAAAGAAATATTGCCACACACAATTTAGCTTTTGCGGCTAGAACATGCTTAACGCCATTTGAAACCAAAGACTGTACAACTCAAATTAAGTTTAGAACAGCAGTGCCAGATAATGAAAAATATTGGCAGGTCTTTGAAGGTGAAAAACAGATAGAGGATTTTCTTCTGGGCAGGAACGAATTTGAGTCATCTAATTCGGATTCTAAATCCGATGAAAATCGCCTAAAAAAAAAGTCCCCTGAAAAATAAAAACCATCTGGTCCCATAGAAATCAACATATTAAATAAAGAACTTGACACTCATACTGAAGAATACAAGGACACAGAAAACGAAGACATTGAGGTATTGTCTTCAAAATACAAGAACATACCTAGGGGGCTAGCACCGTTAGAAGACCTCTTTGATTTTAACAATGTAGCAAAGAATCCCACCGTAGAATACACAGATTATGAGTTCGAGGAATGCAACATAGGCATCGAGGATCAGCCAAAAATGATTAAATTGGCTAAGTCCTTGCCACCAGACATGAAAAGGAAATACATTGACCTATTTAAAGAGTTTTTCGATGTGTTTTCCTGGAGCTATGAAGACTTGAAAGCCTACGATACAGAAATCATCCAGCACAAGATCCCTTTGAAAGAAAACCAAAAACCCTTTAAGCAAAAACTGCGTAGAATTAATCCAATACAACTGCCTCTAGTAGAAAAGGAAATCAAGAAAATGTATGAGGCAAGAATCATTGTGCCTATGAGGTTTTCAGATTGGGTTTCTAACCTTGTAGCCGTGAGGAAAAAGACAGGAGAAATCAGATTGTGCATTGATTTTAGAAACCTTAACAGAGCCTCCCTAAAAGACAATTACCCTTTACCCAAAATGGAACACATTCTACAAAGGGTAGTTGGTTCAAAGAGGATTTCTCTGTTAGATGGTTTTTCAGGGTATAACCAGGTTTTAGTACTCCCAGAAGACCAACTCAAGACAGATTTCACCACTCCTTGGGGCACTTTCATGTGTGTGAAAATTCCTTTTGGATTAATGAATGTTGGGGCCACTTTCCAAAGGGCCATGGACATTGCATTTTCAGAGGAGATAGGGCACTTCATTGTAATTTACCTTGATGACATAAAAGTTTATTCCAAATCCGATGAAGAGCATCTAAAACATTTAAGAAAGGTCCTTGAAAAGTGTAGAAGGTTTGGGTTATCTTTAAATCCCAAAAAGACAGTGTTTGGCCTTCAGGAAGGTAAACTCCTTGGCCATATCATATCAGAAGAAGGGATTAAAATAGATCCAAATAGACTTGAGGGAATACTACAGATTAGCCAACCAAGGAACATAAAAGAATTGCAATCCTTTATTAGAAAGATTAACTTCTTGAGGAGGTTTATTCCCAATTTAGCAGAGCTCCTTAGAAACATGACTAATATGCTCAAGAAAGAAGTAGGAGTGAAGTGGACTGTAGAAACCAAAAAATCCTTCGAATTGTTAAAACATGCACTCACCCGGGCACCAGTCCTAATCAGCCCAGACTTTTCAAAATAGTTCCTTATTTTCTCCTTTGCCTCAGAGCATACTGTGGCTGCAGTCCTGTTTCAGAAAAACCCAGAGGGACAGGAACAGCCCATTGCTTTTTTCAGCAAGGCTTTAAGGGATGCACCCTTGAAATATAACATAATGGAAAAATAGGCCTATGCTTTGGTAAAGGCCTTAAAGGACTTCAGGGTGTATATTCTACATTCCCACATCATTTCCTATGTACCTAATATAGTGGTAAAAGACATCTTGTCACAAGACCCAGATGGAAAGAGAGGTAAATGGATTGCTGCTATATTAGAGTATGATTTGGAAATCAGACCAACCAAACTTATTAAAGGTCAGGTCTTAGCTCAACTAATGGCTGAATCTAATCTACAAGCCCTTGACATTAACATGGTATATGCCTTCGATGAACAGGAAGAATTACCTGCTCCCACTGTCGAAAAACAGTTTCAAAACTCACCTTGGTACACTGATATCTTGTATGTGCTTGCAAATCTTAATGCTCCTCCTGATTTATCAAAAACAAAGGCAAGGTTTTTAAAGTTGAAATCTAGGAACTATTGCATTTTAAATGAATGTTTATACTGGAAAAATGCTGATGGTTTATTGCTTAAATGTTTGCCTGAAGTTGATGCAGAGAGGATCAAACATGAATTCCATGAAGGAGAGTGTGGAGGTCATCTTTACTGGAAAACCACAGCCAATAAAATCCTTAGAGCTAGCTATTACTGGCCCACCCTCTTCCAGGATGTCCATGAAATGATAGTTGCCTGTCACAAATGCCAAATTTTTTAAGAAAAAAGAAAACTTCTTCCTTTACCATTACAACCTATCACTGTTGAAGCTCATTTTCAACAGTGGGGCCTATATTTCATAGGGGAAATCCATCCTGCATCGTCTGCCCGACACAAATGGATTCTCACAGCCACCGACTACTTCAAAAACTGGATTAAAGCCATCCCTTCTAGGAATGCCACAAATTCTGTCATTATAAAATTCCTTGAAGACCATATCTTGTCTAGATTCGGATGCCCTAAGAAGATTATTACTGATAATGCTGCTGCTTTTTGTTCCAAAAAGATTATTGATTTTGTCACAGGTATCAGATTACAATTGGTCATTCTACTGCTTACTACCCTCAAGGTAATGGGCTAGCAGAATCATCAAATAAAATTTTGGTGACCATCATCAAGAAGCTGCTTGAAGAGAACAAAAAATCATGGCATAACAAGTTGGTGCATGCTCTATGGGCAGACAGATTGACCACAAAAAATTCCATTGGAATGTCCCCTTACCAGCTTGTTTATGGAGCAGATGCGGTGTTTCCTACCAGCCTAGGTGTACCAGTAATAAAATTAATCCAAGAAATACAGTCAGAAGAGGACAGCATGGTTAGGAGGATCAGTCAGATAATACATCTCCAGCAGAAAAGGGAAGAGGTTTACAATAGGGCTCAGAAGGTGCAAGAAAACATAAAGAAGTTATTCGACAAAAGAACAAAGGCTTGTGTTTTCAACATTGGAGATAAGGTACTCAAATGGGATTCCAAAAGAGAGGATAAGGGTAAACATGGTAAATTTGACAGTTTGTGGCAAGGTCCTTACATCATCCAGTCCACCGTTGGTCCTAATGCCTTTTTTCTAAAAGAGTTAGATGGCACAGATCTGTTTGGGGGTCCTGTCAATGGCAGAGTCCTTAAGCATTACTACTGCTGAGTTCGATTTTAAAGCTTTCATTCCCATTATAAATACCATTTTATTTGTTCAGTCTCATAAAGGAAAAAGTACAAAAACAATAAAAAGAAAAGAAAATAAAAGAGGGCAGATTGTGAAAACAAGAAAGGTACAGCCCCATACCAAAAAAGAGAAAGAAATTTTGAAAGTGTGCAAGCTTAAATGCCACTCTTGAATAACACACTTCTAATTAGTCAAACTGTTTATCTTGACTAATTAGTTTTAAATTTACTGTTGATAGGATAGTGAATTTGATTTTCCAGACTGTTTAATATTGGCTTATCAGTGGATAGATTAGGATAGAAATTAAAGGTTCAAACATGCTCAAATCTGAACCTAAGGTTTCAAATAGAGATGACTCAAATATGTTTTATTTTCTTGAGTCAAAAAGATCAAAATCTGGTTCTAATTAACTCAAGATCTGAACCAGAGAACAAAGGAGGAACAACTCACATAAGAGTCAAAACAGAGCTGTAAAAAGGTGAAGTAAGTGCATGAACTTTTAGATCTTAAGCCTTCATCATTTTTGTTTTAAAATTTTCTGCAAAAAATGTCTATGCACAGCTTGTTTTTATGCCATAGATCACAGCAAGTCAAACAACTTAATCTTGACTTGACTATTTTTAAAATTGATGTTTTAGAATTTAGAGAATGAAAATCTGTTGGACAGTTTAATCACAACATATGGTAGATTAGGAGATTCATTCAACCGCCATTTATCCAGTTCGTGGAGGAATACAGAGTAGAATAGATTAGATTATCCGTTTCAAAAGAAGAACAAAATGTTGTGAAAGAGTTTGCCAATCCAAGGCACTCTTAAGGAAGAAAAATGTTAGATCAATAGGATGGCAGGGTGTTTTATTACTAGGATCCATTTTTTTATTATCGCTAACATGTTTTTATGCAGTAAGATCATGCGCAAAGGAAAAAAGTACCCCAATGGATCAGGCACAAATGTACCTCCCGCAGAATATAATGGATATGGCACAAAGTTAGCCGATATATTGCTGCAAGTCTCCAAGTTCTTTAATGCTTCTCAAGAAGGCACCATCCCCAAGTGGAGCCACTGTTGGCCACCTATAAAATTTGTTCCATCAAAAGGTGGCCAAAACATTGTTCAGCCTTCAAGGAACAGTTTCATTATAGAAAAGTGTATCTCTTGAAGCCTCTAGAAGACATCATATCCTTGTTTCAATCTGCATTGATGTTCCCATTTCAAGCTCAGAAAATTCTGCTGAATTCCATGAGAAAGACTACTGCAAAATCTCCTTTTTCCCCTTCCTGCACTCAGAAACTAACCTTCATCTTTTTCCATCATTTTCCTCTTTTTTCCATTTCCCTCATCTCCCCTTCATAAAATTGCCTTTGTAGAGTTTAAAACTCCTTTTAAAAACTCTATCGAAACCCTCAATTACCCTTTGAAAACCATTTAAAATCATGTTTTTATTAATAAAGCTTAAGCCCCCTTGGGCTAAGTCTTTAACCCTTTTCTTCCATACACTCACTCCCTAGAACTAAGCGCTAACATTTTTCCAGCGCTTATCGCATCGCAAACACAAGAGCGCAAGTCTTTATACCATTATAAAAGTTTTGATGCGATTGCGCGATCGCATCACAATATTCCAATGAGACGATTAAAGTGCCCTAGCCCGATCTGCGATTTGCGATTCCCCCGATGCATCTCCCACCGTCGATCTGATATGCAGATCGAAGGTCTATATTTTATCACATCGCAAATCTTCCAATGGGTTGATTGAAAAGCCCGGGCCCGAAACTGTGATTGCGATTGGCCCTTGTTATATAAAGCCCCGAGCCCATTGTATTCCGCAAGTCCAAAGGCCCCGCAGTCGGGCGCTTATCCTATATCACATATATATCCCGTCCAAAACCATAAAAAACCTTTGTTATTTGTAAACTTCGGGTTTTATTTTATTTTATAAAATTCTCCGCCGGAGCGATTTCTCAATAAATCTACACCGTTTATCTAATCCACAGATCGAACGGTGTGGAATCCATATCCCCGGTGGTCCCCGCCAGCCGTGCCCCGTTGCCCAAAAACCGTGTGGTTTTCATCACACCGCCTTTGAGAGGAGGGCGGTTTTTTCCCAAACAGCAGCAATTCCATACGCTAGCTGACACGTGTCCTAGCACTGTTCCGAAAACCTCCATCCATCATGCATTAAATTTCTCCATCGCGCATTAAAGTTCGGACGAGGATGCCCAGCGATATTGACCACAGCCGTCGGATCCGAACCCGCTCATCCGACGGAGATCGCTCGCCGAAGATGTCCGATGGTTAACCAAGATACACACATGATAAGCCGGGCTATCGTACAGCGGCAATGGCATCTCTACCATCGATCTGATCTGCAGATCGACGGCCCACAATTCATCTCCCAATTTCTCCGTTTGACTTTCAACTTCTGCTCTCGACCGTCGATCTCTGTGCGATCGACGACTCAGATTCAATCTTCCTCCGCCCGTTCCACGATCCCTCTCGATCAATCCTGACTGTTGGATGATGCCATCCAACGGCCATGCTCCTTCCACACATCCTCTGAATCATTCAAACTATATACGCAGGATTTTATAACTTTTGTTTGTATTTTGCAGGGTTTAAGGTTTTTTCCACCATACTGAGGAAAATTCGCAGGCTGAGGGTGACGATCCTCTCGCCTTCCATTCACCTCAGAAATCATTCCAGGTTTCCATTTCACGTTTCGTCGGTGTTTATCCAAGCACTGATGCCACATAACCCTGCGTGACCCTACATATCAGCAAAAACCAGGGATTTAACACAGTGAAAGAGTATCAGTGCTGAAGACCAAAATGTATCAGAAAAGAGGATTAGAGACAGTTTCACAGGGATTACGGCTAAGAATGTTTATCAAAAGCCTAATCCCCGATTCGAAACACAAGTTAAAGAATATCTAAAGGGGTCTTGGCTGGTTAGAACGCCTGTAAGTAATCGCCTACAAAATGAGGCAAATTGATCCCTTTAGTTATCACGACGCCACCTGTGCCTCAGAATATTCAATCAGAAGCTGAATTTATTGATCAGGCACCTACAGCCTCACAGAAAATCAAAGGTTGCCGAACAAATAAATACTAATCAAGGGTCTTATCTCCAAATTGTCGGCAAAACTATTTTAAAGGTTAAAGAACAGTCCAGAAGCAAATCTTTTCATTCATTATGCCTCGAAAGACACAAACAAAGTTATGAAGCAGAGTTATAAACGATTACATTGCCACCTTATGCCTCGCCTGGTTCCCAAAGGCCTGGAATTTCATTGATTACATAATTATTAATACTTGACCCCTAGGAAATCCTCCCACCTCTTCATTCTTCTATAAATACTTCTGTAAAAGATGAGCAAATGTTGGTCTCTGGACATCTAAATGTATGTAATATTTTCTGAAGCTACTGATGCCATGTTTGCAACTTGAAGATACATAAGCTGATATGAGAAGTTTGAAGTTGTAAAGACCCACTGGGCTTGCTGATTATAACTGGTTCGAACATCAAATACAAGCTACTAATTTATGGGATCCTGATTTGTGTCAATGGTGATGTGTTCCTAACTGTCAATTGTTATTTTGCTTAATGTTTTCATTCTATTCATTTTCTCTGATAAAGAGCAGCAAACATAGAGCTAGGATTTACTCTCAACAGTACCCTACTCTTACTGAAAGCTTTATTGTCTATGTTTTCTTCATTTGAATGTTCTCTTTGAAGAGTACATTAATGTAGGTTGGTTTAAAGGCACTTGCCTGATCTAAATTTCTCTTTGTCACTGTTATCTGTGGTTTTCTTATTGAATATGCTGAAAGCAAGGTATTTTAAAGGCACTTACCTGATCTTAAGCTTTTCAACTATTTTTCTAATGTTTTCTAATTAAAATTATTTCAATGCAGGCTAGTTTAAAGGCACTAACCTGATCTCAGAATACTTTATGTTTTTCTTATTGAATATGTTGAAAGCAGGGTAGTTTAAAGGCACTTACCTGATCTTAATCTTTTTCAAACTTTCTTTTAATGTTTTCTAACTGAAAATACTTCAAAGCAGGCTAGTTTAAAGGTATTAACCTGATCTCAGAATACTCTCATGTTTTTCTTTAAGTACATGCTGAAGCAATATAGTTTAAAAGAACTTAATTGATCTCAGGCTGTTTCACTATATCTCCATTTGTTTGTTCTTCATTTCCTATCCGTTTCATTCCATAAAATCACCTTAATAGATCCTTTGACATAAGTGACTTGCCCCATGGATCCTTCTTGAACCTTGTTGTCCAATTAAAATCCTCCTATGACTCCATAGCCCAATGGGTTAAAATTGTCTTTGCCTTTTCTATCAGCCAAATCATTCCTTCACCTGCAGACACCTCCACCCTTCATTTTGAAACTGCCTTCACCTTCATCATGTCCTTGCCCAACCAAAACAAACAAAACCAAAACCCAACCTCTTCATAACTAGCCTAATATCACTATTTCAGATTTTAAAGATCACATCTTTACACCCATTCATAGAGAGATCCCTCTCTGGATTCAGGAGGGCTAGATCCTAGAATCCCAAAGTTTGTTGAAATAATGTTGCTTCTGCAGTTTTAGTCTTAATACCAATCTGCTAAAATTACAGATTCCTAACATTATCAATCCAATGCATTGAACTCCTTTTGAATCAAAAGAAAACAGATCCTTGTATGGCCCAGTGATTTCCAGTCCCATCCTTTCCATAATCCCTTTAGACATGATGTTATGAGAGGCCCCTGAATCCAACATAGAATTGTGTAATGTCATGTCATGGATACTAAGGCTGACATAGAAAGGAGGTACCTCTTCATTTTTCATATCTTCCAATATTGGTCCCAAATAGATGGTAGGATGGTCTTCTTGTACATTAAGGATGTCTACAGCTCCTGGTTGAGAATTCAGCTTTTTTACAATTTTACTTTTGTACTCATTTACCTTAAGAATTTCTCCAAAAGGGACTGGGATCTTGATTTTGGAAATTTCATTTTCCAAACTGAAAACATAATTGATCTCCTCAATCTCTTTGACAGGAGGAGGTGGTGGTGGATCTTTTCTAACCTCAGTTTCTTTAGGGGCATCTTTCTTAGGCTGTGTTTTATTTGCAGTAATAGGGACATTTCTGTTTCTGAGGTTGTATTGCTCTTGCATCTCAAAAATTGCATGTTGATAACCCTTAAGGTAATCAGATGGTTCCTCACCCTTGTTTACATCATGATCATACTCATCATGCTATTCCTTAGTCAAAAAACATTCCAAACATGTTTTCATCTAGGCAATGAATGGAGTCTTCTGGAATCTCAGTCTGATCTTCTTCATCAACTAAATTTTGCTGAAAATGAGGCCTTACTGGAGGGTCAGTCTGATTTCTATTTTCCCTTGGTATCTGCTGATTTTGAGGCCTTCTAAACTGTGGATTTCTCAATTGTGGCTCATGTTGTGCAGGAGGCGCAAAATCATTTCCAAGGGAAAACCTATCCATCAGTTTTTCCATTGTTTTCATCATGGAGTCAAATTTGTCATCTGAGGTGGAAGGCTTATCTTCTTCTTTCAATTGTGTTTTTCCCATCTTGGATTTTTTATCTGATGTCATATTGACTTCCACCTTCACAACATCATTTTTCATTTCTGCTAGTGAAGGGGATTCTCTTTCTCTGAGTAGGATAGAAAATTCATAGTCAAAAGCCTCATCATATCGCAGTTAAGCTACTCCTGGTGGAGGTTTTAGTTGGGCAGGGATGGAGTCATAAAAATTGTTAAATATCTTGGAAAAAATTTTAACAGTTTCATCTACAGCTCTTTTCAGACTATTGTACTCAGTGAGGGTTTTCACAGGTTTTTTTCTATTTCCCCACTTTCTCAAGAAGTTATCCTTAAACTCATTCCAATTATGTAAACTTCCTGAAGTAAATGATTTGAACCACTTTCTGACCTCACCAGTAAAACTCTAAGAAAAAAGTCTCATTTTGACATCTTCATGGTCAACCTCCTCCCTGTATATGAAGTCATTAAACTGGTCTACATGTTCTTCAGCTGTAATATCTTCATCCCTTCCCCAAGTTTTAATCCTAGCAGAATATTTTTTTGGAATGGCATTAAGGACAACTAGGAGAACAATAGGGCATATCTAATAGGTGCAGCAGTAGGTGGAGGTGGAACACTTCCATCCATGATGACAGGGACTATGTTACTTTTAGGGACAGTAGTAGTAGAAGAAGAACTGTTAGGAGGTGGTGTTGTTGCTTTTTGTAGCCCAGTTACAAATGAACTCTAGTCAGGTAAAGGAAAACCATATTTTATTCATAGCAAGATATCAAATGGGTCTAATTCCTTAAACTTATCCAAAGATTCCCTCTCGAACAATAACTCTGATGTGACTGCCCCCCATAATTCTTCTTTATCCTTTTGGGTCACTAAGGCATGGGTATCAATACCTCTTCTTTGCAGTTCTAAAACAATTTCAGTGAATTCATTTTCATTTTCAGACCTGAAAAAGACTTCCTAAATTTTATCATCAAAATTTTTATCTTTAGGACTTCTTAAAACTTCAGAGGATAAATCTCTTGAATGTGATGGAGTACCTGATTTTGAAGAGCTGCCTTGAATTCCTTTGGAAATTGTGTTTTGATTATCCACTATAGAAGGTGGGTTAGGATCTGGATTGCTCCTCGTGTATCTCCTTCTCGAAGCCACCTTTAAGCATGAATTTTTGAAATGGAGTCAACAAGGTAGTTGTAGCCTCGAATAGATTCTGAGCTCCTGCTACCTCCAAGAGTTCAACTTTACTTTTTGCACAAAAATTTCAGGAAGTATGTCTTCAAACTCCCGGAAGACACACCAAAATGTTATCACCAAATTAATCTTGATTGGTTGCTCATAAAACAACTCATTGTAACTGTTTCAACTCATTGTAACATCCGGCTAAATCCGCACAAATGAATCTTCTGCGTTGAGTCTGGTAGACTCTTGGGGTTTATCATTTCCAAATATGGTATTCGCCTCGATCCACTCAAAGTTTAGGCTATTATTAATCTCCCCTCTCCATCCTCATTACATCAGCTACAGAGTCTACAGGGGAAGGCTAATTTTTTATGCCATTTTATACCTAACTATGACAAAGTGGCTAAAGGATTCACATGATTACTAAAGCAGGGCATCCCATTCCTTTGGGATGAGACCGCCCAGAAGTATTTCGATGATCTAAAGACATTTCTTGTCAACGATCCCTTATTGTGTCCTTCGGGCTATCATCATGATTTTTCCCTCTTTTTAGCCTCTTCTTTCAGCATGATTTCCATGTTTTTGGTGCAAGATGATGATGAAAGTGATGAGCATGTTATTTACTACCTCTCTTGTAACCTTCTCGATCTTGAAATGCCCTATGCTCATGTCTAGAAGTTAGCATTAGTTTTGGTTCAAGAAATTCAACGTTTTCATCATAACATTCTGTTGCATACTATGACTGTGATTTCTGACTGCAACTCTATGAGCTATATATTGTCTCTACAATTGCTGGGGGGAGGTACTTGAAGTGTATTTTCATCCTCCAAGAGTTTGATTTGGAATTTACTACTGCCAAGTTCAAGAAATCATTAGTCTTTGCCAATATTATCTGCTCCCTCCCCTTTGACTCCGCTCTGTATGGTTCCAAGGAATGCATTCCAGACGATTCGCTTTTTCTTATTAGCACCCTCAATCCTTGGTGTGGTGATATCATCATATATCTTCAGACTTCTACTTTTATATCTGAGTTGACGAAGGATGCTCACTGATGCATCTGTCATCAATAGCAACATTATCGTATAGTCGGAGATACACTCTACCGCATCGGAGTAGATTCCATTATCCATCAATGTTTGACTCTCGAGGAGGCTGAGAAAGACCTAAATAATTTTCACAGTGGTGCCTATGGCGGTCACATGTCTAGTTATGCCACTGCACAGAAGATTCTTCGTGTTGGGTATTTATGGCCCTCCATCTTCAAGGACTGCATTGTCGTTGTCTGTAAATTTCATGATTTCCATATTTATTAGTGCAAGATGTGTGTTCCTCCTTCACATCTCCACCATGTCATTACCGTTGGTCCCTTTGCGAAGTGGGACATCGATTTTATGACATGTCACCCTCACTCGGCTTGGGGGCATGCTTATATCATCGTAGTCGTTGACTACTTCACTAAATGGGCCAAATCAATGCCTACACTTATGGCTGACGGTAAGGCAACAACTCATTTCATATTCAATCACATCATTTCTAGGTTTGTTGTCCCTCGAGCTATCGTTACCGATCATGGTTCCCATTTTTGGCATTATATGGTTGCAGAATTGACTTCCAGGTTGGGTCTGCCTAACGACAAGTCAACGTTGTATTATCCTCAGGCCAATTGCCAGCTTGAAGCTATGAATAAATTTCTTGTCACCATGCTTCAACGTATGATTGTGATGCACAAATCCAACTGGAATCTCATGTTATTTTCGGCTCTTTGGGAATACTGAACCTCAATTAATGATGCAACCAGATTCACTCCATTTCAGCTTGTTTATGGTCTGGAAGCTACCCTTCTGATTGAGTGTGAAAAACCTTCGCTCAAGTTGGTTGTTGAATTGCTACCGAACACTTCACCAGAAGAATAGAGTCTTCTCTACTTAGAAAGGTTGGATGAAACTCGCCACTTGCTACTTTGGTCATCGAGGCACAGAAGAAGTGGGTCAAAGCTCATTTTGACCAGTCATTTTCCCCTTGTTCCTTCGTAGAAGGAGACCTTGTCCTCCCGTACGACCAAGCTCATGATAAACTGGGGGCAGGTAAATTTCAACCCATGTGGCATGGGCCCTACATTTTTAAAGGTGTTTTGTGGAATGGGGCCTATGAGCTCATTTATTACGAAGGTCATCCTCTAGATCAACCCAGAAATGGGTTGTATCTTAAAAATTATTATGCGTGAGTCATTCGTGCATGTTTTGTGTACATAGGTGTTCTTTTCATTTTTGTACATTTTTGGCTTGGTGTGCTTTGCGAGAATTTTTCTTCTTATTGGGTCGTTGCTTATTGTGCAGATTTATATTACCCCTTATGTCGTTTTCCCGGATAGTGCTTCCTGCAGTACCCAGAACTTGTCTTCGGCAGCCTGGGTGATTTATGATCCTGCTGGTGAGTTGATAGATCTTCAAGGTATCTATCTAGGATGAACTACAAACAATGTCAATGAGTATAGTGTTGTCATTGAACTATTAACCGAGGTGATTACCCTCGACATACATCATTGGTTGTAAATCTAGACTCACAGCTTTTCGTTCTTCAACTTAATGGACATTATTCAGTTAAAAACCCTCACATTTTAAGGTTGTATTTATGTGTTTGTTTTTTGGAAAGACATTTTTATTATATCACATATCAACATATTCCTAGGTAGATGAATGCATTGACTAATACAGTGGCTAACATTGTATTAGAGAGACATTTACGCAATCTGTAAAATCATCATCACATGAAAAAGATCCATATAGGAAAATAGATGTATATATATATATATATATATATATATATATATATATATGTATGTATGTGTATAGATATATATATATATATATATATATATATATATATATATATATATATATATATATATATATATATATATATATATATATATATATATATATATATATATATATATATATATATATATATATATATATATATATATATATCACTGTTTGCATCAAGCAAAATTTCATGTTCAAAAATGTGTTTCTCATATGATCCCTATAATAATTATGTCTCTAAAACATAAAAATAAACCTAGGTGTCTAACTCAAGAGACATGCTCATGACAGTGTCACTTCCCGCATGTTTTGGTAGCAAGTGAACGGCTGACAACGCCCCTATAGTATGTCTCTAGTATGCACAAGGAACATCATCGAATCGCGCATAGTCTGGGATCCCATGGGAGATTCCTTCCAATTTCTGCATGATTTCTTCCTCCTCGCCCCCCTCACCATGAGGGGAAATATCAAAGTCATGAGGGATCCGCCTTGCTATCGGAGACATACCTGCAGGTCTTTCTGGGCCAACATCTACAAACACATGGATTTAATGTCAGAACATACATAACAAAAAAATCATAATACTCGTGAAAATAAAAAATGATTCTTACCAAGTGCTTCATCTCAATCCTCTCCTTCTGGGAGTGGGAGGTCCAGATCACCAGTGAAATATGTGCTAGAGTAGGGCTATTCCTCCACCACAATTAGCTGTCGGTGGAGCCAATCAAAGAACTTCGGTCTCCAAGACATCTGTTGACCACCCCCTGACCTTGGCATCGGAGCTACCCAACGAGCCATTCGTGGCTCCTGTGTTGGTGGTGTTGGACCTATCATTTCTTGTCGCTGAAATATTGGTAGTCATTCTAGGAATAACGATACTAGGATGGACCCATAGCCAAACTGCTTCAATTTGGTCTTCTTGCACTTTGTTAGTTGACGCTTCATGTTGATTGTCAGTGCCTCTTCCCAATTGTAGAGGGTCAGTGTCAAACAATATACTGCAATAAGCAGCTGTGACTTTGTTGCTTCATGTGGTGCTTCTGATCCTGCAGTTCATGTGATGGTGTGTAGCACTACCTTTAGTGCCAAGTCAGATATAGTCTGGATATCCACTTTCCTGCTTCATGATCCTTTCTGTGCCCCTCGACATACCCTGTCGATCACCATGCTCATGTTCTCCATGGTGGGTCGGGTGCCGGTCAAGACTAGTGTTTCCCCCCTTTGCAACAGTCATGTTATGAAATAAATTTCTGTAACGTCAATCTCGTGTTCCCGATCATGAAGAATGAATTTTTCCTGATCCTCATCCCAGATACTGATTAAGTATTGCAGCAGCTCTAGTTGAGCTCTAAGGCACAGTGTCATGAAAAAAAAATTCACTCCACATTCTCTGAGAGCTTCCTGCATCTTTCATTGTCCATGGCAAGCTCGTCTTCTTCACTGTGTTCTTGTTCTTTCCATTCGATCACCATTTTTCCACTTCACACCTACAAACATGTTCATATGAACCTCATTAGTCAAATTAAAAGCTTTTGATTTGTGAAATTGGGCTTACTTGCTTGCATTAATAAGCTCAAATGGTTTGCACGGTTGGCACAATTTTTTTAGAAACAGTCGCGCCAATGGTCGTGCCCCAGTTCAGAAATTTGGGCCATTGGCGCAAGTCCATGCCTGATACTCACGCCAACTTCCGTGCCCTATTTTTTACAAATTCCCCCACAGAATTCCAAACTTGGGGTTGCAAGTATTGAAAGAGGAATTAAAATGCAGGGAAGGATGTCAGCTCTTTCCTAGAACTGACGAATTCAAGATTGGTTTATCGGATTGCCCGCTATCGCCGCCACAAAATCACAGTGTAAAAAGGGTAACTATTGCTCCACAAGAGGTAAAAGTGAAAAGTAATTATTTTTTACCATTTTTGGTATTTTATAGCTTTTCAAAACCCTAATTAGGTTTTAAGACATGTTTTTCGATTATTACACTATGTTATTTCGAGAAATGGGTTTTACGTTTGTCTCTTGTGCAGCGACAGGTCTATAATGAGATAATGATGAAGTAACGAGTTGTATTTTATACTTTTTCGGACTCGGTAAAAACACGAAAAAGTCACTGTTGGATTCATCTTTCAGCTCTTTTCTGACTCTCTAAAACTGAAATATTGTCGAGACTCTTATTGTTTTGAACTCGTTAAATGGCTGTGAAATGATATTTACCCAGTATACATTTACCCCTTTTTTGGGCTGGGATATATTATTTATGAAAAAATAATACCTTAGCCTATCGCGACTAAGAGGTTATTTTAGATATTGTTTTCTACCTTTTTGGATCTGAGGGACTATTTACGAAAAGGGACATGCTAGAGTTTTAGTTTGCGCTTCTTTTCAAACTCTCTAAACATGAAAAGATGTTGAGTTATTCCTTTGTCAGACTCGCTAAACCCTGATGACATCGGAAACAGTCACCATGACGTACCAGAATGCATCCTTCCTAGGGCTCGTAAAATGTACTAGGATGGATTTGTCCGAAAGACAAACTTACATTACAAGCATATGTTATCCCCTTCAAGCTTTTTATAAAAAATAATTGGGGTATTCGCCATAAATGGTGGGGGAAAATGGAACCAGTTTTTAGTTGTGTTGGCATTATGTCCCTGTTGAACATGACACTCATCTGCATTCGTGTCGGCTTGGGGACATCTCATTTCGTCATTTTTTCCTCCATGGGTTTGGGTAATCTGTTTTTGCCTCTCATATGCTCTTTGCCATGTCATCATGACCTGAGATCCCTTGATGTCAAATATTTCCAAATCCAGAGTCATGTCGTTGATATGTTCAAGAGAATTTTGCCTCTGCAATTTTCAACCTTCCTATAATTCTCTGGTGGTCCCGATTCATTAATTGATGCAGGAGCATGAGGCTCGAGAGATTAAAAAACTTCATTTTTTATTCCAAAAATAAATTAAAAAATTACAAGCAAAGGAGTGGGTTCCTTTATCTGGAAATTATTATTTTAGTAGATAGGAATTGAACTATTCCTTAGGGATTTGAACCACTTTGTATTAGATCCATTGTATTTAGTTTTAGTTAAGAATTTTAGGGAGAATATTGATCAGAGGGATTTTAGGCCAAAATTAGACAATTTGATCTCTTTGAGTCAGATCTAACTAATTGTGAAATAGTATATGTATATAATTTGAATGCATTGAAAGTAATTTTGATTGTGGAAGGACAAAACGACAGAAATTTGGTATATATATATATATATATATATATATATATTTCTGAAAAATCTGGGCACAAGTGTCAAATCTCAGAGGTATTATATTTTTCCTTCGAAATATTATTGAGATTGTTGGATCCTAAGTGCGAACTTGACTTAATCAAATTCTCTACATATTTATTTATATGTGAACATATTACAAACTGACTTGGTTCGACATTAAACATATGAGCGAGATTCCTTATGGCAGGTGTTTGAGTTTCTTTATAATTTTTTATTCTTGCAATATTAATTCATTGTAATTTTAATGAATTTGAAGAGGCATCGAACTCCATAAGTTAGCGCAGAATAGAAACAATCAAACTCTGTTATCAATTTTTCTTCCATAAAATTTAAGGGACATTTCCTTGGAATTTCAAATCAGACAGAGTTGAAGAAAACGAAAATACTGTAATGTGTGAGGAGTGAAAGGAAATCGTAACCATCCAATTTTCAACCCAACAGCATTCATATTTGAAGTGGCAGGAAGGTTAATATTCAATCCAGACCTGAAATGTATTAACTAGATCTCAGAGGCTAGAGAATCGTTTAATCAAGGTGCCAGTTTGATCAATGGATATCGCATTTAAACATGTGAGGAGTTTAACCTTCTGAATGGACCCGATGCTTTATAAATTCGGTTTAATAATCAAGTTGAACGTCCGGCAGCCTTTTAAATCTGATGGCTATCGCATGAGATCTTGGATATATACGACTATCGCAAATTTAATTGCATGGAGTTTAATAAGAAAATTGGATGTGATAGAATTATAGCCCAAGGTTTTAATGAGGTTGGAATCCGTCACTAAATCAACGTTATGGGTGATTTTTATTATTGTTTCATTTTATATATTTTATGCAATAATGATTCCGTCATTTAAGTGAAGGCTAAAAATTGGGTTTTAATGAAATTCAAAATTTGTGTAACAAATTTTTAATGCATTTGAATTTTGGGTTGTAAAATTAGAATTTGGATGAGTGATACTCAAAAGGAAATAGAAGAATTTCCACCACAACTTGAAGAAATTATGTCGAGATTTGAAATCTTATCATTAACACCTACATCCAGACCACCATTATTGGTATCAGAGCCACCTTTAGACACTGAGCGAGATATCAAAGTTCAGGAAAAGAAATCCAACATGGCTTACAGAGTTGGTAGAGGAGGTGGTGCTGGTCGAAAAAGAGGAAGACCAGTTGCAAATGTTGAAGTGATGGAGGTTATGCAACAGATGCAAGCCAGTTTAGAAGCAATGTAAATGGGAAATCAAAGAGATGCAGATGCCAGAGATGTCAGCGAGCCTGAAGTTGAATCTTCAGAAGAGGGAGAACCTGCAGAAGTTACTCCTGAAATGAGATTTTTTAAATCATTTTTTGGATCCACATCTAAACCCATACTTTAGGTTTCAGTTTCTACAGGAAGCTTAAATCCAAAGGAATTTATAGATTGGGTTAATGACATGGATAAGTTCTTAGATTATGAAGAAATGGATGAAGGAAAAAGAGTGAAATTTTCTGTCACAAAATTGAAAGGACATGTAGCGCTTTGGTGGGATGGAGTGCAGGTAGAAAGAAGGAGACTTGGTAAGCAGCCAATAAATAATTGGAACAGGATGGTGGCAAAGTTGAGAGGTAAATTTTTTCCAAGTGATTATCAGCTTTCATTATTTAGACAAATTCAGAATCTTAGACAGATATCAATGACAGTCAAAGAATACACAGATGAATTTTACAAAGTGAGCATAAGAGCAAGAAAAATTCAAGATACAGCAGAGAAGATTGCAAGATATATTAATGGTCTCAGAATGGAGATCCGGGATGAGATAATTCTGTTGTCTCCTAAAATAGTGGAAGAGGCTTATCAAATGGCCTTGAAGGTTGAGGAAAAACTCATAAGGAAGCAATCTGCCAGAAGTAGAGGTACTTTCCGAGGAAAAGGAATTCAAGGTGGTAGAGGAAGATCTACAACATCGAGAGAAGGAGCTAGTAGCAGCTCAAGTCAGCATACACACACAGAAGGTGATGCAAGTGGCAGAAGGAGATTTTCCAGAGGAAGAGGAGGCAGAGGCAGAGGAAGAGAAATCAGATGTTATAGATGTAATAAGCTTGGATATAGGGCTTAAGAATGTCCAGAGAATGTGGGGACAAATCAGAGAAATGTAATTGTTTCTCAAAATGAAGAAGAAGCAGCAAAAATGCCAAAAGCATAAAAAGTGCCAGAAGCATAAAATACACCAGAGAGAGGAGAATCTTTGGTAGTTAACAAAGTTTTGTTAAAACCAACAAAGGAAGTTGTTGAACCAGCACAGAGGAAAAATTTGTTTAGAAGTGTTGCAAATTTCAAGGAAAATGCTGTGAAATGGTAATTGATAGTGGCAGCACTGATAATTTGGTCTCTACAGAAATGGTAGAGAAATTAAAATTGAAGACAAATAAACATCCAACATCCTACAAGGTTTCATGGCTTCATAAAGGACATCAGCTATTATTAAATGAACAGTGTGAAGTGGAATTCCAACTGGGCAGCTACAAAGATAGAATTATGTGTGATGTGATGCGTATGGAGGTATGTCACATATTTCTAGGTAGACTTTGGCAGTATGACAGAGGAGCTATGCATGATGGGAAGAAGAACACATACAAGTTTTGTAAATATGGTTTCAATCATGTATTGTTTCCGATAGAAGAAGAAGATGCATCAAAAAGAAGATCTGATCTGAAATCTTTGTTACTGAGTGGAAAAGAATACCTGCAGCAAATTGAAGATGATGAGGTAAACTTTTCATTAATTTGCAAACCCAAGGTGGTAATTACTTCCACCAAAATATCTTATTTACCAATTGAAATTCAAGAGATGCTGGAAAATTACCGTGATATCATTGTAGATGATTTTCCGAATGAATTACCACCTATTAGAAAGATCAACCATCATATAGATTTGATTCTAGGAGAAAATTTACCAAATAAAGCAGCATACAGGATGACTCCCACAGAAAATGAAGAAATCAGGAAACATTTATAGGAACTGTTAGATAAAGAACTGATCAGAGAGAGTTTGATTCCTTGTGCAGTGCCAACAATGTTGAGTCCAAAAAAAGATGGAGGCTGGATAATTTGCACTGACTCAAGAGAAATAAAAAAAATAACAATCAGGTATAGATTTCCCTTGCCATAATTTAAGATTTGATGGATTGTTTAAGTGAGGCAAGATATTTACAAAACTGTATTTAAAGAGTGGCTATTATCAAATTAGGATAAGGGAAGGAGATGAATGGAAAATAGCTTTTAAAAAAAATGAAGGATTGTATGAATGGATGGTAATGTCGTTTGGATTATCAAATGCTCCTAGTACATTTATGAGGCTTATGAATGAAGTGTTGAAAGAATTTATTGGTAAATTTTTAATAGTATATCTGGATGATATATTAATTTACAGCAAATCTAAAGAAGAACACATGAGACATATGAATTATGTCTTAAGGAAGTTGCATCAGGAAAATTTGTTGGTAAATTTAAAAAATTGTTCATTCATGAAGGAAGAGTTGGTATACTTAGGATTTGTTGTTTCTTCTGATGGATTGAAGATGGATCCAGAGAAGATAAAGGAAATCATAGAATTGCCTTCACCCAAAATTGTTTTTGAGGTAAGAAGCTTCCATGGTCTTACTAGTTTTTATAGAAAATTTACAGGGAATTTTAGTAATATCAATGCTCATATTATTGAAACCACAAAGAAGGACAAACAACGATTTAAATGGACTGATGAAGCAGAAGAAAATTTTCAGTTGTTGAAACAAAATATAACAGAGAAACCCATTTTCGTTTTGCCTGATTTTAATAAACCTTTTCAAGTGAAATGTGATGCCAGTGGAGAAGCTATTGGAGCTGTGTTAAGTCAAGAAGACAAACATGTAGCTTATTTCAATGAAAAACTGAATGAGACAAGAAGGAAATATTCTTCTTATGACAAGGAATTTATGCAGTTGTGCAGTCATTAAAGAAGTGGAGACATTACTTGATATCTAAAGATTTTGTGCTTTATTCAGATAATCATGCATTGCAATACATTATGCAGCAGCCAAAACTAAATCAGAAACATGCAAAATGGGTAGATTATCTTCAAATTTTCAATTTTGTATTGAAACACATAAATGGCCAATCAAACAAAGTAGCAGATACCTTAAGTAGAAAGAGCATTTTAGTTCAAGAAAGTCAAATTCAAGTGTTGGGTTTTGATTTTCTTAAAGAATTGTATAAAACAGATTTGGATTTTAAAGAGGCATTTGAATCATGCAGTAATCTTGTTTTGTTGGACAGAAGTAAGTGGCTGGATTTTTTTTTGCAAGAAGGTTTGATGTTTAAAAGAAATCAGTTGTGCATACCAAATTGTTCTATGAGAGAGAATTTAATTAAGGAGAAACATAGTGGTGGACTTGGTGGACATTTTGGTGCAGACAAAACTTATGAACAATTGAGTCATTTTTATTTTTGGCCAAAGATGAGATCTGAAGTGGAGAAGTATGTGCGAAATTGTAAAGTTTGTCAGTATGCAAAAGGAAGAAGTCAAAACACAGGTTTGTATGTTCCATTACCTATTCCAGATAGACCTTGGGATATGGTAAGTATGGATTTTGTTTTGGGTTTACCGAAAACACAGAGAGGGAATGATGCAATCTATGTTGTAGTTGACATATTTTCTAAAATGGCACATTTTATTCCATGTTATAAAACCAGTGATGCTACTCATGTTGATAATCTGTTTTTCAAAGAGATTGTAAGGTTATATGGGTCACCTAAAAGCATTGTCTCTGATAGGGACACCAGATTTGTTGGTAATTTTTGGAGAACATTATGGAAAAATATTGGTACTAAACTAAGTTTCAGCTCAGCTTATCACCCTCAGACTGATGGAAAAACTGAGGTGGTGAACAGAAGCTTGGGTAATCTTTTGAGAAGTCTTATAGGTGAACATCCTAAACAGTGGGATCAGATTTTGGCACAAGCTGAATATGCTTATAATGACTCTCCTAACAGGAGTACAGGGCAGATTCCATTCCATATAGTTTATGGAATGCACCCAAGAGGAGTGTATGAATTAAGGAATTTTGGAAAAGCAGAGATGAGAACTGCTAATGGAGAAGAGTTTGCTTCAGAAATTCGAGTAATACATGAACAGGTAAAACAACAATTACAGGATAGCAACATCAAGTACAAGAGAAGAGCAGATTTGAAGAAAAGAGAAGTTAATTTTAAGGTTGGAGATTTGGTTCTAGCACACCTGAGGAAGGAAATATTTCCAAAAAGGGCATATAATAAGTTGAAGGTTAAGAAAATTGGGCCATGCAGAGTATTGAGATAATTTTCTGCAAATTCATATGAAATTGAATTACCCCCTGATATTGGAATATATCCAATTTTCAATGTTGTTGATTTATACAGGTATGATGATGGAGACATAGGTGATACAGCTGAAGGAAAAGAAGAGATTGACTAGTTGAAAAAGTTACCCACAATAAAAATATTGTAGCCAGAGAAGATTTTAGACAAAAGACTGTCTAAAAAGACAAGAGGACGGGAATACTTTGAGTATTTTATCAAGTGGAAAGATCAACCAGTTGCAGAAGCTACTTGGATGATAGATACCATGCTACAGAAATTGGGCAGTTCTGTAACAAGCAAAGGAATGGGTTCCTTTGGCTAGAAATTACTATTTTAGTAGATAGGAATTGAACTATTCCTTAGGGATTTTAACCTCTTTGTATTAGATCCATTGTATTTAGTTTTAGTTAATCATTTTAGGGAGAATATTGAGCAGAGGGATTTTAGGCCAAAATTAGACAATTCGATCTCTTTGAGTCGGATCTAAATTATTGTGAAATAGTATATGTATGTAAGTTGAATGCATTGAAAGTGATTTTGACTGTGAAAAGACAAAACGACAGAAATTTGGTATTTATATATATATTTCTGAAAAATCTAGGCATAAGTGTCAAATCCTGGAGGTATTATATTTTTCCTTCGAAATATTATTGAAATTGTTGGAACCTAAGTGTGAACTTGACTTAATCGAATTCTCTGTATATTTATTTATATGTGAACATATTGCAAACTGACTTGGTTCGGCATTAAACATATGAGCGAGATTCCTTATGGCAGGTGTTTGAGTTTCTTTGTAATTTTTTATTCTTGCAATATTAATTCACTATAATTCGAATGAATTTGAAGAGGCATCGAACTCCATAAGTCAGCGCAGAACAGAAATAATCAAACTTTGTTATCAGTTTGTCTTCCGTAAAACTTAAGGGACATTTCCTTGGAATTTCAAATCAGCCAGAATTGAAGAAAACAGAAATACTGTAATGTGTGAGGAGTGAAAGGAAATCGTAACCATCCAATTTTCAACCCAACGACATTCATATTTGAAGTGGCAAGAAGGTTAATATTCAATCCAGACCTGAAATGTATTAACCAGATCTCAGAGGCCAGAGAACCATTTTTTCAAGGTGCCAGTTTGATCAATGGATATTTCATTTAAACATGTGAGGATTTTAACCTTATGAATGGACCCGATGCTTTATAAATTCGGTTTAATTAATTAAGTTGACCTTCCGACAGCCTTTTAAATCTGATGGCCATCACATGAGAGCTTCGAGATCTACGACTATCACAAATTTAGATGCATGGATTTTAATAAGAAAATTGGATGCGATGGAATTATAACCAAGGTTTTAATGAGGTTTGGAATCCGTCACTAAATCAACGTTATGGGTGATTTTTATTATTGTTGCATTTTATATATATTATGCAATAATGATTCCATCATTTAAAATTGGGTTTTAATGCAATTTAAAATTAGTGTAACAAATTTTTAATGCATTTGAATTTTGAGTTATAAAATTAGAAGTTGGATGACTGATACTCAAAAGGAAATAGAAGAAGTTCCACCAGAACTTGAAGAAATTGTCTCGAGATTTGAAATCTTATCATTAACACCTACATCTAGACCACCATTAATCATCATGTTCCTCTGTCTTGTGTCGATGATGTGGGAAACATTATGGCCATCCTTCGACCGGGTCACTTCCTGTCGACTTCATCTCATTATCCAGGAAGTTAATCTAGAGACTCCCTACTAGTACCTTGGAAACTACATGCCTCCATGGCAGGTTTTTCACACTCGACGACAGGTCCACATCATTGACCTTTGATCGAGTGATTATAAGGATGTTCGATGCCAGATCATTTTTCACATTCTATGGATTGTACCTGTTGTACCTTGAGAGCCATTGTCATTTTTGGTGGTTTCTCTCGTGCTTGTTAACAGCTTTCATCATTGGCTGGTAATCAAGTAACTTTCTTGCATGTTCAACTTCGGCTCACATATTCGCATGCTTGAATTTGTACTTGTTCGGGTCGAGATGGAGCGCAAGACCCTAGGTTTTTTCTGATAAGACCCAGGCTACGGGATATTATGGTTTATCATGACTTTATGCATGACTATTTTGACTGGATGGCTGCGACCATACCTGAGTCTATTTGTTGATTCCTACTGTTGGATGGCTGCGTCCATACCTCGGATCTCAGTTTATATATGTATTCTATTATGGATGGATGTGCCCATACCACATATTCGTGTATCAGAGACATCAGTTGTATTTATAATTTCAAGTCTTCTGACAACGGTGATTGGTTCGAATGCATTCTCATAAAGCATTTCACCCCTCCCTCTCTCTTGGACCTCATGCTTTAGGGGGCATCTGTTACATAGCATTTTTTCATTGTCCCTGCAATCCCCATCCTACACATTGGAGGATCATTTTTGTGACTAATAAGAAGTTTCATGGCTTGCAAAGACCATCATTGCATCCCTTTCCATGAGGAAAACATTCCTTTTGTTGACAATTCCCTGATCAAACCATCATAAACACATGTTTTTTCCTTGGTGCTAGTAGACTGTTATGCCCTCGTGTCCATGAGGAAGATTAACACTAGGCCCCACACCCATTGGCGCTCAGTCCCAGTAAGCTGCCCACACCAACGTGTTTATGGAATTTTTTTTAAATATAGAGGCGAATTTTGTATCCTAACAACTTCGTGGGCAAGTCAGCTAGAGTGGTTAGAATAAATAACCATGGCCCCCCTCCTTTGGCCTCTTTTTTCCACCTTTTCGGGAAACCTTCCAAGGGATAAGGCCTCCCTTCCAGCATTTTAGGGATCCCAACATCCTCCTCTCCCACTATAAATAAAGCTACCTCCCATTGATGCACTAGCTGAACATATTATAGCTTAAAGGCTGAAGATAATTCCTGAACATTTCGCTAGAGAGATAGAACAGAGAAAGAGACATTTTTCGAGAGATCTTGGGCTTGTGTCCTCATTTCGTATGAATTCCCCGATGATCCTTCGAGACGCGCTTCGACTGAACCCCGCTGAAGGAGGATGCGACGTCAAGGCTCCAGTTGTAACTCTTTCTTCTATTTATATATTTACATGACTTTTGTATGTTTCCCATCTTGTGTTGATATGGTTTATTTGATGCAATATTTTTAACCTTCCTTGACTAGTTTGTTGATTATAAATGAAATCATTGTCTTGTATGCTACTCTTGTTTGCTAATCTTCCTGCAGGTATCCGAGCACTGTTACAGAAGGATTGTGACCCGTCAAGACAGAGATCAAGAGACCACCACCACTACAACGACGAGCGTTGGACTCCAGGTAGGCCAATCCTTCATTCATTAATTAGGAACCTACACTTTAGCTTGTCCCTTTGTTGCTAGACCCACTCTAGGGCTAGAGGGATCGTCTCTGTCCGCAGAGAGGATTTACCTTCCCATCACATGGCACTTCCTTTGAGTCATAAATATCTGCTAATAAGTTCCTCTAACATGCTAGAGGTATCCAGCTGGCAAAAACTGCTTTTAAGATGTTCAAAATCCTTCAACAATTGCTCGCTATGAAAACAGGATAGTTTCGTAGCGAGTTTTAGTAGCGTGGTAAAAGTGGCCTCTCCATCCATTTTCTTTCCTTCTTTGTTGTTCCATCATCTTCATAATGTCATAACACCTTACCATCATGGATCCCTCTCCTGAAAACATGAAAAAATTTACTTTATATGCCAAAGGGCACCTAAAGGTTTTTTCGTAGCGTATTTATGGCTTCAAGTCTGAGGTACGCTATGAAAATGTGCAAAAAACCAGAAATTACTCCTTCCAAGATTGTCTTCAAAAAAATGACCTCCAACTGCAAAATTTGGGTTCTCTACATGTAATGAACCTCATAAGGCATATTCCATCTCAATTTTTTACTCCTGTAGTGTCTCCTCCTCATTTACAATTATTTGACTAATTGGCTCTTCTACCACAGTCATTTTCAATGCTTTCTTTTCCAACTCCTCATGAATCAGCTCCAATTTCTCTTCAAGATATTGCACTCTGTCTTTTAATGCCCTGTTCTTGGATTGCAAGTGCAAGTTTATCCTTTTGATGTGTTTGACTTCTCCCCTTAGTGGTTGAGTCCACTTTATCAACCTTTCTATATTGTCCAAGGTCTTTGAGACACTTGTGACTTGATCTTCCTAGATTTTCCTCAATTGTTCAAACTGAACCTTCTCAGCTCTATGCTTCTTTTCTTCTTGCTTCAAGACTGATATCTCCTTACCTGCCTCCTTCAATTTCTCCTTAACAGTTTCAATTTCTGATTTTTCACTAATTATCTCTTTACCCTTCTTTTATTTGATAACTAGATATTCTTTTGCAAGTGAAGAGAGATCTATGATGCTTGGTGGCTGAGCAATTTCACTGACCTTCTGAGTCTCTTTGCTACTTTCCATGACCTTTATTGCATGTCTAGTCATTGGCTTTCTAGGTTGAAACATGAAACCAACATCATCCCCTGCAAACTCTAAATTTTTAGCTGTCTTACCTTTCTTTAGCTTTCTTCCTCCATCTTCAATGTCTTCAGCTTGAACAATGGGAGTTTCTTCAATGTCAATTGCATGCAAGATGTCCTCTAAGTTACCCTTAACCACTATTTGACTCCTAGTAACTCTCTTGCTACTTTGTTTGATGAATATTTTCTTTTATTTTGCGGGTGTTGTTTTAGGTGTGTCAATCTTCTGCAAAGGCTTTGTCTCCATGCTCACTGGTTTTGGTGGAGATGATCTATTCCCTTCTTAAACTTCCTCTACCATTGTTAGTGATGAAATATTTCTAGGTTTGGAAGCTCTCTTAGGAGTGATAGCATCATCTTCAAAACCACTCATGAATAGAAAGGAATTCCAATCTCTATTTAGTATATTCAACTCCTCTAACACCAACAACTTAATCAAACCATGGTGAAAGAGGGAAGTTTCATTTCCTTATGTTTTAACTTGAACCTTATCTGACATTTTACCTAGACTTTTGTATAAATAAAAGGGCAATTCAAGTGACCTCTTACCCACAAAATGCAAAAGAAGCTTGAGGTGGTAGGAGTAGACCATGTGAAATATTCCTTCACAGGTAAAATACTTTTGAATGATCATCGGCAGCTTTGAATAATTTTCCTTCATGAATCTCCTAGGGATAGCATTTGTAATATCAATTTCATTATGCTCTGGTTTGATGAACTCTTTGCAATCCTGCATGGTGAACTTGATGCCTTTAAACCATTGTTCCCCTCCTCTAGGGATTCCTGTTGTTGTTGAAATGTTATTTGGTGTCACTGTAAGGTTCAACATTCCCAATTTTGAAGTTCTTCCTATGAAACTGTTAGCAAAATCCTTGGAAACCTGTAGATGACAACCCTGCAACCTTTGACAGAACTGCAAGAATATTTTTCTTATGAATACATCCATGGTAGTTGGATATTCATTCAAAAAATTCATGTCCATGGGCTCATACCTGTGACAATGACCACCTTCGTTTGTTTTCTTCCTTGCAGCCATGGGTGCTTTATATCTTCTCAGCCTCGCTTTCTTAATGACACCTGCAAAGTTTAATTTTTCCAGCAACCTGCCTGGCTCGATGAAGCAGCTCTCCAGAAATCCAATTACATGCAAAGATAAAGCGGAGTATGACAAAAGACTAATTGGGTAAGGTTTTGATGGTTTAAATGACAGGTCATGCATTAATCATGACACATGCATGCTAAAAAGGGTAATGATGACCTCAGACATGGATTTGTACCTTTAAATTAACTCTAACAGACTCGAATGACCTCTGCCCTAACTACTCCAATCATGAACTGACACTTCACATCGTGTTTGACAAGACAGACAAGAAAACAATTTTTCGTAGCGTGATTAGTTTAACTTTTGACAGTTTGACTATGAAACTATTAGGCAGTTTCGTAGCGAAAATTGCTATTTTTTTGTATAAAACGCTACAAAAAGTTGTAAAACTGGCTTAAGCGTCCTTTTTAAATTTAAATGATTGGGATATGAAAAATGACACGTTATGATGATTTATGGGACATGACATGACCTAAATGGAGATGAACTTGAACCTTAGGATAGGTTAAACATGTAAAAAAAATGAAATTTTCCTATACCAACTTGAAAGGCTTAAGGAGACCTTTGATAAATGAATTGTATTACCATATCAAGTAATGTTTCACATTTTATGAGTGATAACACCACCATTGATGTCAATGGCCCTCAAGGTACTGCAGTACATTTCGTAAGGCGTGAATAGATGATTTGATGTCGAACGCCAAACAAAATATTTCGGTCAAAAGTCTGAAAGTGAGGATCTTGTCGATGTTGTAACAAGCCTCATGGTATTGGAAGATGATGTTTCTAAGTGAACTTCCTGGATGATGATTTGATGTCAACAGGAAGTCATTTTTTTTGCGAAACAGGAGTTACTGATTTCGAAGATAAAATGTGACTTGATATAGAAATGTGCAGGGATGACTGTTATGAGAATGAAGGTTTATGAGTATTGCAGAAGGATGAGTATTCAACGGATGACTTCTCTTTAACATATCGGCGACACTGAGATGAGTTGGCAGCATTGACCTAAAACTGAATTGAAGGTATGATGAACCATAAGTATGAATTAACCATAAAGAAGATTACCCAACCCAAACAGTCACAGTGACGGAGTGAAGTGTCATGTTCAACAACGACCTACTACTGTAAAAGTTTTGTTCATTTTCCCAAATTTTCCCCGGTCATTTTTCGACAAGTACCTCTTTATTTTTTAACAAGCTTGCGGAGGATAACATATGCTTGATCTACAATTCAACCCTTCGGGCGAATAATGTATCACTATTTAATAATTTAATGAGTCTAGTGATGAATGAAACTTGATTCTTTCCATGATCAACAAGCCCGTCACTATTTTATGTTTTAATGAGCTTAACGATAGTGATATCCTGGTCATTTTTCATATTTAGAGAGTTTGAAAAAGAGGATGAAAGAAAACTCCATAAGTACTTTTCCGTAAAGTTGTCGCTTAGATCCGAAAAAGTGTAAAATAATATCTGAGAGAACCTCCTAGCCATGTTCGACTAAGGCATTCCTTTTTCGTAAATAATATATCTCGGTCTGTAAAATGGTTAAACTTATATTGAGTAGATATCAATTCATTTACTTTTACGAGCTCGAAAATACAAGTGCTCGGCAATATTTTCATATTATCAAAGTCTAAAAAGAGCTAAAAGAAGACTCCAGGGGTTCCTTTTTCGCTGTTATTGAAGCTCGAAAAAGAGATAAAAGTGTGCTTCAAGTCCTTTTTCATTTTTATCAAAGCTTGAAAAATAAGGATAAAAGTGTGCTTTGTGGTCAAATCATTATTGAAATAAATCTACACAACTAATCTACTCATTAGTTGCAAAACATGTTTAGAACAACAACAAATGGATTAAAAATCCCTATTTCATGATAAAAATAGAATAAAACCATAGTCACAGCAATAAATATGATTTGCAAATAATCAAATAGCTAATTAAAAGAGTTTTACTATTCATTTTTACCATTTTAAAGTTACGATTTGCATTTCGAAGCTCTGAACTTGTTTTTGCCCCCGAACTTCAGCGGTTGATTGTGATCGATTATATGGATGGTTTTCATCGCCGTTTGATCCAGGTTGGTGCCATAAACCCTCTCTTTCTTTCAGTAGTCAATTCATTTCATTTCACTGCAAATTTTAATGGATTTGGGCCCCTTAGGGTAAATTATTTTTCAAAAGAGGGCAATGCACCCTTGAGAACCGAAAACTGCGTTGTGGAGCACCTAAAATGAAGCCTAGGTGCATATGCAATGCACTATCTATTTTTCAAGACTTCGTTGGGCGCAATTCACATTCTTGTTTCTTGCATTGTACCCAAAATTTGCCTAATTTTTGCATGAAAAGGAGTCTAATGAGTCTTATGGTTATGTTTCAGGGATTCATTGTACTAGAATGACGATTACTTGGAGAGTAAGAGAGCATGAAGAAAAAAATATGATTTCCCTTAATGATCCTGGTACTGTAGGAGCCATAAGATATTGTGGGTTATTAAAGTACTTTCGCTTGTCATATATGAGGCAACAATAGAAATTTTGGAGTTCTTAGTTCGTGCATGGGATCCGAAAATTGAGACATTTCACATTAGGAACAAAGTGGTTCCTATTACAGTGGAGGATGCATATTTTCTAGTAGGCTTGTCAAGGAGAGGCTTGCCCATTTCTCTCTCGGGGTCTGCTCTCGGAGGGGAGACAATGAGAGATTATGTTTTGCAATATATCTATCTGGGGGAAAAGCCAAGCAAGGATGGGAAAATAAAAATCTGTGGCATTCGTGATTTTCCTTTGAGAACCATTCTATTCACAATCACAAAGATTGACGGCACCGTTACACTACATGTAGCGAATAGATCTTATATGCAGTATGCGCTAGATTGCATGTAGCCAGCAGTTTTCAACTGGTCTGAAGCTGTACTTTCTCAAATAAAAGAAAAACTAAATAAAGCAAAGGGAGGAAGGAAGAAAAGCTTCAATTATGGTTCAATCCTCATTTCATTTTCCTTAGAACGGATTCCACTGATGCAGCCTCAGCATGTGACACTAGGTGTGTCTAACCCTAGAGATCTGAGGATGCAAAGATGGGTATAACTAATGTCTAGGCATGCATGCCAATTTTCCATTGTGTTCTTGACTGCATTCTTTTCCTAGTTCAGGCGACAGGTTATCGCCATCGATGAGTATGCATACGCAGGTGTTGATTTCCGAGGAGATCCGGACTTAGCTTTACCAGAAGGCGCTCAGTGGGGTGCAATAGGTAAGAATTTTTTACCATGTTTTTTTTATTTTTCTAAGGTTTATACAATTTTTTTGTATTTTGATGTTTCCCCAAGACTAAACTAAAGTTTTAATGTAATGCAGATGTTGGCCGAGTTCAACCGGTGGAGGAACCAGAGCATGGAGTGGATGAGCCAGCAGAGAGGGTTATCAAGAGAGCAGTCCTTTAGGATTTATACATGGATGAGACTTTGTCTGAGCTTCGGTAGCACATAGAGGGGTTGACCTTCGGGATTCCGGATTGCTAGATCGAAGAGTTACCCATGCGACTACAGCGCCACACTATAAGCATTCCTAACCGCTGGATGCGGTGACTGCGTAGGATAGCTAGATCGATAGCATGTTACCATGAGCATCACTAGTTTACTTTTGACATGTTGCATACATTTTTGTGGTTAGATGACCAATGTTTCTTGGGCACAATTTTTTGTAAAAATCTATAACTATCTATCTATTTGATTTCAGTGTTTTCCTATGTTTATTGCATAATCCTATTCAATTATGTGAATGTATCTTTACATTTGTTGCATATTTTTTTCTATAACATGATTAGCTTAAGAATCAATTAATGTGTTCAAGTTTCTGGAAATGTGTTGATATTGAATTAAATCAAAGTGTTTTTCCAAAATTCGAACTCTTAGGAACAAATGATGCAGTGTTGGATTTCTAACAGTATAAACACTAGTAAGTTGCAATACCGCAAGGTGTGAGTCTAACCTTATGATGATGCGGTTAATACCAAATGAAATGGCATCAAAGAGAAGTTCGGTCAACGTGCCATACTCGGCGATATTGTTTGTCGATCTACCGATACAAATTCTTTGAAAACTCACTAACTCATCGTTCGGAGCGAAAATGGCCCACGTTGCAAAGGATAGAATATGCGTACTACGACTAGCACCATCAGCATATCCAACAAATGGTTCCAAATATTTGGAAATCTAAGATGAAATTTAAAACGGATTACTAATGTCAAGGAAACTCTAAAAAACAAACTAATATAGTGAATGAAAATCAACAGCATATATATACAATATAATACAAAAAATTACTACGCTCATGATTAAGCATAGTAACGTTTCAGATACAACCCATTTTGGGGTTGCCCCAATGGAATTCCATCATAATCTACCAGCTCATAGGCACCCTTAGCAAGAAATCTTTTGACATTATAGGGGCCATTCCATAATGGCTCAAATTTCCTTGTACCTATTACATCAACTTCTTGATCATAAAGAAGGACCAAGTCACCCTCTGAGAAAATGCGAGGCTAGAAATTTTTGTCATATTGCGCCTTTATACGTCTCGTATGTGCTTCGTTGGTCAATTGGGCTTCATGACGCGTTTCATCAAGATGGATGAAGTTAAAAAGATGCACTTCTTCATCTGAGGTGTCAGGTAACAAGTCGATAGCGAGTTTTAACAACGGTATTTCACATTGGATTGGCAAGATAGGTTCCAGACCATACACCAAGAGTAAATCCGGTTGTGTTTCTCACCGAGGTTTGGTACACCAACAAGGCCGAG
Organism: Pinus albicaulis; assembly: GCA_034641835.2. Classification (NCBI taxonomy): domain Eukaryota; kingdom Viridiplantae; phylum Streptophyta; class Pinopsida; order Pinales; family Pinaceae; genus Pinus; species Pinus albicaulis. The sequence goes on from CM076576.1 coordinate 333,777,772, forward strand.
TACATGATCAAATGCCATTTTCTTTTACAAAATCCTATAATTCATTGAAGCGTACGTTTAAGAATCTTATTGATAGCTTCAACTTGTCCATTTGATTGTGGATAACAAGGAGTAGAATTATCATTTGATAATCATAACTTGGCAGTCAATTCAGTCATCATATGGTTGCGAAAATGCTTCCCGTGATCTATGACTATAGCCTGTGGGACCCCAAACCGTGAAATGATATGATTAAAGAAAAATAATGTAGTTTTTTGTCCTGTGTTGTTGAATGTAGAAATCGCTTTAGCCCACTTGGTAAAGTAGTCTACTGCAACAATAATATAACCATGCCCCCTAGATGAACGAGGGTTACAGGTCATGAAGTCAATGCCCCATTTTGAAAATGGTACCACAGAGATAACAGGATGCATTGGCGCTGGCAGTTTATGGATTTTATGATCAAATAATCTGGCACACGTGACAACTTCTAACCACGAGGATGCAGTCGTTAAATATGGTAGGCCAAAAGTAACTGGCGCAAAGTATTTTCTGCGTAGTAGCGTATCGAGACAAGTGTCCACCACAAGCCCCAACATGACAATCATTTAAAACCTTTTCGGCCTCCTCGTTAGTGAGGCACCTTCTTAAAATTGTATAGATACCATGACAATAAAGTGTGTCACTGACGATCATATAATCTTTGGCTTGGTATCGAATACGTCGTTGGTCAGAGTGAGAGGTATCAGGCCAAAAATTTTGGGTTTGGATATAAACTTTAAAAATCCCCATACCAAGGATCAGATGATCTGATCAGAAACAGAGACTCGTCAGGAATAGATGGTTCTGACGTAGTAACAATACTATCAAAGGGAAGGTCATAGAGAAGCTCAGCCAAAACTAACGACTTATTTAACTTTGATATGATGAATTCCAAATCAAAGTCCTACAAAAACACAATCCATTTTGAATACTTTCCCCCCAGAAATTGACGTGATAAGATATAAGTCATGGGGTTGCAATCCGAAATGACAATGGTCTTCTGGAACAGGATATAGTGGCGAAATCTTTGGATAGCTTGAACAGCTGCCAAGGCAAGATTTTCTACGTACGAATACTTCACTTTCATATCATTGAGATTATGACTCAAATAATAGATCGGATGTTCTAACCCATTTTCTACTTGGACCAATACCATAGCAATGGTCATATCAGTCGTGGTGATATATAAGAAATAATCACTCTGATAATTGGGGGGATACATTAATGACACTCGGACACTAGTATCCTTGACAGCATCAAAAGAAGCTTGCACAACTTGATCCCAATGGAAGGGAACCCCCTTTTTCAAGAGCCGAGTAAATCCTTTAGCCATTTCAGCATAGTTGGGTATGAACTTCCATAGGAAGTTAGCGTTTCCTTGAATTTTTTGTATCTGAAGTAAATTTGATGGCACAAGCAGGCAAATCAAGAATGGCATGGACCTTCAATGGGCCTATTCGAATTCCTTCTTTTGAGACGATGAATCTAAGAAAACAACCAGAACCAACACAAAACACACACGTATGTGGATTGAGGCATATTTTGTAGTGTCGGTAGCGTAAAAATATGGCTCTCAAATGCATCGAGTGATCACTCTGATTTCATCAATGTGCGGGTAAATCATCTAGATAGGGTTGAACAAAGTGATTGATGTCATTGAAAGTGTAATCCATGGCTCTCTGAAAAGTTTTCCCAACGTTCTTTAAACCAAACGGGATTTTCCTGTAAGAGAATGTGCCCCAGGGATAGATGAATGTTGTCTTATATTGGTCCTCTGGGCAGATATTTATTTGATTGTAGCCAAAAAATCCATCCATGAATGAAAAGATTTTGCATCCATCACAATTGTCAATAATCTGGTCGATAAAGGGAGTAGGATAGTTTTCCTTTGGACAAGCAAGATTGATATCTCGATAATCGATACACACTCTGATGGTTCCTTGTTTTTTCATAACAAGAACGATGTGGAAACCCACTCAGTTAGCAGAATAGGGTAAATGAAACCAGCACGCAAAAGTTTTTTAACTTCTACTTTAATGGCAGTGGCCTTCTTCGGATGAACAAGACGAAGGTGTTGACGTACCGGCTTGACATCAGGGTACATATTAATAGAAGTTCAATGATACTAGTATCTATGCCTAGCATTTCATCATAAGACTAGGCAAATACATCACAAAATTCACGAAATAGAGAGCTATACATTTCGAGTTCTGATGGAGAACAAGACACACCGACATGAATATTTTCTACAACACCAGGTTTGGTCAAAATATCGATAGAAATGGTTTCTTCAATATTTGAAAAAAAATTCTCGGAATCGATTGCAATAATAGGAAAAGAATTTGAAAAGAAATTTTTGATCGATGGGTGATATAGTTCACTAAGATTATTTTCTTCATAATCAGGAAGATGGGAACGATGATGAGAATCTTCCCATGGTTCTCCTTTCTGACATCATGGTTTCCAAAATATTCTCATATGTCAAGAAAGTTGAGGAAAAAGGATCAGATGGAGTACCAAAATCTAAGGAACGATCAACCCAAACAACTGGCGACGATGATTTCGGATTCACTGCCCAAGACAGATAGATTGACTGATATGCTAGCTCAATAGGGTTGGGCGGCAGAAAATCATCCAACGTAACAACTTCATAATCACTCGTACTCTTGCTTAAGCCAGATGGAGTGGAAGATATCATGTATCAGGTCCCTATACTTGCAATTTCTTCCGACGTCCCAGGCGGAAATAATGAAAAGGTTCTTATGAGAGTGGAATCCTTTAAGAGTCCTACACTAATGTTCTGAAGTGCGAGTGTGTGAACTAACGGAACACTGCTAGTTACCTGGGAACTGGAGGAAAATAAGGATAGCTGATTGATGACTATGATAATACGTTTATGTGGAAAGGCGATCATTCTAAAATATGTAGAAACAATTACAGTCATAGCATATACCCATGGCCGTCCAAGTAAAATATTGTAGTCAAGGGGTCCATCAACAACCTCAACTTCAACATTCATTGTTTTTCCCCCTAGTACAACATGTAGGTTATTGATAATACCACAAGGCTTATATGTACGTCCATCGAAAGCCTTCAACATCATTGATGGTTGAGATAGGTGTGGCGAGCCAAGTGGCTTCCAACAATTTAGATGTTGGGTATGTTTTATATTATTTCCACAACTAATCACGTGCGGGGGGGCTCATAGGGGGGCAATAGCCCCCCCTGCACGTCGTGTTGGGCGCAACGTCGGGGGGGTCACTGAGGGGCGGTAGCCCTCCCTGTTGGGTTCTAGGGCAGCACCCTGGAAAAAAAAATTGGTCCTTATTTTCCGATGGGCAGATCTGCCCATGGTTTTGTGCATGGGTTTGCACATGGTTTTGGGGTACGATGGTTTTCGGCCCCTGGTATTTTGTAGATCTGGTCAAGGGAACTACGGTTATGTTCTAATCCAAGGTTAATGGATTGGGCTTTATGTATGCTTTAGCATGTATATATATGTGTTGTAACACTAAAAGGAATATAATGAAAAATCAAGCTGGTTGTCCCGATTTGGGATCCAGGGGAAAATATTTATGTATATATATTTTATGTTTTATGCTCTCGCTATTTTTTATTTTCTGTTTTAAAGATTTGTTCGTAGATAATTTCTGTATAGGGTTAAAACCTACATTAGAGACATAATGCACGTAGATGATCCCTCATCAATAATAGTACGATGAACAAGGTGATTGAGAACATTTACTTGGATGGAGAATGAAAATTTTGTTGGTGATTGCAGCACATAGCCCGTATGATTAAAGACTACGAGATTAGAATCATTCGGATCAATTCCACCAATTGCTGACAACAAAGCATGTTTCTGGGAGGGACAATTTTGTATCACCTCAAGCGTTGACATAACTGAAGGGGATTGAGCCAAACCTTCAGCTATATCATAATTTTGAGCAGCTCTTGCTCGAGGATTATATGTTGATTTATGAATGACTCCCTTCGGTGGCTTAATTTTCAATTCATGAACATCAAGTGGTGGTACTAATTCCATAGAGTCCATCTAACACCACTGGGCTTGGAAACCTTGCAATGGAAGTCATGGATGATTTGTTCTTGTTCTTGTCTTAGGGCATGTAGCAACTGAAATGACAGGGGATGATAGACCCTCTTTCATTGGTTCTTTGGATGATGTCCAGTTTGACCAGGTCATTGGGAATGATGCCCAAATTGACCTATAATAGCTACCCCCTAATGCATGAAGTCAGAATAATAACAATATTTTTTGAATGAGATTCTTTACATTGTGATCGGCTGGAACTGAAGCGGAGTGGCGACCTGCAACAATCTTACAATACATTACCTCATGATATATCCTCTTGATCACGAATTACTGAGGGAAGGAATTCCCATTCTCAACACATAAACTATCTAATAACATATACATAGTGCAAAAAGTCATCTACATTGGAATGTTGCCCAATACAGACATGCCTATAGATATAGGCCCATGTTCAGATGACGATCTGTATGTAAGGTCACTGTACATTTCATGTGTACAAGAATCATGAAATTGCAGCCCGAATGGCTGAAACTAGATCTGAGGTCTTCTTATCTCGTTCACTTAATCGTTTGAGTACAAGTCTAGCCATGCGAATATATGAATTGTAGTCGAACATGGTAAGACATTGTTTGATTACCAGCCAATGATGTGAGATATTAGCAAACGCAAGAGAACCACCATTGATGTCTATGGTCCTCAAGGTACTGCAGTACATTTCGTAAGGCGTGAATAAATGATTTGATGTCCAATGCCAAAAAAAATATTTCGGTCAAAAGTCCGGAAGCGAGGATCTTGTCGATGTTGTAACAAGCCTCATGGTACTGGAAGATGATGTTTCTAAGTGAACTTTCGGGATAATTATTTGACGTCGACAGGAATTCACTTCATTGTGAAATGGGATTTATTGAATTCGGAGATAAAATGTGACTTTATATAGCAATTTTCAGGGATGAATGTCATGAGAATGAAGGTTTATGAGTGTTACAGAAGGATGAGTATTCATTGGATGACTTCTCTTGAACATATCAGCGACACTAAGATGAGTTGGCAGCATTGACCCAAAACTGAAGTAAAGGTATGATGAACCATAGGTCTGAATGAACCTTCAAGAATATTACCCAACCCAAATAGTCACAGTGATGGAGTGAAGTGCCATGTTCAAGAGTGACTTGCTACCGTAAAAGTTCTGCTCATTTTCCCAAATTTTCCCCAGTAGAGTCGCCAATTTTTTATGCGGAATTATGAATTTAGGATAAAACACATTCCCTAAATGTTGTGCTATGCATTTAGAAAAACAGGTCAAAGACTTTGTAGACACTTTTCCTAAGAGTAAATAGACACATAGAAATATGGATAAACTTACTTGAGGTCCAAGCGCTTCCTATTCTCCTTCTGTCGCTCTTGTTGTAGCTTCCAATCCAACTTTGATCGCTAGACTAGTTACTGCAATTATAAACACTAAACGGAAAAGGGATTGAAATATACAGATGCATATTCATCTTAATCAGTTAAATCAATGAAACATGAAACATATACATCAACTAAGAATCCATGATATGAAAGATAGAAACATAAACAGATACATAAGTGGGAAAATGAGAAATAATATTTATTAATGGATAGAAGGGGGAGGTTACAACCAACGATTGATTTGATGTCACCAGCTCCAGCATTCATCCTAGCCTCATCACAATAAACATATCTCCAGCAGCATATCACTCAAATCAAACACTCAATTGAGAAACCAATAGAATTTATTTACCCAATTTCTTCCTTCTCAAGCACTAGGATTTGTGCTCAATTTATAGAGCATCTGAAGGTAGTTTCTCAATCAATGACTTTCTAATAATAGGCAAGACATGTTCCCAAGCTCAAAGGTGTTATATGGACACATATATTCAAAGTTTGACACATATGTACTCTTCTAGAAGGCACTGGCCATGTAGAGATTCCAGAACAATGAGAATTTCACTCCCATTTGACCAATGAACTCTTGAATGTCGGGAAGTGCTTTGCAAAGCACCCTTGAATGGAGGTAACTTCATATGAAAAGAAGTTAGTCCCTTGAGAGACTGCGTTGGTGAGCTCATAGATGATATAAAATGTACTTAAAATCTTAGAAACCTTGCAATGGAAGTCATTGATTTTTTGTTCTTATTCTTGTCTTAGGGCATGTAGCAACTGAAATGATAGGGGATGATAGACCCTATTTCATTGGTTCTGGGGATGATGTCCAATTTGACCAGGTCATTGGGAATGGTGCCCAAATTGACCTATAACACGGAGTGCTAGTAGAACCAATCACACCATCGTCGGCATGAATGTCCTGACCAGATGGAGCAAGAGGGACAGAAAAATTTTGCCGCAGTGCATTTGGAATATTTTCGTAGAGCGTGCCAGATTGGGTATAAATCAAATCCAAATATTGGGCACGAGAAATGACTTTCTCTTCCATGACAACACCATCTTTGGCCACATCCTCGGTGATATATGGAACCAAGGATTTAATAAACCACTCAGCTAAAAGTTGATCAGGAACAAATGTTTTAACCATTCGATGACTACGACGCCACTCATGTATATGGTCCGATATATAAGTGGTATTGGTCTGTATAAATTTGGTCAAAAGTTCCGTTCCAGTTTCATATCTTATGGGTAATTGGAAATGGGTTAAAAAATTAATGGCTAAAGCTATAAAGTTATCAAATGAAGCTTGTGGTAATTCAATGTACCACTTCGCAGCTGGACCAGTAAGCGTTCGCTAGAAAATACACAATCTAACAGAATCATCATTTAAGGATTTTGATGAACACCATGAATGATAATTCACGACATGCGTAGAGGGGTATTCTCCATAATTTCCATTGAATTTGGGAATGTAGGAGGGTAATTTATGTGGAATCATTGGGCGCCAAGGTAAATAATGAATTGGACCATTGATGAGCTAAATTAAATCTGGTAATTCTAACGTTTCAAAAAATGGAAACTGTCTATTAAGGCTAGGTTGAGCATAACTAGGATAAGATGGAATCACTTGGGCAGTAGGACTTTGCATACCAACAAATGGATTCAGTTGTTGGTAATTCAAATAGGGGTAGGCTTGTTGACCAGGACCTGGATAAGATTGATACTATGGGAATGGTTGTTGTGGCTGCCATGGTATCCGATAGAATGGTTGCCCACCAGGATAATTCAAACCAGGTTATGAATAAATAGGGCCAGTATAAACCTGTGAAAAATGTAGACTAACCTGTGGTTGCGAAATTCCTAATACAGATGGTTGTTGAATAGAAGCTTGGGAAGACTGAGCCTGTAGACCCAAAACGTGAGGGTTAGGGGTGGAAGGACCCGCTGAAATAGACAGACCAACAGCCATAGAAGAAATGATAAGCATAATAGGCACAGAAGAAACAGGTTGAACTGGTTGATACACAACCGTATGCGAATGAATAGGAAAATTTGGCTGCCATTGGAAAACAAGAATCTTAGCATATGATTGACCTGAATACGACAGTGTACCACCATATGGACAAAACATATGTGGTCCCCCATCATATGGAGTATAGGAATATTTCACATATTGGCTTTCATATGATGGGTATCCAGCAGATACTGGATAAGATGGATAGTAATTGGATGGACCAGCTTGGTATTGAGGGTCAGACCGATGAGTACTCGTAATAGAAGAACCAGAAAAAAGTATAGTTGATGACATGGGTGAATTCCATGGACTAGAGGAGACACCATAGTAGGTTCCATTTAAAGCCTGGTAACCTAGTGGGACAGATTGACCACCATAAATATGAGCCTCAGGTGTCATCGAAAACATCTAGGATGAAGCAACAGTAGATTTTGTCATAGTTGAAACAGATGGTTCGGTCTGGGATGTTGTTTATGCCATGGTTAAATAACCTAGAAAATACTCTAACGAATCTATGCGAACTTGAGAGTTAAAAGGTTCAATAGAAGCAGTGTAAGCCCAGGGAGTAAAGGATAAATAAATATTAATCTCCAGCCCAAAATGAGTTGGAGTCGAAGGCGATGTTTCTTCTTGTGGTATTTCCTCAATGGAAATCAAACTAGGTGGAAGTACTTCACTGTTAGGCCCGAGATAAATTTCAGGCGGTAAACTCTACGGTAAAGAGGAAGACTCAATAGTTACATATGGTTGAGGAGAAGATGGTTGTACCAAAACAACTTATTGTTGTTCGACTTCGGGATCAACTACTAGATTGACTTCTAGTTGAACAAGCTCGAGTTCAGGATTCACTATTTCACTAGATTGAATTTCAATGTCCTCAGGTAAGTGTGATATTTTCATCTTGATAGTAGCAGATAAACCGGGATAAGTCGAAATGACTCGAGAATCGGTACTCAAAGGATCATATTTCTCTGTTATATCAAATGATGTAGCACCAAGCTTTCCATAGGTACCGGAATCGATAGGACGAGCGTGCCTTCGTCTACTAGGTGTAGCTTATGGCGGTAATAAAGGTTTATTCGTTGTCCTACCCGAATGACGGGGAAAGGGTTGATATTCGTCCATGATTTCTGATTGATTTTATGCAAAAAACAAATAAACAAAAATAGGTTAATACTAGGAAAAATGTTTACCAAGCAACTGTGAATTGCAATATACTACCCCAGTAAAACCAAGGACTTACTATATGTGTAGGCAATATCCCCGAATGTTGTGTTCGGTGTATCACAGGTACAAGGTAGCTGACTTAGTTACCTATGGATGGTAAGCAACCTAAAGTTGTCCTCCCAAATATATGCGAAGATACATGGAGGCCTAATCCGTGTTAGCGTTGTCTAATGCGAAATTTCACATTGAGAGCATTCCCTTATAATTTTCATACTAGAACATTGCCCAATATACTTGAAAGTACGTGGATGAGATCCGATATACTTATGTACATGGAATGAGGTATCACACTTGGAATTTATCATAGAAAATTAATGACAACTGCTATGTTTAACGACGTCACAACACGTCTCTGGCCTAGACCTCTAAATGTTATCATTAATGTTGCAATGCTTCCTTAGGTAAATTCAGATAACTTTTACGTTGATCTTGATTATCAGTTTGTCTTTCAGGTACACCACAATATGTATTGAACATTCCTAGAATGCAATTATAATGATAAGCATTCATTTCAAATTGATTTTTGACAATGAAAAACTAGCTAGTAGGGATAGAGAAATCAGATATTTTGCAATCATCAATGGGCACATCTAAATGTAATTTTTGCCTAAACTATTCCTCAACTAGCACTCACAATCCCTAAATGGAAATTCATGTTTTTCTTTTCAGTTTCCTTTAAGTTTAGATGAACAAAAAAGAAACTAACGCACAAACAATCACTCAAAACTTTCAAGAGAAACGAATACTAAAATGACAATTCCTCTTTTCGAAAATAATGAATTGATCAAATGTAAAATTTAAGTTTGGAACTATTCACAATGATAAAGAAAACATAAAGAAACATTGATCAAATAAATTCAAAGTGAGGCAAGAAGAGTAGAGTAATAGCTATCTCTAAATGTAGTTAATCACTTGAAACTTCAGCAAGAAAACGCTGACATGAATTGGAAAAATAAAAAATAGATAGATTTTGGTTGGTCACAGGGGAAATGCAACCCTAAGTGGGAGACAGTGCGTTGCAGAGCACTATCCGTAAGCCAACAGTGCTATGCAGAGCACTGTGTCAAGACCAACAATGCATTGGTGCCATAGTGTTCTCTAAAAAAGCAAGCAATCAAACTAATTTTGCTAAAACACATTCAAAAGATTGAAAATAAGCAGGTAAATTCTACTAGAAGTGGATGAATAATGATAAAACCACCAGGGATACACCGTCGATCCCCAGTATGGTCACCAATTTGTTTTGTGGAAATAAAAACCTACGGATAAGTATGCTTTCCTTGACTGGATGGTTCACCTAGAACAACAAAAAGAAATATGTTTGACCTTTTCCTTAACTGAATAGATAAAGGGATAGAAATATACTTTTAATATGTTCGCTTCCTCTCACCTTCCTCCATCGCTTTCGTCGCTCTCAATCCAACTTAACTCGCTTGATTGATACCTTCCATGATAAACATAAGACAAAAAACCACATAAAGGAAATATAATCTATTCAATTTAAACAAATTGAATCAATTAAATTCATAAATACACATATAACATCGTTGAAACGTGCATTAGGAAAGGAACAAATGTCTTTATTATGAAGTAAAGGAAGAGTACAACCAGTTGATCAATTCATTGTCACTCATCTAGATTGAGTCTTATCCTCATCACACCGGATAATTCGTAATCTAGTAGCATCACAGTACATGCATAATACCTTCAAGATTTGATATCACCAACATAACTCTACTTAACACAAATTCTTTCTCCCTTGTGCACTATGTTCAGTGCTATATTATAAGTAGATGGAAGTGGTTTGACATAAATGAAACATTGAATGGATTTCCTAAAAAGGGATGAAGAGGTTTCCTTGTTCATGGGAATAGGAGGATAAGATTTCTAATGACTTCATGGGTTCCAAATTCGAGGCTATCAGATGAGGTGAGATCTGGAACAACTTCTAAAAGTCACTAGAAGTGGGAAATATTCCCGGAATCCAATGAAAAATTTGCTCACAGTCGACCAACACACTCTAAAGTGGGCCTAGATCCTCTACAACGCGGCCTTGCATGGGATAAGATACTCTACAGAGAAGTTACATTTTCTAGGGGTGCATTGATGGCTTGATAGGGAACTTAAACTATCATCTAAGCAGTGAAACTTTCATGAAGGAAGACCATCAATGTAATTATTTTTTTAGGGCATGTAGAAACCAATTTAGAGTATGATAGACCCTAATGAATATTGATCTATTGTTTTGGGATGATGCCCAAATCTACTTGTAACAGTCTCTCCAACATAATGAGGCGCACAAGGAAAGGGTAAAATCATCATTCGACCACATCACCCCTCGCTCATTTTTAGAGGGGGAGCTAGTCCTCCGCTACGATGTTGCAAAAAAATCCTTAGGACCCGGGAAGTTTGAAACATTATGGAAGGGTCCTTACATTATTATAAACTTCCTCCTCAAAGAAGCATACATACTATCTAATCCCAACGGTACATGCATAGCTAACCCCGTCAATGGGCTCTACCTCAAAAAAAATCACCCATAAGGGCAGGAAGTCTCAACCTTAGAGATAAGATGCATGTAACATAAATTTTTGAGTTGATCACAATCATCGAGGAATTTTTCTAAAAAATGCTCTTGTGTCACAGATGGATCATCCCCCCATACACTATTTTGGAATCGCTGATGTAGCCTCGCGATGGTCGCAAAATATAGCAGTAGTCGCCTGGGCCACATACTCTCTTGACCGGTCACCATTCCTCACCAACGGAATATGTATCGGATCAACTACCAATAATCAAACAGAATATGATGCAGTCATTGGGTTGTTGAGCGATGCCTCCAACCAGGGAATTCGCCATCTACATGTCTATCTTGATTCCTCGTTAGTGGTCTCATAGTTAAACCAAGATTTTGAAGTTCGGGATTCACACCTATTTAGGAAATACTTGCATGCAAAACGATTGAGTTATCATTTTGATCACATTACATTTACACATATACCAAGAAATAAAAACCAGATAGTCGATCATATAGCTAACCATATCCTAGACTGGAATGCATCTCATATAAACCATCATCCATAAAAAATCAAGGCATAAAACATAAATATCCATCATAGGTACATAACATCCATCATAAACACAAATAATAAACATAGACACATCATAAGAGCTGCAAAAATATACATCTCGCATATATACATCAAAAATATATGAGTCCCTGTATACAAAGTAGGTCCTTGACCATCATGTCAACCAAAAATATACATGTCATCAAAATATGGAAGCATCCTCATAATGAACATTTTCCCTAACCATACAAAAATCTCTAGGGTTGAGCCCTGCCTGGTGGGCCCTCTGGACCCACGGCTACACTCAATGCCATTATTGGTGCAACAGCCAAAACCACAAGTGTCGTCCGATGTAAATTCGGGAAATGCACCCTCTCTCGAGCCATCATTATCTCTTGCCAGACGTCATCCAAGTCATCAAAGAAACCCTGGGTCGGCATACCTTGGGTCAACCTCCCTAACCGACTCCATGAGTCAGCTAGACCTATTGCACAAGCCTCAGAAGCCTCAACCTGAGCCTCTGTCGCCAACACTCTAAGGTCGGCAGAAGCCAAATACTCCTCGACCACCGCTACATGTGCCTCAGCCACCTTAGCACAGGCAAGGAAAGCAACATCCCCACCAGCAACTGCAACAATGTTTCCCTCCCTTGAAGTGGCTCCTACACCACCCTGCCCCCAACCGAGGCCTGACCAGCCCCAACTTGGACCCTCCTCAAAGGCTAATGGCCCACCAAGTGGGCAGTAGGACGCCCTGTCGAACCCAAATCTACAAGAGAAACCAAAAATAATATCAGTGTCACCATCAAATACATTAGATATATATATATATATATATAATAAAATCCTCAAAATGCAAAAAAGCATCAAAATTCACACCTATCGGGTGCCATGCATAACCTACAGGAAGACCCATATCTGGGACCCCTCTGAAGTCCATCGCATATTACGGGTAGTCTAGAAACATCTGCAGATTCAACTCAAACCACGCCTCAACCATCGCATCCCATTAGTGAGTTGCCTCTCCTCCTCCACCACGGGTCATCACAAGTGCCCACCGACGCATCTTAGGATCCCTCGAAGGACCCAGTGGTTGTTGTGAAACCAGCTCCAAAAATAGAAGAAAAGAGATATCAACACCTTAGAAATAATCCATTTCGAGGGGGCAACCTCCAATACATTACATGAATGAACAATTCTTGGATGATACAAATTACAAAACCTCCTTTCTATATATAGGAGTCCATGGGCCCACAATGTAATCCTAGTGGGGCCACAATGTAATCCTAGCCGACCTAACAATAATAATTTAAGGGCACAATAATAACAATATGGGGGTTACAAGGGTACAATAATAACAATAAGGGGGTTACACTAACAACAATAAGGGACTATACTAGTAATATAGGGACCTAACATGCCCCTCTCCTTCAAAAAAGTGTTGTCCTCAATGATTGAGTAGCTCTGGGTGCTTCTGTATAAAATTCTCATCCTCCCATGTAGAATCTTTAGTGGGTAAGTTCTTCCACTTGATGAGATACTCTGAAATTGATCGATTTTGTAGCTGTCGAGTTCTTGTTTCCATGACTGCTTCAAGTTCCAATATGATTTTTCCTTCCTCATCAAGTTCTGGAAATATTGTCTGAACAGGAATACTTTCACCTATAACCTTCTTTAAGCATGAAACATGGAAAACTGGATGCACTCGTGAAGATGCAGGAAGCTCCAATTTGTATGCCATAGTACCAATCTTTTGCAACACCTTGTAAGGACCATAGTACTTTGGCGATAATTTATTATCCTTCTTAGCTTGCTTGAGGAACATTTGTTTGTATGGTTGTAGCCGTAAAAATACCCAATCTCCTACATCAAAACTTCTCTCGCTGCGATGTTGATCTGCCTGTTGTTTCATTTGATTTTGTGCCAAATTCAGGTTATCCTTTAAGAGTTGGAGAACTTCTTTTTGATGCTCGATGTGATCTTCCACTGCTTGAAACTTCGAGTTTTATCTTAAAGATGATGTGATGGATGGTGGATGATATCCATAAAGTGCCATAAATGGGGTCATTTTTGCTGCAGTATGGAAGGAAGTGTTATACCACCATTCAGCGAGAGGTAACCACTTGACCCATTGTGTTTTTTTATCAGATACAAAACAAGGAAGATATCCTTCCAAACATTTATTTACTATCTCAGTTTGACCATCATATTGAGGATGATAAGATGAGCTATGAGCTAATTGAGTACCCAAACAAGAAAATAACTCCATCCAAAAATTTCCTGTAAAAATGGGATCTCTTTCGCTCACAACAACCCTTGGGTTTCCATGTAGCTTTTGAATTGTGTCCATAAATGTAGTAGCAACTGTACTTGCTTTAAATGGATGAGATACTGCACAAAAGTGTGCATACTTGGTAATTCTACCAACTACCACCATGATGACACTCTTTCCTTCGGACTTAGGTAAACCTATGATAAAATCCATTGAAATTCCCTCCCAACGTTGACTTGGAATGGATAAAGGTTGTAGAAGACCCGGGGTCTTAATTGTCTCAACTTTATTCTGCTGGCAAACCAAACATTCCACCAAAAAATTTTGAATATCAAATTTAAGGCCATCCCAAAAAAATTCTTTCTTCACCCTGTGGTATGTTTTTAAAAATCCTAAGTATCCTCCTAAAGGAGAAGTGTGCAATTCCAAAAGAATCTTTTGTTTTAGTTGGGAAATCTTACAAAGATATAAGCGATCTTTGTACCATAAGAAATCATTTTTCCAACTAAATGTATCAGATGTACTAGGATCTTGCTGCAACTTTTGAATGACTGCCCACACTTCTTCGTCCTTCTTCCATTCATCCCTTGCTTCGGTTATCCAATCTGGTTGGATAATAGATATGGCACAAATCAATGCTTCCACCTCTTCATTCTTTCTTGAGAGTGCATCTGCAACAACATTTAGCTTCCCTTTTTTGTAGATTATTTCAAAGTCATAACCCAACATCTTTGTGACCCATTTTTGCTGCTCTTCTGAAGATAGTCTTTGTTCCAAAAAGTGTTTAAGACTATCTTGATCAGTTTTTACCTTGAAGTGTCTTCCCATTAGGTAAGTTCTCCATTTCTTTAGTGCATGCAGTATTGCTAACATTTCCTTCTCATAAATAGGTTTCTGTAAATACTTTCATTTGATTGGACGACTTTCAAAAGCAATGGGTCTTCCTTCCTGCATTAAAACTGCACCAATTCCATTTCCTGAGGCATCACATTCCACAATAAAGGTTTTTGTGAAGTCTGGTGTAGCTAAGACCGGTGCTAGGCACATTGCCTCTTTAAGACGTTCAAAGGCCTTAGTTGATTCAGGAGTCCATGAAAATGCATCTTTCTTCAATAATGTTATTAGAGGTGCTGCTATTCTCCCATAATTCTTAACAAACTTGCGATAATACCCTGTTAACTCGAGAAATCCTCGCAACTGCTTTATGGTTGTGGGGACTTTCCATTCCTTAATGGCTTTAATTTTGTTAGGGTCTACTTTAACACCCTCATGAGATACAATATGACCCAGATATTCCACCTCTTGCACTCCAAAGAAACATTTGGATGTTTTTGCATATAATTGTTTCTCCTGCAATAGTTTGAGCACCCTGTCAACATGTTCAACATGATCCTTCCAAGACCTGTTGTAGATTAGTATATCATCAAAAAATATTAGCACAAATTTTCTAAGGAAGGGTTTGAAAATGGAATTCATCAACCCTTGAAATGTAGAAGGTGCATTGGTAAGGCCAAAAGGCATGACCAAAAACTCATAATGACCCTCATGAGTTCGAAATGCTGTTTTTGGAATATCTTCAGTCTTCATTCTAATTTGATGATATCCTGAACGAAGATCCAACTTGGTAAAATAAATTGCTCCATGTAATTCATCCATTAATTCATCAATCACAGGAATGGGAAATTTATCTTTAATGGTGAGCTTATTGAGCTCCCTATAATCCGGACACATTCGCCATGATCCATCCTTCTTGTGTACCAATACTACAGGAGCAGAGAAAGAACTTTGACTCGGTTGAATTATACCCGCCTCTAACATTTCTGCAATCATACGTTCAATTTCGCTCTTTTGGAAGTAAGGATATCTATAAGGCCCGATGTTTGGAGGAACACTTCCTGGAATCAAATGAATAGCATGATCATGATCACGAATAGGTGGGAGTCCTTTGGGAGTTTCAAACACCCTGGAATGATTGTCCAAGACTTGTTGGAGATCTGCAGAAATAGATGATTTTGATGTTGGAACTTCTAGTGAGCATAATTGTGCAATTACGCCTCGTTGTTCTTTCTTTAGAAGCTTTGTCATGACATTAGAGCTTATTATATTTCCTAGCTTCCCTGCAATACCCCGTAATTCGATTTCCTTTCCTTCCGAAAAAAATTTCAAGAAAAGTTCTTGAAAATTAAAAGCTACCGTCCCCAAAGATTGTAACCATTGTACTCCTAGTACAACATCAGCACCTCCCATAGGAATGGAAAGAATTGGAATATTCAATACATATTCCCCCATGGTTAGCTTGATATTATGGCATTTTCGAGAGCAATTTATAGTTCCTCCATTTGCAACCATCACTTGACATTCTGGTGCTGGGTATAGGAAACAATTTAATTCCTTGGCTACCTTACAATGAATAAAATTATGGGTGCTACCTGAATCAATCAACACTATTACCTTTTCTTCTTGATATGTCCTTCTATCTTGAGAGTTTGAGGAGTGGTAATTCCTGCCAATGCATTACACGATATGGTCGGACTCATTTCTTCCTCTTCTAGGGTTGGTTGGTGGTGTATATCCTCTTCTTTTGAAGATTCTTGTTCATTTTCTTCTTCCTCTTCACAATCTATGTAAAATAATTTCTTCTTAGCACATTTATGACCTTTAGTGTATTTTATATCACAACTGTAGCAAAGCCCTTTTGCTCTTTTTCTTCCAATTTTTGTGGTGTCAACCTTGTAGGTTGTGCAAATCTAGGATTAGCAACACTTACCTCTTTATAGAAGTGAGTGGTAGGCTTCCTTGTCGCCATAATTTTACATTCAATTTTTCTTGCCAACCTGAATGCCTTCTCCAATGAATCAGGTTCCAAAACATGAACTTCATGTTGGATGTTATCTTTTAAAGTACCTATGAAGAGATCAATCCTGTGTTCCTCTGGAATATCAGTTACCCTTATATTCAATTTTTGGAAGTCCTCAATGTGCTCCCCCATTAAACCCTTTTGTTTGAGATTTATCAATTGGCTAAAGAAGGTGTTGCTCTTTGTATCCTCATAATGTGCTATCATTTCCCCCGTAAAAATTGACCAAGTGACAATTTTTTTATGGGAGAAAAGCCATCGATACCATACAAATGTATTTTGTTCTAAATGTAAAGTTGCAATGCGTACCTTTTGTGTGTTTTGCACATTATTGAGATCAAAATATTGCTCCATCTGTAGTATCCATGTTACAGGATCCTTTCCATCAAGGAAAATTTTACGGGCTAATATTCGTAGGTGGAAAAAGATTCGCCAATTTCCACTTTTTATAAAAAACGATTCGTCCAAATTTTACAATATAAGATTATTTTAAGTTAAAAATCGCCAACATTATATAGAGAGTATATATAAAATCATTATAAATTTCAATAATTTTTACAAATACATCAATAAACATTTTATATTTGCATATTAGGTACTACTGAGATTCACCAATTTTTTAAACTTCAAAATAATTTTCCATCCTTAAAATTTTCCCTACTTTCCATCGAACTTCCTCATATCCATTTTTGGAATATGGTGGTTCTTCCCTCCAATAGTAGCGTTTATGAGATCACAATTAAAATTTATTTTATTCTCATCATGAGTTTCCTCTACTATCTTTTCACCATTAGGAAACATTTCTTGTATCAACTTTTCCAAACCTTCGATGTCTACTTTTAGATCCTTCTTCATGTTTTCCATGTTTTCTTTCATTTTTTCATCGATCTTAGCTTCCATGTCATCCATATTAGCTTCCATGCCCACTTCCATGCCATCCATCTTAGCTTCCAAACCATTCATCTTAGCTTCCATGCCTTTCTTCAAACCATCCATATTAGTTTCCACGCCTTTCTTCAAAACTTCTATTTCATTTTTTGTTGTTCTTTGTGAGAGCGAAATTTGTTGCACTTGCTCTTGTAATTTTGATATGTCATGTTTCCATTCTTCATCCTCATGAGTAATAGTAGAGCCTTTTAAAGGCTTAATGGGTCTTGAATTCTTTTTAGGGGGCATTTTAGAATCCAATACTGATATCTATTCTACAATATGCCCTTGGAATCAATTCAACTTGATTCTTCAAACAAGACTTATGCAATTCGGAAAAAAAAAAATACACACCTTTTACTTGCTTTTGAGGAGCTCAATATTGAAATTGAATTATCTCTATAATTGCGGATCCTCAAAATCTGAAATTCATCCCTATAGCAGCCCTATGAAGCTTCTTTCAAATGCCACGAGTCTGATCTGATTTGGATTCTTCAAGACAAATTTATGTCCAATCTCCCACAATGACCCAATTTTGGACGGGTTCAGTAGAGCGCACTTGTACGACTTGCCACGTGTCATTGTTTCCTCCTTTGGATCTAAAATTGATAGACTAAAAACTACAGTCCATGTACTTGCGGCCAATTTTTTACAGCATTCCAATCCAATGCTCAGAGAGAGAGCTATGAAGATTTTCCCACGATCACCTCTTTGATATGAAATTCAGAAGCCTCAAAACGCCCTAACTTCCACAGATCATATCTCTGAAAATATTGCGAACCAATATCTGAAATTTTGTGACGATGTTCCTTAGGATTTCGGCTTCGTACTCTAAAAATTTCAGCTTATGAACCTTTGTAGAAAAAAATTTATTACGAAAATACCACGATGACCTGTTTAGGTTAAATTCAAGAGCCTGCAAAATGACCTAACGTTCACAGAACATATCTCCGAAAATATTGTGAACCAAGCTCTGAAATTTTGCGACGACGTTCCTTAGCATTTTTTCTTCGCACTCTAAAAATTTTAGATTTTGTACCTTCGTAGAAAAAAAATTATAGCAAAAATACCACGATGACCTGTTTGGAGCAGCGAAACCCTAGAATCTCAAAGCTCTGATACCAAATGTTGTGAAACCAGCTCCAAAAATAGAAGAAAAGAGATATCAACGCCTTAGAAATAATCCACTTCAAGGGGAAAACCTCCAATACATTACATGAATGAACAATTCTTGGATGATACAAATTACAAAACCTCCTTTCTATATATAGGAGTCCATGGGGCCACATTGTAATCCTAGTGGGGCCACAATGTAATCCTAGCCGACCTAACAATAATAATTTAAGGGGACAATAATAACAATATGGGGGTTACAAAAGTACAATAATAACAATAAGGGGGTTACACTAACAACAATGAGGGACTATACTAGTAATATAGGGACCTAACAGTGGCACTGCCACAAAAGGATGAAGCATCACAACCCTCTCATACATGATGTCAGAGAGCATAATACTTGCATAAGAAAAGATCTTAATGGCCTCCCTCTAGGCCTTTCCCAGTTGTGTAAACATGCCTTGGAAGACCTAGTGAGCCCAGTTGAAGAAGTGACTGGCTCGAAGTCGGTGCAAAACCGCAATATGTGTGCTCGACACTCGATGAGGAATTATCGGCCTTGATAGGAAAACTGTCATCGCCATGGTAGCCCTCTCAGCCAATTATGTCACAGAACTCAAAGGGAAACATCCCTGAGTGATCGCATCAGGACCAAAGTGATCCTAGGCCCAGTAACGTATGTTCACTCCCCCTGTTGGGAGTGGATACAGAGGAGCCTCCCCTTGAGGTAGTAGACTGGTAAAAAATTAAACATCGGTCTTTGGCTGAATCACAACATCTCTACGATGCAACAACATAACACGTCATCTCTTGTTCCAGCAATAAACCAGGTATCACAGTAACCCATCCTGCGATCTCACTAGGTTGTTCTCTAAAAACTTTAGTAACCCATACTGAGCCAAAACTCTCCAAGCACTGGGGTCTTGGGCCATAGATGCGTGGAGATCAAGCCAGTATCTTTCCCGCCATAACATCCTGTCACCAGAGAAAAAACCAAAAATCAGATTTTTAAACCAAAAATATTAAAAAACAAATTAAAAGTGGACTCTGTCATGCCTGTGAAAAGCTTCTGTGTGATGACCATGCATCTGTATCTGATACAGACGCGTGGTCCATTGCGCAATTTTTTTCCCGGGTGCAAAGGACTCGAGCAAAATTTACCTGCCGCGCGAGGACTGCGTGGGTCAGCCTTGATCGCCTGCATGGTTGGACCCAAAAATGGGTATAAACTCTGCACAAATCCATATTTGTATGGACCACCCATGTTAGAAAATGATAAAAATTAAAATTTAGACGTTTAGGGTCATAACTTACACTAACAGCACGAATCCTGGGTACTCAGGTTGACCGCAACAGCAAGAAAAGCTCAGGAACAGGGGCTCAGCTCTGACCTCGGACCCTCAAAAGACACAAATGAGTTAAAATGAGCCATATTGGCCCATATATCACCCTTTTCTCATTATTCGATTGACCATAACTGGATCTGAGAGTACCTGATCACAAAACCGCAAGAAACACACTGATCAACGCTTCATCATGTTCAAACTAGGCCCGATAAATCCATGCCTCCGAAAATTCATTTTTAGTCACAAGTATTCCCTCTCTTATTTCTTTACATTCAAATTATTTCAAATATTTTTGTATAAAATATGCTTTTACTTGGGGTATTGGTTGCAAGTATTACAAACATGTGGAATCACCATATGTCCTAGCCAACAAAGGTACAAGAGCAGCTATCGTTCTACACCTAGCATGATAGGATCCCCAAAGAAGCTTTTCATATCCTGACATGATTTCTCTAAATAAATCAACCATAGGTTTATTCACCCGACCATGTTTATCATCACCCCACCTTGCACATGATAAATACCCTTGCAGGTTGGTAGAGCCTTACCCTCCATGGCATCCATCACTCATGTCGACCATACACCAAAGGTTTGGAGCCATTGCTATAAAAAACAAAGCCCGGGAAGCACTTCATATTCATTCATCCATCATACATCAAGTTAATTTTTACCCATGTCATGTTAAAACCCCTTTCCCGAGATACCATTCTCACAAGAATATCAAAATATGCACCACCGCATCTCACACTTGGCCTATCACACCCCCATCAGCATAGTCCAGCTACGACATTTTTTATTTGCTTCATCACCCCTGCACCAAGACCAACTGATGGGGCCCCCACCCTTAGAAAAACATATTCCTCATACCATAGTGACAGAATATTTCATGTTTATAGGGGCACATGTCTCCATTCTTGTACATCCAAACCCATTCTATATTCTTTTGTCACGTGTACAAATGTTTTTTAGGAGAGCACTCCCACCCATCCATTTACATTTCTCACCTGGCAGTAGTCCCTACTCACCCTTGGTCGGAGCTACGCATTCTTTTACCACACCCAACCATGACACTCATAATAACCATACACCCACCCTGGATGTTCTACCAACCCCAGGGATGTCTCACCAGAAATTATTATGACTATCGCCACTCGCATTTACAGCTCCAACCTCGAGCCACTTAACTACCATCCTCATTTATAAACATTTCTCATCATCATGCCTAGTTAAACCATCACACCATGCCCTTCTACATCAGAAACCTTGGTCCCTTGCATAAGTACTTATTTTGGTCAGCCGATGATTCCTTCTTGTCGACTACAACTAACATTTTTCCAAGAAGGAGGTAGTACCTTGGATGACTCCTCACCTCAATAGGGGCACCCCAGATGGCACTATGGGAATCATCATTGCACATTGATTTCATCGATCCTCTTGACATTCAACTTCAAGATAAGCTTTCATGTCAAGATGGTATCGTACTTCATAATCATTGCACTATGTCAGAATTCGTTGAAGACCCGTAACTTGACAAACATCTCTTTCAGCAATGCTTACATGGTAAGGTCCCTAATAGTCAAAGACCCATGCATACAATGAGCACTCATTCTAAAAAAATGTACCATACCAAGATTATGCATGTGAGCACTACATTCAACCTTATTCCAGATAAAAACACCCTTGACGGCATCAACAACCATCACCATCAACGAGCAGTAGGGAACTACCAAAAGTGGCATAAACAAAACCACTATCTCTCATATAAGCTTAACTAGTCAAAACATCACGAGGATGGGACATGCCTGCCCTGTAGAAATATTTTATTCATTCTATCTCTTGGAGGTTTTCAACAGAGCATGGTGTCTTTTTTACTCAAGGAAAGGGGTCTCTCAACTCAATTCTAAAGCAAGTTACTCTCTCTCTCTCTCAAAAGGATCACACAGAAAAGAAACCATAATGTATTTCCATTATACAGTTCTTCCTAGACCTCATACATTAGGGGGCAACTGATAACACTGGAAAATCGTACGGGAAAAATACATTAAAAATGTCAAGCAGAAGTTACGGATAAAGGTTTCTAGGGAAGAAATACATTATGAGGAGCCAAAAATTTAATTTTTCCTAAGGTCAAAGGACAAAATTTATGGACCACGCACAGGAAACACTACAAGAAAAAAGAACATTGGTGAGGAACGAAAAATGTCACCATAAGCCCATTTGTGTGGGTCAAAAGAGTCTTTGTCACCAAAAATTGAACATCGCCAATGGTGGTGTCGGCGAAATTATAGGTATTGTGGTGCCATTCAAGGTCTATCACCAATAAGGATTTATAATGACGGATAGTGACGGTCACCATTTCATATGAGCAATGGTGATGGATAATAGCCTCCTTCGCCAAAAAATTGAACGTCGCCAAAGGTGGCGTCACCGAAAGTATGTGTTGTGGTGACATTCAAGGTCTGTCACGAATATTGACTATAATGACTAATGGTGACTATCACCGTTTCATATGAACAACAACGATTTTTTGTGATGAACCTTTCATGGTCATCACTATTGGTGCATATATATGGTGAAGTTCGTTGACCGTCACCATTTCATATTCGGTGAGGGTCAAAAAATGTCATCATAAGCTCATTAGTGACATCAAAGTCCGTCACGAATAATGGCTATAATGACAAGCAGTGACCCTCACCATTTAATATCAACAACAACAATTTATGGTGATGAATATTTCATGGTCATCACTATTGATGCATATATATAGTGGCGTTCATTAACTGTCATCATTTCATATTTTGGTGAGGGTCATAAAATGTCACCATAAGCTCATTTGCGATGGTCAAAAGAGTCTTTGTCACCAAAAAATGATCGTTGCCATTCCATATGAATATTAAGGCATGATGGAATCGAACCACCAACCTCATGCTTGTAACGAAGGTGCTCTTCCATTGAGCTAGCACCCTTTAAATAATTAGACCTTTAAAAATTATATCTTGAAACTTTATAGATTGTAAGTTCTACAACTTTCAATAAATTAAAGTCTCGAAAATATTTTACTAAACAAGCAAAACATCATCGAAGTTGCAATTCCCTACCTAATGATTATGAAAGTTATGAAAACTGGGTGGAGGGAAAAATAATTACGTATAAGAGACTCAATATGTTAAGTTGAATACTCAATTAGAATTGAAACTCTGAAGACATTTATAGCCTACAAATGACCTATAACTCGAAAATGCACCAAATATTGCAAAGGAAATGTCATAAGTGGATAGCATATGGAAAAAGAGAATTGATGAAGATAAATGCAATAAGTTACAGGTTGAATGAAAGAAAAATCTCAATGTTTGTAATATTCCCAATTTTCCATCAATTAATTGGAATATTAGAGTTCTTACTTTTCTCAACTAATTAAGTAAATAAAAGGGTGGAGGGACCCATAAACCCCATAGATGAATAAAATCCACTTTTGTTGTGTGAATGTGGGTTAGTAGATAGTAGATCAGCATCATGGAGTAGTGGAGAAGCTCATTAATGAAGGAAGAGTGGAGATTATGGAGAGATAATGAGGAAGATGATGGAGATAGTGGAGGAATAAAAGTAAGATCATAGAGCATTAATCATGCAGTGATGGAGGAAGTGGTGCATTAAATGCACACATGATGGATGGAGTGGAGATTAATTGTAGAGATCATGGAGAGACAATGCAGTCTTCATGGAGACTAGTGGCCACATGTGCAGTGCAGTTATGAGGTGGGCCAAGGCTTGGGAAGGCTCACAACCATATAAGGAAGATGAGAGTAGCAAAGAAAATCAGTCTGGAATTTGATATTGTTTTTTCGTTTGAAATTTCTTTGCACGCTTCAGTTGTTTAGCTAAGTCTATTGTGTTGTTTAGCACACGGGTGTTCCCGAGCGATAATCCCACACTTACCCACGGGGGACTTCGAGTGCCTACACTTGGAAGGTTATTTTGAGTAGAAATTCATCATCCAACATTGGTGCCACATTCATCCCCTCTCTTCTACATATATAGCTTCAGGAATTACGCATTCTTGTCTTAGGGTTAGAGAGGAGGAAGGTAGTTTCTAGAATTTCAGCTAGGAAACATGTGGAGGGTTCATAATTCCAGCTTGTGCATTCATTTTAGTCTTATAGGAGCAGCATTGTGACATCTTGCATCATGCCATCATTTTACACCTCCATGCAGTAGCAGTTCCATCAGGAATTGCACAGTCCAGCAGGGTAGATCCAATGGAGGAAGGAAGTTCCAAGTGTTTCAGCTTGGAATCCTGTGAGGGGCCATTCCCTCACTTTGGTGAGATTATTCCTATCAGCTGTGAGATATAATTTATCATCTAGCAATAGGCTACAGCTTCAGCCTCCTTGACAACGCAGTTCATTCCAGTAGTTGTGTATTTTTCCACTGCAACTTGAGCAGAGGAAGGAGGAGTTAGATCTCAAGTTTCTAGCTTGAGAATCTAGAGAAGGGATCAGACCTTCATGTATTGAGTTGATTGGGTGCTATTGCAGCAATTATATCATCAATTCAGCCCCATATTAGCAATTACCCAGGAGGAGTGCGTAAGTCAGCCAGCAGGGGTGTAGTTGGCAACCCAAAAAGGGCCGAAAATCCAAAATTAAAATCTGGCCAAACCACTTCTTGGTTTTTCAAGGTTTTTTTAGTAGAGTCCATGGATAAAATCTTGGATATTTCTAAGCAATCCAATAGCCTCCCAGACCTGGTCCTTATTCCCCGTAGTAGTAGTTTCCAGCAGTAACAGCACAACATTTCCAGTGCTAGTTTTCATTAGTGTATTTTAGCCACTTCTTGTTGGCTTTAGTGCAGCTTCTTTGGAGCATTTTGTACTTATATTTGCTATTTTTTATAATGATATGACTCAACTGTTTCTACTCGTATGTATCATGTTTAGTTATATTCCGGCATTTTCCAGATTTTAGTGTTATATTCCTATTTTTCTTATTTGGAATGTTGTAGATGTTATATATTCCTGTCTTTTCCATTTTGGGATATTACAGTGGTATCAAATCATGATCTTTGGCTCAGCTTGTGGGCACTTCATGACTTTAGAAGAATAAGAAGAAGAAGCAAAGAAAAAAAATCATCAATGGCGGAAGAATTGAGTTTTTCCACACTTCTCTTTAGATCTATGTCAAATCTCTCCAAAAAAATTAAATAAATGAGAAGGGAAAGGCAAAGAGAAACCTCAAGAGGGTTTCAAAATGAGGAAGGTCCAAGTACTTCCTATCAGCAGAAGAAATCGGCAATACAAATAGCTCCACATCACTCTTCTATGTCCAATTTCTTTGTAGAAGGAGATGAACGACATGGAGATGGAGAATACTTAGAGCATGAGACTTTGAGTAATTATCTTGCAAAGTAAAAATTTCAATGTAGAGAATTCAAGTAGAATATAACTCTCCAACAGTTTATCCAAATCAAAGAAAATCGTAGATCCCGCAGCAGCAATAGAAGAAGAAGGCATAGATTCTTCTTGCTGCCATTTGATAGATCATCCACAAGCACAGTAAAAGCTTGGATGAAGGATTTATATCGTTTCTTCCAGCTACAAACAGTAGCGGAAAGAGAGGTTGCTGACATTGCAGTGCTGGCTGCACCTTGAGGGTGAAGCAAAGGATTGGTGGTTCAGCCATATTAAACATGCAAGAGTAACTTCTTATGCAGATTTTACTCAAAGGTTGATCAAGAAGTTTGATAGAAGAAAACCGGAGGTAATTCCCATTGAGACATTTCCAGACATTGATGGGAAAACACATGAGGATCAAAGGGAAGATGTAAGCACTATCACTCTGGAAGAAGAGCAACTTCCACCACCTCCAACTGCATAAGTACTTGCATCAGGAGAAAGAGCACTTGCATATTTGCAAGATGGTCTTGAGCGCTTGACATTGTGAGTCCCATGCATGATTTAGGAGATGCATGAGGAAGAAGAGGCAGATACCAGCGCTGGTGTAGTAGTAGAGGAGCAGCCATCACCATCACCAGCAGTTGGAGAAGTCATTGTACCGATTGGAGGAACTCTTGTAGCTCTGCAAGACATTCCAAGTTTCAGTTGATCCAAGTTTTGCAAACATTTCTCTTCCCTATTATTTCAGTACCTTAGTTTGAGATTTATGGGATCATTCCATCAGGGTAATTGCATAACCAATGGTTAGAGCACCTTGCTAATTTGGAGCAGGAAACTATCACTACGTAGAGGACCCTTGACTTTCTCAAGGAGGATATGTATAGCCATCCCAATTTTTCATTTTTGAGCAACACACAACACTTTGTGTTGAAGTGTGGAGTTTCAGAGGATGGGATGAGCATAGTCCTAATCAGTACAATGTCAGGCTATGAGTTCGACATTGTGTATGGTCGTGAGACATCAGATGCACCATCATGGAGATCGACAGTGTTGTCACTTAGGAGCAGTGATGAGTTGGGGGCCCAACTATTCTTGAGCATTCAAATGACCACTTCACTTATGAAGCATTGGATGGGAAGATGGTTGATGATAGACATCTTGTGATGGATAATTCTTCCATTATTATAATAGATATTTCTTGACAAGCACTCACAGCTCAAAGAGAAGCTTTTTCCTACAACACATTCAGAACCTTATGGGTTCTACGGGGTCATTGATGAGAGGTCCTCATGGAGATATCTCTAGGAGGTTTCACTTTAACATATAATGGAGTGCAAAGATCTTCATCAAATTGGGGAGGATGGTATTCTCCATCGAGTTGATACCAAGTTGGAGCATGATAGGAGTCACCCACAGTTGGATGGATGGGTGAGGATGATGAACAAGTGGTTGGTGAACTACTTGCATATCTATGACACGGGATAGCAAGAAGCATGGTTGTGTTGGTTGCTTTTGGGTGAGTATGGTTACTACCTAACATTTCATATTTGCATGATCCATGCCTTGCATATTACTGGTGTGATGCAGCAGCAAGAGGCATGACCGCGCTGGCTACTCTTGAGAGAGTTTGGCCATCACATAACATATCCTATGTCAATGGGTGTGTTATGGTTTGGGACATTTCATGGCACTCACATGATGTGGCAACAAAGAGCTTGGTTATGTTGGGTTGATGTGACATTTTACATGTCAATCAATATGTTGTTGCTCCATGTCTTGCATGATGATGATGTGAGGTGGCAACAAGAGTCATTACTGCTTTGGTTACTCTTGGGAGAGTATGAGCTGAATTTCTCCCATACATTTCATAATGTTGATGTAGGATGGAAACAGTAGGCCTTACTGCGTTGGCTTATGTTAGGAGAGTATGGCCACCATACTCGGTATGATGATGATGTGGTATGGGAGTAAGAGGCATTATTGCGGTGGCTACTATTGAGAGAGTATGGTCCAAAATTTCACATGTCAACCCATATGTCTCTATTTCCTATTGTGCACAGTGTTGAGATTATTCTTGGAGCAAGCAGGGCCAAGGATGGGAGCATGGAGAGATACATCAAACTCCATGTAGCATGGGTTGGAGAGATATTTCATGAGTTGGGACTTTCCACTTAGGGAAGAAACCACTCCACTTCATATGTCTCATGCATAGAGGAGGATCTTGGACAGAAAATGGTTGCCACTTAGAGATTCATTGATGAGGTGAGGCATCTAACTACGCAGTTGGAGGTCATTCTAGACATTCTAGAGAGGTAGATATGGAGTTGGGTATTCATAGCACATTGTAGCAGATGGGGTACCTTCCATATGAGGATGCCATTTGGAGGGAGATGGATTGTTATAGCATTCACTTTTGTAGTTGCTTGAGCACAAGCAACATTTTGGCGGGGAGGACTGTAATATTCCCAATTTTTCATCAGTTAATTGGAATATTAGAGTTCTTACTTTTCTCAATTAATGAAGTAAATAAAAGGGTGGAGGGACCCATAAACCCCATAGATGAATAAAATCCACTTTTGTTGTGTGAATGTGGGTTAGTAGATAGTAGATCAGCATCATGGAGTAGTGGAGCAACTCATTAATGAAGGAACAGTGGAGATTATGGAGAGATAATGAGGAAGATGATGGAGATAGTGGAGGAATAAAAGTAAGATCATAAAGCATTAATGATGCAGTGATGGAGGAAGTGGTACATTAAATGCACACATGATGGAGGGAGTGGAGATTAATTGCAGAGATCATGGAGATCATGGAGAGACAGTGTAGTATTCATTGAGACTAGTGGCCACATGTGCAGCGCAATTATGAGATGGGCCAAGGCTAGGGAAGGCTCACAACCATTTAAGGAAGATGAGAGCATCAAAGAAAATCAGTCTGGGTTTTGTCGTTTTACATTTCTTTGCACGCTTCAGCTGTTTAGCTAAGTCTGTTGTGTTGTTTAGTACACGCGTGTTCCCGAGCGAGAATCTCACACTTATCCACAGGGGACTTCGAGTGCCTACTCTAGGAAGGTTATTTTGAGAAGTAATTCATCATCTATCATTGGTGCCACATTCATCCCTTCTCTTCTACATATACAACTTCAGGAATTACGCATTCTTGTCTTAGGGTTTGAGAGGAGAAAGGTAGTTTCTAGCATTTCAGCTAGGAAACCTATGGAGGGTTCATACTTCCACCTTTTGCATTCATTTTATTCTTCCACAAGCAACATTGTGAAATCTGTCATTAGGCCATCATTTTACACCTCCATGTAGTTGCAGTTCCATCAGGAATTTCACAATACAGCAGGGTAGATCCAGAGGAGGAAAGAAGTTCCAAGTGTTTCAGCTTGGAATCCTGTGAGGGACCATTCCCTCACTTTGGTGAGATTATTTCTATCATTTTTTAGCTATATTTCATCATCCAGAAGCATGCTACAGCTTTAGCCTCCATGATAGCACAATCCATTCCAATAGTTGTGCAGTTTGCAGCTGCAACTTGAGCAGAGGAAGGAGGAGCTAGATCTCAAGCTTCTAGCTTGAGAATCTAGAGAAGGGATTAGCCATCCATGTATTGATCTGATTGGGTGTTATTGCAGCAGTTAGATCATCATTTCATCCCCATCTCAGCAGCTACCCAGGAGGAGTGCGTAAGTCAGCCAGCAGGGGTGCAGTTGGAAACCCAAAAAGGGCCGAAAATCCAAAGTTAAAATCTAGCCAAACCATTTCTGGGTTTTTCCAGGGTTGTTTGAGTAGAGTCCATGGTTAAAATCTTGGATCTTTCTGATCACTCTAGCAACCTTCTCCACATGGTTCTTATTCCCTATAGCAACAGTAGCAGTAGAAGCACAACATTTCCAATGCTAGTTTTCATTAGTGTGTTTTAGCCACTTCTTGTTGGCTTGAGTTCATCTTCTTTGGAGCAATGTGTACTTATATTTGTTGTTGTTTATAATGATATGACTCAGGTCTTTTTGCTCATATGTATCATGTTTAGATATATTCCGGCATTTTCCATATTTTAGTGTTATATTCCTGCTTTGCTTATTTGAAATGTTGTAGATGTTCTATATTCATGTCTTTTCCATTTTGGGATATTACAATTTTGTTGTTGTTGTTGGGTGACTTTTTATAATTGGTACCTTTGTCTTCCCTTTATCGCGTAAATATTCAAATTAAAAATTAGAAATTTTAAATATCTAAATGATATCTAAACTTCTCTGCAAATGTAACACAGATCTCCAGGGAACCATAGGCAAAAATTAAAAAAATTATATATATATCCCCTTCACATAAAGCGACACGCAATTTGGAATTTCACAAGTCCGCACTCAAAACATGACAGCAACCAACAAATAAAAAAAATTGAAACTTATCATAGTAAGAGTATATCTTTTCAGCAGTGAACACCAAACAATAACACATTAATTAGTTCACTTTAAGACTACAAAACATTGTAAAAAACAATGTGTTCAATTATCTGCGAGTACAAAATGGACTTAATTCTAATGAAGCAAAAGATTTTACACTAAATCACAAATAAAAATGACCAATAGCAATGTAAATTTTGCTTTTTCAACAACACACTCTATCACTACCTTCCATGTCTAGACATCCATATTTTGCAGTATTTAACAACCTCTTTTGAAGGAAAATCCAGTGAATATACTTCATAATTTTGAACTAGAAAATACATAAAAACATGGAGTTGATGAATTTTAAAGATGGAGCTGAAAACTAACCCTTGACTCATTTTGATCTCTGCATATTTGCATCCAGGGGATGGTGCC
The DNA here is from genome assembly GCA_034641835.2 of Pinus albicaulis. NCBI lineage: Eukaryota > Viridiplantae > Streptophyta > Pinopsida > Pinales > Pinaceae > Pinus > Pinus albicaulis. Next base: position 333,808,303 of record CM076576.1, read on the forward strand.
TTTCTCATTGTGTTGGAGAAGAAAAATATGACAAATATAAATTTTTTTTTAATCTTGCTTCACTTGTCTTCTCCAATATTTTGAGTTGTTGGTCAAGACTCCAACGGGATCCTTTGAGTATTTCTACCTCCCTTGTTGGATGTCTATTATATATAGATACTTGGAGAGAGAGAGAGAGAGAGACTTTAGCTTGCTAAAGAAAACATGCAGCTCTTGAAAGCTCCAGTAACATTGGAGTTGCAGGCTATCTTGAAGGTAGATTTACATGTCAAAAGTTGGTGTTTCTATAATTGGTGCACACATCAATCATTGTATATACTATATAGATCATAAACATCTATTTAGACAAGCTTCCTAGTGTTATTTCTTTTTGAGATGGTTCTAAACTCTTAGTGACAATAAAAATAGTCAATAAGGGCATATCAGAGGATAAATAATGAGTTTGTCCATATTACATGGACCATCTTGTAGGAACCTTCTGAAACATGTTCTGCGAGGCACGATTTTTTGAAAAAAAAAAGTATGATAGCATCAAGCTCTTATTATTTGTGAATTATTAAAAACCCATCCATAAAAATTTGAATGAAGGATTTGAAAGACAAAAAAATGAAAGTGGGTTAACAATTTCTCTATATTTTATTAGATCCAAAGGTTATCATATAGCCTAACACGTTTTGGTTCATTTTTTTAGCAGCAAGGACATGTATACTTGTCCATTAGATATGTCAACAAGTCATAAGGATCCTAAACCAATTGTGCCCAACTGGTCTGAACTATGCACTTGAATGAGCATTTTTAGGTCTAAAATAGGAAGACCTTGAAGTGCTTGAAGGACATTCAATGCTACTGTTGTGACTATTCTCCAAATAAAGGTACAGATGTTTCAGGTTCCAATTCAGTTTGGATCCATTATTCCATGATTTCAAATGTATATCTAGCACATGGAAGACCATCAATATGTATTAACAATAGTATCCCCAATCCATATTTGCATAAGATCTCAACTGGGTCTATATTTTGATACCTAAAAACAAAACCCAATAGTGTTTACTGCAGAACATCTTGAAGAATTTTTCAACAATGCCTCTCATTGATGAGACCATTGATCCCAATGCCTTACATTGATCAATTTATTCATTGGTAAAATGGATCAGGGATGAAAAATAGCATTGGAGATAATGGAACATAGGACCACCATCTATTTCCCTAGAGGTTTTTTGAGAGCTCAAACACAACAACGCTTCAACTCTCTAACTACATCGGAGATCTTGAGAGAAACCATCAAAATCCTTCACTTCAATTCCTCAGTCTTATTAGTAATTGTAGCACTATTCAGCTTCCCTGTATCAACTATCCTTCTCTCCAATCCTTTGAAATCAATCTGTGGTTTAAAATTTGTATTTTAGGTTTAGATTAGTAGAAGAGGCATCTAGGTTGCCTAAGAGAGATTTTGCTAAATATGTATGCAAGAAATTATCTAAAAGTGTTATTTCATTGACATTATACTCTCCTTTCTTGATTACCCTTTGGCTATTTTCCAAAGCTGTAATAGTGCACTCTAAGGCTAGAACATAGGCAGGTAAGAAACTTTCAATTGCAAAGTTTGTCACTGTGATTCACAAGATCTAGAAATGTATCATATTGATTTATAATTGGGTATGTACTACCATTATTAGATGCATTGATGTTTTTCTCTTGTTGATTGTAATCGTTTTGAATGTGTTAGTCTCCATGGGGATTTGTTCAAACTGCGCTATCTATGTTGTGCTTGGCTTAGGAGTAATTTTCTCTGTGTTTTATTAAGTTAATATATGTTTGATCTACATTAAAGGCCCTACCATGTTCATATTCCTCACCTACTGAATATTCTACTAGTGTTAGATCTTCCCACTGCTTGAGCCTTGGGATGTGAGGTGGTGTACAATAGAACTCGAGATTAAAGATATTGAATTTTGTGGTCCTTTTCCCAAGCATAATGTAATCCCAAATCCATGGATCACTTGGGATGTGAAAAACTAGACCTCCACTTCAAAATAGAGTTAGAAATTTTGTCTGAATTCCTTATTCTAAATTATTTCTAAATTTTCATGAATATACTGAGATCATTTTTCTTCTTGGCTGGTCAGCTCCCTTGCAGAATGCTCATAACGAGCACCCTATTTCTCTTATAATTTAACTAACACTTTATTGTTCTTGAATGTATCATCAACTATAATTTGAGGGCTATGGGATATGCCAATAATATATTTTCAAAACATGGCATCTGCACCATATCAAATGCAATCATAGAGGAAGTAGTGGGACTAATCATTTGAGCACATGTCACCTGAAGCTTTTTATGAATTTTGTCTCAAAAGTATATATGATGCGCTATTGATACCCAATAAAAAAACTTTCATTTTCAAAATAGCCTACCATATGATAGTATGCACAAGATTTGGGCACACAACATAGGAAATTCAAAATGAGTTTTCAATATTAGCTTGAATAAAATCAAAACTTCCTTTTGTACTGACCTAAAATGGTAGGGCTGACCTAAAATTGTTAGCATAATGAGTAGGAACGATCATCATCTTTTAGCTCTAAATCTGAGATGTCAAACCAAAGTTGAGTTATCCCTTTTCTTATAACCCCTGTAATTGAAAATAGATCTGAAAGCTATCATTGAATTTATGTGTTGATGTTACAGCTATGTGCTGGAAATTATTCTTCATATCTATTTTAGAGGGTTTTAGATCTATCCATTACAGGAAATGTTATTCAAATTGTTTGTTTAATAGTGAAGAGATGCCATAACATAATATGCTTTGGGATAAGTAATTGTTGCTACCAGTGTCTATATGCTGGATGAAATAGGCCTACAATGTTTTAGTTGAAAATACTAATGGAAAATGTGCTTAGACTAGTTATACTATGCTTCAATCTATTTGGAGATCTATTTCATAATTTCCCTGAAACAATAAATATGTTTGCATAGTTGAGTTTATTGAAGCTGTACAAACTGATTATTTGCTCCCATGGGCCTTTTTCGATGGGGCGTTGATTGATCCAAGGAAAAATAGCAGGGGTGGTTTCATTTTATATATTTATGATTCCCAATCCCATCATGTCTCCATGGGTCTTGGGCCTGGCACAAACAATCAAGCTGAAATTAAAACTTGCAGAAATCTTCTAATTTTTTCTATTGATCATGGGGTCTCTCAAATTCAATTTTTTGATGATTCCATACTCGTGGTTAACTGGATGAATTGTATACAATCCTGCTGCAATATAAATCTTACTCCCTTTTTGGAAGAAGCACTTCAACTAAAAATCTCATTTACTTCTTTTTCGTGCCATCATCTTTAAATTTTAAAGGGAACGCAACCAGGATGTTGACCAACTCTCCAAATAAGCACTATATTTCAATCATGGACTATGGCAGATTAGAGAGGAAAGCGAAGGTACCAGTCACACTTATTCTCAGTCGCCATTCTTGGATCCTCATGTTCAGCTACAGGGGGTCCATTATAGACAACACTTTACACAATTATGTTTATCTCTCTGACACTCATTTTTATTTGTTGTTTATAAACTGATATGGTAGTCTGCATATATATGTATTTAGATTCTTTGTCCCTCAATAGGTTTTTTCATATATGCACAATGGTTCTCTAACAATATAGGACCATCAACTTTCTTGTTGTGCTCTAAATATAGCCCAGTTTTTTGATGTTATATGCATACGCACTCTGTGTCTACAAAATGTAAATTTTATCTTCTTAATAAAAATTACGGTTTTTTCTACAACAACAAAAAAAAAAAATTGTTGGGGTTAAGGAAATTTAATAGTTCAATCATGCAACCTATCTTCCATTTGAAGATTCTTTCCCATACCTTGGTTGCCAAGAATGGACTTCCCTGATCTAGGAATCCTCCCAAGATTACATAGAAAAGCCTCCTTAATACTTGGTACTCTCCAGACAACTTTATCAAACCATGAATCAGACCTTCACAATGATTGTTAAGGAGTCACCTTCTGTTTCGTACATTCTATATAAAGCTTCTAGTTCCACATGCCTTGAGGCCTAATCACAATGGTTTTGTTTTTTAACTTGTCCTCTTCTTATATAGTTGATAGAGTAACACTACAAGCTACATTTTCACTCACACTATGTACTTACCATTTAAACTTGATCTAGATTTGAGTCTCATTGATCTATTTTTTGTGGCCATTCATTGGACACTAATAAAGATATCTTATCTCATATCATCAAGTATCCCTAGAAAAATATTGTGTTATTGTGTGTGACTAGTTCTTTATCTTTGTTTCTATTCCTTTGTTGATTTAGTAGAGAAATCAATCTTGTCAGAAATAAACTGCTAGTACAATGAATTGAAATTCAAAGACATCAAATGCTAGATTAATGTTATTGTCATGGTTTATTGTCATCATACATCAAGGGTTATACTATCATGTATTACTATCATCAAGGGATGAAGATCACTAATATGAATTTGAAACACTATAATATAGGAATAACATAACTATTGTTCATGTCAAAGGAAACCAGGTCACAAGTGTCATATGTCATCATAGGAGCAAGGTTCATGGTCATTTTCATTACAAAGATTATATATCAATCACTGAAATAGAATCATTACCATATATAAGTTCGAAAATCACTGAGATAGGATAAAGTATACATATATGTATGAGAGCCACAATATAGTGTCATGTAGCTTGTTAAGACTTTAATGATTGCTTTCCATACAAATTTTTCCAAACTGCATTAAGTAAAAGTCGAGTACAAGTTCATCTAGTCCATATGTTCCTTTGAGCCACAAAATTCTCCTGATATACCAAAAATCATGTCAACTAAGTTATGTAATAGTCAAGTTACTTTTAGCCAACCATCCTATCATGATACCTTAGGCTTCAAGGTAATAAAGATACTATTGTAGCAAAAATGATGATATCGCCACACACTTCTTCAAAAAATATTCAATTATCTCAACACATGACAAGGAAACTCTTTCTCTACTACCCAATCTCAAACTGCTAAAATAACAATCTGTAGCCAAAAAAATTGTTCCTCAACATACCAGTAATAGAAGCTCCAAGGATGTCCTGATGTAGTGCCTTTGAATTAATTTCTCTAGAAAAATTGCTAATCAATCTGCAGATGTTGTCATTTTTTTTTACTCTGCTACATTCTTCAAAAACAACAGAAGAATCTGTGAGTTTTGAAAACATAGCTAGCTGCAAGTTAATAATAAGACTGCTCCCAATAACCAAACCACTGAGAATCTTTAACACAATTTCAAAAATGAAAATATGTTTTTAAGAATAGTGTTCTGCCTGAAACCCTTACTTCCTCCTTACTTCAAGTAAACCAAAAATTCTAAGTTTATATCCTTGGAATTTGGTGTTAAATTTGTATCTTCTACAGCCTTAGAGCCAATGACAATACGTGAAAATTTCAAAGAACAGGAATTGGGTCTAGCACCAACAAGATTATATGCAACGTACGGGCCTATGCCTTATTGCTTATAGTTGGCTACACTTTCCTTTTGGTAGGCACTGAAATAGGTGTATATATACATATATGATTCCCACAACACGTCACTCATGATAAAGATGAATAAAAATCACAATCATTTACTATTGTTGATTCAAGTACTGGAGCAAGCATAGCCGCAAACTCTTCTTGTGATGTCAACGAGCCCATAAAAGATCAATAGAGGTATAAGTCACTAGTTCTTTACTGTGTTATTGTGTGTGACTAGTTCTTTATCTCTGTTTCTATTCCTATATTGATTTAGTAGAGAAATCAACCTTGTCAGAAATAAACTGCTAGCACAACGAATCGAACTTCAAAGACATCAGATGCTAGAATAATGTTACTGTCATGGTTTATTGTCGTCATACATCAAGGTTTATACTATCATTTATTACTATCATCAAGAGATGAAGATCACTAATATGAATTTGTAACACTGTAATATAGGAATAAGAGGACTATTGTTCGTGTCAAAGGAAACCGCGGTCACAAGTGGCATATGTCATCATAGGAGCAAGGTTCATGGTCATTGTCATTACAAAGATTATATATGGATCACTGAAATAGAATCATTAGCATATATAAGTGTGAAAATCACTGAGATAGGACAAAGTATACATATATGTACGAGAGCCACAATAGAGTGCCATGTAGCTGGTTAAGACTTTAATGATTGTTTTCCATAAAAAAAATTCCAAACTGTATTAAGTAAAAGTCAAGGAATACAAGCTCATCTAGTCCATATGTTCCTTTGAGCCACAAAAGTCTCCTGATATTTCCAAAAGTCATGTCAACTCGTTATGTAATAGTCAAGTTAATTTTAGCCAACTATCCTATCATGCTACCTTAGGCTTCAAGGTAATGAAGAGACTATTGTAGCAAAAATGATGATATGGCCACATTCTTCTTCAAAAAATATTCAATTATCTCAACACATGACAAGGAAACTCTTTCTCTACTGCCCAAGCTCAAACTGCTAAAATAACAATTTGTAGCCAAACAACCTGTTCCTCAACATACCAATAATAGAAGCTCTGAGGATGTCCTGATGTAGTGCCTTTGAATTAATATCTCTAGAACAACTTCCAATCAATATGTAGATGTTCTAATTTTTTTTTTACTCTACTACATTCTTCAAAAACAATGGAAGAATCTGTGAGTTTGAAAACCTAGCTGCAAGTTGATATTAAGACTGCTCCCAATAACCAAACCACTGAGAATCTTTAACACAATTCCAAAAATGAAAATATGTTCTTAACAATGGTGTTCTACATGAAACCCTTACTTCCTCCTTTAAGTACTTCAAGTCAACTAAAAATTCTAAGTTTATAAAATCAGAATTTGGTGTTAAATTTGTATCTTCTACAGCCTTAGAGCCAATGACAATATGTGAAAATTTCAAAGAACACGAATTGGGTCTAGCACCAACAAGATTATATGCAATGTATGGGCCTAGGCCTTATTGCTTATGGTTGGCTACACTTTCCTCTTGGTAGGCACTAAAATAGGTATATATATCTTTGTGTGTGTGTGATTCCCACAACACATCATTCGGGTTAAAGATGAATAACAATCACAATCATTTACTATTGTTGATTCAAGTACTGGAGCAAGCGTAGTAGCAAACTCTTCTTGTGATGTCAAAGAGCCCATCAATGATCAATAGAGGTAATAAGTCATAATCACATTTTTTTCATTATAATATTGTAAGAATACTTCATTGTTCTGATTGCCTGCACACATTAAGAAAAAACATAAGTGTCTACAGAGATCTAAACTACGAGCTTCTTCAGCTGAATGCTTAATCAATTCAAGACACTAGTGCTTCTTTGTTGGTTCGGAGATAGATCCTCAAGATTTAAGCACAAAACTAACCAAGATTTTCCTTTCTCTCATCCGGGGACACCTTCAAACCACATATATTCCTCAAGATTTAAGCACAAAACTAACCAAGATTTTCCTTTCTCTCATCTGGGGACACCTTCAAACCACATATATTTCCCTAAAGAGGGGTCAAAACTTAGAGATGAAGAATAGACCTACAAGAATGCCAAATGAATCCCTGAAACATACATAGTATAAACCCTACCCTCTTTTCTGATGTTCAACGTCTCCAGAGGGGCCAAAACGATCAGAGATCATTCAAAGAATGATGGGTTTGATTTTCATACTTAGAGATTACTCATATGACTGTAAGATGGTATGCCCAAAAGTGATACTTACATTTGACTGCTTCAATCGGCTTCCCTCTCAGAGCTACTTCTTTCTGGACTTCCTTCAAAATACAATCAAAGTTAGGCCAATTACATATGCAATCATTAAAAAAAGCAAAAACTAGGGTACTTATCTTTAATGGAAAAGGAAGAAGTCAGCTGCATACTGTTCAACCATAATTTATCACTATATATAAGAAAATAAGAAAATATCCCTCTTAAGTGATACTAGGATTTCAGTTTCTAGATCCTTCTGGCGATCACATTATTTCCTATTGGTTTCTCAGAAAAAACAATCACTGATCATATCCATAATGTTTCAATGTTGATACCCCAACCATAAAAGGGTACCTAGAGTTTCCCTTTTAGGTCTGCACCGCTTTCATTTATTTTGCTTAGCTTGACCAAGGATTCCTTCACATGTGTCTTTCATAGGGTGATCTTACTGACTTGTCTTCAGCCCGCTTTGATACCATGTTAATTGTTTTTAGGGTTATGTTTTCCTTTGGTTAAGATAATTGCATTACCTCTTCTACACATTGAATTAACCCCATAACAGTATAACTTTATAAAATCATATGCAATTATGTAGAAAGACCAACAACATTAATAATACAACGAAACATAATGGAACAATACAAGAAAATCATGTACACCTAAAGACACCAGAATTTGGTAGGAGACTAGAGAAAAACCCATAATTCAATTGTTCTTCTTCTATTATATTTCATCAAAGATTCAACTAGGATACAAAGTAAAAATATTTACAATTAGCTCAGGGACATATATGTATCTTGTTCACAACTTCGATTGTGAACAAGATTAATCGATAATGTAAGCTCATAATATCTATCAATTTCCTGCTATGCTTGTATTTACCACTTCTAAGTACTTCAACAATGCCATATATGAATCTGATTCCAATGATGTAAAATTGTGCTGAGACTTGCATATACCATAATGCAAAAACTGACATGTACACCAGTGCCAAGGAATCAATACACCATAACTGAGATCCAACTATAGACATAATGCATGAGTCCGTCCAAACATTAATATAATGCAAAACTGAGACTACATAAAATTGGAACCATTATTGTACGATGTCGAAACTGTAATGGAAATGTAAAGTCATGTACTTAAGATATATATGATACCAGTCTGGACTGTGATGATTAATTTAGTTTCCTAAACTTTAATAAATAAGCGTAATGCCTGTACTACAGAACGTTGATTCCTGGACTGTATAATGGTGATGCCTGGACTATATGACTGTGTAACTCTAATGAGCAGGCTAAATAACTGTGTAACTGTGATGCCTAAAATGAATCAAATGATGTCTTTAGAGAGAGATCATGCCAATTGGGCCATACTGCTACTAGAGCCAATTGAGCCTTGTAAACCCAGTATTATGAGTGATTCTGGTGAGGGTCGTTCAGTCATCTAGTCGAGATCTTATTGATGTAAATTTGAATTGTAGCCCTCATCAATGTGTCTAAGATATGGGAATGCAAAAAAGACATTCCACGTCCCAGTAAGAAGGTAAAGAATAATAAAATCCATAGATAGCGAGACCCATAATGTTGTATTAACACCGTTTAGAGAAAGATCAAGAGCTTATGGCAGACCATCAATATATATTAAAAATAGCATCACCAATTCATATCTTTATTGGCCCAATTTGATCGGATGTCAGGTGTACAAAATGTCGACTTAAGTTTTAAATTAAAATAAAAAATAAAAATCGCATTGTGCTAGAACATATATCAATTTCTAATACAATTATGTATTATTTATATAATTTGAATGGATAGTAAATTATATACGTGAATTTGAATGGATCATAAATTTACCTTTAACAAAAAAAATTACCACATTGAATTTCCAAATTAATTAAAATTTTAAATTTTCTAAATCAAAGGAAAAGAGTTAATTCAACATAAACAATCAAAATCCAAAATCTTTTAATATTTCTTTTAATTAAATATTTGTAAAATGAATTTATACTTACTCTAGAGCTATAGTAAATAAATAAAAATATATATAAACTAGATGTATGGTAAATAAATAAAAATTCTTTTTATATTTATTCCATAAACCTTTTTATATTTAAAAGAACTTTAAAAAGAGGTTTTATTTAGATGAAGCCTATGGGACGAATACCATGGGACAAATTAATATTGATACCATGGGCCAAATACCATGGGTAAATAAATAAATATAAAAGAGGTATAAAAAAGTATGATAAATAAATAAATATATAAAAAATATATATAAAGAGGTATGGTAAATAAATAAATATAAAAGAGGCATAAAGAGGTAAGGTAAATAAATAACAATATATCAAATAGGATTATAAATAAAAATGTAATTATATAACAAACCTATGGGCCAAATACCATAGTAAAAAAAAGGGGTATGGTAAATAAATAAAAATATAAATAAACTAGAGGTATGTTAAGTAAATAAAACCTCTTTTCATATTTACTCCATAATCTGCTTTATATTTACAAATATTTATGTTCATTAGTTTACATAACTAAGAAGAAAGAGACAGAGAGAGTTATAAGGGAGAGATGGAGAGAGAGTGTGTATGTTTAGGGGTGAGATAAAGAGACAAAGTAAGATGTATGGAAAGAAGGGGGAGAGAAGAAGTGAGAAGGAGAGAGGGAGGGATATAGTAATGTAGTTGGAGAGAGAGAGGGGTGGAAAGAGAGAGAGAAAGAAAGGGATGGGGGAAGACAGAGGATTAGAGAGAGAGAGAGAGAGAGGTGGGAGAGAAAGGGGGAGAGAGGAAGGATGACAGAGAGGAGGAGAGTGATGGGGGAAGAGAGAGTATTGGAGAGAGAGAGAGAGAGAGAGAGAGAGAGAGAGATCAGGGAAGAGAGAGGGATTTAGGGGGGAGAGAGAGAGAGAGGAAGGACGAGAGAGAGGACTTGAGAGAGAGGAGGAGAGAGGGATCGATAAGAGAGATGGAGTTGGAGGGGGAGAGATGTAGGAAATAAGAAATATAGAGAGTGAGAAGTGGAGAGAGAGAAGGAGTGACAAGGGAGAGACAAAGAGAGAGTGTGTATGTTTGGGGCTGAGATAAAGAGACAAATAAGGAGAGATGGAGATAAGGGGGGAGAAGGAGATATAAGGAGAGAGGGAGGGATATAGTAACATAGTTGGTGGTTGAAGAGAGAGAGAGAGGGAGAGAGAGATGGGAGAGAAAGGGAAAGAGAGGAAGGAAGAGAGAGGATGTGAGAGAGTGGAGAGAGGGAGGGAAAGAGAGATGGACTTGGAGGGGGAGAGAGGTAAGAAGAAATAAATAGAGAGAGAAAGGTGGAGAGAGAGAGAGTGAGTGAGTGATAAGGAAGATGGAGAGAGAGGGAGAGAGGAAAAAATGAGGAAAGAGAGATATTAGCGGGAGAGAGGGGGAAGATAGAGATATAGATGGAAGGTGAAGAGAGGGAAGAAGAGAGAGATGGGGAGAGGAGGGGATTGACAAAGAGATTTATATATATGGATTGTGAGAGTGTGTGTGTTTAGGGGGGTGAGATAGAGAGATAGAAAATAAGAGATGGAGGGGGATATAGATATGGATGGAGGGTGGAGAGAGGGAAGAATATTTCTCACACTAGATGGATTGATATAAGTGGAGATGGTGATTTATAATCCCATTTGATTATTTGCACTATATGCATCAATTTTAGTGTAGATATTTATTTCTAATGATATTTGATTACTTGCACTAGATGCATTGATTTCAGTGTAGGTGGTGATTTCTAATACAATTTGATTGCTTGCACTGAATTTGTTGATTTCAATTTAGATGTCGATTTATAATTATATTTGATTACTTGCACTAGATGAATTGGTTTTAATGTAGATGATTTCTAATCCTATTTGATTGTTTGCACTAAATGCATTGATTTCAGTGTAGATGGCGATTTCTAATCCTATTTGATTTATTTGAGTAAATGCATTGATTTCAGTGTAGATGTTGGTTTCTAGAGAGAGAGAGTGTGTGATAAGGAAGATGGATTATAAATAACAATATATCAAATAGGATTATAAATAAAAATATAATTATATAACAAGCCTATGGGCCAAATACCATAGTAAAAAAAAGGGGTATGGTAAATAAATAAAAATATAAATAAACTAGAGGTATGGTAAGTAAATAAAACCTCTTTTCATATTTACTCCATAATCTGCTTTATATTTATGAATATTTATGTTCATTAGTTTACATAACTAAGAAGAAATAGAGAGAGAAAGTGATAAGGGATAGATGGAGAGAGAGTGTGTATGTTTAGGGGTGAGATAAAGAGACAAAGTAAGATGTATGGAAAGAAGGGGGGAGAGAAGAAGTGAGAAGGAGAGAGGGAGGGATATAATAATGTAGTTGGAGAGAGAGAGGGGTGGAAAGAGAGAGAGAAAGAAAGGGATGGGGGAAGAGAGAGGATTGGAGGGAAAAGAGAGAGAGATAGGTGGGAGAGAAAGGGAGAGAGAGGAAGGATGAGAGAGAGGAGGAGAGTGATGGGGGAAGAGAGAGTATTGGAGAGAGAGAGAGAGAGAGAGAGATCAGGGAAGAGAAAGGGATTTAGGGGAGAGAGAGAGAGAGGAAGGACGAGAGAGAGGAATTGAGAGAGAGGAGGAGAGAGGGATCAATAAGAGAGATGGAGTTGGAGGGGGAGAGATGTAGGAAATAAGAAATATAAAGAGTGAGAAGTGGAGAGAGAGAAGGAGTGACAAGGGAGAGACAGAGAGAGAGCGTGTATGTTTGGGGCTGAGATAAAGAGACAAATAAGGAGAGATGGAGATAAAGGGGGAGAAGGAGATATAAGGAGAGAGGGAGGGATATAGTAACATAGTTGGTGGGTGAAGAGAGAGAGAGAGAGGGAGAGAGAGATGGGAGAGAAAGGGAAAGAGAGGAAGGAAGAGAGAGAATGTGAGAGAGTGGAGAGAGGGAGGGAAAGAGAGATGGACTTGGAGGGGGAGGGGGAGAGAGGAAAGAAGAAAGAAATAGAGAGAGAAAAGTGGAGAGAGAGAGTGTGAGTGAGTGATAAGGAAGATGGAGAGAGAGGGAGAGAGGAAAAAATGAGGAAAGAGAGATATTAGTGGGGGAGAGGGAGAGAGGGGGAAGATAGAGATATAGATGGAAGGTGAAGAGAGGGAAGAAGAGAGAGATGGGGAGAGGAGGGGATTGACAAAGATATTGATATATATGGATTGCGAGAGTGTGTGTGTTTAGGAGGGTGAGATAGAGAGATAGAAAAGAAGAGATGGAGGGGGATATAGATATGGATGGAGGGTTGAGAGAGGGAAGAATATTTCTCACACTAGATGGATTGATATAAGTGGAGATGGTGATTTATAATCCTATTTGATTATTTGCACTATATGCATCGATTTTAGTGTAGATATTTATTTCTAATGATATTTGATTACTTGCACTTGATGCATTGATTTCAGTGTAGGTGGCGATTTCTAATACAATTTGATTGCTTGCACTGAATTTTTTTATTTCAATTTAGATGTCGATTTATAATTATATTTGATTACTTGCACTAGATGAATTGGTTTCAATGTAGATGATTTCTAATCCTATTTGATTGTTTGCACTAAATGCATTGATTTCGGTGTAGATGGCGATTTCTAATCCTATTTGATTTATTTGAGTAAATGCATTGATTTCAGTGTAGATGTTGGTTTCTAGAGAGAGAGAGAGAGAGAGTGATAAGGAAGATGGAGAGAGAGGGAGAGAGGACAAAAGGAGAAAAGAGAGATATTAATGGGGGAGAGGGAGAGAAGGGGAAGATAGAGATATAGATGGAAGGTGAAGAGAGGGAAGAAGAGAGAGATGGGGAGAGGGGGTGATTGAAAAAGAGATTGATATATATGGAGTACGAGAGCACGTGTGTTTAGGGGGTGAGATAGAGAGACAAAAAATAATAGATGGAGGGGGATATAGATATGGATGGAGGGTGGAGAGAGGGAGGAATATTTCTCACACTAGATGGATTGATATAAGTGGAGATGGTGATTTCTAATCCTATTTGATTACTTGCACTAGATGCATCGATTTTAGTGTAGATATTTATTTCTAATGATATTTGATTACTTGCACTAGATGCATTGATTTCAGTGTAGGTGGTGATTTCTAATACAATTTTATTGCTTGCATTGAATGTGTTCATTTCAATTTAGATGTCGATTTATAATCATATTTGATTACTTACACCAGATGAATTGATTTCAATGTAGATGATTTCTAATCCTATTTTATTGTTTTCACTAAATGCATTGATTTCAGTGTAGATGGCGATTTCTAATCCCATTTGATTTCTTTGAGTAAATGCATTGATTTCAGTGTAGATGTTGGTTCCTAGAAAGAGAGAGAGAGAGGAAAAAAGGAGGAAAGAGAGATATTAGCGGGGGGGAGGGAGAGAAGGGGAAGAGAGGGTAGAAGAGAGAGATGGGGAGAGAGGGTGATCGACAAAGAGAATGATATATATGGAGTGCGAGAGTGTGTGTGTTTAGAGGGGTGAAATAGAGACAAAAAAAAAAGAGATGGATGGGGATATAAATATGGATGGAGGGTGGAGAGAGGGAAGAATATTTTTTGCACCAGATGGATTAATTTAAGCGGAGATGGTGATTTATAATCCTATTTGATTATTTTCACTAGATGCATCGATTTTAGTGTAGATATTTATTTCTAATGATATATGATTACTTGCACTAGATGCATTGATTTCAGTGTAGGTGTTGATTCCTAATCTTGTTGATTGCTTGCTTTGGATGTGTTGGATTCCAATTTAGACGTCGATTTATAATTATATTTGATTGCTTGCACTAGATGCATTGATTTCAATGTAGTTATTCCTAATACTATTTGAATGTTTGTGCTAAATGTTGATTTAAGTGTAGATGGCAATTTCTAATCTGTTTGGTTGCTTTGAGTAAATGCATTGATTTGGATATGAATGTTGGTTTCTAATCTTATTTCATTGATTGCATTAGGTGCATTGATTTCAATGTAAAAGTTATTTTCTAATCTTATTTGATTGCTTGCATTAAATGCATTGATTTCAATGTATATGTTGATTTATGATTTGCTTTAATTGGATATATGACGGTACATTAATTTTAAAGTGATTGGATTAACAATATGCATTGATTTTAGTGTAAGCACAAAACGTTATTGACAATGTACGTTGATTTTTGTGTATAGTAATTTAACCTATTAATATTGGAGAGCAAGAGAGACAAGGTGTCATGTTTACTACAACAGCTCGAGCTAAAAATTTAAATGGTTTATGATTTAAATTTTCTTTTTCATATAATTGGTATGAAAAGATAAAAAAACTAACAAGGGTGGCGATAAGAATAGTAGAATAAAATAGTTTGAGATTGGTTATGTAGATCATTCTTATTATTCACATTTTCTATAATTCAACACTATTACATTCTCACTTTGCATTCAAAAAATTTATTTCATAATTTTCCATCATTAAAGTTATTAACAATATTTATCATCTCAACAAACTGAGGTAACTAAGAAAATTTAAAATTAAAATGACCAAATTAATCTTAGACATATTTATCATATTTAAAATGATTATATTAATATTAAACTTATTTACATATTATTGATAAAATTAATCATATCTTTGATAGATTTTCCTTGGCGGCCACAGATAAAAATTGTTAGATCCATCTTACATCTCAAAAATATACAAAAATTTTAATAATCTGAAAAATGTGACGTTGATGCCTCCGACTGGAACCAGCCTAGATCCATCTAACTCTGGATCTATCATGCGCCGAGAGGGATCAAATCTCTCGAGGTGCAAACCTATTTTTGAGTGCAAAACTTGAGGAAAGGTTTGCACCTCCAGATATTTGATCCCTCTCAACGCATGATAGATCCAGAGTTAGATGGATCTAGGCTGGTAATATCTCAACTGGGTCTATATTCCAATACCTACAAACAAAACCCAACAGTGTTTACTACATAAACATGTTGAAGAATTTTTCAACAAAGCCTCTCATTGATGAGACCATTGAGCTCAATGCCTTACATTGATCAATTTATTCATTGGAAAAATGAATCAGGGATAAAAAATGGCATGGGAGATGATGGAACAGAGGACCATCATCTACTTCCGTAGATATTTTTTGAGAGCTCAAACACAACAACGCTTCAACTCTCTAACTACATCAGAGATCTTGAGAGAAACCATCAAAATCCTTCACTTCAATTCCTTGGTCTTATTGGTAATTGTAACACTACTCATCTTCCATATATCAACAATCCTTCTCTCCAACGCCTTTGAGATCAATCTATGGTTGAAATTTTGTATTTTAGTTTTAGATTAGTAGAAGAGGCATCTAGGCTGCCTAAGAGAGATTTTACTAAACATGTGTGCAGGAAATTATCTAAAAGTGTTCTTTCATTGACATTCTACTCTCCTTTCTTGATTACCCTTTGGCTATTTTCCAAAGTTGTAATAGTGCACTATGTGGCTAGAACGTAGGCAGGTAAGAAACTTACAATTGCACAGTTTTTCACCGTGATTTACAAGATCTAGAAATGTATCATATTGATTTATAGTTGGGTATGTATTGCCATTATTAGATGCATTGACGTTTTTCTCTTGTTGATTGTAATCGTGGTGAATGTGTTAGTCTCCGTGGTGATTTTTTCAAATTGTGCTATCTATGTTTTTCTTGGATGAGGAGTAGTTTTCTTTGTGTTTCCTTGACTTAATATATGTTTGATCTACATTAAGTTCCCTATCATGTTGATATTCCTCTCCGTTTTAATATTCTATTTGTGTCAGATCTTCCCATAGCTTCTACTGAGTGCAGAACAACAATGTTGTCTACTTGTTTGGAGCCACAACACATCATTTTTTGCAATTTCACCTAAATATTAAAGTATGACAAAACTCTTTACCAAATAAAATCTGCAGGTTGTGCCCTTTTCCATCTAGCATGAAACAAAGATGAAAAGTAACCATGTCAATCCTCCTTGAAATCCCTCTGTCATGGATAGTTTTGATGAGTTCTTAGATAAACTCCACATTTCCAACTAGATTATACTTTTAATTCCTATTTACTATTTCTTTCCTAAGTGAATACATTGTGAACCCCTAGGTACCTATATTGTGGCTACATTTATAATAATCCTTCACTTCTCTTAAATTTAAAACTTCCATTCCAAATTCTGTAGTGGGAGAAAAATGTCCAGACTTCAGAAAACAGTGGAGTAAAAATATTTTCATTAAGGAGCTAAGGAAATAAATGCAGTCATTTCCTATCAAGTCATGAGCATAATTATTGAGAAGCATCATTAACACCTTGAACTACATCTGAAGAGGGTTTGGATACAACTATTGTTCCAGGGTCTGCAATTGCATCTTTCCATCTTTCATATGCAAACACAACACAAAGTAATAATAATGGAGAATCATCTACATAAAAAATATGAATTTGGGATTGTATAATACATTCTACCTACTTTGAGAGAGAAAATTTGATGCATTATCACAAGCCAATAAAAATTTTAATTCAAACTGACCAATTATTTCAATGTTTTTATTGCGCATATAGTCATGATTTTCTCTTATCCTTGCACCACTTATACCTTGAATCATATGAAGTAAGGACCCTTCTGCACCATCTCCCATCACTCTTCTGATATCACCACTAAATTACCATCTTCCTTTCTTGGCTTGACATGAGAAACATTCCCCTCGGGGATGTCATTTGAAACCTTGCAAGGACTATCAGTATTACATCTGAACTCATTCTTTTGTATAGTGTCAAGAGAAGACTTAAAAGGTGCCTCTGGTTGACTACCATTTAAAATTCCTCTATGTTTTACTTCTATTATAATACTGCCTTCTAGTGAAGGTTTTTGTGGCAATCCATCTAAACAATTACTTAAGAGACACAGACAGTCGCCCAATCAAAAAGACATCATTGGAAACATATTCAACATGGAAGCCACACTCATTCTCTCTTGTTGTCATGAATTCTTGTACTGTATTGTTATTATCACTTTTTGAACTTTCTGAACTATCCATGTCTGAAACATGGTGAGATTTTGAGCAATAAAAAAGCCCCACTCTTCACCAAGTATATTCATGCATGCTTACTCTAACTAAACCTTGAACATAATTTCTTATGCAAGACACAATAATTTGTGTGTAAGTTGATAACACTATATGCAAGGCACACTTAATTAAAACTAGATAGATAAGATAAAGTTTGAAATAAACATCACATCATTTTTTTCAGTGTCACCTAAACAGTAAAGTATGACAAAACTCTTTACCCAATAAAATCTGCAGGTTGTGCCATTTGCCAACTTGCATTAAACAAAGATGAAAGCAACCATGTCATTCCTCCTTGAAATCCCTATGTCATGGATAGTTTTGATGAGTTATTGGATAAACTCCACACTTCCATCTAGATTATACTTTTAATTCCTATTTACTATTTCTTTCCTAAGTGAATACATTGTGAACCCGGAGGTGCCTATATTGTGGTTATAGTTATAAGAATCCTTCACTTCTCTTCAATTCAAAACTTCCATTCCAAATTCTACTGTGGGAGGACAATGTCCAGACTTCAGAAAATGGTGGAATAAAATTATTGTCATTAAGGAGATAAGGAAGTAAATGCATTCATTTCCTTTCAAGTCATGAGCATAATTATTGAGAAGCATCATTAACACCTTGAACTACATTTTAATTATAAATCTTCCGGAAAATCACATAATGAATTTTTGGAACCGACGACTGTAGTTCATCATTAGGATAATGAGGATTGGCTGATCATACATACCCATTTATACCAATAAGAGAGAAGCAACGGTCAAAACCCAAAGAGTTAAAAACGGTAAAAAAAAAAAAATATATATATATATATATATATATATATATATATATATATATATATATATATATATATTTATAAACTAATCCAAAAATATAACTAACACATTCTTAAAATTAAAAACGGTCAAAAATAAAACTAAAAGTATAAAAACATAATTACCCCTTCATATAAAATAACCCAAAAAACTAACCTAACTCCCCCATATAAACAAAATAAATAGTTTATTAAGCGAAAAAATATTCAAGTCAAAGTCATACATAAATTATAAATAAATAAAATAAAATCAATGAATAAAATTAGAAACAAGAATTAAAATACAATAAAAATAAATTAAAATAAAATAAAACAAAATAAAAATAAAAATAAAGTATTCTATTTTGATAAAAAAATAAATAACATACATAAACCAATAAATAAAATACTATGGTGAAATAATACTAATAAAAGGACCAAATCATAAAGATAAAAGTAAAGAATAAAAAGACCCACTAAAAAGTCTTAAATAAAAATAAATAATTTATAAATAAAATAAAGTCAAAAATTAATTATGAATGAATAAAAACTTTTTTTTTAAATTAAAATTTTAAAAAAATTAAATAAAAATAGTTATTTATTTATTTATTTATTTTATTTTATTATTTATTTTTTAAATGTATTTTATTTTAATTAATAAAATATTAAAATAAAATAATAGAATAAAATAGTATGACCAAAACATAAAAACCAAAGAATCCTTACAGGGAATGAAGAGATGGAATCCAACAACTGCTAACTTTCCATCCGTCATCCCTGTTCAACGTGCGGGACCTCTTCTCAATCTCAATCGCCTCCCTAAATTTCCGGTGATGGAAATGGTCAACCCTAGCAAGAATTCTAGCGTCCTCCATACAAATGTGATGCTTCGTCTTTTCTGCATGCTCAGCTAATGCAGAAGACCTGGTTCTACCATGCCTAATATCTGCAGCATGCTCCTGGAACCTCTTATTAATCGACTGACCAGTTTCACCAATGTAGGGAGTCCCACAAGAGCATGGAATCAAGTAAACACTGTTCACGCTTTTAGGGACCAACTGGTCCTTAACCAATTTAAGGGAGCCCTGAATGGTGTTTAAAGTCTTAAAAGAAGAAGAGATCTTATGCTTCCTTAAAATCCGGGCGATCTTATCAGTCATACCTTGAATAAAAGATAAATGAAATTTACCAACAGCATCATCCCTAATCTTATTCAGTCTAGGACCTTTTATCGAATTCATGAAAGCCTTCAAACCCTGACTTCTACTATAACCGTTATCTTCGAAGACTTTAAGGAGATGGGCTTTCTCTTCATCTAAATTATCATTATCAGAAATTCTAAGAGCTCTTGTAGCTAAAGTATTCAAAACTCCAAGTTTCTGAGCAGGAAAATGATGAGAATCAGAATGCAGACACTGCTCCGTGTGTGTCTTTTTCCAAAACACAGGGTGTGAGAAAGAGCCATTATTATTTCTAGAGATGAGAACATCCAGGAAAGGAAGGTTCCCATCAGTTTCAGTTTCCATCGTGAAATTGATGGAGTCAAATTGACTATTCAAGTGCCGATGGAAAGCCTCTAATTCAAGACGACCATGAGACCAATTGATGAATGTGTCATCAACAAACCGCTTCCAAACCTTGGGTTTTAAAGGAGAAGTCACCAAAGCTCTCGATTCAAAATCTTCCATAAAAATGTTTGCTACCACCGGTGAGAGCGGGGAACCCATGGCTACACCACAGGTTTTCTCATAAAATTCTCCTTCAAAACTGAAAAAGGTAGACGTGAGGCAAATTTCCACCAACTTAGCAGTATCAGGATCAGTGATACGCCTGATAACCCCAACCGCCTCCATGATGGGAATGTTGGTATAGAGAGAAACAACATCAAAACTAACCATAGAGTCATTTGGTTCGCAAACCCAGCTTTTTAACTCATGAACAAAAGAAGCAGAATCTTTCACGTAAGAATCTGTCTGACCAACAAGAGGCTTTAGCTTATGGGCCAAATACTTAGCTAGGAGATAGGTAGGCCCACCAATAGTATTAACAATGGGTCTAAGAGGAACACCATCCTTATGAATCTTAGGGAGCCCATAAATCCTAGGGGTGACAGGATTGGTTTCAATGAGCTTCGAGCTCATAGAACCCACCATGCAACTAGACTTAATAGCATCGGCCACCATCTTTGAGACCTTATTAATAGGTTTCTTAGAGAGCTTCTTATAACTCCCACTATTACAAATATGGTCATTCATATTTTCTTTATAATCCTCCTTATTCAGGATTACAATGGCACCACCCTTATCAGCCTTGAACTACATCTGCAGAGGTTTTGGATACAACTATTGCTCCAGGGTCTGCAATTGCATCTTTCCATCTTGCATATGCAAACACAACAGAGAGTAAAAATCATGGATAAACATCTATACAAAAAAAGATGAAGTTGGGCTTAATATAATACATTCTACCTACTTTGAGAGAGAAAATTTGATGCATTTTTACAAGCCAATTGAAATTTTAATTCAAACTGACCGATTGTTTCAATGTTTTTATTGCGCATATAGTCATGATTTTCTCTTATCCTTGCACCACTTAGACCTTGAATCATATGAAGTAAGGACCCTTCAGCACCATCTCCCACCACTCTTTTGATATCACCACTATTACCATCTTCCTTTCCTGGCTTGACATGAGAAACATTCCCCTCAAGGAAGTCATTTGAAACCTTGCAAGGATTATATGTATTACATCTGAACTCATTCTTTTGTATAGTGTCAGGAGCAGACTTAAATGGTGCCTTTGGTTGACTAGCATTTAACAATCCTCTACATTTTACTTCTATTATAATACTACCTTCCAGTGAAGGCTGTTGTGGCAATCCATCTAAAAAATTACTTAAGAGACACAGACAGTCACCCAATCAAAAAGACATCATTGGAAACATATTCTACATGGAAGCTAGACTCATTCTCTCTTGTTGTCATGAATGCTTGTGATGTATTGTTTTTATCACTTTTTTAACTTTCTGAACTATCCATGTCTGAAACATGGTGAGAGTTTGAGCAATAAAAAATCCCCACTCTTCACTAAGAATATTCATGCATGCTTACTCTAATTAAACCTTGAACATAATTTCTTAAGCAAGACACAATAATTTGTGTGTAGGTGGATAAATTTATTGAAAGGAACACTTAATTGAAACTAGACAGATAAGCTTAAGTTTGAAATAAACATCACATCATTTTTTGCAGTGTCACCTAAACATAAAGTATGACAAAACTCTTTGCCAAATAAAATCTACAGGTTGTGCCCTTTGCCAACTTTCATGAAACAAAGATGAAAATCAGCCATGTCAATCCTCCTTGAAATCCCTCTTTCATGGATAGTTTTGATGAGTTATTGGTTAAACTCCACACTTCCAACTAGATTATACTTTTAATTCCTATTTACTATTGTTTTCCTAAGTGAATACATTGTGAACCCCGAGGTACCTATATTGTGGCTATAGTTATAAGAATCCTTCACTTCTCTTAAATTCAAAACTTCCATTCCAAATTATACAGTGGGAGGACAATGTCCAGACTTCAGAAATTGGTGAAATAAAATTATTGTCATTAAGGAGCTAAGGAAGTAAATGCAGTCATTGCCTTTCAAGTCATGAGCACAATTATTGAGAAGCATCATTAACACCTTTAACTACATCTGAAGAGGGTTTGGATACAACTATTTCTCCAGGTTCTGCAATTGCATCTTTCCATCTTGCATATGCAAACACAACACGGAGTAAAAATCATGGATAATCATCTACACAAAAAGGATGAAGTTCGGCTTGATATAATACATTCTACCTACTTTGAGAGAGAAAATTTAATGCATTATCACAAGCCAATAGAACTTTTAATTCAAACAGATCAATTGTTTCAATGTTTTTATTGCGCATATAGTCATGATTTTCTCTTATCCTTGCACCACTTAGACCTTGAATCATATCGAGTAAGGACCCTTCTGCACCATCTCCCATCACTCTTCTGATGTCACCACTATTACCATCTTCCTTTCCTGGCTTGACATGAGAAACATTCCCCTCAAGGATTCCATTTGTAACCTTGAAAGAACTATACATATTACACATGAACTCATTATTTTGTATAGTGTCAGGAGCAGACTTAAAAGGTGCCTTTGGTTAACTAGCATTTAAAATTCCTCTATGTTTTACTTCTTGTATAATACCACCTTCCAGTGAAGGTTATTGTGGAAATCATCTAAAAAATTAATTAAGAGACACAAACACTCACCCAATCAAAAAATCATCATTTGAAACACATTCTAGATGGTAGCCAAGCTCATTCTCTCTTGTTGTCATGACTGCTAGTACTGTATTGTTTTTATCACTTTCTGAGCATTCCGAACTATCCATGTTTGAAAAATGGTGAGAGTTTGAGCAATAAGAAAGCCCCACTCTTCACCAAGAATAGTCATGCATGCTTACTCTAACTAAACCTTGAACATAATTTCGTAAGAAAGAAACAATAATATGTGTGTAAGTGGATAACACTATATGCAAGGCACACTTAATTGAAACTAGATAGATAAGATTAAGTTTGAAATATACTACATGTGTCCACCTTGACCAGTGTGCTCTCTTTGGCATGAGAATTCCTTTACCATAAATAATTTCCAACCAATCATCACCCTGCAAGTATGATGCCATGTAACATCTATTTGATTTCTAACTTATTTTACATTTAGATTTTGCATCAATAAATGTAAATTCCAGGTTTTTCATGACCAATTTTATTCCCATGAGGAGGTTGGACTTTGTACAATTGAATATGGATTCTATAACGTTAAAGTGAAAGAAAGAAGTCTATAAGTATCCAGTTGTGTTTATGGGATTCTCAATTTTTCCAGGTTGTGTTAGTGGCTAAAGAGGTAACCAAGTATGCAACATTTTAGCAAGGCTTTGTCCAATATCCAGAAGATTCATAACGTTATACACACTCATTCATCTTTGCATTGTGAATAAACTAATACTTTTACTATTGATGCTCATTACCAAAATTCTTATTGGCAAGGGGCACTCTTAGGTGTTTGTATTCACTCTCAATGTGCTTTTGTTTCATATATTAATGTTATTTTTCCTTACCACAAAAAAATTGTCTCTTTTACTACTACAATCTTTTTTTGTGTTCTATTTATTTTATGTATTTTATGTTGACTATCTTAAACTACTGACATCTGCAGTCATCAAATATTGTACCCTAACCCTTATTCGTAATAAAAATTAGAGAAACAAAGACATGAATTAAAAGTTAGCTGACATGCACAAAATGCCACATTGTCATGTATCCTGTGGAAAGATACCAAGAAATTACGTTAGGAAACCCTAACCACCAGTGACATGCTATATTTATGGGAAAAAAAGGAATCAGAGAAGATGGGCCTAGGTGGAGTTCATGCATTCAAGTTTAGGTGAATGAAGAGGTCCAATCTAGCTCAACACCCTAAACTGAAGACTATGAAAACTCACTAGAAGAAAGGACCATAGTCAGATGAGTGAAACTCCTCTTGGGTTTAATTATTCATGTGAATAGAAAATATTGATTTGTGAGCTACTAAGAATGTAATCCTAGAGTATTTCTCACGCAAAAAAAAAAATTGTCCAATTTTAAAATATGTATGTCTAATTTATAGTGTGAATATATTATTAGTTGTTTCATTTACTGCACAATGGTTGTATATTGTAACTGTTATATGATTTTTGTAGCAGAGTATTTTGCATAAAACAGAGGGGTAGAAGCAATTTAGCAGTTTTTCTTGATTATTTTAAGTTGTTTCTCATTCTATTCTTTGTTTATTTTAATTTCTCTCAAACACCTCTGAAGAATCCATCAAGGGTAAGCTTTGAAAGCATACCATATTGAAACAATTCAAGAGAGATTTAGTCACTGAGTTTTTCAGAATTCTTGTTTTTCTCGAAAATTCCAAATCAAACCGAGAGACATAAAAAACAAACCTTGAAAACAACAAAACGACCAGAAATAAATGAATTACATGCGAATCAAACAGAATATTTAATGAAATGTATGTGTTTTTATCATGGAAAGGGACATTACAAACATGTTATGAGTTGCAAAGCATATAGAGGCATGGACCAAAGAAGTATCCAAAATTCTAATAAAATATTTAATCGTAGATATATAAATCTTATTAATAGATAGGGAATTGAATACCTAAATTTCAGAATGATAACTCTTAAGAAACAATTATCTATCCATCTCTGCACAAATATGTTTCTCATATTGAGAAAATTGGCTAACGTGCAGATTTCCTTCAAATAAAAACTCTAGGAATGCATGTGATTCATCAAACAAATGATCATGCAAAGAAGGGAATACTGAATTTATGAAATGAGTGGTCATAGATTAGTTTGTAAAGGAAAAGGATCCAATGTAATATCGATTCCTGGAAACCATTAGATCGATTTCCATTAATCTCAGCCAGGTATTCTAAAAAATATATAAACAAGGGCAGAAAGGGATGTTTCTCCCCAAAATCGGACAATTGAAAAGGAGTGTAATTAACAATAAAAGACACTAAGATCAGCAAGTGACTACTTTGTTTCATTTAGGGAATATTTCATTGATTTGGTTATCCCCAAATACTAACGATCGAAAGCTTGAGTTTATACGATATTCATTAAGATTCATTTTCGAATAGTAGCAAAGAGAAATCATTGCAAATCATATACCCTAAAAAACTCGAATTACATTTTCATTGTGGAGGATTTAGAGAAAGTGTGTACATATAGGGTCAAAATTTAAGGTAACAAGAGTGATGTCTGAGGATGGGCCAAGAGTAAAAGCAATTGAGGAACCAGATCCATGGAAGAATAAAAATTCCCCCATAGAAGAAATTGTGAACCCTCTTCACACAATCGTCCAGTTGGGTGACTATGAGAGTGTCATCAATAGTCGGCCCCCATATCATGACTATGTAATGACTCTGCTTTTCAAGTGATTTATCATACATGTAATTTCTTTTTCTTACCGTTTGATGTCAAGATAGACTTGATCTTATGCTAGTTGGGTTAATCTTGTGCAGGAAAAAAGCTTAGTATAATGAAGCTTGTTCAATGAACTTGCACAACTGATATCAATAAGATAAAAACCACCACTAGTACAAAATGGCTAATTAATTACTAAAAAAAGGACTAAAATTTGCATATAAACGACTAATTTTCAATCGGTGACCAATAGTAGCTAATTTACAGTATCTTAAAACGCGACCAACTTTTGG
This sequence comes from Pinus albicaulis, assembly GCA_034641835.2. Lineage (NCBI taxonomy): Eukaryota > Viridiplantae > Streptophyta > Pinopsida > Pinales > Pinaceae > Pinus > Pinus albicaulis. The sequence continues at coordinate 333,834,269 of CM076576.1, forward strand.
TCGTTTTTAGCTTAGTCATTAATTGGTTATCTCAATTTTGTTATCTAGTTGTATATTTGGTCATTGATTTAGTCACTAATTTGGTCACTAATTTAGTCATTCATTTGGTCTTTCCTTTGGTCATTCGTTTGGTCATTGATTTAGTCATTCATTTGGTCACTGATTTAGTCATTCATTTAGCCATTGATTTGGTCTTTGATTTGATCATTAAATGTCACAATTAATGACCAAATATACAACAAAATATATTACTATATGATCACTCGAGAAAACCAATTAATGACCAAAGAAATATGACCAACATGTTGGTCGTGTTATAAGATACTGTAAATTAGCTACTAATAGTCATATATATGCAAATTTTAGTCATCGCTTGAAACCAATTAATGACCGAAGAAATATGACTAAATTTTAGTCGTGTTATAAGATACTATAAATTAGCTACTAATAGTCGTTTATATGCAAAATTTAGTCATTATTTGTAGTCACAAATTTATCATTTGCAGTAGTCATTTATTCATTACATAAACAACTAATTTAGTAGTTTATATTCATTTCATTTACTTTCATTAATAATCATTATAAATGACTAATTTAGTCGTATATTCATTTTATTTGTGTTCATTATTAATCAACATAAATTAATTTATATGATTTAAAAAATGTGCATGTTCATCTAATATGAAAACACAAAGTCGCATATTTTAATTACAATACTAAACAATATCAAGTGCAACTATAAATAATTTCAACCACATAAATTATATTATATGAAATGTTAAAGTATTACAATATGAGTTTCCAACTTAATATTAGTTGGACTACAATTTACACATGAAATGATGTTTCATCACTTCAAAACATTATCGTTGTGTTGTCAAGGCATTACAGGTGAATTCACCAACTCTGAAGACTTGATCATCAGTTTTTATATGTGTTGCTTATGCAAGATATTGGCTCTAAGGGTATCACCAGACCAATTCTCCTCTCTCTTTTTGCATTTGTCGCTCCAATGTTATTGCTCTCCTCTTTTTTCAATTCATGCTTCTTACCATCAACACTAATTTCATTTTCTGAAAACAAAAGAAAATACAATGCAGTGTAAGAAATGAAAGACAATGAACACTAGAATATAACATAAATTAAACTATAAATAGTTTATACAACATATACCTTAACATCAACAATGTCAAAGCAATTTTCCTTCAGCATCAATTTCTGCAAAATAAATGTCACGTTATTCTTACCCATTTCTCAACATGCTACATACGATAAATTGAAAATCACATAAAACCAAGAGAAAACCCTTTTCTAACCAAAACAAACAAACAAACAGTGCCTCTAATAAAACTTCATTATAATATTAGCAAATGAAAAGAGAGCTAGTGGACCATTTGTGTTGTTTGGCTTTGCCTATATTTGTTATAAAGTGCTCGAGCTTAAAGAACCAACTAATGTGAGCACGAGCTAAAAACTAACCAACCATTCACTTGTCAACATGAGAGATCACAAATAAACCACAAAATTGATCAGGCATTAAAATTGTGAGCAGACTACCTTGAAATTTTCTTCTTGAGAAATACCTCAAAATCCCCTCGTTTCTAATAAGCTTCATGGCTATGTACCTCCATCCTTGATTTCCCTTGCTATATCTTGAATAAAGAATATCCCTTCAACAATCAATTTTGCGAGAATCCTATCAAGTAACTCAAAAGCCTTGGGCGCATCAATAGTAGCATCCTCCAATGAAAATAGTACAGTCTCCAACCTAGAAAAATCAAAATTATATATAGTTATAATTCATAATCGCACATGACCATAGACTATAGCGGTCTTGAAATAAAATCAAACTTGAATAAGAACAAACACAAAATTTCAATTTTTTGGTTTATATGATAGCCATTTGATAATAGCTCACTCAGCATCCATGTTTCAGGCAGTATTTGGTGTCTTTTTATGTGGAAAATTTTCCAATGGGGCTAGATGTTTTGACCTTTTCTGTTTGGATCTAAGCTTAATATGAATAAGTATTGGATTTTTGTTTTAAATGAAAACATAGGTTCTTCTTTTTCCTTTTCTGTTTTTCTCCCTTTACATATATATGTTGTGAATTTGTGTAATTTTAAACAAAATAAACAGTCATGTTAATATGTTTTAACATATTGCAATTTTAAAAATAAATATACAATATTAAAATTTATAGCTAGAGTTTTGGATTTAGTTCAATTTGAAACAAATAAGAGAGTGGCATTAGTCACAATTTTACTAATATACTAATATTGATAACCAGAAAAGTGTCTTTTTGAGTTGGCTATATCTAATGGCTGATAAAAGAATCCTTTACACAAGTATCACATAGGAATGTTAACCAGAAATCATTTTGGTATAACATAGGAATGTTGACGACATTACAACATCTCTACCATGTTGATGATTGAATTATGTGAATGAGGATGGAAGGCGATCTGATATCTTTTTCGCCAAGGGTTTCTAAATGGCTCGGCGATCGAGGATGACGCAATATGGAGGGGGCTCTGACACACATTGCAACAACGCGATCCCGCGGACGATCGCATGTGTCAGCCCTGGGGTGGGGTTTCTGCTGAGACTGCCTACACCTCCTATCGTAGCCTCCCAATTTTCACCCATACCTTATTGCCTTTCACTGTCGCACTTTCTACGGCCCGTTCTCTTCTGCAACCATCGATCGACTCGCATCAGATGCCATGGAGGACGAGCTGCTAGATTATTCCCCAGACCCATTAGAGGACGAGTTGTTGGATTATTCCCTGGACCCATGGGAAGGGTTGCCGATCTGGTCCACTCCACGACACTCCCCGTCTTTTTCATCCGCACAGGCACCTCCCGCATCTGCAGTTTTTCCAAATGGATCTAGGGCTTCCACCAGGCCTTATTTTTCTCTAGAGGGATCTTCTTCCCTAGCCTACCACTCTGATTCTCTGCCATCTGCATTGTTAGAGTGCTCTCCCCCCCTTCCTGTAGCCGATCCGGTGCTATCTGTGTCGTTATCCCTGCATCTCACCATTTTCTGACATCCCTCTTATTGTCACAGACCTCCCCCCCTCCTCGAGATATCTCCTCCTCCCTGTATCCTATACCTTTGTTGCCCGCTTCTACACCCCCTTTACATCTGTCGAACTTGCCCCCAGCTGAACCCTCACGAACGATGTCATGCCCCCCTCCATCTGGGTGTTTTGCAGGCACTCTCCCTATTGATCCACCCTCACATTCAGTCAGGACGATCGAGGAACCTACCTCGGACTCTGTAGGGGAACAACCCTCCTTTGGATCTCAACTGCGCTCATCCAGGAAGTCAGGATGTGTTAAGAAAGGTAATAAGGGTATCGACCTCACATTCGGAGACCAACATAGGATGGGCGATGTACTTGACACAACGGAGAGGGTTTTGGTCGGACACATTCGGGGCCGGAAATACAACACGGAGTGAATTCGGCTATGGACTATGGAGATCTGGGGACAATTTATTGATGCTTTACCCTCTGTCATCATTCTCCCCAAAGGATGGTTCGCACTCAGTTTCAGTCGGTCGGAACACCTACAATGGGTAGTTGCCCGTTATTGGTGCATAGAACAAGCCCCAGTCCTGTTGAAGAGATGGAGCCCTCTATTCGACCATAAGCGAGAGCACTTGGGCGTTGGACCCATCTGGGTTCGATTACCTGGGCTACCTATGCAATTCTGGTTTGAGGATACCTTCGCACACATTGGCAATGCTCTTGGGTCCTATCTTGATCATGACAAATCTTATATTGCAATTGGTATCATGACTATGGCTCGAATTTTGGTACATTTGGACACCAAAGAGGGCTTGGAAGAGTCCATTACATTGTGATGGAAGCAATTTACCCAGATCCAGCCCCTGGATTACGAAGGTGTGCCTTACCGATGTAGAAGATGTCACGAGGTCGAGCATCTCTACAAGGACTGCCCACTCCTGCAGAAGAAGGCTCCACGGTCCCTGCCAACTGAATCTGTTCCAACACCAACTCCACAGGCACAGGCACCCACTCGGAAGACTTCTCAGCACGGTCAACCCCCTCGGGCCAGTGTTTTGAATGAAGCCCCTACTGCTCATCCACCTCGGCCCCCTTCGTCGCGCATTACCTGCTCCAAAGTAGCTGCCGCACAGCCATCTGCAGGTATTACTTCACTCCCTTCCTCTACCTCTGATTTTTCTGTTGTATCTATTGTTATTCAATCATTGGTCCTCTCTGTATCTGGGTCGACATTTCCCTCCTCTCCTCTCCCTTCGTCTGTGACCCCTCCCTCTATACCTTCTCCCACTCCCCCTCTCCTCTGAGGCCTCATCTGACTCTGCGGGCAGCCACTCATACTTTCTCAAATCCCTCTCCAAGCTATCTGCATCCCCCTTGCCGATTAGCTATTATTCCCCCCCTCCCAAGATCGGGGTATCTTCTCGTGGTCGCAAATCATATATTTCTAAAGCCATTATCCAAGCTAGTCAGGAGGTAGGCCATTGTCCAAGCTAGTCATGAGGTAGCCGATGGACGTCAACACACTCTTGATCGGGTCCTTAGAGCACAAACAACCCATGCATTTGTTCCCTCATGATTATTCTCTCCTTCAATTGACCCCTTGTGATATTATTTTCCTCCAAGAGACCCTTGGCCCTGAATCATCGATTGTCAATATTCTTAAAGGCATGCACCCTGGCTAGAACTTTCATGCCCTGGATGCTCGTGGTTGATCAGGCGGCATTGCACTGGGCATCAATCCCCGGTCAATAAATCTCCTTAATATCTGGGGAGGAGAGGGATACTTGGGGGCTGACATACAATCGACTAAATTCGGATCTCCCTTTCAGATCTTCAACATATATGGGTCGTGCTCTAATCGACTCACATTTTGGGATCATTTCCTCAACCTCCCCCTCATGAATCATGACAGGCTCATACTCAGTGGCGACCTCAAATTCTCTCTCAATCAAGCTGAATCATGGGGACATTCCGCTCAATTCGATTCCCTATCTGAACAGATTCAGACCCTCATTGAAATGCACCGGCTTGTGGACATCCCGTCACCCAAACTACAACCTGCTTGGCACAATAAGAGGACAGGACAAGCCTCCCTTGCCAGACGATTGGACAAATTCTTGGTCCATGAGGACATTCTTGCCCATATCCCCAACTATCGACAGTGGGTTGCATAAGGGGGACTCTCTGATCACCCTCCCATTTTTATGGAACTTGTTGGATGCACACCAAAGCCAAGGGCACCCTTCAAATTAAATGCTACATGGCTTGAGGATGCATCCTATGTTGAAGTTGTCACTCAGTACTGGACTACCCGTATAGGACCACCAGACCTAGACCCCTCTACTCTCTTCACCTACACGATGAAAGAGGTCAAGAGGCTCACCAGGGTTTGGGCAAAGGAGAAGAGAATTCAGGATGAATAGACTCTGCAATCTATTGAAGAGGAACTTGTTGCAATGAGTTCATTTGACCATCAAGGATTTGAAACGAATGAATCGAAGGCACGCATCTACTTGCTGGAATCTGAGCACACTAAGATCCTGAAGGCCCGCGAAGAGACATGGCACCTCCGAAGTAGGGCCATCTGGCTGAAAGCTGGGGATGAGAACACTAATCAACCATTCACTTGTCAACATGAGAGATCACAGATAAACCACAAAATTGATCAGGCATTAAAATTGTGAGCAGACTACCTTGAAATATTCTTCTTGAGAAATACCTCAAAATCCCCTCGTTTCAAATAAGCTTCCTGGCTATGTACCTCCATCCTTGATTTCCCATGCTATATCTTGAATAAAGAATGTCCGTTCAACAACCAGTTTTGCGAGAATCCTACCAAGTAACTCAAGAGCCTTGGGCGCATCAATAGTAGCATCCTCCAATGAAAATAGTACAGTCTCCAACCTAGAAACATCAAAATTATATAAAGTTATAATTCATAATCGCACATGACCATAGACTGTAATAGTCTTGAAATAAACTCAAACTTGAATAAGAACAAAGTTACAAACACAAAATTTCAAACTACCCTTCAGTAGGTTGTCCCTGATCTAGCAAGAAAGGCTCGAACTTGCATTAAGAATTCGAACTAGACAAAAGATTTGCAGAAATTTCAACCGCCATGGGTATCAATTTATCCTTTGGTGCATTCATCCATAGCACTGCAACATCGTTATCTTGTTCATGTCCAACTACCTCTATGTCATGTGTTGACTGAACACCAATAGTTACTCTCAAATATAACAAGAAATTCCTATCCTGATATGCTTTAGAAATATCGAAAACTGTCTATAATAGTGCTCACTTACCACTTGTAGATTTCATGAATCAGTTTGGAAAGGGTCTCATTAGTAAGATCCAAGATAAGCAGGTGGGAGAGCTTTAATTTTGACTGTAAGTTTATTTCAAAATAACACATGAAAATGCACCAAAATGCATGTCTAGACTCTTTATAAGTTATAACTACTCATCTCAGCAGCATGCCTCAAAAATGCTTATGCAATTTGAGATATTGCATCAATAGGCTGATTGCCAACATCATCTCTACTTTAAGTAGATATTCTTGGATGAAAGAGAAGTTTGCTAGCATTGATGCTAAAGTAATAGGTTGGTTCTCCTTAAAATCTTGTCAGTCTGTATTTTATATTTGACATTGACTTATACTTCAAGTTACGAATTCTCATTGATTTGAATACTGGTGTGCAGCTTGCCCGTCGCAAGTGCCTGCAACGCTGGTGCAACGAAAAGGGGGACACCACCTGTGAAATTTTCCATCAGGTAAAGTTCAGTTTCCCCTAAATTCTAATTGCCAAAATCTGTTACTGGTGCACCATTTGCTGATTTCAGTTGCACTGAGAAAGAATATTGGGGAAATGATTTCAGACTTATAAGAGTGGATACACAGCACTGCCAAGGCCTACTTCAGTCAATCCAAGGTAAGTGCCATTAGGTCCTTTCAGCATGGTCTTTAAAAGTTTAGATAAAAGTGGGTGGAATTTATGTTGAATGGCTAGTCATAAATTTTGGGGTTTGATATTAATGTCTGTAAATTCGTTTTCTCCTTGGTTGGGAGAGAAAAGTGAGCCTTAGGTTCTATTTGGGGAGTGATGGAAGTCAACCCTTTTGGTTTTTTTGGTGATGGAAGGTTACCCTTTTGGTTTTTTGGTGACGGGGAAGGAGACACTGATTTCAGTTGCACTGAGAAAGAATATTGGGGAAATGATTTCAGACTTATAAGAGTGGATACACAGCACTGCCAAGGCCTACTTCAGTCAATCCAAGGTAAGTGCCATTAGGTCCTTCCAGCATGGTCTTTAAAAGTTTAGATAAAAGTGGGTGGAATTTATGTTGAATGGCTAGTCATAAATTTTGGGGTTTGATATTAAGGTCTGTAAATTCGTTTTCTCCTTGGTTGGGAGAGAAAAGTGAGCCTTAGGTTGTATTTGGGGAGTGATGGAAGTCAGCTCTTTTGGTTTTTTTGGTGATGGAAGGTTACCCTTTTGGTTTTTTGGTGATGGGGAAGGAGACCTCTGGTCTCTGTCTGGTCACAGATCGATCTCAGTTAGTCATATTTTGCAGTAAAAAATTTCACATTTAATCATAGGTTTTTTTTAAGCAAATTGTATATATTGTTTTTGAACATCCAAGTTTTTTGAAATGGGTTATTAAAATATGAAGATTTTCATGGTTAATCATATAGTCATATTGTTGTGTTTTTTTAGGAGTGAATTGTGTGTATTGCTTTTAAACATCCAACTTTTTGAAATAGACACTCCACTCATGGTCAAATTTTTTTTTTTGTTTCAGGTATAACGATAATGAAGATGAAGTGGAAGACTCAAGCATAATGGGCCAAAATTTTGTGGATGTTGATTATGATGACTTTTCAGAAATGCATTCCAACACAGCTGCCTACTGCCGTTCTGCAGCCTTCATTGTAATGATTAGACTGCACTTAACTACTAGCCTGGAAATTCATGGCATGCTCATTCATGGCGTCCTTCCTGGAAACAATTTTTTGTTTTGAAGAGATTCAAAGTTCAAACAAGCCTAGACTAAAGTAATGACTGCCATCACAGCAGTTTTTTCTTTTCAGAGGACTGTACATTGTCTGCCTCGATCCCCAAAAACTCACAGACGGGTAGCAGAGGACTAACGGAGCCTGGACGTCGCGGTGACAAGCAGGGTAACAGCTCCTGGGGCCCACTATTTTGTCTGCCAGAATAATGCGCTTTTTGGGTGATCAGAATCTCCGAAAAGTCGCATTATAGCTTACTCCTTTATCAAACAGCGAAAAATTGGAGCTGCACAGTTGGGGAATTGTTCTAGACTTAGTTTCATTTCCCTGTTTCCAAATATTTTAGATGGAGTTATCCCAATAGAGATTGGCAAACAATCCATGCTTGAAATGCTAGATGTTTTAAGGAACTCCCTCACTCATGAGATTCACAAGGAGCTGGGCAATTTCCATGAGCATTACGTACTTGTGTTCACAAATCCGCTGGACTACACCCCTGGAAAAAATTATATTGATTCTGAGCCTACTAGTGGTTTATCAAACAGTGAAAAATTGGGTACTTACAGTTGAGGGTTATTCGTTAGTTTCATTTTCTTTTTTGTTTAAAATATTTTGGTGAGTTATCTGACAAGTTAAGCAAACAATCCATGCTTGAAATGCTAGATGTTTTAAGGAACTCCCTCACTCATGAGATTCACAAGGAGCTGGGCAATTTCCATGAGCATTATGTACTTGTGTTCACAAATCCGCTGGACTACACCCCTGGAAAAAATTATATTGATTCTGAGCCTACTAGTGGTTTATCAAACAGTAAAAAATTGGAGTTCAACTATTTTATATTCCTGCTGATCTTATCACACTTCCTCGTGTTAAGATTATTTGGGCTCTACAGACAACTCAAAATGGAACCTTCCCTGAGGGTTGGGATGAATGTAGTAGCTTGGAGATCCTTAATTTTTGTCAAAATCTTTTGTCTAGTCGAATTCTTATAGTTCGAGCCAAGTTCGAATTCTTATAGTTGATTGCCTCTCATGGTTTATAGCTGCAAATCTAGTGGGCTATGGTCGAGGTGACTACTTCCTTGTTGACAAAGACTTTCCAGAGTATATGGAATGCCAAGAGAGTGGGTATTGACAATTTGACACTGCCCTTCTCTCTTCCCAAGAGCTTATGATCTTGGGCTATATAGTCACAAAGATGCTGCCTGATGTCACTTTGAAAATATTGCTCATGATTTATTAATTAAAGGTGTTCCTTATTGCAATTGTTATAACCATAACAATAATAACATGGACTTTTGCATCAAAACATGCTCAACATTCAGTTGCTGTTGTTTCCAATAACCTTTGTGGTGAATGGCTCACATATGCCAAAGCAAGCACAAGATCAGTTCTTGAGGGAAACAATGCATCTGCAACCCATTTAGCTATTCTAATGGTGTCATCTGTACTGAAGGGAAGCTTGTCTTCGTATTCAACATTAGAAGAGCAGGTAAAGCCTGCACTTTCCTAGTATACTCAACTAATCCATACACAACACAAGTTTTCTTCATGGGAAAAAATGGATTACTCATCTCTTACTATTCAAACTTTACTGAGACATTCATCCTGTTTGCAAATACAACCAATAATTCAAAGAGAAATGTATTAGCTTAAAGGAGTCAAGGATATCTTTGTTATCATCAGTCAACTACTTTTAGCACAGGACAACCATTAGGAGAGGCGATTCCAACAAGTGCATATGCTTTCTGGGAAACAAAATGGTTTCAAGATGCACTATATAGTGAGCATGGACTCACTACTTGGGGCTTGACATTTGGTCAGTCTAAAGAACTCTTATCTGTCATTGGCTTCTGTTAAAGATTCATCTAATGCAGCTCCTTCTAGTGTTGTGGCTTTAGGAGTGCCAATGAGTAGTTTAACAAACATCATAATGCAATTTGACCTTCAAGGTATTGATATGTATCTAGCCACAGAATATGGTTATTTTCTTGCACAAACAGGTTCTACTTTCCATGTGGAAGGTGATGTAGACAAACCTATACTATTGGAAGCTACAAAATCTAGTAATGTTGTGGTGGCAGGAGCAGCTCTGTATCTCAAAAGTAAATTGGATAATATATCCAGATTGGGCAACAAAACTTTCAGGACCTCTGATGCAAGAATTTAAGGTGCATAATATACATTAGAAAGTGCCTCACTTCATCTGGCTGGAAAAGCCCTGGTATTTGTTTTGATTATTCCACATAAAAGCATTTGGGGTCCCATGACAAGTCAAAGTCAGACAACATTGATTCTTCTAATCACATTGGCAGTTTGCATGTTCCTTGTAAGCTGTCTTTTCATTTTTTTCACTTACAAGAGCTACAAGAAAATAAATACACCTTTGTGCAGGATTAATTCAACAACTTGAGGCAACAAAACAATCAGAGAGAAAGAGTAACCATAAAAGCATTGTTTTTTCAAATACGAGTCATGATCTGCAGACATCCCTTGCAGCTATCATTGGCCTCATTGACCTATGTTGTTATGATGTCGCTAAAGGGTCAGAAGTGGAGACAAACCATTCCTACAAATGGTTATACATGTATGCATTGTTTGCATAAAGGATCCTGTGCGTCCTGGTGTCAAAGAAGTTGTTGAACTCTGTAGAACTGCAGGTATTACAGTGAGGATGGTCACTGGTGACAATATTAACACAGCAAAAGCAATTGCAGCAGAGTGGCATTTTAACAGATGATGGTGTATAAATTGAAGGACCTGATTTTCATGAAAAGAGCTTAGAAGAGATGAAGACTCTGATACTAAAGATTCAGGTTATGGCACGATCTTCACCATTGGACAAGCACACCTTGGTGAGACAGTTGCGCACAACTCTGGGAGAAGTTGTTGCTGTGACAGGTGATGGCACAAATGATGCACCAGCTTTGCATGAAGCCGACATTGGGCTTGCTATGGGCATAGCTGGGACTGAGGTTGCAAAGGAAAGCACAGATGTGGCGATTTCAGATGACAATTTTGCAACAATTGTAAATGTAGCAAAATGGGGGCATTCAGTATATGTAAACATTCAAAAATTTGTGCAGTTCCAGCTGATAGTTAATGTGGTTGCTCTAGTTTTGAATTTTGTTTCTGCATGTATAACAGGAACTGCCCCCCTCACTTTAGTTCAGTTGCTTTGGGTCAATCTGATTATGGATACACTTGGTGCTTTGGCATTGGCAACAGAACCTCCAAATGATGATTTGATGAAAAGATTACCTGTAGGAAGAACTGGAAGTTTTATCAGTAATTCTATGTGGAGGAATATAATTGGCCAAAGTGTCTATCAACTCATTGTATTAGCAGTTTTGGAGATGGCAGTGAAAAGATGGTTGAGTTTCTACGTAGTTCCATTGGGATCATCCACAAGAAACACGCAGACAGTATAACTTCTTACATCAAGGAGAGTGTGGATGAAGAGCTGGAAGAAGAAACCGTGCAAGATGGAGAGAGAAGAATGCAGAAAAAGAGGCTCACATTTTTGTGTGGAAGGTATTATTATTGTTGGGAAAACCACATTTCTACAGAGGATTTTAAATGAGACACTTGAGTTACATGACCTTGTAGAGGTGGTTCCTGAGCCTATTTCTAAGTGGTAAGACATTGGGCCTGATCATTTCAATATATTGGATGCTTTCTATGCTGAACCTCAACAGTATGCTTACACATTTCAGAATTACGTTTTTGTAATGAGGGTGATGCAAGAGCGAGAGTCTGCAGGTGGATTAAAGCCTCTACGACTCATGGAAAGAAGTGTTTTCAGCGATCGGATGGTGTTTGTGCGAGCTATTCATGAGACAAAGTGGATGAATGGGATGGAGCTTAGCATCTATGATTCATGGTTTGATCCAGTTGTTTCTGTTTTACCTAGGCTTGTTCCTGATGGATTTATTTACTTGAGGGCCAGTCCAGACACATGTCATAGACGTTTGCAGTTACAAAAGAGTGCAGAAGAAAATAGCGTGTCATTAGATTATTTGAGAGGTTTGCATGAGAACTGGCTCTTCCCTGCTCAATGTGGTAAGTCATGGGTTGTTGTTTGTGAGCTAATTACCTCTTGATATTGATAGGTCTCTGCATCCTGAGATCAAAGATCGCACGTTTCTTTTGCAAGGAGAGCATGTACATTCCAGTATTTAGAAGCTTCCAGCATTAGTGCTGGATTGTGAGCTCAATATTGACTGCAGCAAAGACATTGAAAGCAAAACAAGGGTTTTTTTATTTCTCGCAAATGGGTTTCTTTATCCCGAAGATAAATGGGATAATGTTACTAAAATTTGACAGGGCCAGTGGGAATGTTCCTTTAAAATTTTATCTATCGAGGATGGCATCTAGAAGGTTATTAACACTGCTGAGGCATTTGATGCTTTGTTATCATCTTTAGATATTCGGGGTGTTAGGGAGGCCCATTTACATGCTGTCCTGAAAAAAACTGGAGAACCCATTTAAACAAGCAGTGAAAACACGTTCAGCTTTGAGAAAGCACAATGATGTTATTAATGGAATGGAGGTTAAAACAGAAATTGCTTACAAGCCATCCTGTCCTGGCTATGTAATGGAGGACAGGGATCTCAGTGCCATTGATCATGATTCTTTGGATTCCTCAGAGCTTTCTAGATCCTTTACAATTGAAACTTGGAACAAACAAGGCTTGAAAAATGGCATAGGTGGCAGTCATTGCAATACTTGGGCATTCGATTCATCTTCAGATTCAAAGAACATATGTGGCAGATTTGACTCATATTTCGGCAAAGTGGCAAATGCATCTCCAGAATTTGAGGGCAGGTGCAAAGTGGCATTCAAGAGGTAGAGTTTTTAGGCTCAGATTCAGCAAAGGAATCCTAGATGTCATGAACAAACTCCAGCAAACTTCTAACAGTTCGACATATTGCGGCAAACTCATTTTATTTTAGATGATTTAATTAAATTCTTTAGTTGTAATTTAATTTATTTTATTTGCCAACACAAATATATTTTATTTTTTATTTTTATTTTGATTCCTATGTAGAGGAATCAAGATAAATTTGTAATAGGGTATATATAGGAATATTTTTGAGGATGTAAGGGTTCGATTTTCAACAGAGACTGCTGCTTTGGACTGTGTAAATTTTCCTCAATATTACGTTACTGAAGCAGTTTCTGCCCTTTAAAATTTGGGATCCATCACAGTATTTCATGTTCAACATGTTTTCCTTATAAGATCATTTTCATATTGTGTTTTTATACTAATTTTGTTACAGCATTCTCTAAGGGAAGTGTTAGGAATCCATCCACGTATGATGCTCCTTTCACAATGACTATGTTGTTAAATGTAGTGGTTGTTTTTACAGAATCCATCCTTTGTTAGTTGCTCTGTTTAATAACCCTGTGTTTTCCTTTCTGCTAACGCTGCCACTGGAGATTCATCTATTGATTGATGTCTACAGGGCAGCGGGCTTTCTCCTCTTTTCTTCTCCCATCTACATCATTTATCTGGTTGAGCATAATGCCTATTTTTCCCCAAATTTACAGGTAGAAACCAGCCTCGACTCCATAGCCCAATGATTGTTTATCTCTTGTTGTTTCAACCCAAAACTTTCAAATCAAATCCCCGTACTTCATAGCTAGCCTAAGATTCACTTATTGCAGCCACCTTTCATTGGCAAAGAGAGAGCCCTCTCTGGTCTGGCAGGGCTAGATGTCAGATCGAAAGCTTGGTCTGTGGTTACCTCGGATTGCCTCTTCTCAGCCTTAAGGTTCAATCTGAGTGCTAACAGAAAGTATGCAATGGAAGTGATCTCTATAGAGTACTTGACCTAGTAGTTTTAAGGTAGGAATTTTAGTTCCTCAAGGGTGGGGTCCTTCAGCATAATTGCATCTACCTTGGTCCTATCATCCAAAAGAAAAAATTAATCAACAAATAATAAATATGTCAAGTTTAGGGTAATTCCTATTTGTATAGTTGTCAAGCTTATAGTTCTTTTTGACTCTATTATAACTTTGTTGAGACCACCTACTCTACACTCAAAAATAGCAGAGAAGCCATTAGTCATACCTACCCATGGTCTCTTGTAGGCATGATAGAAGAATAGGCTGAGCCATTAATTAGAATTGCAAAGATATTGAGGAAAGATAGTTCATTATCTGGTTAACCAATTTCACATTGAACCGTATATGAATGAGTAGCCCTAAATAAAGCCAATTTTCTCTATCATATGCCTTGGAAAGACAAACTCACTAACATTGCTTGTAATTTTTTGGTTTGATTTTATAAATTACTTCTTGGGCTACTCCTATTCCGTAATGGATTTGTTTCCCAGGAAGGATGCAAAATTGTTCTAATGACATGGAATCAACTTAGTGGATTTTGACCCTACATGCAATAATTTTTGCAATGATTTTCTAGATGCAATTACATAGTGATATGGGTTTGAAATCATCTCATTCTTGTCTAATTTTTGGGATTAAGGACTGAAATGTTGAATTGAAAGCTCCCAAATCCTGCTTTTGTATTTTAATTTGTCAGCAATTCTTGGTTTGTTTGAAGGAAGTCATAGAACCACTAGAAGAATTCTATTGTCTTGCGAAGTGACTGAGGGTTCTTATACTTTTGGAAACAATGCAAAATTGTTTGTAATTCTTCCTTTTATATTTGATCCATCAATGTCTCATTACCCACCTCCCCTACAAAACTAGGGAAATATGAAGTCATCTTTAACTATCTCTCTTAAATTTATTCTATCATCCTCTTTATAAATGACCTCAAAATGGTCAGTTGATGAGCAAATTTCTCCTCAAGATAAGACACCTCGTGAGGAAAAGTTCATTGATTTTCAACATCTTGAGGCAATTGTTCATTACAATTATGAGATGTTGAAGAGAGAAAATATCTGCTATTTAGTAAAAGCTATGCATGAATGTTAGTGATTTGGTACAGGGAAAGACATGGGCAGCGAGGGAATTCTGGAGATTCCCTACAACTCTTTTCCCAAATGTGACACATGAGGATGTATGCTTATTAAACAGCTATATTTGAGAACATGCACCACTTTGAAGGCAAGACTATTTTGGATGTAGGCGCAAGAAGTTTGATGCAGGCTCCTGCACTCGACCCGACATCCCACCTGATTACTTATGACTACGATCTATGTGCTTCTTTGCTTTTCAACTGTAGTTGCTCTAATTCTCGGTCAAATTGTGCCTGAAGGCTCGTCACTGCAGCTTCAACTAGGCTACTCGACCACGTGTGGTGGCTACTAAACCTGCACTGACACAGGTCTAGCTAGCTCTAATAGCACTACTCCATCCACAAACTATGCGGACAATTTCCCTTCTATCAGTTATTTGTGTGTCTTTTCCCTCGCAATTTCTCAACAGTTGAGTGGTGTCGACTAGTCTAGCCCGTGTTGCTTCCTTCTTAGTGAGTTGCCACCTTATGCTTCTTGTGGTTTTGTTTTTGTCAAGTGCAAAATTGCATGCAGGCCACGGTTCTTCCACCAACGAATGTTGACCACACCTTCCCACCTCTCCTGGAAAAATACACTCAAAACTGTGTGTTCTTTGAGGTGATACTAGTAGGTCCTTTTCTACCACCCGAAATGTCGGCCACCCCTTCTTCGCACAGTTTTCTTTTCCAATTGGCAGAAGGGTTTGACCCTTATTTCAACCACTTTGGTTTTGCCATGACTGACACATACTTGTCACTTATGGATCATTTATTCAACCCCTATACAACATACAAACTGATCTATATAACCCTTTTTCAATCCTTAAAAAAAATTAACAATTGCTTCAGGGCACTGTATGATCAATTTACTTTGGTCCTAAAAAAATTGCTTTTGCACGATCACAATCAAACAAGCTTGGAATGAACGAGTTAGGAATGTCATATTTGTTTATATATATATAAAAATAAATTTATGAATAAGTTAATAACACATTATCTTGCAAGAAAAAAGGAAATAAGACCCATAGATGACAAAAGTAGGTTCCTATTAGTCAGTGCAAAGCTTAACAATGTCCGACACAAGGCAGGGTTGTTCGAGCATATAAAATATGATAGGTTACAAAGCTAATAGGTTGTGTAACAGTAATATTTTAGAGCCTTTTGTTTACTTCAAGTATATCAGACCTCCTAGTTTGGTACTGTCAGAAATATATTTGAGCAAAAACTTAAAACTGTGAAGGTTTCCAGCTAGTTAAATTTTTCTACATATGCCTCACATCATCAACCATGGCATCCACTATAAAACAACAATTTCCTAAAAAATAAGGAAAGCCTCCAATGATGAATGAGCCAAATCATCATATCCTGAAATGGGTAGAGGCCAACATGCATAGTGTAGTAAAATATGTGCATATAAATGTATGTTAGTAGCATCCTAAATAAAATCTACCCAAGAATAACCAGCCACTTTGATTAGGGAAAAGTATAAATTTAAAGATAAAAGGGGTTAAGAGATCCCTTGCATACACCTAAGAAGGTGTGCATGAAAGAAGGGTTTGAAACTCTAAAATGAAGATGATCTAAAAACCCTAGTCTTGCAACCCTTGGGGAAATTCCATTGGCCATTAGTCTAACTGATCGACTAATTAACCCAAAAACTCTATCGCTAAGCAATTCCCTTGATCAAAATAGTAAAAATTGAGCCTTACTTGGAAGCTCTAAAAGCAAGAAACCTTAGAAAAGATGATTTTGAACCACTTCTGGATTAGCATTGTAGTGTGCCATTGAAGATGGGTGAAACCCGAGGAAAAACTTTAGAAAACCCTCGAAGAAATGAGATAATCCAAAGAGGCAAGTTCACACCTACTCTGATACCATGTTGAGATTACAAGAGATAAACAAGGATTGAATGTAAACAACCAAAAAACCATAAATAAATAAAAGCATAAACACAAAGAGGAGAGAAGATGAACCCATGAACATGAGAAACATGAGATGTAGGTGCCCATAAGCTAAAGAATCACATAAGACAACACTTAGCTCATGACAAAAGAATTTTTGATGAAAATAATGATGACAAAGCTAGTACTAAGGACATCACTAAAGCCCAAGAAGATTTTGGAATATTAATAGTCAGGACATCTTGACAAATTGAGGATAGATGTAGAGATGGCTAGTGGGGTGCTAGCTCCAAGGAAGTTGACTACATTGGCCTTAGCCTAAAATAGTATAGATTGAAAAAATACAATAAAATGTTGTGGTTGCACATGTGTAGACTTATAGCCTTGATTACATGTAAGTTTGGCATGAGGCCACAAGTGAATATTACACCATCATTTCAATATTTTATAGGTATTACAAGTCTCATGGCATTCACAGAGAAAGAAATGTTGCAAAGGAAGGATAGATGTAGAGATGGCAAGGAGAATGATAAAAGGTAAAATCTATCAAATAATTTTTAAGTTGAAGCAATTACTACACCAATGTATTTTGTTGATAAGATAAGATAAGATAATATAAGATAATTTTATTAATGTTCAAGGGATGACCACAAAAAGGTCAATGGGATTGCCAGTTACAATGATTACAACATGCCCAGCCAGTGGACCAAACAGTCCCCTTCCTTCATAAAAGCAGGAAATACAAAACTACAAAGAGTGTAGATATAAAGTAAAACTAGGTGACTAAAGCATCCTGACAATGAGTTGTGATGAAGAAGTTCTGGAGGAGAAAGAGGAGCCTCCTGAAGGGGGGGCGGAGGACTCATTTTCCTAGCATCCGAGACCGATCGAAGAGGACTGAAGGAAACTTGTCAATGTCTGTTGCCCTGAGGAGGAACTAGACTACTGTCGTTGCCGCCTAGAGGATTTGGGGCGCCACCTGGAGGGGGGTCTGGTCCTGCATCACTGATGGGGTCTAGTGGGACGAGATTCCCGAATCTGCACTGCTCTGGAATCAAGGTCTATGGGCCGATCGGTGGTTCTCTTGGTGCCTTGCGAAGATGGGAGTACTCTGAAGAAGTCTGTGATCCTCTGTGTGGGGGCTAGGACGGACGGAGGCTGGAGAAAATTCGAGCAGTGTCTGAAGGTCTCCTAAAGGTAAAGAGCCAGGCATCTCTTGTCAATGTATCTAAGGAAGCTGGCCAGGCTCTGGGGGCCCCTGAATAGGCAATGAAAACGCCCTCGGATCTCATAGTAGACCGAGCATCTGAAGATGAAGTGTGACTCAGTCTCCACCTCCTGTAAGTGACAAAGTTGACAGATCCTCTCCGTCCTCTCAATATGATGATCTGTCTCAACTCGAAGCCTGTGCGATCCAACCCTGAGTTGCCTGAGAGGGATCCTAATAGCATGCATCCAATGCTGGAGGGTATAAGGGGGTCAAATAATGAGTCGATCTCTGATCTCTAGAAGGTGCTCAGCATAGAAGGCCATCTTTGGGCATAGTTCGCCCTGAGGATTGACCCATGTAGTCTGGATGTACTGCCTGTAGATGTCCTCCCTAATGATTTTGTTGAGTTCTTTTTGGTTAGGTAGAAGGTGCCCCGAACCGGTCAGTGAATACTGGAACAGGGGGAGATGATCCATCTAGATACCAGTAAGACCAAGGAGTTCTGTCACCCCGGTGAACCAGCATTTGGTGCAGCATGTCTGTGTATGAGTGATGTTCTCCGAGGAGCAATAGGCCAAGTATGGGTACCTGTCTCGACCCTCCCTCGTGTCTGCTAGTCCACGGATCCGATGAAGAAAGGAGACTATCCTGAAGATTGCCTTCAGGCAGAAGGGCTTAGCTCCGAACTCTGCTAGGATGATGTTTAGAGGAACTGTATGCTTGCACCAGATGAAGCGGCGTAAGAGAAGAGTCTGGACGTGCTCTGCCGAGGCCCAATCTGACTCCAGTAATGAGGGGCCCCAAACCTCTAATCCATAAAGCACGGTGGGGCGGATCAAGGTATCCATGATGTTCATCTTGGATGAAATTTCCTGGAAGTGGTGACGAAAGCACTGTCTCTCAAGAAGGGCCAGGGAGCCATATCCTTTGTTTATCCTAGGCCTAAGGGCCGACCGAAGGCTGAAACAGGGACTTGTAAACTACACTCCCAAGTAAGTGTAACTGTTGACGACCTCGATTTCTTCTCCCTTGAATAGGAAGTAGAAACTTGAGGTCTTCTTCACCCCATTGAAAATTATGGTTTTGGTTTTTCTCAGGTTCACCGTCAGGTGCCGAAGGTCACAAAAGGCTGCAAGGGCATCTAGCTGCCTCTGTAAGCCTTCCGAGGAGGAGGCTAGGAGAGCAATATCATCGGAAAAAAGTAGGATGGAGATCAAGACATGGTGGAGAAGGCACCCATCGGATGCTTGGATATGATCTCGGAGGAAAGATTCCAGCTCATCAATGTAGATCCCGAAGAGAGTGGGGGAAAGTGGACACCCCTGCTTGACTCCAATAGTGCTCCGGATGAACTCTGACATCCCTCCAACTATGCAGAGACGGCCAAGAATGGACTCGTAGAGGCGCATAATGGCATTCAGGAGAGTCGAAAAGATGTCAATCTCTCTCAGTCTCTGAAAAAGGTCCTCCCTCGGGACCGAATCGAAGGCCTTCCTGAAATACACCTTAGAGGACCGATGCCGGGCCTCCTCAATCGTCGCTCGAAGAGTGAAGATATGGTTGATGGTCTGATGGTACGGTCTTAAACCAGCTTGGCCCCTGGCCCTGAGATGTCTCTGCTCTAGGAAGCTGGAGAGTCCCCTGTGGAGGGCAGTAGCATATAGCTTGGAGAATGTGTGCCCGACCATGATCGTTCTATAATTGTTCGGGTCGGAGGTAGATCCTGCCTTATGGATGGGATAGATGATGTGGTGGGACCATCCCTCAGGGAAGCCATCTCGAATGACATGGTTGAAGAGATCCTCTAGGTAATTGACCAGAGTACAAAGCCCAAGTTTGAAGAATTCTGCCTGGAAGCCTTCTTCGTCTGCGGCTTTGCTACTGTTCAATGCCCAGATTGCCTCTCTAATATCTTTGTCAGAGAAGAAGTGACAGGTAGCTAGGGGGGAACAACCTGAATGGGGGATTGCCCGGGGATGTCATACAATATGGAAGTGTGGGAGAACATGGAGGTGGGGTCAAGTTCGGAGGGGGTGGGAGATGACCTAGAAAGAATGGTGCCCCATAATTCTTTAGGGGAATGGAGAAGAAGATCAGAAAGAATCCGTCTCTTGTGTGAAAATGAAATGACGTTTCTTGCAGCGAAGGAGGCCGCGGTAAGCGGAGCGGATGCTGGGGTATGACGGTAGGGAGTGTCTGAAGGCGTGTCGGAGATCCTGGTGCAGAGATTTGCGCTCGTAGTCATACCACTTATTCATAGGACATCCTCCTGGCTTGGGGGGGGCGACAGCAGAGTGGGTGGAGGAAGGGAAGGACTGAAGCGCGGCCTCCCAGATTACAGATGAGAGGCATCAGTATTTGTCATTGACGGATTCAAGAGAGGTGAAATGGGCTTCAGGTGGAAGTGCATGCTTGAGGGATATCCAACTGGAGAGAAAGCAAGAGAAGTGCATGATCAGCCAGGGGATGGGTGTAATGGAAAAGTTTTTGATAGAAATACAATGAAAATTGCAAGGAATATTACACCTAAGGAAGCATGAAATGATGAGAAACCAAGGGAGAGTCATCCCAATGTGTTTCTTTGGAATGCTTGTGTACTTGTTTCTCAAAAAAGTGCATCAGCACGAGGATAAAGGTTAGAAGTATTTTTGATAGGGTACAATGGAGAGTCTATGGGATATCAGATTTTTTATTTGGAAAAAGATACACTCAGCAGAGATGTTATATTTAAGGACGACTATATCCAAGGAAATTCAAATGAAATTGAAGTGCCATGGCCTATTGAAGAAAGAGGTAAAAAGGTAGCAGAAGAAAACATTCCAAGTCAGGAACAAAGGAGCAATCAAGAATCCAGTGATAATGAAGTCAATGATGTCAAAGCTAGTACTAAGGACATCACCAAAGCCCAAGAAGATTCTGGAATGTTAATAGTGAGGACATCACCAAAGCCCAAGAAGATTCTAGAATGCTAGCAGTGAGAACATCATCAACGCCCAAGAATATTCTGAAACAACATTTGTGAACATTAGAGGGCTCAAAGCTACAGGAACTACCTGAAAGCAATAAAGGAAGCAAGAAATCAAGAAGATTGCAGCAGTCTGCTTTACAGCAGTTATATTATATATATGGCTTTGATCAAAAATTCACCACAATTCTGGTAGAATGTGATTCAATGCACATGGAAAGAAGAATGGGACAAAGTAACAGAGGTGGAATGTGATTCCATACAGAGAAATGAAACACTAGAACTTGAGGATATGCCTAAAAGAAAAAGTGCAAATGGTTAAATGGGTCTTCAGGGAAAAGTGCAAAGCAGATGGCTCAATTGACAAACACAAAGGAAGACAGTGACAATAGCATTACTTTTTCCTTCTATTGAGGTGATAGTCAAGTCACCAGTCCTCCAAGATCATAAAAGGCTGCCTATTCTTGTTCTTGTCATTTGTCCTACTAGGGAACTTGCAAGTCAAGATGTTGTAATGTATTCCTCTTCTCCTACTATGTAATGACTCAATGAGACATCACATCATCTAATGAATTAATGAATCCACTAGAAATGTTGCCACAAAAATTGTTTCCGTAAAATAAACATTTGGAAATGAATAGGAAAGTATGTATATGCATCATGAGAGGAATTAAATAATGATAAAAACTTCAAACATGTCAAGAAGGAATGCCACTGAAGCATTTTTTTTTGGAAAAACATAATGCTAGATCACAATCATCCTTAAAAAACAAAAACGTAAAGGTATATGCATTGTTTTGACAGGATTTGAAACTGAAGACATCAATTACAACACTTCTGGAACAATAGATTTCCAACTATACCTGTTTACCAGCTCGCCTATAGATATTAAGAGCCTTAATAGCATCATGGTGTTGCATTTCAAAGAACTACAGGTAAACAGTTGCAGTCATCAATAGCTACAGATCAAGGATGAAGTTGTCTAAGGAAGAAATTGATGCTTTACACAATAAGGTCAATTCAACCTTGATGAAGAGTTCATAAACAACAAGGAGTAAAAGTCAAGGAGTTCATGATGAAAAGTCGAGAACTGCATAGAAATGGATAAATGTGGGTAAGGATTTCATGATTATTTATTGAGCCTTTCTGAGAAAAAAAACTCTCAAACCAATGTTGTCAAACCCCCAATGCTAAGCAAGCCAGTAATGTGTGGTGGGGACTAATTCCAAAATTCTAGAACTGTATGACTGTAAAAACTAGATATGTTTTTTAATGTTGTCGAAGAGCAAGATATAGCTTAGAGTCGGAGAGGAAAATATATAACAATTACCATATGACTTCTGCATTGGTGTGCTTGTCTACTTATAGTCATCGAGCTACCTAGTTTTCCTTTGCACCATATATAACTTGTGAATATTTAAGAAAAGAGAATTAAATATACTTGCGTCAATTCATTTCCCACTTATCAACATACACATCCTTATCCACGTTCCCAAAGTATATGTTTGTTCTAAGTGCTATTGTACATGGCTATTACTTTGGCATAATTCAAAGTTAAGTTCATTATTGACATTTAATAGGTTTGTGTAGTTATTCTGCATTCAATATCAAACATGGGAGGTATATCAAACCTACTTCTGGATATCAAACCGGGAAATTATAAAGCTTGAGTTTTGCATATGTCTAAGTTGTAATATTAATATGTTGAGCATTTGGGTTCTCAAGAAATGCACCGAGCATTGGCAATCTCAACGTGAATGTGTCCATATTCAATGTATACAATGCACCATCACACACAGTTTGAATGAATTAACCCATCTCCACCTGGCTTCCACAATGCAGCTTGATTCGAGATCTAGTCAAGAGAAAATAGTATAAAATAGATAATAAATAAGAACTACAAGAGAATCAGCCCAATCAAAAAAAATTATTTCTAGGTTTGGTCAAGGGGGAATATTAACCTAGCACACGCTAGGGTCAATTAGTACTGAACCCAGCTATTGGAAAGCTATAGAGTGCATAGGTATTAGTTCCAATGTCTAATATGATGACCATTTGGGTAAACTCAAGAAATGCACCAGAGGTTGGCAACTTCAATGTCCATATCATGACAAGGGTTAGACGAACCTATGCCAGTATTCCTACTCAATGTGCCCAATGTACAGTCTAGATTTAATGCACTATCAGCCCCACCATCGCCCTGGTTGTAAAATTCCTTGCAATAGATTTATGGGTGTATGTGAAATTTTTGTTCATATCTATGTCAAACAATTTGTCTGGGTGCACTATCAGCCCCGCCATCGCCCTGGTTGTAGAATTCCTTGCAATAGCTTTCTGGGTTTATGTGAAATTTTCGTTCATATCTATGTAAAACAATTTGTCTGGGTACTGATGTAAGCGCTTTACTAACAATTTTAATTAAGAAGATACTCATATTAAATGACATGCACCAAAAATAAGCCACCCAAAGTTCAAACTGACATATTCCAAGCATAAGATTCACACAGGACTACCAAATATAACTCAGAAATAGGAGTACCAAGTATTCATATTAATTCCCAGAATGACATCCACTACAGCCAGAAGACTACCAATATTTTATGATGTCAATAAATACATGTATATAGGGACATTGAGTATAGAAACCTGGGATTGGTGCGTTCCTTTTGCTGGTTTCCAGATGACTGTCTCACACGCAATGAAGAGTCCAGAAGTTCATTTTGTGCCCAGATGTTTGCATTCACCCATACCATAGATAAGGAACTCATGTTTCCCTTAGTGAGCAGCAGTAAATACACGAGTTAATGATGCCAAGACCTCTAGATAGTGTAAAACCAAACTCATTTAGCTTATACGCAGCCTTCAAAGATTAATTTGCTTGGTCGTTGCAAGGGTGCACAACAACTGTTATGCGGTTAGGAAACTCGTGCTAATCAATATGATTACTCAGCCCTTCTCAGCATATTCGTCCAGCAGATGGAATGTGGAATATCAGCCCTCAAGCTCAGGTAGATGCGGCCCAACAACTCCAACCAGAACTGAGAACTTGTAAATGTATGTCTCAGCTAGTAAAAGAATGTAGCTCGACCAGAAAAATAAAAGGGGACTCGTGCAGTGAAAGATTAAAGTTTCGTTTCTACCCCTTAGAAACTTATACGATGCCACCCAAAAATTCGAGGTGCTGCAGATTGGTAGTCGTGCCTATTTCTTCTTCACACTAAACCAAAAAGAGCAGATCCGGCTCCCTCTCCCTTGGCGTTTGAAGAGGCGAGGGATGCAAATAGAACCCCTTCTCTGCAATGACCCTCTCCTCGAATGAAATCGAAGATTCATCACATGACGTCGAATTGGAAGGGAAATCAAAGGGGTCGGAGCCGAGAGGCGTCACTGGGCTAAGAACGACTGATGGGAGATGGAGCATGCTGGGCAACAAGATTTCGGGTGGCGGCACCGCCCCAGTAGATATCCTTCCGTTCAGATTGAGGCGGAGAGGATTGATCCCCAGACCTATCTGCAGATTTCTCAAATTCTGACGCCTTTCGTGCCACTTGAAGGCCGGTTTTCGAGGACCCACTTCGATTCCCGAAAGTGAAAGATTAAAATTTCGTTTCTATCCCTCAGAAACTCATACGATGCTTCCCGCCACTCAAAATCAAAAATTCGCAAAAATTTGAGGTGCTGAATATTGCTGGCACTCAAAATAAAAATAAAAAATTCGCAAAAATATTCGAGGTGCTGAATATTAGTAGATGTTAAGTGATTGGTTATTCTTTTTTTTTATTTGGGTGTTATAAAAAATTAAAAAAACAAAAAAGATATAATTAACAAAAAAAAAAAACTCTCTGAAGAACTAGATAAACCTAACCAAAAGAATTAAGTTCTAGATCATGTCAAATGGAATACTAAACTAGCACAAACTCATCTAACCCCAACTATTCCAATCAATACTAAGCCCAACTATTTTGAATATTGAGTTTGCATATGACTAAGTTCCAATATTTGATATCTTAATGATTTGGTTAAAGTTGAGATAGGATTGTAGCTTTAAACATAGTATTTACTTATCGCATCATAATATTCCTAAAAATGACTTCTCAAACTCCGTTTAACCAAATAAATCCATCCCAACTAAATGGGTGCATAGTCACTATCTCGAATTCATTTGTTATCACTTTGAAAGATTGGCACAAAAAACTTAATGAAAAGATGAGTCATTTTAGATACATCTTAAGAGAAGAAGCAATGGATTCAATTGCCATGAGATAAAATCAAAATAAATAGGATCTTGTGAATCGTTGAAAGGCTAGACACACCACTAAATCTAACAAACTGCCGATATAGATCAGTGATAAGTACCTTGTTCCACTGTAATTACTGTTTCATTTGGTAGCCCGCGACCATTAATGTGAAGAACATCAGGATTAAGAATAGATCTGCGCACATCAAGTGTTCTTCTAAGGATTTGCCAAAAGATAGAATATAGTCAGAGATTGATGCATTGCAAGAGAACATTCTGGTGGACAGACTGAAGTTGAACATAGCAAGACTCTTTAATTCCAAGAGATGTACATGTTTTAGGGATGGATTAATAACTTACTGAAATTTTGGTTGTGTACCAGTCACCTATAAGCAGAGTTATATCACCATCAGGCTGAGGGAATGGAACAAGGATCAGGGCCCTGCAAGCTACGTCCTCCGAAGCCCCCTGCAGCTTTCTGCAGATACAAGGATGGAAAGTAATAGTAGCTACCTATTTCGTCCTTCACTTGGAACTTGTACATAAAATTATTTCCTGGTGGTATGGGGCAGTTTGTGCTAGGTACTCCATCTTGCCACGAATTTCTCCATTATCCGGTGGTCTGTAATCTTCTATAACAGTTGGGTCCTCACTAGGAATGTGCATGTATTGTTTGATGTGTTCTACAGAAACAATGTAGTTCACAAATGTAAATTGGTTTTGTATACTTTCAGCAAACGATCTGTTCATTAATGATAGACCGTAAAAGAAGGCCATCCCAACGAAACCTGCACCAGTTCAAATTGTTAGGAATGATCATCTTATACATAACAAAAATTCAGCAACAACAGAAATCACCCACAGTTGACAATTAATTTCATTGTTCATACCAGGATTGAAGCTGCCCTGTGGGAGTAGAACCATAGCAAGAGCAGAGGAGCAAAGAACAGTTGCATTTAGCACCTTTAGATGCTAATTCAACCATTCAGTGGCTCAGAAACTGTGGAAAAAGGGGCTCCATTTTTTGTCAATAAAGTCTAAGTTCTTCTTCAAGAACTGATCCTCAACCCTGATAGCCCTAATGGTCATTTCTCTTACTATTGACTCGCCAAAATGATCTGCAATGGGTTATTTTGTTGCACCATTTAGTCTCATCAGTTCTTCAGCAGAAGCAAAATAGTCTTCTCAAATACCACTGCGTTATCTCCTGAATTGTGCATCGCCGGCATACCATTTCCCTCATTCTTCCGGCCATTGTCCATAGACGTAGTGGGTTGAATTTTTTAATGTGATTGCGGCTTCAGAAAAGGCACGAATTAGGGCGTGAGTTTATCAGTTCTTTGGCGTGAGTTTATCAGTTCTTCCGGCCACTGTCCATAGACGTAGTGGGTTGAATTTTTTAATGTGATTGCGGCTTCAGAAAAGGCACGAATTAGGGCGTGAGTTTATCAGTTCTTTGGCAGAAGCAAAATCGTCTCCTCAAACACGACTGTGTTGTCTCCTGAATTGTGCATCGTGGGTGCATTGTGGGCATGCCAATATTGCCCTCATTCTTCCCGCTTCCCGCCACTCTCCTGATTTGAATGTGATTGCGGTTTCATAAGGCACAAATTAGGGCGTGACTTTTGAAAGCTATTAAACTCTATTTCTGATGGCGGGACTCTCTTTGTGTTAGTGGCTTTGACAAATAATGTCCACGGTCTTTATTTGTCCGATTTTCAAATATGGGTATCATTTATTGTTTATTTTGAACAAAATTTGAATGTGTGTTTTATTTGAACGATGTGGAAAAATAAAATTTTTATGTGTAAAAAGGGACAATCACTATATATATATAAGGAAGAGGTAATATTTATAGTAGGAAAAATTCTACAATAATGGGTTTTTTAACATAATTTTGTGGAGAAATTTTAATAAGAGAAGTAATAAATTAGGGTAAGGGGTTTTTTAGAGAATTTTGTGGAGAAATTTTAATAAGAGAAGTAATAAATTAGGGAAAAAGAGTAATAGGTTGGTTGGCTTAATTGGTTATTATCAACGTTGTAGTATTTGTTTAGTTCTTTATTTCCCCTATCTAGGTTCAAATTTCAATTGAGACATTTGTCTTATCTAAATAACACTGGAAAGGACATAGAAGCTTCCAAGGAGTAGGACCACCATGCAAGTGTATCTCCAAATGTCTTGACCATTCTTACTAAATCACATGTTATTAGTGTATACTAGCAGCATATTGGATATAATTTTGGGTTATAGTGGCAATCATTCCAGTTCGTCTCAATTGTACCTCAAAACACTTTGATTAATTACCAGTGTTGGGTTTCTCTATAAACTTTTCCTAGAAGTGAAAAAGAACATGACTTTCATTAATCTAGAAGGGTAGTTTCCCCAAGGAGTGTGACCACCCCACAAGTGTATTAAGAGATGTCTTGACCCTTGCTAAATCGTATGTTATTACTATAGACTTACAACATATTGAATATACTATTGGGTTACAAATTAATGGAAATCATTTCAGTCCATCTCAAGTGTAGCTCAAGTCACTCTAATGAGTTGTCGATCTCAAGTTTCTCCATAAAGTTTTCCTTGAAATAAAAAAAGAGCATGTCTTTCAATATTTAATTGGATGAAATACATATCCTCCTTGTGAAGACTTTCTTTACTTCATTAAGTAAGGGTTGATAAGTATCTTCTTGGTTTCATTGGTTTCATCAAAGAATTAACATTTTATTCATCAACTCTTGACGATGACAGGATGAATTCTAGTGTGAATTATCATGTGTGTGTTAATGTTCTTTTTTCAATTGTAGTTTTAACCTCCACGATTAATTTGGTTTAAGTCCTTTAGGTAGTCATCAATCACTCACTCAGTGCCATGCACACCAGTCGAAAATGATGAAATTAGTGACTAGGTGACTAAAAAAGTTAGTCACCACAATTATTCCAAGTAAATTACTACTAAATTTGAGCAATTTTAAGTGAACAAACTAAAAATGACTAACTGAATTGACTAATTAGTCATTTAAGTTAGTCGTTTTTAGTTTAGTCACTTATTATCTAGTCGTATATTTTATCCCTAGACTAAATTAGTCATTTAAGTTAGTCATTTTTAGTTCGGTCACTTAAAATTGCTCAAATTTAGTAGTAATTCACTTGAAATAATTGTGGTGACTAACTTTTTTAGTCACCTAGTCACTAATTTCATCATTTTTTACTAGTGCACGACATGAAATCATGATGATAAAAATGAAAACATAATGGTTTACATAGTTAGTTTTATGGATAAAATAATTGACCTGCTGGTGGGAATCATAGGCCTGGACATCATGATGAAAATCAAATGAATATGCTATGAAATTATGTGGGATAAAATTTGACTAAGGGAAATAAGGGTACAATACAATACGATGTGTAGTACTTACTCAAACCACCATATATATATTTAAACTATCAAGATGACACATTTCTATGAAGATGACACATTTTCATAATTAAAATTATGAAACACCATGGAACAATTCAGCACAGAATTTATATCCAAAACATTTAAGGGTTAGAATAGAATCCTTAAGTGATTACAATAAAAATAATACACTTTAGAGATGTACACATGGATCATATATATCAAGATAAATGTGGTTGCTAAAGAAACATCTTCCTACACCTAGTGTCCTAGGTGGCCAAGGTAAGAAGTCATCAAACCAATTATACATCCATCCATATATCTTGGTTGGAAAATGATTAATGTCAAAAGAATCACATGGGTTGAGATGTCAATCAAAATTTAAATATCCTCTAAAAAATCATATAGAAAGTGGGGTAATAGTAGGTGTCCTAGATGGCCAAGGCAACGTGTCATCAAACGAATTATACATCCATCCATATAGCTTCGTTGGAAAATGATTAATGTCACAAGAATCGCAGGGGTTGATATGTCAATCAAAATTTAAAACTATCTTATAAAAAACCATATAGAAAGTGAGGTAACATGTCCTATGACATCTAACTTATGATTTGCAATGGGAAATTCTCAACAGTATATTTGGAGAAAGAATGTATTTTAAGGGGTTCAAGAAGAGGTATGAGGCCCCAACAATTTGATAGTTGAAGAAGTTTGAATATTGTCTTGTTAATTTTTGCCCTAAGTAGGCAAGGAAACATGGAAGGAGGTGACCCCCTTGGAATAGTTGAAAAGGGGAAGATCACATGAGGTCTTATATAAAGATCTAAATCCAAGGACCTCCCTCATAAAAAGAGATAGACATGAATTGAAACAAAGTAGATAATTACCCATCTAAATCTTGATAAAAGAAAATAGAACATCCGTTGAATCCCATGATAAATGGAGCATCTAAAAATGAGGTGATCCTATAACTCAATCTTGTGTATATGGAAAAGCTAGAAGATTTTATTGAGAAGAGGAATATCATGGTGCCATTAGTTTCAACTAGATGCTAATGTAAACCCACTTTGAAACCACCAAGGGGGATCTGAAGGGCAACATCTAGTGCTCTTGTGTGTATGAGGGTTAAACAATAAGTCCCCCTGTTATTTACATGAAGTGTTCCTAGTACAAATCCATCTTAGATTCAAGGCCATGAAAAGATGAAGTCCAAGTACTGAATTTATTGTTTATAAATAACCTCTTTAACAACTTGACGCAAACATATAATGATGTCATTTACATTGGAGGTGTACGTCACTTGAATTGTGTTACAACTTTAATTTCTTCCCCACAAAAATGTTCCATCATCCCTTATGATGATGCATCAACTCTAATAGAGAACAATCTCATGATGTAAAAGGAATTTAAGCATGATGTAACTTTAATAGTGCCCTACATTCACCCCTTGGATCACCACTCATGGAAAATGTGAGGCTATTTCAAGCATTGATGTGGATAATATCATTTTATTTTCTCTTATGTGTAGCATTCTACATTGACACAATTGTGTTTTTTTAGCAAACAAAATATTTGTATCAAGGGTTAACTCCTTGTGCATTAGGGTTGAAGAGGTTGTGTCATTATGAGTGATCTACTCATTTCCAACTCCTTATGTGGGAGAGAACTACAATCTCCATGTCAACATGAAGTGTAGATATTTTGAGCAATTTTGATTTAAGTTTTGCAAATTATCCAGTCGTTCTACATTTGCTTTACATGGTAATAAGGGCATTACCCACAAACACACACCCTTGAGACCAATACCTACTTCTCTAAAATCAAATGGTCCCAATATTCTTAGTTAGAGGTGAAGGATTCTCCTAAGAGGTTAGTTTGTTGGTTTGAGGCATTATTTTTGGCCTTGGATACTAAGTGGTTAAGGTCTTTAGGAATTAAGAGTTAAGGGCCAAGGGCTTGGGGGCAAGGTATTTAGGGGTTAAGGGCGTAATAATTAAGAGATTTAGGTGTTAGGGGTTAATGGGTTAGGTTTGAAGGTGTTTAGGGGGTGGTATTAAGGTTTAAGGGTCATGAGTTAAGAGAATAAGGGGTTAATGCTTAGGGGGTTCATGGATTCTAGGTTAGGAGTTAATGGCTTAAGGTTTAATGGGTCAAGGGGTTGATGACTTATGAGTTATGAGTGTAGGGGTTAAGGGATTATGGCTTTGGGGTTAAGGGATAGGGAATTTAGTGGTTATGGGTTAATGGCTTATTTTTTGTGATAATGGGGCCCCTAATACCCTTATCACCACTATTGGGGGTTCCCCTTTCAATTTCTCTTGTTGCCTTCCCTCTAGGCCCCCTAGCCCCTATGACATTAGGTCTTAATCCCCCTTCTCATTCTCTAAGGCATGGATTATAGATCTTATTAAACCATGCTTGGACATCGCACTTCTACCTATCCATGCTACTTGTGTGTCCCCTAGTCTCATTCAATACACCAAAAAATACTCCTCCCACCTTTTTGGTCATATCATTCAACTTATCTTAACATTATGAATGCCAAATTTGGCCCCAGTGCCCCTACAAGTACACCAATGGATCACCGTTAGTAAGGGATTAAATGTAGTAAGGCTTATGAGTTGTGATAAAGGAGCCCATAATCCCCTTATCACAACTATTTGGGGTTCCCCTATCAACTACAGTTGCATCATATAGAAGAGAAATTGAGAGAAATGTTTAAGGAACTTGGAAAATTGAAAGCAATTGTTGAAGAATTAATGGAATGGGAAGCTACCATGGAGGTGGACAAATAAAATGGTGGAGTTGATCCAAAATCGGCCAATAATTTAAGAATTACATGTGTAGACTATTTAATTTTTTATGTATGTTTGACCTATGTTTGATAATAAGGTTTAGTTTGACCTATGTTTCTCCTATTAACGTATCTTCTAGTCCCACATGTGTTGAGAGTATTAGCATAATTTTGTTAGAAGTAACCCCTTCCTAAAGAATAGGGCAATATTCTTACTAGATGAAAAAGGGAGACCTAAGATGAACTTGGTCATCTTTGTATTGAAGGCACAAAAGAGATAATGTGAAAGGGGAAAAATAAAAAATGTGCACAACACTAGCAGATGGGATAAAGACACACACACTTTGTGCCTACACAGATATACTCTTCTATTCCCATTGGCCTACTTTTGATGTTGTTTGTTGGACCTTCATAAAATTATCTATCTTATTGTCTATCACACATAAGAAAAGCACAATACAACAAGTATGCAGGCATGAGAGGAGATTGTCAGAACTATACTTATATATGTGCACTCATTCATATTAAGCGCTGAATTTCCATGAAATATTGCAACTTCTTGAATGAACAATCTGAACTAATGGAAATAGAAAAATGAAACCAAATATTCTTTTCACAAAGACACAAAAATTCTTAACACTAGAAGCAGTGTAATTAAACGCAAAGATAAAGATACAATCACACGGATTCAACAAATAATTTTTCTAGGGAACCCAACTGGGAAAACCCTCTCCTTGTTGTAGATTTTATTAAGAGGATTATAAGAAATCATATTTCTTTACAAGGAAATACCATTTTACTACAAAAACACAATTGTTCTCACAACTTATACTAAGCTTGAAATATCTTGCAAATAACCCTGAACCATCTCCTCCTTGCTTGCGCAATTTCTACCATATTTCCTAGTGTAGAACATGCTCTTGTTCTCTCTCTCAAATCTGTGTATAAGCTCTTCCTTGATACGCTCTCCCAACAAGTTGAAGCTCTCATCACACAAAATTGTGAAAATAATAATGATTCAAAGATGTGATTTTTTCCTCCTTTTAAGCAATTTGATCATGTTATATCTCGCAAGTAAAATTTTAGAACACAATTTGAGTTCGACTTGTCAACTAAGTCAACTCCCAGTGTAACACGTCTTTACTTCAATCAAGACTAAAGCTCTTCACTCGTCCTCTTCTGAATATGAACTCACACTTGGAGAACCAAAATAAATGAGCTCCCTCTCACTTGATGTTCTTTCCTTCATCTTAAGGCCTCCTTAAATAGTTTTTCATAGACCTCTTAGGAACCCTCTAGAACTTACGGGTTTTATCCACTTATACCTTAGGAAATATTAATTTTCCTTTTTAATTTTCTTTTATATTTTAAACCCCATATTGGGTCCAAAATCCCTTTGCTTGGCTTCTTTGTCTACAAAGCCTTTTGTGACCAAACTCACACAAACCTATCTCACTAGGCTTGTGGAGTACCTCTCAAGCTACACAATTCAACAACATAGTCTAGTTGTAGTAACTGTAACTTGGTCAAGCTCTTGTAGTCAAGTGAGGGCTTGGTTGGATTTCCAAGTTTCAAATTAAGTAGGGGTAGTTGTGAGGGCATGATATCTAGGGAGGGTCAGGGCATGCAAATTAGGAATGAAAAGGCATTCTAAAACATGTCGTACAATGCCAATGCATTTTGGAGAGTGTTAGGGAGTGTGAGGGCATATCAAGGGATAAATAGGTCAAAATGAATGGAAAGGAAAGAATAAGAGAGTGTTCCAATTAGTGTCAGCGAATTCAAGTGTGGTAAGGACGAAGTGTGTTAGGAGAATTTTATAATAGGATTTATAGGAGGCAAGCCTACGATTGTTATACGGGGCTCGACATAGCAATTTTAGACAAAGGGATATCACTTTGTGCTAGGCACAACATTTTTTTTCATTTAACTATTTTTTTTATATGAGATGTGGCACACTTTGGCTACATTCTCGTGTTTTAAATTGTTCTATATAATTTCATATTGTACATTGTTATGTATAATTTTTGGGGCACTCAACTTATTTCATCTTATATCTTGTGTGCCTTGTGCATATTGTGGTTCTTGCAAACTCTCAGTTAATGTTCTACTATTTATATGAACTAAACATACATGTGAAATATTACCTGTGTAATATATGTTATTTATTTGTTGTATGGCCATGGCTAGATCATGTGATCCTTGTCTTGGTAACTAGTTAAGTGGGAAAAGTTGACCTTGGACATGAGTGGCATAAGACGAGTTATAGGCAGTTCTTAGGTGAACGAGGCACAATCTACTTGTAGTAGGTGTAATTGGTCAAGTTGTTGTGGTTGAATCAGGCCAATATTGTCACATGAGCTGCGGTAACCAAGGACTTGATTGGGTTCCCAAGTCCTGAAAAAATGTAAAGGCTAGTTGTGAGGACATGAGTGCCAAGGCGTGCTAGGGAATGCTAAGATGTTCCAGATAGTGTGAAGGCATGTAAAACATGCTAAGATGTGCCAAGTGATAAGACATGCCAATATTTGCAAGGGTGTGTCAATGCGTGTCAACGGCTGTCAAGGAAACAAAAGGGAGAAACAAGTTAAACTACAAGGAAATAAACACATAAGACAGTTAATAATTCATCAATTTACCTTTTCCAAGAGGGGCATGCTAGGCACACCAACACTAGGCGCCAATAGGTTCCAAGTGCAAAGTCTTAGTGAATTCTAAGTGCCAAGTCTTCCTTTGTTGCTTCTCATCTACTTTCCAATAGTTGATCCCAAATAAATTTAATATTAAACCATGCCAAATCATACCAAGGCATCTCAACATATTCCATACATGCTAAGACTTTTCAAGCGCCAACACGTGCTAAGTGCCAATATATGTCAAGGAGTTTTATGTGTGCTATGAAGTGGAAGGGCATGTTGAAGAGTGCTAAGGTATGCTAGAGAGTTTAAATGCATGTTGAGGAGTGTTAAGGAGTACTAGGAAAAAACATTAAGGGAGCATTAGGTCAAAATTCATGGAAGTTAATAAATATGAGGAACGTGTGCTAGGGACTAGTGTTAATTAGTGCTAGTTGTCATGTCAAGGAGGGAGTGAAAAGGTATGCTAATCATTGGTAAGGCATGCTAGATAATATCAAGGCATGTCAAGAAGTCCCAAAGTGTGCTTGGGAGTTCTAGGGTGTGCTAATTATGTGTGCCAAATAGTGCCAAGATATGCCAATACATGCCAGGCTCTAGGGATGTGCAGGGTGCTAGGGTATGTCAATATGTGTCAAGAAGTGTCAAGGCAACAAAATGAAGAACCAATAAGAGGGTTAATAAGTCAAGAATTTATCTTTTTCAAAAGGGGCATGCTAGGCACACTAATACGTCCCAATACATGCCAAGTGGCATTGTGTGCCAAGTGCTAATTTATGTCAATGCATTCAACCAAAGTGTTCAAGGGAATGTTAGGGACTACATGCATGCCAACACATGCTAGGAGATTTCTTTGTTGCGCTATCACATGCCACCATGTGCTTTGGCGTCAGTGTCATGGCAAGATGTTTTAGGTACAAATATGTTCCAAGACATGTGAGGTACTAAGAAATGTTAGTGTGTGTCAAAGCATTAATTTAATGTGTGCCCAGATTGTTGAGGAGTGTTAGGTTTTTCTCATTAATAGAATTGACAGATCTTGATTATGTATTAAATAATATATTTCCTACACACACTAGTGAAACCTTATCTAAAGGGAATCCGCTAGATAATAAACTTAATACATATGAATCATGTTTGACTCATAGGAAAACTCTATTCGACTAGTCATTACTTGAGGGAAATGATACACACTAATAACTTCTTAAAAATTTGACTAACTCTAACCATTATTGAATTGGACATATTATAAAAAGACTCCAAAATAATGGTCTTAAATCATTATATTTTTAAAAAAATATATTAACAGGCACATAGTGTCATCAAAAACTCAATAGAATGATCAATGATGATGAACATTTTTTGATTTTCACCAAAAGTAACAAAAAGAGCTTTGGTGAGGGTCATTAATAGTTCGTCACTAGAAGTGTCACAAAATAGATAATTAGTGATGGGCCTTTAACGACCCTCACCAAAAGTTTCATTTAAAATGGCTTTGGTGACAGACCTTAAAGGACCATCACTATATACACTTACAACGACGCTTTTTTAAGGATCGTCACCATATGCGACATTGGTGACAGACCTTAAAGGTCCATCACGAGCATGACCCTCACCAATGTCCCTTTTTCTTGTAGTTAAATACTATCTCTTGGCGTGCAATGCAGCTTTTTCTTCGATAGTCGCGCAGTCATAGGGATGACATAATGTCACCATCTGGGACCATCAAGTACAATCACCTTTGAGGCTTTAGTGTAGCACACAAAGGAATCATAGCCCCACTCTTGTGTCACCATCCATATTGGGCCAAGAGAAGGAGGGAAATTTTGAAAATGGTTTATAAAATCCAACCTTGGGAAGAGAAATAGGAGACACATTGTTATGCTAGCCAAATTTCTCCATAGAAAACCAGCTTGTGTTATCCAGCAGCAGGAGTACTGGAAGGACTCATTTGTTGGCCACCCAACATCTCAGTCCAAGAGAGAGGATTTCACCAAAATTTCGTCGATCTACCATCCTTGGAGAGGGAAGAGAGGCTTGTTGAAAAATTGAGGGGAAGAGACCCCTTTGTCTTAGATATTAGAGCTTTGTAGCTCGAAGGATCCACTACAAGAGATTTAGCATTCTATCTTCTACTACTACTAGCACCTAATAAAGTGAGAAGCTCTCCATTGTTGATTTATTAATGTGTTTTCTCTATTGAGCGTGTATCTTGTGCATGTTTTTTTGTTTTTTTTCATTGTTTATGTAGCATGTTATGTTTCCTTTCTAAATTAGCTTATTACATGTTGAACTTGTTCCACTAATGTTTGACAAACCATTTTGACCTATAACTCTTATGTAGGTAAGTAGCCTCCCTACTAAAAAAAGTGTATTTTGTCCATCCATGCACCGAATACACTACCACAACTTTTATGAATTCTTCTTATTATTATACCAAATGTTTAGCAAAGAAAGAGAGGGTAAAAAAGTTAAAATTGACTTGCCAATAGATGTCCAAAACATCCCTGTCAAAAACTGCAATGTTGTTCTCAATCAATAGTAGTTAAATCAGCCCTAAAATGTTAATGGTGCAAAAAAAAACAGTCCACAAAAGAGCTAGGTCAACCTTGGTCAAATGTGGCCTGATTAGTTGGTTGATATGCCTTGAAAACTATCCCAAAATTCCTCCTTAAACTCGATTAACTTCAAAGTCAAATCAGTTGCAGAAAGCCTAGTTGCAAGTCTAAAGTCAACATAAAGACTTTATTTTTATGCCAATAAATTTGTCCTACTAAGACAGAGATCCTCCCAAAAGATCAAAGTCAAAATCTACCTGAAAATTCAAAGTCAACGATGGTCAACACTGGTCAAACTGCAGGGAAATATGAAATTTTCAGCCCTATAATCATGTCTGAAATTTGTCCTCCTTACCACACGTGTGAGAGGAAAAGGTATACCCAATAATTTTATGAACCAATGAGAGAAGGAGAGAGAAAAATGTGTGAGTGATGATGATGCCAAATAAGTGAGGTCACTTATATTTATACAATTCATTGAGGGTGAAGATACATGTCCATTGTGCTTCCTAAGCCTACATGGTGATGTGGCCGACCTTGACATTTTTCACATGTGAGAGCATAAATTCAAAAACACATTTTTTCTTGTCCAAATTTGATGATCTCTAGGTCAATTTTGGTCCTCTCGAAAAGAGGAATTCAATGCAATAATCATATCCATCAAATGAGTTGTCCAATAGTGAAATTTGGCCCTACTTGGAAATTTTAATAAATCCTTTGTCCTGCAGGAAGAATTTGGGCTTTTCAAAAGTCGACCAAATCTCGATCTAAGCTCCTCTCATATTTAATATGTCCTATATTATCTCCCCACTCGAAAATGCCATCATAGAATCAATCCATTGTGAATTTTTCATGGGATGTGATGGAAAGAGGGGGTCCCTAAATCAGGGATTAATACTCCTTGTTCGAGAGAGGCTCCTTTATTTTCTTGAGCATCTGCTATCTAGTTCGATTCCCATTTTACATGATAAAATTCAATGTTGTCAAACCATCTAGTTCAGGACTCGATCCGCTGAAGGACGGGAGGAGAGAGTTATGAAAATGGTTTTGATAAATTTCGGCATTTATGAACAATGATCATTGAGTCTCCAATTACTCAAAGTTGACGAATTCCCTTTGCTTTTGCAATGTTCATTCCTTGTCAAAGGGCTAGGGCCTCTACTTGATTATTTGTGTTGATTCCTAGCCCCTAGAAAAATTTCATCTTTATTTCTTCTTCAGGGAGAAAAAAAACCCCTCTTGCTCCTGCTTCCCCTATGAGTGGAAATTTTATTATTATTAGCATTAATTTTATAAAAATTAAACAAAATTTTTGAATATATATATATATATATTTCATGTCTCCCTAATCACGGTGAACAGAAAGTGTCAATGGAGGTTAGGAGGGGCGCCTACCACCCTGTCGACTCCCGCTACAATTAAGAGGGGGAGTGGCATTCCCTACTCCTCCCATGCACAATTTTTTATATCACTCACTTTAAGACTTTGAAGAACGGTATCGGGAGCACACTCTAGCCCATGTATAGGAGGAACTAGTCATGTCTAAGGGGGAATCCTATTCTCACATAACTTCTCTCTCAGATATAAAATTCATTACTGAGTGGGCCAATTATATTCGTGACACAGGATATACAAGGGGTTGATTTAATCAATACATGAAAACAATGGATTTGTCTTAGAAAATGAAATTCCTTATGGGGCATACCCTTATGGAATGACGCGAGTCTTGATTAGACCTTCTTTATTCTTTGGATCACTTACACGGGCATTTGAGGGATCTTGACTACAAGATGGAGAGGATTAAAAATCATCTCAGCATCCCCCCATTAGCAAGAAGATATCTGGAAGATCCAACAGCTTTTATTCTGGTGGCAGGATTTGATTGCGACACTTTAACTTTACTTTGTTATGGTTCTAGTTTTTTATTGCAATTCTGCAACTATTATTGTTTGAGGCCAATTAGGCTAGTATCTTTGTATTAGTTTGGTTTATGTACTTATTTTTGTTTTTGTGTTGTCTCTCTCGTCACTAAGGAGGGTACATTTTTTGATATGTGATGCAGGAGCATCAGATTCGAAAATACTTTATATTTATTAAAACTTAGGGGTGTTTAAGTTTTTAAAAGAGTTAGGTTTTTATAAATTATTTGAGTGGGTTTTATGTCTTTTTAATTAAATATTGTAAATAATTCTCAATATGAGAGAATTTGGTCAGTTGAGGATGTAAAGGGATGAGAGATTTTAATTTAGAAATTAGTTTCATTAATTTTGGGTGAGAGAGGATCCTTAGGGATTCAAGAGTGATTTTAGGATTTGTTGAGATATTTGGGGGTTTGTTGAGTGATTAAAGGGATGAGAACCAAAATTGGTTCAATTAAAATTTGTATAAATTGATATGCCTCAAAGGCAAAAGAGAGAGCAGGAAGAATAGAGAGATTGAAGGCTGAACAACCAAGCTTGTAAGCCTCCGTGCTTTGTAAAGGGCCAATAATTTGGAAATCAGGCCAAGAAGCAGGACTTCCATGTAAGGTTTGCATAATTAATGAAGAATTGATTTTTGAGTTAATTTCCATTATATGATTATGAGACTGTTGTTTCTGAATTGTATGCAATTAAATGAGTCGAATTTTGTAAGGTATTGCGGGATCGACCTGAATAAATCAATGATTGACATGGCTAAAACTATACTGCAAACTTGTGGAATATTGAAGGCGCTGAAATGGGTATAAATATTGTGTGAATGGTTATATTCAAATGCATTGAGTCTGCGGTTTTGTGTTGAACCAGTATATAAGGTTCTGCTCTTTTGGATTTCATAATTCTATGTCAAAATCGTTGTGTTTGAATTACCATGTGCAAAGATTCCAATTAACGAAGTTCGGTTGGCAATGAAGAATGCGCTCTGTTGAACTCAAATTGTTGAGTATACATCGATCTATTGGTAAATCGATATCAGTACACAATAGTCCAGACGTAAAGCTTGAAGAATTCGATTGTGCTTTGGCTTTTATACAGCAAGGCCGTGGAGAAACTGAGATCTGTGCAAAGGATGGATGAATCGATATCACTAAATATCGATAATGAAATTGTTAATTGAATAAAAGAGTAGATTTAATGTCAAATTGTGGTTTTGATGGATAGCGTTGGAAAATTGGGACGCACAGTGGACATGAAGCCGTAGAAGCTTCATAAAGGGCGAGTAATGGAGAATTAAATACAAATTGCAGCGGAAGAAGGATGGGTTTAAGTGGCAGCATCGATTTGCAGAACATTTATTTGCTGGGATCGTTTTCTCTGTTTGAGTTGTGCGATGAAGCCAATTCAATGGAGATCGATTCCAAACCTTGAATATAGCAAAAAAATTGAGGTATATGAAGTTAATTCGGAGCAGACAGAGTTATGGTAATATCGTGGATCGATTCTCATGTCTTTTTATAATGCAATTGAAAAGAGATCGATTTTTATTAGCGCTGAAGAAATTGTATTAAGTGAACTAAAATTGCAGGTTGAGTCTTGAGTGAAATCGATTTTAAATATCGACTTTTTGTATCTGAATATACTGTCTTAGCGCTGGAAGATTTGCATGAATGTATTAAAGATCAAACGCTGGGCATTTGAGACTGTGTATAGAAATTGCAGTTCCATAGCAATTGCAGAGGGCGAATTGGGGGCGTTGAGAATTATCTGATCATGAATTACCTTTGCAGAAGTAAAAAATGATGCAGTGTTCGTGTTTAAGGATGTAATCCTGAAGTGAACAAGCGCTGAGATCATGTGTTATTAGTTGGATGAGAGGTAAGTTAATTTTCCTAGGCCAGATTGTTGTTATGAATTCTGGTTGAATATAAAATGGGAACGCTGGCATTCTGGCGTGAAATCAAACAAATCTCATTGATATTGTGGTGCATAAAAATCGATATGTGTGTTATTGTTTTGCCACGTTGAGCTTTAGCGCATGGATGCATTCTTTTTATTGAATTCCCTAAAAGCCATACGTGAATGGTTGGTTGGCTGACATGCATTTTTAAATTCATTATAAAGTCAAGATTTGTGAGTTGAGTTTAATCACATGAAGAGAGAATTGTTGGGTGCATGGTTTCGTACAATTGATTGAAGTTGTAAATGGAATAAAGCTTCCACATACGAGAATTGGGTGTATGATTTTATAATCATAGTGAAATTATTGTTAAGATGAAGCTTCCGCAAATAATGGAGTGTGAATTTGCAGACGTTCTTGAACTATTGGGCAGTTATTGAGATGCATTTTATGAGCATGAGGGTTTTGGAAAGATTCTGGGTATTGCAGGGGTTACCCTGCATCATTTTGGTATCAGAGCAGGAAGGCTCTGTTGAAATGGAAGATGTTTGTTTTTTTATGAATGAGTACAGGAAGTTTCTGTTGAGAACTGAAGAGTGTTTTATTTGAATGTATCCTAAATCTGATATGCAAGCTACACAATTGCAGTGAACAGGATTGCAGAAATGAATGGAGGACAAGATCATGCAGGATCTTAAAGGTGAGATAATTTTCTGATTTGAAATTTGTGATTAATATTTATGGTTATAGACAAGATGATGGCAGTGAACCTGACATTCAGCTAAAGGCTGGATAGGGAGGACAATTGCAGTGTCCTGAAGAGAAAGCGAGTTGAAGAGATAGCCTAGAGAGAGCAGAAGAGAGTGCTCAAGAGGTTCCAGAGGCAGTGAACCAGTACTTACCAAAAGACCAGGTCCAGTGAAGCAGATTGGTGAGGTAAGGGGCAGCAGGAGAGCTTGTTGTTGCAGAGGCTAGTGCAACTCATGGTGAGTGAGAAACTCATGGAGAAGATGATCATGGAGGATCGGAGAAGAGGTTCAGAGGAATGCCATAGAGGTAAGATGACTAATGAAGTCAGAGAAAGAGAAATTGCAGTAATGAAGGTACAATTGCAGGTACTACAGAAATGGCTGCAAGAGCAGGAAAATCAGAAAGGAGGAACTTAGAGTTCTTGAGCCAGAGATGGAATTTGAAGATTCCACACACAGATCTGTTCAAAGGGAAGTGCTTGAAGAAGCAGTCGAGACTGAAAAGTCTTGCAGTTTTAAAACTAATAAGTTGTGTATGTTTGCAGGTACAACACAGGGAGATGAGCAAGCTTTAGAGTTTGTTCAAGAAGAGTTGAATCTGAAGTCTATTCAGATCAATGCTAAGATGGTAAGATCTCAGGAAGGCATGAAGACAGAAGGGTCTTATGAGAATATTCAGCAGAATATTGGTGCAGAGAGAGGAGGACCAGCTGATGATTGGTCAAGAACCGGTGAAGGTATGGAAAATTGCGTGAAG
Source organism: Pinus albicaulis (assembly GCA_034641835.2). NCBI lineage: Eukaryota > Viridiplantae > Streptophyta > Pinopsida > Pinales > Pinaceae > Pinus > Pinus albicaulis. Next base: position 333,876,313 of record CM076576.1, read on the forward strand.
TTTCCAAGTTCTACTCCTAATGAAATTGTTGAATTGTATAGGAAACTAGATCTTTAGCGAAGAGAATTGGAGAGGCAGAGAACTTACACACAGGATAATTTGCTGAATAAGCAAGATAAGAAAGTTTTCATGAAGCAGAGGATGGAAAGAAGGAGAGACTAACTGATAGTCTCATGGTGAATGCAAATCAGCATACTGATGTGCTGACAAAGGAGTTGGAAAGGAACTCAGAGCATCATACTGAAGTGTTGCCAGAGGAAGCTGAGGAGAAAGCCAGTGAATATTTTCTGAGTCCTGAAGAAGACTTGGAGCTACAAAGTGAAAACTTGGTGATTGAATCAACAAGTGAGACCATTGGGTCTTGTGATTTTGAAGCTGACAATTTGGTTGTGTTTACAGGCGATGCAGAAGACAGTCCATCACTTGGAATTGTCTTGGAAGAAGAAAAAATGTTGCAGAAAGAAGGTGAGACAGTCATGTCTCATAAGTAGAGGCTTGTTACCATGGGTGACAAAGAAGAGTTGGTTTGTCTGAATAGCCAAGAGAGAACTGTGAGGCAGAATTTTGGAACTGCTACAGTGATAGAGGATGAGGCTACAGTGTTGGAAGAACTTGATTTGATTTCCAAAATCAATCAATATGATGATGGAAAATTACTGAAGATTGTCGAAGGGGAAGATGAAGGTTATGTTAGAACTAATTTGCATCATGTTGATGAAATGCTTAAAAAGAAATGGCTTAAATGTTTGCTGGAGACAGAAGTGGCAGATAAACTTGCAGGTGATGAGCAAACGAATGTTGCAGAGGGACAAGAAGTTTGGGAGGCAGCAACATCTATGGTGGCAGCTGAAGCAACATGTGGGGTGACATCTGCAGGAGTAAAACGAATGTTATCAACAATCGGGGAGATGATAGCTGAGACAACATTAGCGGCAACAACAAGAAGTGAAAGTAGCAGCAGTAGGCTGGACATAGAGATTGAAAGCATCAGAAGACTGATGATGAATGTGTCTCAGAAGCAGCAGACAACAGCAAGAAAGAAGAGGAATTTCAGCAAGGGAAAGACAAAAGCAGAGTATGAAAGCATAGCTGGAGGCAGGATGCAGAACAAGATATGGAGACCTGGAGAAAAGCAGCAAGCGACAGCAGATGATGACTTGCAGAACAAGGTGTGGGATCCAAGCGGATAAAGACTTAAAACGCATGATCTAGAGATCATGATCATTTTAAACCTTGGGAGTCTGATGCAGGGGCATCAGATTCGAAAATACTTTATATTTATTAAAACTTAGGGGTGTTTAAGTTTTTAAAAGAGTTAGGTTTTTATAAATGATTTGAGTGGGTTTTATGTTTTTTTAATTAAATATTGTAAATAATTCTCAATATGAAAGAATTTGGTCAGTTGAGGATGTAAAGGGATGAGAGATTTTAATTTAGAAATTAGTTTCATTAATTTTGGGTGAGAGAGGATCCTTAGGGATTCAAGAGTGATTTTAGGATTTGTTGAGATATTTGGGGGTTTGTTGAGTGATTAAAGGGATGAGAACCAAAATTGGTTCAATTAAAATTTGTATAAATTGATATGCCTCAAAGGCAAAAGAGAGAGCAGGAAGAATAGAGAGATTGAAGGCTGAACAGCCAAGCTTGTAAGCCTCTGTGCTTTGTAAAGGGCCAATAATTGGAAATCAGGCCAAGAAGCAGGACTTCCATGTAAGGTTTTCATAATTAATGAAGAATTGATTTTTGAGTTAATTTCCATTGTATGATTATGAGACTGTTGTTTCTTAATTGTATGCAATTAAATGAGTCAAATTTTATAAGGTATTGCGGAATCGACCTGAATAAATCAATGATTGACATGGCTAAAACTATACTGCAAACTTGTGGAATATTGAAGGTGTTGAAATGGGTATAAATATTGTGTGAATGGTTATATTCAAATGCATTGAGTCTGCGGTTTTGTGTTGAACCAGTATATAAGGTTCTACTCTTTTAGATTTCATAATTCTATGTCAAAATCGTTGTGTTTGAATTACCATGTGCAAAGATTCCAATTAACGAAGTTCGGTTGGCAATGAAGAATGCGCTCTGTTGAACTCAAATTGTTGAGTATACATCGATCTATTGGTAAATCGATATCAATACACAACAGTCCAGACGTAAAGCTTGAAGAATTCGATTGTGCTTTGGCTATTATACAGCAAGGCTGTGGAGAAACTGAGATCTGCACAAATAATGGATGAATCGATATCACTAAATATCGATAATGAAATTGTTAATTGAATAAAAGAGTAGATTTAATGTCAAATTGTGGTTTTGATGGACAGCGTTGGAAAATTGGGATGCACAGTGGACATGAAATCGTAGAAGCTTCATAAATGGCAGTGATGGAGAATTGAATACAAATTGCAGTGGAAGAAAGATGGGTTTAAGTGGCGGCATCGATTTGTAGAACATTTATTTGCTGGGATCGTTTTCTCTGTTTGAGTTGTGCGATGAAGCCAATTCGATGGAGATCGATTCCAAACCTTGAATATAGCAAAGAAATTGAGGTATATGAAGTTAATTCGGAGTAGACAGAGTTATGGTAATATCGTGGATCGATTCTCATGTCTTTTTATAATGCAATTGAAAAGAGATCGATTTTTATTAGCACTGAAGAAATTGTATTAAGTGAACTAAAATTGCAGGTTGAGTCTTGAGTGAAATCGATTTTAAATATCGACTTTTTGTATCTGAATATACTGTCTTAGTGCTGGAAGATTTGCATGAATGTATTAAAGATCAAACGCTGGGCATTTGAGACTGTGTATAGAAATTGCAGTTCCACAGCAATTGCAGAGGGCGAATTGGGGGCGCTGAGAATTATCTGATCATGAATTACCTTTGCAAAAGTAAAAATTGATGCAGTGTTCGTGTTTAAGGATGTAATCCTGAAGTGAACAAGCGCTGAGACCCTGTGTTATTGGTTGGATGAGAGGTAAGTTAATTTGCCTGGGCCAGATTGTTGTTATGAATTCTGGTTGAATATAAAATGGGAACGCTGGCATTCTAGCATTAAATCAAACAAATCTCATTGATATTGTGGTGCATAAAAATCGATATGTGTGTTATTGTTTTTCCATGTTGAGCTTTAGCGCATGGATGCATTATTTTTATTGAATTCCCTAAAAGCCATATGTGAATGGTTGGTTGGCTGACATGCATTTTTAAATGCATTATAAAGTCAAGATTTGTGAGTTGAGTTTAATCACATGAAGAGAGAATTGTTGGGTGCATGGTTTCGTACAATTGATTGAAGTTGTAAATGAAATAGAGCTTCCACATATGAGAATTGGGTGTATGATTTTATAATCGTAGTGAAATGATTGTTAAGATGAAGCTTCCGCGAATAATGGAGTGTGAATTTGCAGACGTTCCTGAACTATTGGGCAGTTATTGAGATGCATTTTATGAGCATGAGGGTTTTGGAAAGATTCTGGGTATTGCAGGGGTTACCCTGCATCAATATGGTTTGGTGTCCCTTATGAGAGACTAGATTAAATTCTTGTAATCCTCATTATAATTCCCTATTTTTGCATAATAGAATTCACCCTATTGTCCTTTGTAGACAGTTCTAGGCTAAGGAATTGTGTCAAAACTTTTGGCATTATGATGTAATATGTTGTCCTTGATGGAAACCTACTCAATGAGTTTCATTTTGATAGAAACCTATGTGTTAAAGATGTAAAAATGATGTATCTATAGGTCAGTTCAGATGTGACAGAGAAAAGAATTAAAGTAAGTGACACAGAAATGATAAATTTAATATTTCACAATGTATACGCAGGTTTGAAGAAGGCAACCCGTGTTCACATCCAGAATTAGTGTATACGCAGTTTTGGTGAAGAAAAGTCATGTATACACACGGGTACGAAGAAGAAAAGCTGTGTATGTAGTTACACACTCAGCTTATGATATCAGGGGTCCTTACCATGGTTTTGATCCCACAATATTGAGCGTTGTGTCATCTATTTGATTGTGTGCAAAAATACCATCGACACTGGTATGGTTTTAGCTCATGGTATTGGTAAAGGCTCAACTATATAAGTAGGTGAAGATCATATTGCAAAAGGGTGTGCATATGTATGGCTATTGAATGAATAATTCACTCTGAATTATATCAGCATGGAATGAGTTATAGTTTATTGATAGATCTGAAATAATGATGCACCTATGGATACAATGATGGATCAGGATCTCTAGACCTGAAATGACTATGTATTTGTTTGTTATGTTTGTGAGATGTTTAGATTTGTGATCTGGCGAATTTTTGCTAAAGTGAAGGGTAAGATCTAAGCTGATGATTTGGTCTGAAGAGTTACACAATCTTGAAATTTTTATAGATCTATACGCAGGTTCGCCTCAGTAAAAGCACATATATATGCAGGTCCGCTTTAGCAAAAGTATGTATGGAATCTAGGGTTTTGCTAAAGAATGATGAAGGAAATGTTTTATCAGTTTCATTGTGTTTCTAATGTCTTTCAATGATGTATTCATATAGATCTGGGTTTTTTGAGTTGGATTAATCAAAGTTGTGTATATAAATCAGTAAAGAAATAGTAAATTTTATTGTGAGTTTTAAATACTGATTCACCCCCCCCCCCCCCCCCCCCCTCTCAGTATTTTTCCCAACAATTGGAATCAGAGCAGGTCCTTCTGAAGAATATTGATCACTTGAAGGAGATCTATCACAATGGGAAGTCATGAAGGAGTATTTTCTATCAGGCCACCTCTTTTCAATGGAAGTAATCTATTTTTCTGGAAGATATGAACAAGAGCTTATCTGCAAAGTATTGGAGTATAAGTATGGGGAATCGTGGAAGGATGTTACCAGTATCAAAGAACGGTTCTGACAGATGCAAAATAAAGGAAGAGATAAGAAATCAATGAAAAATTTGTCAATGCTTTATGAGGGAGCCTGTCAAAAAAAGAATTTGTCAAAGTCATTCAGCTAAATTCAGTAAAGGAAATATGGGACGAGATCATTCAAAGCTATGAAGGTGATGCAAAGGTAAAAAGTGCCAAACTTCAAACTCTTAGAATTCAATATGAAAGTCTCAAAATTCATGATGATGAAAGTATTGCAATTTTATTTCTAAGAATAGATGAGATTGTGAAATCTATGAGAAATATGGGTGAAGATATAAAAGACTCAATTTTAGTAGAGAAAATCTTGACATATTTGTCTCCAAAATTTGAATCAAAAGTATCTTCCATTGATGAAAAGTAGAATCTATAGACTCTTACTATTTTTCAGCTTCATGGTATCCTGACTGCTTTTGAAATGAGAAAAGGAGGCCCCTCACAAGTTAGATAATCTTCTTTTAAGGCCTGTGCAAAATGAAAAGAAAAGGAAGTACTCAAGGAATCACGTTATATATCATAAGAAGAAGAGGCAAATTTTGTAAGGAGACTTCAACCAGGTACTAGAAGGTTCAGAGGTAAGCTTCTCTTCAAGTGTTTTTCTTATGGTAGAGTTGGTCATTATGCTACTAAATGTCCTTATAAAGAAAATCATGATAAAAGGAAACAGTTTGAAAAAGGAAGGAGTTTTTATTCAAATGGAGATAATGAAGGATTGTCAAATGAAGAAGAGGGAGATTTTGATCAAGATCTACAAGTGCTCATGGAGTGTACCATGGATGATGATAATTCCCTAAAAGAAAGGAATATGTTATTAAATAATTGCATATATCAAGACAGAAAGGATGCTTTCATTGATGTTGTTTCTATTGTAACTCATTTGGGCATAAGGCCATTGATTGTAGGTTAAGTATGATGAACGAAACTGAGATATTAGAGAATTCCCAACACACAATAAGAAATATCAAGAAAAATTGGAAAAATAAGAAGCACCGGTCAAAAACGTAGGGAATATTGACCCTACTGCAGTCATCTGTTTCTAAAGTTTACTTCTCATAATGACTGCGGGAGTGATGTGAGATACATTATAAGAATCAGTAATGTATCATCATAGGGGGAGAAATATACGGTGATTCCCATGGTTGGTTTAGTAATTCTGGTTGTGTTTATTTCTAACAGCGTGTTTGATGTGACAACAGAAGATAGGTACAGAATGTATAAATCGAGGGGGAAATGGAGCTGTGAAATTTTCAGTATTTCACTTTCCATACACGGTTTTCATGAACTAAAGTCGTGTATACATGTGAGTTCTATTGGTTATAGTTGCGTATGGTTTCTCTGATAAGAAAATCTGTGAGACAGACACAAGAATAGTTACTAATATGTTACTGACAGTTATAATTTTCTTAATCTGATGTTGATGGTTATATCTGCTGATATGATATTAATTTTTGAGTATCTGATTGATGAAGATGATTTGATGTATGAGTTGTTGTGGTGATCAGGAGCACAATTTTAGGGGAGGCATTAGCCTTGCTGAGAATAATGCATTTTTGGCATTATGTTGGTTGTTGAATTACGATCTCTCTCTTGAGATCCTTTGGTCTTGGTTATAAAAAGTCATATCTGAAATTTGATGTAAGGGTCATTTTGAGACCTATGATGTAAATTTTTTCATATTCAGTCATTTATGGACTTATTCAAATATGTAAACCCACTTGGTTGGGTAGTTGAGTCAAATATGTAAACCCACTTGGATTGGGTGCTTGAGTCAAATATGGAATTCCAATTGGTTGGATTATTGATGTAAGTACGAGTCCTTAGTGATAGGAAAGGTCATATTCAGTTGAGTTATAGAATCATGTACTTCATTGAAATTATGTTTGAATATTTATCATGTTCTCAGGGGGAGCATGGTTATTATAGTGCAGATCAGATCTACAGAGCTCTTCTTTCTACAAGGAAAGAGAAACCTTGTTTCATCATTGGTACACCCTTTTCCCTTGATGTCAAAGGGGGGGAGTAACTTGGTGTTTGAATAATCTTTATGATTGATGTATCTATCAGTTGTGGTGATCAAACACCAACATGGTTTCCATCAAGTCCAAAGTGGGATATTGTTGGCATTATGATGTAATATGTTGTCATTGATGGAAACCTACTCAATGAGTTTCCTTTTGATAGAAACCTATGTGTTAAAGATGTAAAAATGATGTATCTATAGGTCAGTTCATATGTGACAGAGAAAATCATTCCAGTAAGTGACACAGAAATGATAAAGGTAATATTTCACAATGTATACGCAGTTTTGATGAAGGAAACTCATGTATACACACAGGTTTGATGAAGGCAACCCGTGTATACATCCAGAATTAGTGTATACAGAGTTTTGGTGAAGAAAATTCGTGTATACACGCGGGTACAAAGAAGAAAATTCATTTATGTACATACGCACTTAGTTTATGATACCAGGGGTCCTTACCATGGTTTTAGCCCATGGTATTGAGTGTTGTGTCACATATTTGATTGCATCCAAGAATACCATCGACAATGGTATGGTTTTGGCTCATGTTATTGGTAAAGGCTCAAACTATATAAGGAGGTGAAGATCATAGTGCAAAAGGGTGTGCATATGTATGGGTATTGAATGAATACTTCACTCTGAAGTATATCTGCATGGAATGAGTTATACTTTATTGATAGATCTGAAATAATGATGCACCTATGGATACAATGATGGATCGATATCTCTAGACCTGAATTGACTATGTATTTTCTTGACCTGTTTGTGTTGAGATTCAACAAGATGATGAAGCTTAGTGAAAATATGTCACCTTCACTAAGTGGTCCCACAGGATATTTTTAGGTGCAAGTCTATTTTTAGACATGATGATCATATTTCAGAAGTTGCAGGATGTTATTTGTGGATGGTCGGTCAAGTTGGAAAAATAGATGAAATTTTATTTTTAGAATATTGGGCGAAGTCTATTTATAGATCGTCAATCTAAAAATAGATGCATGTCGACTATTATTAGCTCTTAATAATAATCCGACAATAAACATCAACTTATTCTCTTGGAGCACTTTATTTCAATGAACATATTTGGAAAATCAGTGGGCTGAAGGAATTACGCAATTCCTAGGGTTATTGGTGGCTCATGCATGAGGACTTAGTTAGAACTGAAGTGGCAAAGTTATGACAGAGTTGGAAAAGTAGTTACAGGAGTTGTTATTTAGTTTAACTCAGTTAATGGAGTTAAACTCAGTAGAGCTATTTGTATCTAGTCTAACTAAAAGATACACTAGTGAGAGTTAAGTGAATTAATTAGTTAATTAATTCATAACTAATAACTCACTAACAAATGAACAGATACAGCGGTTAACTACAGTGCATGTCGGTTCCAGTGGAGACCCAGTGGAGAGATAGGTGAAAGGGTGAGATGGACTATCCGTTGTGAATATAGTGATGCATTCAATGCATCTGACACACATTGGAGTTTCCAATGAGGGTTGGGTAGTCAAGGCAAGGCCAATTCGAATTCATTCAGGGGTCTTCTTCAACAGGTATTTCGCAGTGGAGGCAGGCTATCAGGTGGCAAGAAATCGGTGCATGGATTTGCATATTTCTTCATGTTAGTGTGTGACAATTGATTGTACTAAGAGCTTGATGTAATAAGCTTTGTATGAGATTGTTACATTATCTCCATGATATACATAATATGATAGTTGGGGTTTTTAGCTTCAGGATTTCTCGTTAAACAATTGTGTTATGTGCGATTGTTTTTATTGCTTCATGTGTTTGCAATTGAGTTTTAAATTTTTGCAAAAGATTAACAGTGGAAGGATTCCGTATTTAGCAAGAAGATATATATTGTTAGATTAGGAGAATATGGATATATACATGTGGAAGGATTCTGAATTTAGCAAGAAGATAAATATTGTTAGATTAGGAGAATATGGATATATACATACATATGTTATATAATTTCTACATGGTATCAGAGCAGTGTTAATTTTTGAAGATTGCAATTGTGAAGAATTATTGAGTTTGTGTTGGTGGATAATTCGAATTTGCTGCAGAAATTTCTTGGTGCGACAGTTGAGTATTCATTGAAATGTCTTTCAATGGGTTGTGATTGGAGTATGCCCTTGAGGGAAGCTCAAATTACATAGCCTGGAAGGATAGGATGGAGGCGGTGCTGGAAGATAATGGACTGAAGGAGTTCATTGATAGCGATGTTCCTATGCCGAGTTCTAGCGATGCTGCATTACTTGACGCATGGAAAAATAAGGTAGCAAAGACAAGAAGAATTTTGTAGGAAGGTGTGAAGGACCATATTGTGTCCAGCCTTCACGGGAAAGCCACTCCATTTGCAATGTGGAAGGCTTTGACAAATTTTTTCCAAAGCAGCAGCGACCAGAGGAAGTTGGTGCTGAAAGATAAGCTCAGAAAAATAAAAATGGAGAAGGGCGACAGTATTCCAAAATATCTCACGAAGTTTGTCCACTGTAGGGATGAACTGGGAAGTGTGGGGATTACTGTTGATGATGATTACTTGGTGATATTGGCTCTCCTTGGGCTTCTTAAGAGTTGGCATAGCTACGAAGACTCTGTCAATGGATGGGAGAAACTACCGGGTTGGGAGCGACTTTGGTCGAATCTTGTGTAGAAGGAGATAAGGCGAAGTACCAGGGATGGATATTCATTTAAGAATGATGATGAAGAGAATTTTGTTTTGGCTGCCAAAGAAAGGAATGGGAAGGGGAATAAATCCCATCCAAAATCCGAAGCTAAAGGCAAGAAGCATTATTTGTCCAAGGTGAAGTGTTTTCACTTTCACAAACATGGGAATTTTACCACTAACTGCCCACAGAAAAAGAAGAACAAGAAGGTTTAAGGAGTTGTAGCTGAAGAGGCCTTAGCCTCACAATTTGAACTTGATTTCTCTTTGATCGCATGCTTGGTTTCAAGCTCAATGGGATCGGTGTGGTATTTTGATAGTGGTGCGTCTTTCCATATGACGGGAGACAAGGAGTTGTTTAGTGACTTGGAGGAGAAGGATCTCCAAATGCATATAGAGATGGGTGACGATGGTCGATAAAGTGCGACCAGAATTGGGACCATTACCATTGAGAGGGAATCAGGTAAACCATTTCTGTTGAAATATTTTATGCGTGTTCCAGGTCTGAAGAAGAACTTGGTCTCGGTCGCAATGTTGGAAGACAGAGGTTATGATGTTGTTTTCAGTGAGGGAAAAGCCTTCCTTCGACACAAAAAAATGGGTCAAACCAAGAGGATAGGGATTCAAGTTAAGAATATCTACAAGCTAGAGGTAGATGGTTGCGCTGCAATGATGGGAAAAGCAAAAGAAGTGGTGAGCCAGGATGAGGGAAAATTATGGCAGAGGAGATTGGGCCATCTTCACCATGGCGCTTTGAAGATTTTGCAAAAAAATTATACTAGACTTCCCAAGGGTACTCTTGCATAATCATATCAGTGCAAGGGATGTACTATGGGTAAGTATGTGAATAACACCTTTCATGAGAAGGAGAACCGTGCTTCGGTGATCCTGGAGAGAATTCACACTAACGTGTGTGGACCTTTCTCGGTTGCTTCAAGAGAAAAACACAGGTATTATGTTATATTTTTTGATGACTATTCTTGTAGATGCTAGATATTCTTCATGTAGAAGAAGAGTGAAACATTCTCAAAGTTCTATGAGTTTAAAGCATTGGCGGAGAAAGAGTCAGGGAAGCAAGTGAAGGCTCTGCGGAGCAATAATGGTGGTGAATATATCTCGAATGAATTCAAACACTTTTGTAGCAAAGAAGGAATTCAAAGAGAACTCATAGAGCCTCATAACCCACAGCAGAATGGGGTCGTAGAGAGAAAGAACAGAACGATCGTGGGTGATGCACAAGCTATGCTTGAGAGGGAGCTAGACTTGCATGCAGTGGAGGAACTGCCTATTCCGATAGATGAGCCTCCAGATGTGGATCACCCACACGAGGAGATTAATGGAGTGGAGAATTCCACTCATGTAGAACCAAACATCAGATCTAGCAGAAAGCATACCATAGAAGCTGAGAGACTGAAGCTTGATGCAACACATAATATAGGAGTCCCTACATCACAGCGCAGACAGAGACAATCACCTAACCATTTTACTGGATACATGGCTCTTATGAACAAGTGTGTCGTGACAGAGCCATCTTCTTTTAAAGAAGCAACATAGGAGCCCACATGGGTAGATTCCATGGTGGAGGAGTATGACTCCATTGTCAGAAACAATGCTTGGGAGATTATTCCATGGCCAGTGGGTAAATCAGTGGTAGATTCCAAATGGATCTACAAGGTAAAGCAAGCTGCTGATGGGAGTGTTGAGAAGTATAAGGCAAGATTTGTTGCCCAGGGCTTCTCACAGATCAAGGGGATTGATTATGAAGAAACCTTTGCACCTGTCGCATGGTATTTTTCCATAAGGACCATCCTTGCTCTCTCAATGTAGATGGGTTGGCACATTCATCAGATGGATGTGAAGACTATGTTCCTTAATGGGATCATTGATGAAGAGGTGTACATTGAGCAGCCTGGAGGATTTGTGATCTTTAGCAGCGATTCGCATGTGTGCAGACTCAAAAGAGCATTGTATGGTCTGAACCAAGCACTACATGCTTGGTACACATGGATCAATAGCTATTTCACTGGACTTGGCTTCACCAAGAGTGAGGCGGATGCAAACCTGTACCAAATTGTGGTGGAGGGTAAGCTTTTAATCATTGTTCTTTATGTTGATGATTTAATACTAATAGGTGATGAGCAGCTGATACACTCATGCAAGGAAGATCTTGCAAAGGAGTTTGAGATGAAGGATTTGGGCCGCCTTCATTATTTCCTTGGATTGGAATTATGGCAGCGAGAAGGTGAAATGTTTGTGTCTCAAGGCAAGTACACCTGGGAGATACTGGAGAAGTTTCACATGCAAGGCTGCAAGCCTATAGACACTCCTCTTCCAGGAAATTGGAGGAAATAGGATGCTACATCGGAAAAGGTAGTGTATTCCACTGTTTATCGACAGTTGGTGGGTTTGCTCATGTATTTAGTTAATACAAGACCGGACATATGCTATGCGGTGAACCAGCTTTCACAAGCGATGGTTAAGCCTACCAAGCTCTTTTGGAAGGTAGGCAAGCATGTCCTGAGGTATCTCAGGGGCACATCTGAGTATGTCTTATGGTACAGACAGACGGATGAAGTGAAGTTGCATGGCTTCACGGATGCAGATTAGGCAGGCAGCCCAATGGATAGAAAGAGCACATCAGGAGGTTTTTTTAGTATCATATCTACAACATTATCTTGGTACAGCAGGAAACAAAGATCTGTGGCACTTAGTTCAGCGGAAGCAGAATACATGGTAGCAAGTCAAGCTGCATGTGAGACTATCTGGATGAGGAAGATCCTGGTCGGTTTGTTCGGTTCACATTTAGATCCTACAGTGATACATTGTGGTAATCATAGTTGCATTAAACTCTCGATTAATCATGTGTTTCATGATAGATCTAAATATATTGATATTCGGTATCATCGTATTAGAGATTGTGTACAACGGAAGATCATGTTACTTTAGTACATTCCTACGGAGGATCAGGATGCAGACATTCTGACGAAGGCACTCGGCAGGAGAAAATTTGAATACCATAGAGGCAGGATCAGGGTGAAGGATAATCCCTATCTTATTGAGAGGGAGTGCTGAGATTCAACAAGATGATGAAGCTTATTGAAAATCTGTCACCTTCACTAAGTGGGCCCCCAGGCTATTTTTAGGTGCAAGTCTATTTTTAGACTATGTCTATTTTTAGACATGATGATCATATTTCAGAAGTTGCAAGATGCTATTTTTGGATGGTTGGTCAAGTTGAAAAAATAGATGAAATTCTATTTTTAGAAGATTGGGCGAAGTCTTTTTATAGATCGTTGATCTAAAAATAGATGCATGTCGATTATTATTAGCTCTTAATAATAATCTGACTATAAACATCAACTTATTCTCTTGGAGCACTTTATTTCAGTGAACAGATTTGGAAAATTAGTGGGCTGAAGGAATCACACAATTCCTAGGGTTTATTGGTGGCTCATGCATGAGGACTCAGTTAGAACTGAAGTGGAAAAGTTATGACAGAGTTGGAAGAGTAGTTACAGGAGTTGTTATTTAGTTTAACTCAGTTAATGGAGTTAAACTTAGTTGAGCTAGTTGTATCTAGTCTAACTAAAAGATACACTAGTGAGAGTTAAGTGAATTAATTAGTTAATTAATTCACTACTAATAACTCACTAACAACTGAACAGATACAACAGTTAACTGCAGTGCATGTCAGTTCCAGTGGAGAGCCAGTGGAGAGATAGGTGAAAGGGTGAGATGGACTATCTGTTTTGACTATAGTGATGCATTCAATGCATCTGACACAAATTGGAGTTTTCAATGAGGATTGCACAGTCAAGGCAAGGCCAATTCAAATTCATTCAGGGGTATTCTTTAGCAGGGATTGCGTAGTGGAGGCAGGCTATCAGGTGGCAAGAAATCACTGCATGGATTTGTAGATTTCTTCATGTTAGTGTGTGATGATTGATTGTATTGAGAGCTTGATGTACTAAGCTTTGTTTGAGATTGTTACATGATCTCCATGATATACATAATATGATAGTTGGGGTTTTTAGCTTCAGGCTTTCCCGTTAAACAAATGTGTTATGTGCGATTTTTTTTATTGCTTCATGTGTTTGCAATTGAGTCTTAAATTTCCGCAAAAGATTAACAATGGAAGGATTATGTATTTAGCAAGAAGATAAATATTGTTAGATCAGGAGCATCTGCATATATACATGCATATGTTATATAATTTCTACAGTTTGTGAGATGTTTAGATCTGTGATCTAGGGAATGTTTTCTAAAGTGAAGGGTAAGATCTGAGTTGATTATTTGTTCTGAAGAGTTACGCGGTCCTGAAATGTTTACAGATCTATACGCAGGTTTTCCTCAGTAAAGGCGCGTATATACGCAGGTTCTCTTCAGCAAAAGGGTGTATGGAATCTAGGGTTTTGCTGAATAATATTGAAGGAAATTTTTGATCAGTTTTACTATGTTTCTAATGTCTATCAATGATGTCTTCATATAGATCTATGTTTTTTGAGTATTGCTTATGCTGCTAGTTGGATTCATCAAAGTCGCGTATAGAAATCAGTAAAGAAAAAGAAAAGTTCCCCCCCCCCCCTCGATATTTTTCCCAATAGAAACATCTAAAATTGGTTTTTATTTTATGTGGAAGACCAATGCTTTAAATATTTAAATAGGTGTAATACCTAATTACTTATGAGAAAATAGAAGGGTTGATTCTTCACTCTCAATAGAATTAAGCTTTTAAAATGATGTGAAATGAAGAAATTAATAAAATATATAATTCCTTAAACATTCGGATTGAATATTTAATTTTTCATATAAAATAGATGTGTATAGAAATATTGTCTAGCTAAACAAACATATCCACAAGATAACAGAAGGAAGTAATTAAATGATGTAGAGGAATTAATTAGAACAGACAGTTTCAGTTAATTAAACTCTTTAAACGATTATAACTTTGCAGGGGCTTTCAAATAGATTGAAATTCAATATTGTCTTACCCAAACTTCTATATAACTTTGAACATGTGCAGAGAAAAAATAAAATGAAACATGAATGAATAACTAGAAGAAATCACAACCCCCAGATGCAGGGGTTTCAATGCATTAATAGAGGGATCTTAATGCCATGGCCCTTCATGGTTTTGACAACTGCGAATAGGAGACCATGAACAATCTTTATATTTGCGTTTATAGGGATATTTAGATATGGTTTAGAGGCCCTGGTTTCTCTTCCTTTTTGTCTATTGGCTGGTTTCCCAATTTTGGGCAGCATTTACATAGACAGATTATGGTTTTGGGTCATTGCTTTCCCCATAGCGGGAAACAATCCAATAGTATGCTTATGATGGGATATCGAACAGGGATTGGCTAGTTCCTTAAGCCCACCCTATTCGATATGAAGTGTATCACAATTTTTGTACTATTTTCATTTACTATTAATAGAATTAGTCTTAATTACAAAAAAAAACTAGAAGAACTCACAAAGATATAAGAGTTGCTCAGAATAAGTCCAAAATGCTTCTATTAACTTCAGAAATACTTTGGAAAGTTACAAGCATGTGTAATGATTCATCACAAGTGTTTCTCCCTATTCTCTTAGAATTACAAATTATTTATAGAGTTCGATTCAAGCATATCTAAACTTGAACTGAAATTTATTACAAAAATAATATCATCCATAATAACTTGGATATGTATAGAAATAGAACTGAAAAATAGAGGATCTGAACTTATTTGAGGGTTTTTGTTAATGACTATAGATGGAAATATGCCTTTCTATTCACTGTCCCTGAAATTTTTTTATCTGCTCCTAAACTTCTGCATTTTTTTCCTATTCGATGAGTTCACACACTTTGTCCCATCTTTTTTCATCTAGGATAGAAAATTTTAACATTTTTCTATATGCCTCATCAACTTTAGTATACTTTTCATATTTAGGTTGAGTTATGAACAGATGTTTGAACTCATTCTGAATCGGAAAATCAAAATTTAAACCTTCAATAAAAGGTTTATTAGTTATGTTGCCTATGATTTTGGAAAATTTACTTTTATCCACTGCTATTTCATGTAACTTATGTTGATAAGTTTCAAGTGGAATCAATTTTCCACCTATTTCCTCTAAACCTGGAAGTCCTTTCTGATGCAAAATTTTAAATTTCCTATGAATTTTTTTAACTTGCGCCTCCAAATTCTGGAATTTTTTCTCGAGTTGTAACATTCACTTTCTCTTGGTGAGAAATTTTCTTGCCTCCAAGACAGCTTCAGTTTTATCTTCAATGTCGAATTCTTTCAAATCATCCTTTTTTTTGGAGTTTAAAACTTTAATTTCCTTGTTGCATCTCCTGGTTTGTGGTCCAAGTATTTATTTATCCTTTTAAAAATTGTGAAACCTATGGCTTGAACTTCTGAGCATGTAGGAGACAAACTTTATCTTGGTATTTTGGTTTCTTTTTCTTGAGGAACGGGAGTTTGTGAAGATGTTTGACTAATAATATGCTCCTCAGCTTCCTACAATGTACTCTCATGATGTTCTTCTTGGTTTGAATATTTTTCTATCTTTAGTCTGGTTTTATGCACACATGGAGTTGTTTTCTACTCAACCCTCAATTTATAAATCATCCCCAAGGGATTATAGGACTAGGTGAAGCTCAACTTGAACTTAAATTGTTTTAATAAAATATTTTCCTCCTTTATCGTTGCCTTGGTATTGACAATGAAAGGGCCAATCTTGTGCTTTTAATTTGAATTGGGATTTCTTTTTGTTGGATACAAAATTAAAATCATCCATGTTCATCATTTTCCTGATGTATTCGAATGCAAATATCCTAATTGGTACAAACATTGGCAACCTATAGGGAGGAGTTTCATATCCATATATTATGATTTATGTATAATTCCGGTAGAGGTACCAGTCTCCAATTTTGGATTGTTCATTGAGGTGAAAAACTCTTTTTATTTCAAATGAAATCCTTGGTATAACATCACTACTAAGAAGACGTAAAGTCATATGCAAAAACCGGTTTACATAATCATTGAAGAAATATTCTTCTTTGTTCTTCCTCACCAAGGAAGTCTAGTGAATGAATGATTGAGGCTTCCCCTGTCCATTTAAATTTTTCAATGGGAACTTACATCTATCTTCTTGATGAAATCAAAGCAAATACATAAGAACTGATTGATGCTTAAAATCACCTTCAGTAGAAAACTTCAAAAACCAATCATGAATATTGTCTGCCAAAAATTGACTATAGTTGAAAATCAATGAGGGTTTATTACCCATAGAGAACACTGATAAAAATCCTAATATTACTTCATCGAGCCACTTATCGTTAGCATAACCTAACAGACAAGTGACCAGGGAGATGACTTTCCTAGACATGTTCTTGGTAATTTAGAATTATCGAGTACAAATGACTCAAAGATTCAAGCTCATTGAGGAAATGTGATATTTTGTAAATATCCATGAGGTAATCAGTAGAAAAATGGTGCAAAGGAGTTGTAGGATTGATTTGAAGTGCTTTAAATATGTACTCGGGAGTAATGTAAAATAAGACTTTGTTATTTTGGGAAATTATGACCCTCTGACTAGGAATATATCTAAGATGATACCATGTAACAAATTCAGGGAAGGTATGGGTCTAGGGAAAAATTAATTGAGGTAGGAAAGAATCCCATGAGCTCAATTCATTACTCACATCTAAAAACTTCTCGTTTTCCCAGTTGTGAAGTTCATAAAGATCAAACTCACAATGGGTTTCTGAAATATTATACTGAGTATCTACCAGGGAAATCTCATCTAAATTAATTACATAAGGCAGTGTTGGGATTTCCACAACTATTTTTGACTTACCTTTAGATGAATACATCATGAATGAATAATTACAAACAATAGTGACGAATTACCGCATTGATGATGATTACTGGTAGCGATATTGTTGCGTAGCTGTGAAATCTAGGGTCGCACTGACAATACTGGGCGCTGAAATGGAAAAAGAGAATATGCGGAGGAATGTGTTCTTTTTAAAAGAGGGGATTCAAATGCATAGGGAAGTTATAACCATTTTTTAGCTTAAATTTAATATTTAAAATTTGGCGCAAAGGATAAATGGTGAAACGGTTATGTGAACGTTTGGTGGGAGGGATTCAAATTTTCAAACAGTTATATAGTCAGGGCGAACGGGAAGGGGACAAGTGGTGAGGTCTGAACGGGAACGGGAATGAGAAATGGTTTTCGGATGGGGGGCAGGAAGTTCGCAGTTTAGGAGAGGGGAGTCTCGAACTCGTTGTGGAAGAGCCATGTATTAATGGTTGGTTTATTCAAAACATATTTTCAGACCCTCCTTCGTCCACCCCCACCCCTTCCCCCCTTGTTAAACTTCAATAGCATGGAGGGGTCTCGAACTCATCCTCCTTCGTTGATCTGGGTGAGGATGATCTCCTCCATTTATTCTCAATCGCACTTTATTACAAACGATAAAAAGGTAAAATCACAACTTTATTTACAAATTAAAGTATAATCCTTTTAAAAAATATACGAAGGATTACATTCAAAAATATAAAATCATGTGGCATTTTGATTTTCTTGTGACTTTGGGAAATTTTTTATTTTATATATATCTTTTTTTTATTTTTTTCTGTTTTTATTGCTATTTTATTTCTTTCTTTCTTTTTCATTTCTATTTCCTTTTCTTCTTTTCTTATTTTTTCTTTTTTTAACATAAAAGGAAAATGGAAAATATACTATGGTAAAAACAAGTTATAACACACCCCATTACAGAAAAACAACAATAACTTAATAATACTAACCATCGAGAGTTAATGCATACCTATGCATTCAAAACCAAGTCAAGTTTTAATTTCAATTATATGATAACCCAGAATTATTGCAAGAACCTCGTAATCTAAGTGACCATGTTTGGCCAACAAAATTTATTAAATTTGAAGTTAGCATGATTTCATTCTTAAGAAAATTTACTCAATGAGGTTGGAAAATCTCAAGTGAACATGAACACGAATAATTTTAAGAAATTCATTCAAAATTATGTTGAAATCCATTTCAATTTCTTTATGAAATCACGTGAAATTAAAATAGATTTGTAATCAGATAAATAAAAAATAATACTAAAACCATAAAGGCTAAAACCTACTCAATTTTTACAAAAAAAATGAGCTTCCTGCACTAACCAAATGTTGTCTTTGAAAGTAAAAATTTATAAGGAGAGAGAGACCAATATGGGTTAAGTTAGCTGTATGAGGATACTAAGATTGTATACAAAACCTTTTTTTAATAATCTTTTTTATTTCTATTTTAATTGTTGGAAATACTGAGAGGGGGGGTGAATCAATATTTCTTTTCAATTGTTACTTTTACCAATTAGATCACTTATATTTCGAACACAAAATGAACAATAAGAATAAATTTTTTTATTAATTTCTTCTTTGAAATAAATCAAGTACAATAGACGTAGGGCTCTAACCCTAGATGAAGACACCGATCTCCAATATCCTAGGCTCCAACCTGTATTTGCCAAGCACTGACTTGGACTTCCAAGGCTCCAACATTGTCAATTTTGAGGCACAAACCTCAAGGGCTCCAACCCTATATCTGGTTTAGGCTCCGGCCTAGTTTCTTGAGGAATCCAATCCTCTAGGGCTCCAACCCTATTCTCAAAGGCACCAACCTTTTCTTTTCAAGGCTCCAACCCTTTACTTCGTCAAGATATATTTGGTTATACTTCACAACTCCCATTGTCTTCTTCAACGAGCCTTGTCAATCTTCATCTTTCCCCTCACTTAGTCTCCCTATCATGTCACCAATGACAACCTTGATCTCTTAAAAGGTGTCACCATTTATCTTCATCATACCCAAGAAAATATCTCAAATCACCTCATGGTGATATCATTGTCTTCAATGATCTTCAAAAATCTTCAATGCGTCTTCAATGAGCTGCCCTAGTTTTTCACCCACTCTAAGCCTCTTCAAGGGCTTCTTCAAGAACTCTCCAAGGGAGTCTTCACAAGGTGCTTCAAGAGTTTCTTCACACGGTACTCCAAATACTTCAAGATTTGGTCAACAATCTGCTCCAATAAGCCTACTCTCAAGATTTTCTTCACTTGTACACCCTTTCAAGTTCACTGTTGTTGCTTCAATGCCATTATCCAGACCTCAACGCATTATTTCAGCACCTAATCAACAATGTATCAACCCTTCAAGTGGAGGACCGAATCTTCAAAAATTAGGTTTGAATTTCCTTGTATTCCACAGTGGTATCCAAGCTTCAATAGTCAATCTGAAATTATGTTCCTTTTATCCATAGGTCTAAGAAAAAACACTTTGGTTATTACAATTTTGTGGTACATTTCTCACACTACTCCAAGCTCCAAATTTGTGCTTCCAAGATACTTAAACATTGATTTGAGCCTTTTACAATTCACAAACTGTTACACAACATTTTTTAACAGTCCCTGCAATCCCCATCCCGCACATTGGAGGACGATTTCTGTGATTTATATGTAGTGCCATGCCTTGAAAAAAATGTCATTGCATCCCTTGCCATGAGAATAACATTTCCTCTGTTGACTATTCTTGGAATAGACCATCAAAAACACATGATTTTAGGTTGGTGATGGTAGGCAGTTATGGCCTTGTGCCGATAAATGAAATTAACACTGGGCCCTGCACCCATTGGTGCTCTGTCTCAGTGGACTGCCCGCGCCGAGCTATTTTGGGAAAGTTTTTTAAATATAGAAGCGAAGTTTCCATTGCCAACCACTTCATGAGCGAGTCAGCATGGGTGGTTCGACTGAATAACATCGAGCACCCTCATTTGGCTTCTTGTTCCCTAATTTTGGGCAAACCTCCCAAAGGATAAGGCCTCCCTTCCACCATTTGAGGGATCGCAACCTCCTCCTCTCCTTCTACAAATACATCTCTCTCACATAGGTGCAACTAGCTAAATGGTTTGGATAGCTAAAAATTTTGGAGAAAGCTAAAACAGTCTGATATAGTTGGTGTGAGATAGAGCAGAGAGAGACCCTTGTCGAGAAAGAATCTAGGTTGATTTCCTCACCAAGTCCAAATTCCCCGATGAATGTTTGAGACGCGTTTTGACCGGACCCGCTAAATGAGGTTGTGAATTCAAGGCTCATTTGGTTGTAATCTCTTTCTTTCTCTTAATATATACATGACTAATGATTTGGTTCCCATCTTGTGTTGATGTGATTGATCTTACGCAATACGTTTAATTCTCCTTGACCAATTAGATAGTTACGAATGCAAACATTGTTTCGCATGTTGCTTTCGTTCTCTGATCTTTGTGTAGGCACCTGAGTAGCATAGCTAAAGGACCACGATATTTCGGTGTGAAGATCAGGATATTGTCACCACAGCTACGACAATTGCATTGGATCAGAGGTAGGACAATCTATCCCGAATTAGTTTCATTCATTAACTAGGAATTGATGCATTAGCATGTCCTCTTGCTACTAGACCCACCCTAGGGCTAGAGGGATCGCCTCTATCCAAAAAGGGGATTTACATACACAATAAGTTGGTGACTCCGTTGAGGATTAGTGTGTGTTTTTTGTCTCGTTGTTTGTTGAGCGTTTGGCTTTTCGAGCCGAATTTGGTCGTTTAATCATTTTTCTACTTTGCTTGACATGCTTAACTATTTTAAACCATCTTATTCAGTTCCAGAGTGTCAAGTATGAACTCTGCTCAGTGGTTTTATCTTTTTCCCATGGTTTTCTAGCTTGGCGCGGTTTTTCCTTGAATAGTCGCGTTGATTGGCGCATGTTTCTTTTGTCATAGGTACGCCAACCCCTATTAGGCACGGATTACAGCCTAACAGTCATGCCGAATCCTGTAGGATTTGATTTAACCTCTTTGTTGAGTTTTTGTTAGTAGTTCTTGGCTCTGGATTGGTTTTTTACTTTGCAATTGGCCTATTGGGATTGTTTTGACTCTGTAGTCTCAGTCTTCTCAGTTGTTTGTCCATCATATTATCAGTGGATTTTGTACCCCTAGGGTTTCTAGGTGTCTTGTGTTGTTTGTTCGGTCCTCTCCTCACTGAGCCTTCTGAGATAAGTTCGAGTCACTTTGATTTTTTTCATTTCAATTCGTTGACTGATTGTGCTTGTATTTCTCTCGACACTTCGTGTCTTTGGTTCGTTGGATGATCACTTTTGTTTTTGTTTGACTCTCCATTTTTTCACTTCGAGCATAGATTACATTGCTCGTTGGATCGTTTTGAAAACCCTTCATTTGCTTGGAAGAGTGCATCCTTGTTTTGAGTGAATTTTATGTTTTTATTGCATTTGATTTATTCATTTTAGATCTTTACATTCATATTGCTCAAAAATAGAGCTTGTTTTTCCTTTTAGTGTAATAGTGCATTGCGTGCTTCATTCATTTAAAAAGCAAAAAATTGCATTCTTTCACTTGAATTGAAAATGGAAAAGTTCTTTTGCATAACCAGCTCTAAGAAAACTCAGAAAGAGTTTTCATTTTCTCATTTGGTTGTATTATATGCATTAGCGAAATTCTTCTTATGTTTTCCTTGATTGCTACTTTGTCATAGATTCCTATCCTTCTCTTAGCTAGCATTCATTGAACGGAAATGATGTTCTTTTTCATGTAATATGCATTTAGCAATTCGATATCACATTCGGTAAGGCCTTAAAATAGAAATAATGATTCAAGATCAACCTTAAAATGAATTCAATCAACCTAAGGAAGCATTGAAACCTAACGCACATATTTTATAGGTCTAGGCTAGTGATGTGTTTCGGCATTGTTAAACCTAGTATATGTCGTTCGCCATCTGGCATTAGACAGCACTAGTATGGACTTGTGCTCCCTGTATCGTCATGTATATAAAGGGAGACCCTTATAGGTTGCAATATGTATCCATAGGAAGCCAAGTCTGTCGCCCTGTAACCGTGATACACTGAACACAGAATTCGGGGAGACTGCCTGCACATACGTCAAGTCCTTGGTCATTTCTCTTTCATTTGATCACCAAGGCGTATAAGGCAGTTCACGAAAACTTGGTACACCCTCTTGCTTAGATTACATGAGTAGTCATTTTGATCTTTTTGTGACTCTCTAAAAGTGAAAATATCATCGAGCACTTGTCCTTTCACGCTCGTTCAATCTAAAAGTGAATAGAGTCATATTTTTCCTGTTTCTCGACTCTTAAAACATGAAACAAAAAAAAATCGTTTCAATGTCATAAAATTAACTGCCTGCGAAATATTCCTGGTTAAAGTTATCTTCCTTAGTGTTTTTTTTTAGGGTTGTTTCCATGGCAATGTTTCCAGAATTTACCTACCAAGGAACCCCCTCCGAAGGGAATCCTAGTCCTTTTCCTGCTTTTTGGAATGTTGGCACTCCTTATATGGCAACATTGTCCCTTCCTAGGATAACTGTTGGTTTTCTTGTATGGTTATTCTCGACCTCGGTGATCTCGAGTACTCCAACCTCGGTATAACCATCTCCTCCGCTTGAACAACATCATTTTGATTCTAAGGTGGACCTCTCCCCTTCTTTGCCTATTTCTTCGTCCTCCTCTTCTACTTTGCCTAGTGAAAGTCTGGATTATAGTAACCAGATGGCTAAGAAGAAGAAGAAGAAGACGAAAAAGAAGAAGTCAAATAAGAGAGAGGCCAACTCTACGGTTATTGCGCCTAAGAAACCTTCCCTTGATAAACCATCCAACCTTCCACATAAATTAAAATTCCCTTGCATGCTATGCAAAGGTGACCACCTTTTTCGAGACTGCCCTGGCATCCCCAAGGTACTTGAAGTATGGTCTGACAGTCATCTGTCGTTGCCTTCGGCTTCTGGAAGTCATGCTGGTGGCACATATTCGACTAGAAATG
The DNA here is from genome assembly GCA_034641835.2 of Pinus albicaulis. Lineage (NCBI taxonomy): Eukaryota > Viridiplantae > Streptophyta > Pinopsida > Pinales > Pinaceae > Pinus > Pinus albicaulis. Next base: position 333,899,774 of record CM076576.1, read on the forward strand.
ATAAGACTCATAAGAAACAGGGTAAGATTACGAATTCATGTAAGTTGTGTGAAGGGCATCACCCCATTCACCTTTGTCCATACATGGATGAAGCCATGAGATTTTTGGACAACCCTACTATTTCTGCACCTTTCCTTCCAGTTGGTTACCAGAACCTTTCTTCGAGTCCTCCGCTAGTTGATTCAATGATCGATCAAGATTCATCCTTGGTCGATCCCATTCCCTCGAAAATTCAAATTCAAGAATCTGTTCCTGACCAACCATTGGTCGATCTAATCCCGCTTATGGTTCATCAGGTTTTTTCCATTGAGAGTGGATCCCATCCCCCTCACATTCTTCTTGTTTCTTTAGATTCCTCGGACTTGGAGAAAGATCCTTCCATCTCTGTGACTCAAGAAGTTTCTCTTCTTGCTCCCATGTATGTGGTATAGGAGGATTCTCCTCCTACTCCAGTAACACCAAGGGATGACCATCTCATTTCTATGGTACCCCCTCCAAGTATTTTGGTCGCTTCCTTCGATTGGAGTCGATTTGCGGGATACCGTCTTCCTTCTTATGTTCCTTTTGAGATCACGGTATAGGCCTTTGATATGGTCGTACCTGGCACGATTATAGATGAAGGCGTGTCTGCTAGTGTTATATCTTCATATATTTAGCAAGATTTTAGTTCTCCATCGCTTGTGCCTGTTACGCAGAATCTGTTGGCGTTTAACAGAGGGACTAGTCAATAATTAGGGATCCTTCTGAAGTTTCCTATTACTTTGGGAGGGAAAACTGTCTATATAGATGTGATGGTTGTTCCAAGCCCCTTGGATTTCAATTTACTCTTGGGACGCGACTATGCTTATGCCATGGGTGCACTTGTCTCTTCCCTCTTTCGTGTGATTTGTTTTCCACACACAGGTCAAATCGTGACCATTAATCAGCTTTCATTCTTTGGTCCTAATGTGGCAGTTGACCCACCATCGTCTCTTCTAGATCTTTATCTTCTAGTTGTATCTTCCCCGCCACAGGTTAATTATGTGGCCACTTTTTCGTTGCCCTCATCCAGTGATTGTGTCGTCACATGCCATCTACTGGGGGCATTCGATCGCGATTTCTGAGATGTTGTTCTCCCATCAGATGAGAACCTCTTGGAAGCCATGACCTCTTATTCGTCATGATGAAATTTCATCGGAGCATGGTTCATTTTCTTGTGCCAATCTCCTTAAAAAATGAAACAATATTATCATCGGAGCATAGTTCGTTTTCTTGTGTCAAGCTCCTTAAAAAATGAAACAAGCTCTTGTGAGGATAGTTCTTCTTCTATGTCAACCTCCTTAAAAAATGAATTAGGTCATGAGGATAGTTCTTTTAATGTGTCAACCTCGTTAAAACAATGAAAAAAAGTTTTTTTCAATTCGATTCTTTAATCAGATCTCGTAAGATCCCAATCGAGTCTTTCCCCAATCTCGTAATTTGAACCTTCACTCCATCCGCTTTTCATTAATTGCAGCTGGACTGAAGCTTGGGGGGCATGTACCTAGAATTGAGTCACCATGCTGGGGGCATGCCTACTTTTCAAGCATAGTTTACCTTTGTTTCAAGTTTTTGTAAAAATGAAACCAATCTCAAGCATAGTTTACTTTTGTTTTCGAGCTTGCGTAAAAATGTAATATTTTTGGCTTGGTGTGCTTTGCGAACGTTTTCCTTCTTATTGGGTCATTTCTTATTGTGCAAACTATCTCTCCTTATTTTTTCACATCTTATGGTTGTATTTGTGTGTTCGTTTACTGGAAAGACATTTTTATTACATTACATATCAACATATTCCTAGACGAATGAATGCATTAACTGATATAGTAGCTAACATTTTATTAGATAGACATTTGCATAATTTGTAAAAAATCATCATAACATGACAAGATCCATACAAGAATATATATATATATATATATATATATATATATATATATATATATATATATATATATATATATATATATATATCAAGTGTTTGCATCCATGTGCATCATAAGTTCAAAAAATATGTATGTTTCGGTTACATCCTAAGACATCATGTCTCTCAAAAATATGTAGAAATAAAACCTAGGTTTCTACTCGGCGTGACGCTCATGATAACACGTCACTGCCCGTACAAGCTACCTCAGCAAGCAGTGAACACGGTTTGACACCCCTACAGTGTGTCTCTGGTATGCACGAGGAACATCATCGAATCACGCATAGTCTGGGATCCCATGGGAGATTCCCTCCAAGTTTAGAATTATTTCCTCCTCCTCAACTCCCTCACCATAAGGGGCCACATCAAAGTCGCGAGGAATCCGCCACGCTATCAGGGACATACCTGCAGGTCTCTCTGGGCAAACATCTGCAATTACATGGAGTAATGTCAGAACATGCATAACAAAAAATCATAATACTCATCAAAATAAAACAAAAAAATGAGTCTTACCTAGTACTTCATCCCAATCCTCTCCTTCTGGGAGTGGGAGATCTGCATCACCAGTGAAATTTGTGCCAGAGTAGGGCCAGTCCTCCACGAAAATCAGCTATCAGCATAGCCACTCAAAGAACTCCGGTCTCCAGGACATCTGTTGATTGCCCCCTGACCTTGGCATTAAAGCTCCCCAACGGGCCATCCGTCGCTCCTAGGCCAGTGGTGTCGGAACTATTACCTCCTGACGTTGGAATACTGGTAACCATTCCAAGATGAATGATACCAATATGGACCTGTAGCCGAACTACTTCAGCTTGGTTTTCTTGCATTTTTTCAGTTGACACTTCATGTTGATTGTTACCACCTTTGCCCAATTGTAGAGGTTCGGTGTCACGTAATCTACAGCAAGAAGTGGCTGTGTTTTTATGGCCTTGTGTGGAGCCCGTGATCCAGCAACTCATGTGATGGTGTGCAGCACTACCTTTATGGCCAAATCTAGAATAGTTTGGATATCCACTTTTCCGCTTCCCAGTCCTTTCCTTTCCCCTGGGCACACCCTGTCAATAACCATACTCATGTTCTCCATTGAGGGCCAGGTGTCAGTCAGGATTGGTACTGCCCTCCTTCGCGATAGTCTAGTTATGAAATAAACATCTGAGACTTCAACCTCAAGTTCCTGGTCATGAATAATGAATTTTTCCTTATCAAAATCCCAGACACTGATCAAGTACTGCAGAAACTCTATTTGAGCTCTGATACATGGTGCCATAAATAATTTCTTGAGCCCACAATATCTGAGAGCTTCCATGCATCTCCTATTGCCCATGGCTTCCTCATCTTCTTCACTGTGTTCTCGTTCGTTCCATTCAATGACCATTTTGTCTTTTCACACCTACAAAAACATCCATATGGTTGTCATTAGCCAAATCCAAAGCTTTTGAATGGTTAAATTGGGCCTGCTTATTTGTATTTACATGCTAGAATGTCTGTTGCGGTTAGCACGACTATTTTAGAAACAGTCGCGCCAATTTGCATGCCCCCGTTCAATTTTTAGACCGGTTGGCACAAGTCCGTGCCTGATACTCCCACTGATCAACATGCCCTAAATTTTACAAAAGCCCCCCATAGATCTACAAATATGGGATTGCAGGTAATAAAAGTACTATCAAAATGCAAGGAAAGATGTGAGTTCCTACCTGGACCAGACAGATTTGAGATTGGTCTTTCGGATTGCCCATTGTCAACGTCGCAAAATCGCATTGAAAAAAGGTAACAAATTTCTCACAAGAGGTAAAAGTGAAAAGTAATTTATTTTTTACCATATTTGGCATTTTATAACTTTTCAAAACCCTAATTAGGTTTTAAAGCGTATTTTCGATTATTTCACTATGTTATTTCGAGAAATGGGTTTTATGCGCATCTCTTGTGCAGCGACAGGTCCAAAACATGACGGCAATGAAGTAACGAGTTGTATTTTATACTTTTTTGGACTCGGTAAAAACATGAAAAAGTCACTTTTGGAGTCATCTTTCGGCTCTCTTCTAACTCTCTAAAATTGAAAATTATGTCAAGACTCTTGTTGTTTTGAACTCATTAAATGGCTGCGAAACGATATATACCTAGTATACGTTTACCCCTTTTTCGGGTTGGGATAGATTATTTACGACAAAGGAATACCTTACCCTATCGTGACTAAGAGGTTATCTCAAACACAGTATTCTACCTTTTCGGATCTGTGAGACTACCTACGAAAAGGGACTGCTGGAGTTTTCTTTTCCGCTTCTTTTCAAACTCTCTGAACATGAAAAGATGTCGAGTTCTTCCTTTGTCAGACTCATTAAAACCTAAATGGCATTGGACACCGTCGCCATGACGTTATCGAGTTCCTCCTTCCTAGGGCTCATAAAATGTACTAGGATGGATTTTTCCGAAGGACAAACTTACATGACAAGCACATGTTATCCCCTTCAAGCTTGTTTTCAAAAAATAATTGGGGTACTCGCCAGCAATGATGGGGGGAAATAGAACCAGTTCTCAGTCATGTCAGCAGTATGTCGCTCTTGAACATCACACTCATCTACATTCGTGTCGGGTTGGGGACATCTCATTTCATCATTTTTTGCCTCCATGCATTTTGGTAATCTATTTTGACCTCTCATTTGATCTTTGCCACATCATCATGACCTTAGATCCCTTGATGTCAAATACTGCCAAATCTGGAGTCGTATCGCTGATATGTTCAAGAGAAGTTTTCGTTTGAATTTTTCAACTTCCCTCTAATTCTCTTTTTTGGTCCTGATTCACTATCATCATGTTCCTCTATCTTGTGCTGATGATGTGGGAAAAATTATGGCCCTCCTTCGACCAGGTCACTTCCTGTCGACTTTAGCTCATTATCTAGGAAGTTGATCTAGAGACTCCCTTCCAGTACCTTGGAGCTTGCATGCCTCAATGGAAATTTCTTTGCATTCGACGACAGGTCCACATCATTGGCCTTCAATCGAGTGATTATGTGGGTGTTCGATGCCAGATCATTGTTCGCATTTCGTGGATTGTACTAGTTGTACCTTGAGAGCCATTTTCATTATTGGTGGTTTCTCTCATGCATGTTAACAGCTTTCATCATTGGCGAGTAATCAAGCGACTTTCTTGCATGTTTGACTTCAGCTCACATATTCGCATGCTTGAATTTGTACTTGTTTGGGTAGAGATGGAGCGCAAGACCCTGGGATTTTCCTAATAAGATCTAGGCTACGGGATATCGTTGTGTAACCAGCTCCAAAAATAGAAGAAAAGATATATCAATGACTTAGAAATAAGCCACTTCGAGGGGGAAACCTCCAATACATTACATAAGTGAACAATTCTTGGATGATACAATTTACAAAACCTCCTTTCTATATATAGGAGTCCATGTGGCCATAATGTAATCCTAGTGGGGCCACAATGTAATCTTAGCCGACCTAACAATAATAATTTAAGGTCACAATAATAAAAATATGGGGGTTAGAAGGGTACAATAATAACAATAAGGGGGTTACACTAACAATAATAAGGGAATATAATAGTAATATAGGGACCTAACATGCCCCTCTCCTTCAAAAAAATGTTGTCCTCAACGCTTAAGTAGCTCTGGGTGCTTCTGTATAAACTTCTCATCCTCCCATGTAGAATCTTTAGTGGGTAAGTTCTTCCACTTGATGAGATACTCTAAAATTGATCGGTTCCGTAGCTGTCGAGTTCTTGTTTCCGTGACCGCTTCAGGTTCCAATATGATTTTTCCTTCCTCATCAAGTTCTGGCAATATTGTTTGAACTGGAAGATTTTCACCTATAACCTTCTTTAAGCATGAAACATGGAAAATTGGATGCACTCGTGAAGAAGCAGGAAGCTCCAATTTGTATGCCATAGTACCAATCTTTTGCAACACCTTGTAAGGACCATAGTACTTTGGCGATAATTTATTATCCTTCTTAGCTTGCTTGAGGGACATTTGTTTATATGGCTGTAGCCGTAAAAATACCCAATCTCCTATATCAAAACTTCTCTCGCTGCGATGTTGATCTGCCTGTTGTTTCATTCGATTTTGTGCCAAATTCAGGTTATCCTTTAAGAGTTGGAGAACTTCTTGCTGATGCTCGATGTGATCTTCCACTGCATGAACCTTCGAATTTTCTCTTAAAGATGATGTGATGGATGGTGGATGATATCCATAAAGTGCCATAAATGGGGTCATTTTTGCTGCAGTATGGAAGGAAGTGTTATACCACCATTCAGCAAGAGGTAACCACTTGACCCATTGTGTTTGTTTATCAGATACAAAACAACGAAGATATGCTTCCAAACATTTATTTACGATCTCAGTTTGACCATCAGATTGAGGATGATAAGATGAGCTATGAGCTAATTGAGTACCCAAACAAGAAAATAACTCCGTCCAAAAATTTCCAGTAAAAATGGGATCTCTGTCGCTCACAATAACCCTTGGGCTTCCATGTAGCTTTTGAATTCTGTCCATAAATGTAGTAGCAATCGTACTTGCTTTAAATGGATGAGATAATGCACAAAAGTGTGCATACTTGGTAAGTCTATCAACTACCACCATGATGACACTCTTTCCTTCGGACTTAGGTAAACCCGTGATAAAATCCATTGAAATCTCCTCCCAACGTTGACTTGGAATGGATAAAGGTTGTAGAAGTCCCGGGGTCTTAATTGTCTCAACTTTATTCTGCTGGCAAACCAAACATTCCGCCATAAAATTTTGAATATCAGATTTAAGGCCATCCCAAAAAAATTCTTTCTTCACCCTGTGGTAAGTTTTTAAAAATCCTGAGTGTCCTCCTAAAGGAGAAGTGTGCAATTCCAGAAGAATCTTTTGTTTTAGTTGGGAATTCTAACAAAGATATAAGCGATCTTTGTACCATAAGGAATCATTTTTCCAACTAAATGTATCAGATGTACTAGGATCTTGCTGCAACTTTTGAATGAGTGTCCATACATCTTTGTCCTTCTTCCATTCATCTCTTGCTTCTATTATCCAATCTGGTTGGATAATAGAAATGGCACAAAGCAATGCTTCCACCTCTTCATTCTTTCTTGAGAGTGCATCTGCAACAACATTAAGCTTTCCTTTTTGTAGATTATTTCAAAGTCATAACCCAACATCTTTGTGACCCATTTTTGTTGCTCTTCTGAAGATAGTCTTTGTTCCAAAAAGTGTTTAAGACTATCATGATCAGTTTTTACCTTTAAGTGTCTTCCCATTAGGTAAGTTCACCATTTCTTTAGTGCATGCAGTATTGCTAAAATTTCCTTCTCATAAATAGGTTTCTGTAAATACTTTCCTTTGATTGGACGACTTTCAAAAGCAATGGGTCTTCCTTCCTGCATTAAAACTGCACCAATTCCATTTCCTGAGGCATCACATTCCACAATAAAGGTTTTGTGAAGTCTGGCGTAGCTAAGACCGGTGCTAGGCACATTGCCTCTTTAAGATGTTCAAAGGCCTTAGTTGCTTCAGGAGTCCATGAAAATGCATCTTTCTTCAATAATGTTGTTAGAGATGCTGCTATTCTCCCATAATTCTTAACAAACTTGCGATAATACCCTGTTAACCCGAGAAATCCTCGCAACTTCTTTATGGTTGTGGGGACTTTCCATTCCTTAATGGCTTTAATTTGTTAGGGTCTACTTTAACACCCTCGTGAGATACAATATGACCCAGATATTCCACCTCTTGTACTCCAAAGAAACATTTGGATTTTTTTGCATATAATTGTTTCTTCTACAATAGTTTGAGCACCCTGTCAACATGTTCAACATGATCCTTCCAAGACCTGCTGTAGATTAGTATATCATCAAAAAATACTAGCACAAATTTTCTAAGGAAGGGTTTGAAAATGGAATTCATCAACCCTTGAAATGTAGAAGGTGCATAGGTAAGGCCAAAAGGCATGACCAAAAATTCATAATGACCCTCATGAGTTCGAAATGTTGTTTTTGGAATATCTTCAGTCTTCATTCTAATTTGATGATATATTGAACGAAGATCCAACTTGGTAAAATAAATTGCTCCATGTAATTCATCCAATAATTCATCAATCACAGGAATGGGAAATTTATCTTTAATGGTGAGCTTATTGAGCTCCCTATAATCCGGACACATTCGCCATGATCCATCCTTCTTGTGTACCAATACTACAAGAGCAGAGAAATAACTTTGACTAGGTTGAATTATACCCGCCTCTAACATTTCTGCAATCATACGTTCAATTTCGCTCTTTTGGAAGTAAGGATATCTATAAGGCCTGATGTTTGGAGGAACACTTCCTGAATCAAATGAATAGCATGATCATGATCACGAATAGGTGGGAGTCCTTTGGGAGTTTCAAACACCTTGGAATGATTGTCCAAGACTTGTTGGAGATCTGCAGAAATAGATGATTTTGATGTTGGAACTTCTAGTGAGCATAATTGTGCAATTATGCCTCGTTTTTCTTTCTTTAGAAGCTTTGTCATGACATTAAAGCTTATTATCTTTCCCGGCTTCCCTGCAATACCCCGTAATTCGACTTCCTTTCCTTCTGAAAAAGATTTCAAGAAAAGTTCTTGAAAATGAAAAGCTATCGTCCCCAAAGATTGTAACCATTGTACTCCTAGTACAACATCAGCACCTCTCATAGGAATGGAAAGCATTGGACTATTCAATACATATCCCCCCATGGTTATCTTGATATTATGGCATTTTCCAGAGCAATTTATAGTTCCTCCATTTGCAACCATCACTTGACATTCTGGTGCTGGGTATAGGAAACAATTTAATTTCTTAGCTACCTTACAATGAATAAAATTATGGGTGCTACCTGAATCAATCAAAACTATTACCTTTTTCTTCTTTATATGTCCTTCTATCTTGAGATTTTGAGGATTGGTGATTCCTGCCAGTGCATTACACGATATGGTCGGACTCATTTCTTCCTCTTCTACGGCTGGTTCCTGGTGTATATCCTCTTCTTGTTCATTTTCTTCTTCCTCTTCACAATCTATGTAAAATAATTTCTTCTCAGCACACTTATGACCTTTAGTGTATTTTCTATCACAACCGTAGCAAAGCCCTTTTGCTCTTTTTTCTTCCAATTGTTGTGGTGTCAACCTTGTAGGTTGTGGAAATCTAGGCGTAGCAACACTTCCTTCTTTATAGAATTGAGTGGTAGGCTTCCTTGTCGCCATTATTTTACATTCAACTTTTCTTGCCAACCTGAATGCCTTCTCCAATGAATCCGGTTCCAAAATGCGAACTTCATGTTGGATGTTATCCTTTAAAGTGCCTATGAAGAGATCGATCCTGTGTTCCTTTGGAATATCAGTTACCCTTATATTCAATTTTTGGAAGTCCTCAATGTGCTGCCCCACTAAACCCTTTTGTTTGAGATTTATCAATTGGCTAAAGAAGGTGTTGCTCTGTGTATCCTCATAATGTGCTATCATTTCCTCCGTAAAAATTGACCAAGTGACAATTTTTTTACGGGAGCAAAGCCATCGATACCATACAAATGTATTTTGTTCTAAATGTAAAGTTGCAATGCGTACCTTTTGTGTGTTTTGCACATTATGGCGATCAAAATATTGCTCCATCTGTAGTATCCATGTTACAGGATCCTTTCCATCAAACTTCCTCATATCCATTTTTGGAATATGGTGGTTCTTCCCGCCAACATTAGATTTTATGAAATCACGATTAACATTTATTTTGTTCTCATCATGAGTTTTCTCTACTATCTTTTCACCATTAGGAAACATTTCTTGTATCAACTTTGTCAAACCTTCCATGTCTGCTTTTAGATCATTCTTCATGTTTTCCATTTTAGCTTCCATGTCATCCATCTTAGATTCCATGCCAACTTCCATGCCATCTATCTTAGATTCCACGCCTTTCTTCAAAACATCCATATTATTCTTCAAACCATCCATATTATTCTTCACACCATCCATCTTCACTTCCACGCATTTCTTCAAAACTTCCATTTCATTTTTTGCTGCTCTTTGCGAGAGCGAAATTTGGTGCACTTGCTCTTGTAATTTTGATAGATCATGTTGCAATTCTTCATCTTCATGAGTCATAGTAGAGCCTTCTGAAGGCTTAATGGGTGTGGAATTATTTTTACGGGGCATTTTTTAGAACCCAATATTGATATCTATTCTACAATATGCCTTTGGAATCAATTCAAATTGATTCTTCAAACAAGACTTATGCAATTCGGAAAAAAAATACACACTTTTTTCTTGATTTTGAGGAGCTCAATATTGAAATTGGATTATCTATATGATTGCAGCTCTTCAATATCTGAAATTCCCCACTGAAGTATCCCTCTGAATTCTCTTTTGAATGCCACAGGTCTGACCTGATTTGGATTCTCCAATTCAAGTTATGTCCAATCTCCCACAATGACCTAATTATGGACATGTTTAGTAGAGTGAACTTGTATGACTTTCCACGTGTCACTTTTTCTTCCTTTGGCTCTCGAATTGATAGCCAAGAAACTACAGTCTATGTAATTTTGACCACTTTTTACGGCACTCCAATCCGATGCTCATAGAGAGAGTTATGAAACTTTTCCCACGATCACCTCTTTGAGATGAAATTCGGGAGCCTGAAAACGCACTACCTGCCACAGATCATATCTCCTAAAATATTGTGAACCGAGATCTGAAATATTTTGATGAGTTTCCTCAGGATTTTTTCTTCGCAACCTAAAAATTTCATATTTTGAACCTTCTTAGAAAAAACGTTATAGCGAAAATTTCGCGATGCCCTGTTTAGAGCAGCGAAACCCTAGAATCCAAAGCTCTGATACCAAATGTTGTGTAACCAGCTCCAAAAATAGAAGAAAAGATATATCAATACCTTATAAATAAGCCACTTCGAGGGGGAAACCTCCAATACATTACATAAATGAACAATTCTTGGATGATACTGTCACATCTCCCATTTACTCAAAAAAAAAAAAATCTCCCAGCCTTTCATGATTTCAAAAATAGGTTCACCATAAAGATATTGACTCCCTAACTAGTGAAATCATATTGTATTTTCCCCCTTATGAATTACTTTAGTATATTAATATACCCCAAGTCAATATCTATCAACTTCCTATTTAACTTGTTTGTATTTCATTCTAACTCCAAGTGTGGAATGATTTAATATCATTTTATTTTCTATGAAGGTCGCACCGAGCACCTATAGTTAACTTCACTTTGGTGGTCATTGGCGCTTGGCCATTCAGCCCATCTTCATACCTTATACACAATGGATTCGAATGGGTTATGCCCACGAGGCGTTCTGGACCCTTGGCAACTTATGTGTCCTCGATTTTTTTTCCCATCACGTATATAGCTATACCTTTGGATTGAGCATAATTGAAGCAAATTTACATACTGTTATATGAACGTTGATTTCATGCTTCTGAGGTGGCATTCATCATTGTTTTCAAACCTGCATTGATATCTTCGCCTCTCTTTGTACGTAAGGTCTCATATCCAATTTAAATGTGAACTTGAATACGTGTACTGGTTTCCACGTAAGGCATATGGTTCGAATCTCCTTGCGGTGATGTGTATTTTGAGACGGGATAAGTCTTCTCCACGTCATATTGTATGCTATTTACGGTTGCATTGTATGGGTTGTGATGGTTTCGTCCCATTCCTCCCTTCACGTGTTAGATCCACGTCGATCTGTCAACCACCATTCGATCTTACTCGGTTTACAAAGCAATATTACTCATACGATCAGGACGTCTGAATTTTAATTTCATATCTTGGCACCATTAATGTTACACGGCTGGTGTAATTACAACCGCCAACCATTCGATCCGTGGCTCTTCCCTTGTGATTGCGCCAAGTGGACGTCTGCGATCTTTTCGTATTAGGGTTTCTGAGGTTGTTGGAATGATTATATAAGTCTTTGTTTTTGTTTGGAGCCAGTTTCTGCATGCATCGTTTGTTCGCTTATCCCTTCGCCTTGCAGCTCTGCAACTTGGGTTGAAGGCAAGGTATTTTCCAGTCGTATGGTTTACTCATCCCAGCTCATGAAGGAGTTTCGTGGCTTATCTACGCCACTGCACGCTATCAGGTATTCATTTTATACACTCGTTTAGCAATTTGTGATTGGAGATCAAGTTCGTCGCTCGGAACTTGTCATACTTCTTTCTGAGGAAGTCTTTGAATGTAAATGATGCGAATGTGTTTCGTTCTGGAGGTTATGTGTATGGTTCAGTTTTGTTTGGAACCATTCACGTTATATCTTCTGAGCAAATTTTTTCGTTGTATTCTCTCTTCTGGTTTATTGTCGACATGGCTCCTTTGTCGATTTTGTTAATTGATACTTTTCTCACGTTGTTAATGTCGTGCAGAGTTAAAATTCCTTGATTCGCCTCGTCGCAGGAGAGCGAGAGTCATACCTCCTGACTTCGTGAGGTTTGTTTTTTTTTTCATTGTGTACATATATTTTTATTTCAATCCACTATTAACCTTCAGATTTTCAATTTAGCTGACATTCTGCTTCCAACGTTGATGCAGAGAATTCGTAAGGTACGAGAGTCTCGGTTTACAGGTAACTCCTTGATTTTTATGAGTAATTTCTCTATTCAAGCGATTTTCTATCAAATACTCTATTAAATTGTTTCCTGTCCTGACTGTGTTTTCCCACAGGTAACGCAGACTCATTCGTATTCCTTTGTAGGCAGCTATGCCCTTTCATTTCACTGGATATTAATTTCACCTCCCTTGGCGTTTCAGGTCGGTATGTACCTGTGGGGATAATATCACCCTCTCGTTGCGTTGTTCTGTATTAATTATGCAGACTCATTAGCTCTCGTAGGGTTTTACACAGTGTCCTTTAAAGAACTAGACTCTGTCAGAGTCAGAATGCTTACATCCCGCATTTGTATGTTGGTACTCTTTAATGGTTTTAAAATTTTAAATTGGGAATATGGTTTCGGTTACCAGACTCTAGCCCAACAGGCTCAGATATTTTTGTGGCATGTATCAGGACCTTTGTATATATTGTCACTTATTTTCTTGGTTACCAAAATTTCAACGAGTTACAACTCTAATTTTTATGGACTGCCTCATGCTTCCTCGCATGGAATGATTTATGTAGTATGAGTTGATACGATTTGATCCAATGAGTTATTCCTCTTTTAATTTTCTTATCATAGCAGTGACTGTAACTGATATAAATCTCTTTATAGATAATGTTGTTCAAATGTACAAGGCCTCTTAGCTATTTATGTTTTGTATGACTCTTACAAGAGACTCTGAGGATTTCTGGAGAGTTATAGTTCAGTTTAATTTTTATATGCACATGTAAATTTGTTTTTGTAGCTAGCTATTTCTAATTTCTTGTACTATATATATTTGTCATGAGCTAACAGTCTCCCCATACTCCTGTTTAAATTAATTTACTTTACTGATATCTGTCTATACATATAATTGCATGCATAGGTTTATGTGTCCATTCTCATATATATCCATTTAAAAATGTATGAGATACAAGTATTATATTATTGTAGGTTCCCATGCTCTTCTAGTTTTCCAGGTTATATATATTTCTAGTTAGATCTCCTTTTCATTTCCTTATAGCTACTCCCATCTCTTTCATACATATATCTCTTGTTCTAGTTATTTCTGCAGAACTGATCATGTTTTGGGATTCATTCCCTTGCTACTTAAATAATGTTCTTTCAACATTACAGTTTACTACTCTTCCATGCAATCCCTGCTAAAGGGAATAGTAATTGTATTAACTGTTAACATGTACATCTGTTGAAATTATTATACCTCTCTTCTCTTCACTTAGTAATTACTAATTTATTTAATTCTGCACTCTATGCACTAAATTTCTCACTGCTCTATTTCTCACAGAAGCAGATTAAGGTTACAAATTTGTGAATTATTAGATATTAGAAATCTCCAGCTTTTACCTTAAGGATTGGTTTAGGGATTAGGAGAATTTCTCTTAAACTTACCTAATCATGCTCACAATTGTATATTGATAGATCAGAAGTAATTTACAGTAATTTATCTGTAGAGGATAGGTATCCTCAGATTTAAACCAACCATGGTTTAGACTTTATATTGGATTCTACTCTACAGAATTTTCTCTACACCCATACAGAATTATAAGGGTGAATGCCCTATGATTAATTCTGTTAAATGTAGCACTAATAAATCTAATAACATATAAATCAACTGTTATATGTAGCCAATTCATACCACAGCAAGTAAAAACACCAATCAAATTAGAGACATACCACTCATGCAGTCGACCAACCTCCCAACCTTAGAGTCCTTTTGTCTCCCAGAACTCACCCCCGAGCTGAGATCACCTCCTAGAACAGACCCACCACTAATCTGTTTAGGAGCAGCTTATTTAAGCTATGGTTCCCCAAAGCCTGTTTTTAATTCTGCGTCCAGAATATCAGGATGCTTTTCTTCCTGTTTGCCTAGGCTTCCCATTTTAGGGATTCTTTAAAGCTGTTTTATGCTTTTCCTCAGCTTTTCCAGCTTTTTACCTCTTCCCAACTACTTTCCTCATCATTGGGGAAATTTAGATTCTTCCTCAAATATCTAAATTAGAAATAATTTCTTTCAAGGATTTTTGAAAGATTTTGGGGAAATAGTTGCCTTATCCATCCTCATGGATTTAGAAAGTGATCTCATAAATCTCATTTTGGTCAATCTACACAATTCATTTTATTCATTTCCTCAAATTAAATATTTAATTACATTCACAAAATACTTATCCTTTGGGGTCCACTCCCCTTAGGATTAAAGTTCAAATGTCTAGCTTTGAATTTCAAACACATAAATTGGGGGTGTTACAGATACAATTTACAAAACCTCCTTTCTATATATAGGAATTCAAGGGGCTATAATTTAATCCTAGTGGGGCCACAATGTAATCCTAGCCAACCTAACAATAATAATTTAAGGGCACAATAATAAAAATATGGGGGTTACAAGGGTACAATAATAACAATAAGGGGGTTACACTAACAAATAATAAGGGACTATACTAGTAATATAGGGACCTAACAGATATTTTGGTTTATCATGACTATATGCATGACTCCTTTGATTGGATGGTTGCGACCATAGCTGAGTCTATTTGTTGATCCTTACTGCTGGATGGCTGCATCCATACCTCGGATCTCAGTTTATATGTACTCTATTATGGATGGTTGCGCCCATACTACATGTTCATGTACAAGAGATATCAGTTGTATTTGTACTTGCAAGTATTCCAACAGTGGTGTTTAGTTCGAATGTGTTCTCATAAAGCATTTCACTCCTCCCTCTCTCTCGGACTTCATGCTTTAGGGGGCATTTGTTAAACATCATTTTGTCACCGTCCCTGCAATCCCCATCCCACACATTGGAGGACCATTTATGTGATTTATATGTAGTGTCATGCCTTGAAAAAAGTGTCATTGCATCCTTGCCATGAGAATAACATTTCCTATGTTGACTATTCCTGGAACAGACCATCAAACACACAGGATTTTGGGTTGGCGTGTAATATCCCAAAATGGAGAATGCAGTAATACTAAAGCACAATATGAGAACTGCAGAAAAGTAAATGATAAATTTATATACACATTAGAATGCACAGAAATAGTTGAGCCATTTTATTATATTGGAGGTGAAAAAATCAAGTACAATAGTGCTCAAAATATGAGACACTCAAGCCACAAGAGTCACCTAGAATGACTCTGCAATGATATCCCAAGAGGGACTGCATAACTGTTGCTCTGCTGGAAGGTAAACTGCATTGTCCCTGCTACAACTGTAGGGACTACAACTGCCTGTAAGATAGAAAGTCAGATCTAGGCAGAATGGGAGCTTCGATGATGCTAAAATTGTGGATCTGGGCTCAACGATGGATTCCCGAGATAACCCAGGAGGGGTTTCTCAGATCTGTAAGTCTAAGACAAAATTTCTCTTAAGGCTTCATATATATGTTGTTAGGAATGTAGATCTGAAGCTAGATCTGATAATGTGATGGTTGCAATGATGTACAATCATATATATGCAAGAAGGGTTGATCCCTTCACTAGATCCTTGGGCTAAAAGCTCAAGATCTAGCTCCTCCAATCTCCTCCACTGGAAATAGTTGTTGAATGAGCAACAGCTTCAAAAAACTACGCTGTCTGAGAGAGAGGCTCTTTAGCCT
The DNA here is from genome assembly GCA_034641835.2 of Pinus albicaulis. Classification (NCBI taxonomy): domain Eukaryota; kingdom Viridiplantae; phylum Streptophyta; class Pinopsida; order Pinales; family Pinaceae; genus Pinus; species Pinus albicaulis. The sequence goes on from CM076576.1 coordinate 333,915,943, forward strand.
ACTGCTAGATATGGAAAATCAGCTCCTGAGTGATGGAAACAATAGATCCAATGTGAGGAGGTTATCCCTCACAGCATTTCCAGCTGAAATACTGGAAACATCCTTCCTCCAATAGATCTACAAGACTGAACTGCGCAATCCTTGAAGGGACTGCTACTGCATGGAGTTAAAACCCACATTAGGGGAATTTTGAGGTCTAAAATGGGCCTCCTAAGGAAATTATAAAATAATAGTGGAAAAAATCTAATAAGATTTGATGACATCATCAAATTTTAGAGGGAAAAATGGAAAAACTACTTTTTCAACTCATATTTCAATTTATCTCCCATGTTTACTCAGAGTTGAGCGGCACCGTTGGATGCGAAATTTAATTTCATCCAAGGATAAAATGCATACTGATGGGTCTGATTGCCTGAAAATGAGAAATACATAAAAAAAAAATGTGATTACAATCACGTTTTTTATGTATTTCTCATTTTTCGTGTAGTAGAGTTCATCGAAAGTATGCAACATGGGTACTCCTTGGATGAGGAATTAAATTTTGCATCCAACGAGTTCTCCCGCTCGAAATTTGAGTAAAAATTTTGGGAGATAAGTTGAAAATACAATTTGAAAAAGTAGTTTTATTATTTTATTATTTTTTAATATTTTTACCCTTTTATTTAAAAAATGGTGAATCATCCCCCATGGTTGACATCATCATCTTGAATCCTATTGGTTGTTACAAAGTTTATTTTTGTTGTACATTTTTCTTATGAGGCCCATTTTAGACCTCAAAATTCCCCTAATGATGGCCTGAATGTCAGATGTAGATTTTTTTCTCCTGAAAGGCTAGATCTAAATAACAAAGTGGTAGGAAGAATCCTCCACTGGTTTCCTAGCTGAAATGCTAGAAACAACCTCCTAAAGATGGCACCAATGCCTGATAGGGAATGAAGAAAAATCCTCTTTCCAGAGCTACTCAAAGAAAGAGGTGGGATTCCCGCTCTGGAACACCCTGTGCTAAACAGCACTGCAAACTCTGCTAAACAGCCCAAGCTTGCATAAAATTTCCTAAGACAAATCTAGATCTAAACATATCAAGGAAGGAATAATCCAAATCATGCCTTCCATTGTGCCTTCACCTTCATTATATACATGAGCCTTCCATAGCCTAGGCCCACTCCAAATCTGTGTTGTACAAGTGGACAAAATCTCCATGTTTGATTGTGTTGTTGATCCATGTCCTCCAACATGTTCACATGGGATGATCACCCTCTCCATCATGCATGCATTAAATGCATCACTTCCTCCAC